>CM038674.1:177399603-178599603 GCA_021605145.1 Aegilops bicornis
CTACTCCTACTTTAAACTTAGAGTCCGATTCTTCCAATTCTTCGAAAGACAAAGTAGAACTTCGTTTTGAGGAGTTTGCCCCTTGTTCCCCGCTACTACTACTACTACGGGCACCGGGGCGGAGCGTGTGGTGGGTGTTCCACGCACACCCAACCGGGACGCCACGCGCACTACACTACGCCGGGGACTGCGCCGCCGCCGCGGTGTAGCCTCCCAGCTAGAGCTGTCCTCTAATGACGGTGGAGTGGCTGAGCGACGATGATGGACCGGTGCCATTGGCGATTGTGGGAGAAGCAGACGAGATAAGCTACATGGAGGGAGGGGAAAATGCGACGCAGGACTCGCCGGGCGTGAGGGTTTTTATAGCAGGCCGGTAAGCATTGGGATTTTGAGGGATTTCACCGAGTCGGGAGGGAAGCTTGCGCGGGAACCTGCGAGGTTGTGCGGGAATGGGCTCATCGATGATTCATTGGTGCCACCGTTTGGGCAAAAGAACGCCTCACAGCAAGCTTATACTTGAAGCCGTCTGTGGCGTGAGGTGACAAGACGTGCGAGAGGAGGACGAAAGGCCACGTACACATACGGTTAATAAAAAAACATTTGCGATTTAATTACCTACTATACCACCGTCCTGCTTTATAAGTATGCTTTAACTAATAAAATACGAATGCATGTCGCCAAAGATTATATAGTTGGATTTGTATTTGAACATAGTTTCCAATTATATAATTTTTAAAACATGCATTAACATTTTGTTGGTTAAATTTGAGGGCGAAGTATGGCACAGAATATAAAGGAGACTATAGACTAGACGGAGGTGGTAGCACAGGGCCGCTCTCTACGCAGTGACGCAACTGTCGGCCGGCTTGTAGGCGACCATTTCCCGCGTGTTTGTGACACTCCAAAAAATTTTACTTGGTTTTTGACAAAACCCTTTTATTTGATTTGAAGGAGGCCATTTAAAATCTTCCCAAAAGCCCCTCCTTCTCAAAAAATTTTCTCCTAAGACAAGTATTTTATTTTTGTATCTTCCTCAACCTTGGTATTTGGTTTAAAAAAATTATATTTTCTATTAAAAAGAAATCCTATGGGTTTTGGGGCTATTCTTTTGTTTTGAAATCACCCTTTATTTTACCATGCCCCATGTTAATATTTCTCCCAAATCCCCTCCCTTCACTTTGGGCCAAGCCAAATATTCTATTCCAACAAGTTCAACCCATTTTTGAATTCTATTTCATTTATTTTATCCCCAATAGTAATTCTGCCTTTTATTTTGGGCCTAGGTGATTTACAAAGGAAGTGTCTGATTTCCTTTGAGTTTTGACCTCAAACCAACTCCTCTGGCTAGTCCCTAGCACCCCCAACCTTGATCCATCAAGATCAACTCTTCCTTAGTTCAAAATTTTCAAGTTTCACACACTGCAAGTTTGGACCAGATTTGGCAAATTTGGTGAAATTCATATTTTTCCTTCTCCAAAAATTCTACCAAAATTCAGGCAGCTCCCAGGTGCATTGAGAGGCCACCCCACCAAAGATCAGCTCCATATAAAATCCCCACATGCCAAAATCATTTCATCGAACACCGAGCCTTTATTCTTTGTTCATTTTCGTAGTTCATTGTTTAGTCATTTGTCAGTGTCGTTTTCTTCAGAGTCGGGGCGTCGATCTCACCAGTGCCAACTCTGGAGCCTTGCGCACTGCACCTTCCTCTTATCCAGAGCGCCGCACGGTCCCTTGGACGGACACCACCGTCGGTGGTGATGTGTCCCGCCGACGCCCGCAGCTTCTGCGGTGGCAGAGCCAACCGAGGCGGCCAGCAGGGATCAGCCCAGCTTTCGGCGCCTTCCAGCACCGCCCAAACCACCCGAGGCCTCCGCGTGGCCGTCTGCTTGCCTGCCCGCGATGCGGCGCTGTTGCCGTGGCCTAAGTAGCGCAGAGTGCGCTCCCTGCCGCCGACGTGCTCCGTGCGCCGTTCCGTTCGGAACTTGGAGTAGCAGCCAAGGCAGGCCAAGTTTAGCGCCTAAACCAAACCAGTAAACCTCCACGATGATGCCTAGCCCCCTAAACCGCCTGACCAACCGTTGCACCGCCGTAATCGTCGCCGGAGATTTCCCGTTCACGGCCACCGCCTCGGATCATCTATAAAAGGAGGTCCCGAGCGCGTTCTCGACCCCACACCACCGCTCCACCTCACCAGAGCCCCGCCAACCCACCAGGAGGACCCCGAGGAGGTCTCCTTCCCCGACTCCGGCCGCCCCGATCCGCCTAGGGCTTCAGCTTGATCCACTCAGGTGAGGCCACCTCTGACTCCCAAACCATGTCAGCAACCCTCTGGTGCACCCAATGTTCTAACCCGAGCCTCGATTCAACCAGTGTAGCCCTCCCCGACGAGATCCACCACCGCCCGAACCACCGCCCGCCGGAGTTGAGGCCGCCGTCGACGTGGTGCTCGCCGTCGACCAACTCCACCACCCACAGGTGCGGAAGGACCCAAGGAACCCATAGGTACCACCCACTCCTCCTAACTCGCCGTGGATCGCCATGGCGCTCCACCGCAGCTCTCGGGCGTCGGTGACTCTGTTTCAGAGTTTAAACCCGACAAGTGGGACCCCCCGTCAGCTTTTTATTCTTTTTGAAACGTTTTCTGAAAACGCCTTTGGGCAGGATACGTCTTCCTTTGGAGTTGGCGGGTTTTTAATCGAACCGTTTTCTGTTTTTATAAGCTAGCCCCTGGGAACTTTCTGTTTCATTACAGACAAGTCCATGGACTAAAACCTTTATAACTTTTAAATAGAAAATGATTTTTGATTGATTCTTTTTCTGTCACCTTTATTTTTATGTCTAGTTTTTCATCATATTTATTTGAAAAATATTTGGAACACTTTTTATGCACACACGGTATTTATGTTAGTACGTATCTTTTCTTGTACCCTAGATACCGGAAGAGGTGACGGGACCGCGAACTTCACCGAGCTAGACTCCAACTACTCCGAACCAGGCAAGCATGTTTGAACCTTTGATATGATGAGTGTTTTGCATGTTTGCATTGAGTGGTCAGTTCATGGCATGAATATATGCATATCGATAAGGGTTATATTACATGCAAAGCCATTGCAAGTGAGCTCCGAAACTCGATGTGTGATTCGATGTGAGTTTACATGATCATGTGGTGACATGATGGGTGGTAAGATGGTATTGTTGTAGCATGCCAGTCTTATGCCAAACAACTTAACTCCAGTGTCAACGTGAATCAAGTCACGTGATCACCCGTTCTTTTCCTTGTACTACCACATGTTTTCTTTATGGAATATGGTTTAGTAAGTTGCAAACCTCTTTACTGGTACACACCAAACGGAGGGGCCGGGATGAGGGTTCCATGGCCCGGATTAAAGCCCGTCATCCGGTCGGGGCATGTGTGTTTCAGTTGGGACCGAGAGGGTGCACCCCTTAGAGCGCCTTGAGATAAATTTGATCCCATGCTATTCGAGGTTGTGACCTCCTGTCTTAGAGTTTTTCTTGAACGTTGCCTAGGGTGATTCTGGCAGCGGAATGTGGAATTGGTGTGTACTTGGTTAGATGTGTTTCTTCTAAAATACCGTAAGCGGAACTAGTCCCTTGCGACTCATGAAATCCGTTGGGCTGTGGTTTAATAGTACAAACTCTGCAGAGTCAAACTCATCCAAGTAACCGTATCTATGATCAAGGTCGGTGTTCAACTTGTCCTTGTCAATCTCGATGTCGATATCCACTGACGATCTCCGTGAACAACCTTGTGTGGAAAACTTGGCTATCTGATTTCTCCGTGGATGGACTAACCCGTTTATTATTATTATGTGCTGAGTCTTTTCCTTGGAATGGTCTATACTGCTTGAATACGACGATGAAATATAAGCCCTTTATGTGATGTCGCTCAGACGTCCGACTATGGCATTTATGTTGTTTACTTTTGATATAAGCCCTTTATGTGATGTCGCTCAGACTTCCGACTGTGGCATTTATGTTGTTTACTTTCGATATAAGCCCTTTATGTGATGTCGCTTAGACGTCCGACTGTGGCATTTATGTTGTTTACTTTTGATATAAGCCCTTTATGTGATGTCGCTCAGACATCCGACTGTGGCATTTATGTTGTTTATTTTCAATATAAGCCCTTTATGTGATGTCGCTTTGACGTCCGACTGTGGCATTTATGTTATTTATTTTCAATGTAAGCCCTTTATGTGATGTCGCTTTGACGTCTGACTGTGGCACGCATTGTCATTTACTTTTCAATATAAGCCCTGTATGTGGTGTCGCTTAGACGCCATCGCTGACATGTTAATTTATTTGTTCACCATTCGAGGCGTCGTTTTCAGACACTCGATCGGTTTCCAGTTATTTCTGTTGGGATTTCGGGAGGACTACCGCACGACTTCCTTTTATTTATCATGTCGTGCAAGTTTATCATTTGAGTGTGCATTGCAAATTGCTCATGTTGCATCATGCCTACATTTGTTATATCTTATGTCCGAACTGTCTTGCGAGTACATTCAAAGTACTCACCTGGCTTGTTGATTTGGCGGATGTTGTGAAAGCGATCTTATGGATGAAGAGTTCGATAGCGAGTCCGACGCCTAGAGGAGTCCCGATCAGTCCGTGCGATCCTGGAATTTATCACTTGTACCATATCCGCTTCCGCTACCCGAATAAATCATCGAGCCTAACTTCGACGCTCGATGAGCTGCAAGAGTAGGAGTCAATGTCGCCCACTTCACTGTGACATATCCACCACCACGTTTAAATACGAGTCAGTAGTATGCCACCACACCCCTGTGCCATATCCGCCTTTATGTATATTATTGGCGTGCTTATAATAAATTTGTTGAGAAACCTCAGCTCAACCCTGTTATATATTTAGTACTTCTGGATTTCTGTATCAAGAATTTTTCTACCAGTAAGGAGGGCTCTCCTGTATTGGGAATAACAAGATCGGTTTCTCAATAAGTATTTTATTGAAAAACCGGTCGTGACAAACTTGGTATCAAAGCCAGGCTGACTGTAGGAAGCCACTAGGTGCGAGCACTAATCGGTTATTAGCGTTTTAGTGCTATTTTAGCATTTTTGAAAAACGTATCAATTTTTCTGTTAGTCATCATAAATTTATGATCTGACTATTCAAAATTTTTGTCTACTTTTGTAGATGGCTAGCAGCGACTGTGAGTCACAGGTGTTCGCCAATGTTCCTGAGGGATTTATCAAGCTGCTCACCTACATCGTCAAGATCGCGATTGGGCCATCGGTTCGCCCAGTGTTCACACTCTACCAGCACAAGATCAGCGACAGTCTGTCTATGCACCAGTCATTGAGTTCAAGGGAGGGCGTTGAGTCACGCCAATTCCGATTTGTTGGCAGGGCCATGCCTACGGAGAGGCATGCCATGCAGATGGCTGCCCGTGAGGCGATAGCTGCGTCTACAGGATGTGCTTCCTTCGATGAAGACTTCGCCGCTACCGCTACCTTCCATGCCACGTGCCATACACGTGTCACTATGCATTTGCTTGCCCTGTGGGAGAGCGTCTGAGGCTATTGAGATGCTTGTTGAATACCTCCGTGCTCACGGAGGCAGCCTTCGACAACCTTGTGGGCGACCTTGTGGCTGCCCGCATGGACTCGATCCATGGTCATGCCGCCAACAGGAGGGAGCTCCTACACACAGCACCACCACTGACCTTCGTCTCGTCCTCAGCATCTTATTCACCTGCCATCCTCGCCACCGCTTGTCGCCTGCCTACCACTGAGGAGTTCGACCAGGTCATCGCGCCCACTCCAGTCCGTGTGGCACCGCCTATTGCGCCTGCCCCAATCCGTGTTGCACCGCCTCTCACGCCCGCTCCAGCTTCTCAGCATAGCACTTCACGCCTGGAGCCTATTAGTGAGGAGGAGGTTGAGTCCCCAGCGTCACTGGGCCTCACCCTCGGCAGGCCAAGGGAAGTCCTTACCATCTCCGACTGAGTACGCCTAGCAACCCCGCGTTGCGCCAGCTTGTATGATATGTTTATATGTATATAGGTTGTGAGAAGTAGCTTGTATGCGCATCATGTAGGAACTAGGAGAAGTGCACTAACCTAAATAACATGTCAGGATTGTGTACACACATCCTGAGTGATGTATTGCATAATTACTGCTTGCGTGTAAAATATGTACTGAGCGGTCCTTCTCCGTGCGCTATCAAATATTTTCTTGAAAAATCTTGGAGTGGTTAAATTTTTTCGCCTTTGAGTATTTATTTATTTTTGCGGCTCAATTTCTTTTCCTTATTTTTTTAAAATATATCCCCAGAGTGGAAAATGTCTCGTCCTTGGACTTGTTCCATGCCAAATCCGCCAGAAGAGAATTATGGCACCCAAACCAGCAACAACTTCACACAGGGACAGTCAAGTCAACAGGGCAGTGAGACAACTTTTTCTCTAGTGTGCCGCCTTTATGAGCAAAGCCAGCAACAGGACCAAGAAATGATGAACCAGGTCATCAATATGGGAAATCACCATGGACCATATCAGCAGCAATCCAAATTGTCAGAACTACAAAAGACGCGTCGCCCAACTTTCTCGCACACTGACAAACCTCTTGAGGCCGATGACTGGCTTTTGGACATTGAAAGGAAATTGATTATTGCACAATGTTCAGACCGTGAGAAGGTACTATATGCACCTCACTACCTCACAGGAGTAGCTGCATCATGGTGGGAGAATTTCCTACACATGCACCCCAATGAGAATAACATCACCTGGGAGGAATTTAAAGAAGGTTTTTAGGGCGCATATTCCCAAAAGCGTTAGAAAATCAAGAAGAGGGAGTTTGACGACCTCAAGCAAAGAGGCATGACGGTGAAGCAGTACAACAGTCTATTTACTCGCTTATCTCGCTTCACGCCAACGAAGAACACATGACGGAAAGCAAAAAGATGGAAAAGTTTCTGGACGGTCTTGCACCAGCACTTAAATGCCAACTGGTTGTACACACCTTTCCAGACTTCAAAACACTTGTGGACAAGGCCATTACCCTGGAAAATGAGCACCACAGTTTGGAAGATTTTCGCAAGCGCAAGAGGGACCAAACTACTCAAGCTCGCAACAACCGAAGCAAGACTGACTTCCAGAAAAGTGGAGCAAACAAGTCCACAACCAATATCCCGCGCTCGGTCAAAAATTTTCATGCAAGGGACAAGGATTTCACATACCGCCCAGGTGTTACTTGCTATGCTTGTGGAGAAGAAGGGCACTATGCCAAGCAGTGCCCAAAGCCAAGAAACTCGGCTCCCACGCCGAACCACGGTGGGAATAATTCAGCATCCAAGCGTAACAATTTCAACCCCAATAATAATCACAAGAAGGGTCACTTGAACTATGTGACCAAGGAGGAAGCACAAAATGCCCCGGATATCGTACTCGGTACGTTCCGTGTCAACACAATACCTGCCACGGTTTTGTTTGATTCTGGAGCTTCTCACTCGTTCATTTCAAAGAAATTTGCTTTGCAAAATGATTTTTCGATGCTTCCCCTGGAAAAATCCATGATCATCAAGTCCCCCGGGATTAATCAAGTTACTCAGAGTTACTGCCAAGGTGTGGTTGTTGAGTTTGAGGGATTGAAGTTTCACGCCAACCTTATTGTATTGGAAAATAAGGGGCTGGATGTCATCCTAGGAATGGATTGGTTAACCACCAACAAAGGATTTATTGACTGCTTCAACCGGACAAAGAATCCTTACCCACCATCACGGGAAGACAATAAAAGTTTCAGCTCAAGAGAGACAAATATCCACGGCAACCAAGGTTGAACAAGGTGGACATTTCAGAGTTAAGCAAAGTTCGATGGTGTGTGAGTTCCCGGGCGTATTTCGAAGAACTACCGGGCATGCCACCAGACGGGAGATAGAATTCAGCATTGAGATAGCACAGAACCACCCCCATTTACAAGAAACCATACAAAATGGCACCCTCGAGTTGGTGGAATTAAAGAAGCAAATAAAAGAATTCTTGGACAAAGGATTCATTCGAGCCAGCTCCTCACCTTGGGGCTCTCCAGGTTTTATTTGCCAAGAAAAGGATGGGAAAGCGAGATTGTGTATAGACTATCGAGCACTCAACATGGTCACAATCAAGAACAAATATCCGATGCCACGGATAAATGATTTATTTGACCAGCTCGCTCAAGCCAAGGTTTTCTCAAAGATTGACTTAAGGTCGGGATACCATCAATTGAAAGTACGGACAGAAGATATCCCCAAGACAGCCTTCACCTCCAGATACGGGCTGTATGAGTTTACAGTGATGCCGTTTGGTCTGACCAACGCCCCCGCATATTTTGTCCACCTCATGAACAAAGTGTTTATGAGATTTATGGACAAGTTTGTTGTGGTGTTCATCGATGATATTCTCGTATACTCCAAGACACCGTAAGAGCATGCTTTGAGCATCTCGTAATTGTACTAGGGGAATTAAGGAAAAATCAATTATACGCCAAGTTCAGCAAATGTGAATTTTGGTTGAGACAAGTTGGTTTCCTAGGCCACGTGTTAACACAGGAAGGTATTGCCGTAGACCCGGAGAAGGTCAAGGCTGTACTTGGTTGGAAACCACCAGCCATCGTAACGGATGTAAGAAGTTTCTTGGGAATGGCAGGGTATTACCGAAGGTTCATTGAAGGGTTCTCCACCATAGCAAAGCCAATGACGCAGTTGCTCAAGAAGGACAAGAAATTTGTTTGGACGGAAGCTTGCGAGAAAAGTTTCCAAGACCTCAAAAGGAAATTAATAACAGCACCAGTATTGGTTGTGCCAGAAATACACAAAAGTTTTGAGGTATATTGTGACGCCTCCAGGAAGGGCCTCGGATGCGTATTAATGCAAGAAGGCAAGGTAGTCGCGTATGCCTCCGTGCAACTACGCAAGCATGAAGAAAATTATCCCTCGCATGATTTGGAACTGGCAGCAGTCATTCATGCACTCAAGGAGTGGAGGCACTTTTTACTCGGAAACCGTTGTGAAATATACACGGACCATAAAAGCCTCAAGTATATTTTCACACAACCGGAATTCAATTTACGACAATGGCGCTGGTTGGAATTAGTGAAAGATTATGATGTCGGTATTCACTACCATCCAGGAAAGGCGAATGTTGTGGCAGATGCGTTTAGCCAAAACCCCGGTTCGGACAACGACTGTCTACCAGACTTGAGACCTGAATTTCAGCAAGAGTTCACCAAACTCAACATGATGATGGTTGCCGAAGGCGACGTGTCAAACTTGGATATACAACCTACCTTAATGGAGAAAATTAAGGAGGCTCAACATGGACACCCCAGCATTGAAGGCATAAAAAGGAAAGTGAGTTTGGGCAAGGCCTCTGAATTTATCATAGACAATGAGGGAATACTATGGTACGGAGACAGACTTTGCGTACCAAATATAGAAGACCTCAAACAGAAAATCCTAGCCGAAGGCCACACTGCTCCATATTCGATCCACCCGGGAGGAACCAAAATGTACGAAGACATACATGAAATTTTTTGGTGGCACGGTATGAAGAGGGATATAGCCACCTTCATTGCATGTTGTGATTCGTGTCAACGCATTAAGGCCGAGCATCAAAAACCGGCAGGGTTGTTGCAGCCAAACCGGATACCTGAGTGGAAATGGGATGAGATCGGGATGGACTTTATTGTTGGACTACCTCGGTCACAACACGGAAATGATGCCATATGGGTCATCACAGACAGATTAACCAAGGTGGCACATTTCATTCCCGTGAAGACAACCTACACCACTCAGAAGCTTGCTAAGCTTTATTTCTCTCGCATAGTTTGCCTGCATGGAATCCCAAAGACTATAATATCTGACCGAGGCACTCAATTCGTCTCTAGATTTTGGGATCAATTACAACAAGCTCTGGGTACTCAACTGGCATTCAAAGACAAGCATACCACCCCCTGCATCGATGGGCAAACTGAATGCGTAAACCAAATACTAGAGGACATGCTGAGAGCGTGTGTCCTCACCTATGGGACCAGTTGGGAAGAAAGCTTGCCATATGCCGAGTTTCCATACAACAATAGTTACCAAGCCAGCCTGCAAATGGCACCCTTCGAAGCCTTGTATGGACGGAGATGTCGTACTCCATTGAATTGGTCAGAGACCGGAGACAGCCGTATCTTCGGCCCTGATATGCTCAAGGAAGCCGAGGAGAAAGTTAGGCTAATCAGGGACAGACTCAAGACAGCTCAAAGCCGACAGAAGAGTTATTACGATCGAAAACATCGGGGAGTCAGTTTTGAACCCGGTGAGTATGTGTACCTCCGAGTATCTCCCATGAGGGGCCTACAACGGTTCAAGGTTAAAGTAAAGTTAGCACCAAGATTTATCGGACCCTTCTGTGTAGTAGCACGAAGAGGCACAGTAGCCTACCAGCTAGACCTACCCGAAGAGTTGTCCGACGTCCACGATGTGTTCCACGTTTCACAGTTGAGGAAATGTGTGAGCAGCCTAGAAAAGCAGGTATCCCATGAGAACATTGATGTACAGCCAGACCTCACCTACAGGGAACGCCCAATAAGGATATTAGAAGAGTCTGAAAGGAGGACCCGTCAGTAGGTAATCAAGTTTTTCAAAGTACACTGGAGCAATCACACCGAAGATGAGGCAACATGGGAAAGAGAAGATTTTCTTCGAGCAGAACACCCACACCTATTTGAGGATCAACTGAAATCTCGGAGACAAGATTTTTCTTAAGGGGGTAGGTGTTGTGACACTCCAAATTTTTTTACTTGGTTTTTGACAAAACCCTTTTATTTGATTTGAAGGAGGCCATTTAAAATATTTCCAAAAGCCCCTCCTCAAATTTTTTCTCCTATGACAAGTATTTTACTTTTGTATCTTCCTCAACCTTGGTATTTGGTTTAAAAAAACTAAATTTTCTATTAAAAAGAAACCCTATGGGTTTTGGGGCTATTCTTTTGTTTTGCAATCACCCTTTGTTTTACCATGCCCCATGTTAATATTTCTCCCAAATCCCCTCCCTTCACTTTGGGCCAAGCCAAATAGTCTAGTCCAACAAGTTCAACCCATTTTTGAATTCTATTTCATTTATTTTATCCCCAAAAGTAATTCTGCCTTTTATTTTGGGCCTAGGTGATTTACAAAGGAAGTGTCTGATTTCCTTTGAGTTTTGACCTCAAACCAACTCCTCTGGCTAGTCCCTAGCACCCCCAACCTTGATCCATCAAGATCCACTCTTCCTTAGTTCAAAATTTTCAAGTTTCACACACTGCAAGTTTGGACCAGATTTGGCAAATTTGGTGAAATTCATATTTTTCCTTCTCCAAAAATTCTACCAAAATCCAGGCAGCCCCCAGGTGCATTGAGAGGCCACCCCACCAAAGATCAGCTCCAGATAAAATCCCCACATGCCAAAATCATTTCATCAAACACCTGACAGGCACTGTTGCTGTTCATTTTCAAAGTTCAGTGTTCAGTCGGCTGTCAGTGTCGTTTTCTTCAAAGTCGGGGCGTCGATCTCACCAAGGCTCCACTGAGCCTTGCGCCTTTGCACCTTCCTCTTATACAGAGCGCCGCACGGTCCCTTGGACGGACACCACCGTCGGTGTTGACGTATCCCGCCGACGCCGGCAGCTTCTGCGGTGGCAGAGCCAACCGAGGCGGCCAGTAGGGATCAGCCCAGCTTTCGGCGCCGTCCAGCACCTGTCAGGACCCCGATCCTAAGTCACACCGATCTAGCATGTAACACATCATATCACTTTGCGGCCTCACGCACGGTATTCCCAGGGTGTCGCCTTACCATGGCTCGGGACCGTTTGCGCCTTTTGGCTCACGTATATGATAGTGTCGCTAGCATCCATATGACAGAGAACCCGGGCCGACATGACTAGTCGTGAACCCAAAGCGGCGCTAACCTATGGGGACAGCATACATGAATCACATCGAGCATGTCGGTCATCAACGTATAAATTGGCTGTAGCACTGGCTAACAGGACTCCGGTATCCCGGGCTGTAGCAGGCTAGACAGGACTCGAATAACACCGCGTGACATTTCCCGAAGGGATGGACATAAGGAACGAAGTGAAACACATGCCGCCAGCAAGTGTCCAAGCAGTAGTCTTTGGGCTAGCGGGACTCCGGTGAACCGGGTCATGGCCGGACTACTATCGCTCGAAGCACGAGACTACATTTCCCCATATGAGAGGCTGCCAAGGATAAACAACTAGTTTGTCGGATCCCACACATACCAAGCATTTCAAACATACACACAATATGCTCAATATGTGTAGATACAACATGGCATCACAACATAACTCTACGACTCAAATATTTATTCATTAGGCTCGAGGAGCGAGATATTACAAACATGGGTCTCATGACCCAACACTCGAAACATACAAGTCAAAGCACAAGCGGAAGCTAATCATGTCTCGAGTACGCATAACTATAAATGAAAAAGGCCGAGAAGCCCGACTATCTACCAGATCTGCCAAGGCACAAGATCGTAGCTGAGGTAACAAGCTAAACGTCAAGTCCACGTGGAACTACTAGCGAGGACCGACGTCTCTCGCAAAACATAAAATAAGCAAACGTGAGTACAATTGTACTCAAGAAGACTTACATCGTAACTAACTACATATGCATCGGTATCAAAGGGGGTGGTGGAGTTTGACCGCAGCAAGCCAGCTTTGAACCGGTGGCTATCCTGAACTACGACTACAAGTAACTCTTTTGAGGTGGCGCTACGAGTCCACATATTCACCATATCAATACACCACTATGGACCCGCTCCGTCTCCTATGAGAACGCCATCCATAGCACTCACGCTTATCTTGCGCATTTTAGAGTATCCACTTTCACTTGTCTATGAACTGATATAGGCAACCCAGAAGTCCTTCTCCGTGGACACGGCTATTCGAATAGATCATATTAAACCCTGCAGGGTTGTACTTCTTCACACACGCTCTCACCACTTACGCCGTTTACACGACATGTACTCGGCAACCTTCAAGCGGAAGCCCAACGTGGGTGTCGGCCACGGCCTACCTAAACACTCAAGTCCCTAGTCCGGGTTTATCGCCTATTCGGGTTCCATCCGCAGGAGTCCGCCGAGGTTTCCCATACAGCCCCGAACGATGTGTGCAGGGTTCCGAGATACCAAGCAGGCACTTTCGGTACACGGGCCACGGTGCCTACCGCAACACAACCCACCCCTAAGGTCAGCGTTGCGTCGGCCCCCAAAGCATGCTACAAACACCGAAACTACTTGCAACTCCGGACCGAGGACAAGGGTGGTCAAGAAGCCGAGAGGGTCCATTGGTTTCGGGCCCAATGCGTGGTAGTAAGCTTGTATCATGGATCACAAACACGTAACTCAGTTCCTGAGAACGGCTGCAATGAGACAACCCACCATGTACTCCTACATGGCCTCTCACCGCTACCTTTACCAAATCGTGTTCACACACTTAGCTCTCACACAATAGGACATGTTCATAAAAATTCCAATTCATTCCCGATGAATCGGACTGACTCAACTCTAAGCGATGGCAGGCATGACAACAAGCATAAATGAGTAGGCACAACATGGCTCAAACAACTCCTACTCATGCTAGTGGGTTTCATCTAATTCTTTGTGGAATGACAGTCATGCAAAGGATCAAGGGGTTCAGCTACCGCAGCAAGTAATACATGAGTCGTTGTTGTCCTAATGCAATAAAATAGAGCAGGAGGCGAGAGAGTGGGATTATATCGGAATGAACAAGGGGTTTTGCTTGCACAGCACTTCAAGATAATATAGTTCTTCATCGGTGTCATCGAACAATCGTCGGAACATCGCTCTGAGGAGGAACAATTACCGCAAACAAGAGAGAACACAATCAATGCAATGCACATTCACATGAATGACATGTCATATTAAGGTACTGAATTCACCTAATGCAATAATAACCAAGTTAGTTGAAGTGGAATTCAAACAAGGTTGAACTCCAACTCCAAATGCTAGTTCATAAATTACCCTAATCATGATTCATCCTATTCAGTGAGGTTAACTTGTTCAAACATGCATGATCATGGCATAAACAGATTCTTCATATTTTTCTGATCATTTTTCATATATAAATTATTTCCATCCGAGTTACGGTTGAATTTATATGATTTTTAGAATTTTAGAGTATTTTACGGAATTTCCTGAATTAAATTAATCCGTAAAATCAAATAATTGCTTGTCGACATGACGTCGCAGTGATGGCGTCATCAGGTCAACAAGGCTGGTCCGGGTCAAGCGGCGGTGGGTCCCACGTGTCGAGTAATTAACTTAATTAGATTTTAATTAAAACTAAACCTAGTTATTAAGCAGTATCGGGCCCACCTATCATTGACTCAGAGAGTCAACCGGCCCACCCGAGGTCAAAGTCCACGTCGGCTGCGGCGTTTAGTCAGCCGGGCGAGCCCGGCTGCGCAAGTGCATTTGCCGGTCCGGCCACCAAAAGGGTCGGGAGGGTACCTACGTGGAGCCGGGATGAGTGAGGCTCTTGGTGGAGTGGCTTGAGCTCGGGGCAGTCGGGATCGACGCCGGCGACGAGGTTGGCGGCCGCCGGGAGTTCGCCATGTCTTGAGGTTGGGGTTGCGGCGTGCAAATGCAGAAGCTGAGGCGCTAGCGAGGTTTCTCGTGATCTGGCGGACATGTTGGTCGCACGGAATGACCATATGGTCGCCGAGCGACGCCGGCGACAAGCTTCGGCGGCGGTGGGTTTGATCCACGATGGAAACGGTGGCTAGAGGAGGGAACGAGTCGGGGAAGAGGGGAAAGCGACTGGGGCTCACCATGAGTGCGACGATGGCATCGGCGAAGCTCGGGGAGGCACCGGAGCCGGCAATTTGTCGATGAAGTCCGCGGGTCCGAGAAGGGGAAAGTGGCGGGCGGCGCCTCGGGCGCTCCGGTGTCGGGAGGCTTCGGTGAGGAGGAGAGAGGGCTCGGCGGAGCTCGGGGCATGCCGGGAGGAGAGGGTGGCGGTGGCCGCGGCACGACGATCGGCGTCGGGCCGCGTTCGGTGGCGTCGTGGGGAGAGAGAGAGCAGGGAGGGAGATGGTCCAGGAGAGAGGAAAGAGGACGAGGGGGTTCGGGAGGCGCGTGGCGTCTCCCAAGCGTCGAGGGGTAGCCAGCAAAGTAGCAGGAGGAGGTGGCGAGCTCGGTGCGGTCGCCGTGTCCCTCCTCTGCCTACTGGCAGAGGTAGGCGACAGCGTGGCGGTTGGTGGGCTGAGCCTGGCCCAGGCAACGAGGAGGGGGAGAAAATTTGGGCGGTTGGGCGCTAGGTAGGTCAGTGAGTTCTGCTCCTTTTATTGTTTTACATTTTCTATTTTCTGTTTTGTTTTAGTTTAGTAAAATACTAAACCATTTTATAAAATCCTGAAAATAGTTATGTGGCTAGAACTAAAATATACCAAACCACATAAAATGTTCGAGAATTATTGGACATATATTATTTATATATCAAATATATATCCAATGCAAGTAGTTATTGAATTAATTCAAAGGCCCAAAATAAAATGTTTCATCACTCCAAAAATATTGGTTTGAATTTTATTCTTGCCAATATTTTTTAAAGCTGAAAAGGAACATTTCCTTGGAACATTTGAAGCAATTTTTAAATGTTGATCATTTATTTTAAATGATTCACAGGGCTCTCAATTCCCCAATTCAAATTTAAAGGAAATTTTGACATGATGCATGGATGCAAGAAAATCAAGCTAGGGCTGATCTGGGTCATGATAGCTCACCCCCACTAAACAAGAATCTCGCCGAGATTCAAGGCGTGAGTAAGAGGAAAAGGGAAGTCACAAACTATCACAATCTTCATGATCCATTTGCCCTTCTCGAAGATGTTGATTTACTCCATCATCTTGGTCTCGGCGTCTTTGCTTTCAAGATCTTCACTCGACACGACAATAGAAAGAAAGGGAAAACCCTGCATGATTCGATCTTCACGGAGATCAAGCAAATATGATCGACTCACCGGACCGAGACGGTGACACATCTCGAGTTGAGACACAAAATACATCGAGAGGGATGGAGGAACAACCGATGGGGTTTGATTGGTGGCAACAATTCCACGCTTAGAAAGATGGTGGATGGTGTCAAGATGGCGAGGAAATATTTATCATGATCCCGTAACGGAACACCTTGAGAAAGGTGGCGCAAAGAACTATTCCCTTAAGTGGCAAAAAAGAATTACTTTTGATACAGGATCATTGAAACTCTTTAAACCAGCCTAAGGCAATTCTGGCGATCATTTGGTGGAATGCAAGGAATGGTACACCGGACTAGAATGGATGATGTAGACTACCTTGTTGAAGACAACGCAATGGATGATTTTTGCTTGTCGTCGGAGGTGGAGGGACCCATGGTAAGTCCACTTTGAGGATGATCCTAGACATCAATTAATGAGAGGGCAGCCCATGGAAATTGGCACAATGGGGTGCAAAATTTGGGAACGAGATACAACTGTTCGAATGTTCCAACCATCATATCTGCATGAGATTCAGATCTGGTTGATGTTAGGATATTTCAGACTCATCATGTCTGAAAAGGAAGGGTTGCAACACAATTCGACGAGATGGCGTTGCGAGATTCTCGGGATATGAACTACGATAGCAAGCTCCAAAACATGAGCTGGTTTTGCTACAAACATGTGAACACGTTGTCCTAGACAAGCATGACCACATGGTAGTCTTATAATAAAACACTACCGAGTTCGGGTGGGGGAAACATCATCGAGGATATCGAAGTCTTAACATAAGTCATGATTAGCTCTTATGAAAGAACTCCTTTCCTTGAACAAATCAATCAGTGGCTTGGTGTGCTAGGAATACATACGGAATGAAGATGATCAGTCTATCAAACCATAGAATACTTCGCACATGCATGACTGACTTGGAATGATTCCAGAGGAAACAAAACAAACCTTTCTCAAATTCATGGCGGCAACTTACACCTAAAACACATAAATTCGAGGAAGTCTCTTCAACCATCCAAGCATAAGCTTCATGAACGGCACACGAAGGAATGCTTACACAATTTTCCAACACTAGGTTGATGTTCAACACGACTCATGGGGAGACGAAATGCTCTTGATGGGCTCAACGACAACTCATCGGAATTTCCATATCACTTTGGACTTCCACCATCATGTGAACACGTTGATAGCATTGGTCGGACCAAAGATGTAATGATGTATGCTCATGGGATCAACCACGAGTAGGACAACATCACGCATATCGTTGGTTCCGATTTGACTTGACAATGGCCCATACTCAAATCAAAAGAATTGGTAGGACAATAGATCCAACAACTGATCACGAGGAACAATCGATGAAGATATCATCTTTCTTAAACACACACTTCACAAGAATATCCCTTTGGATCGAACTAAGTTAGGCAAGCTTTTATCTTCCAACTCTCCAAGTTGTTGTTTGGCTTTAACCAACTAGCTCAGGGGTATCCAACACAGATTCTTGGAGAAAGGGTGGTTCACAAGAAACCGACTTGATCACGAGCCCAACATAACAGTCAGGAAGCAACCCGGTAACACTTCCAAGAAGATATTTGGAAAATCACGAACCACCGGTATGTTACTAAGCTCGAGAGCAATCTTGCTTTTCAGGGCAAGACGATATTATCAAATGAGTGAGGACTTGGCACAATCCTAACTCATCAATCGAGGGGTGCACCAAAAATAAGGACTAGGTAGCACGATCAATCTTAGAATGATGGTTTAATACCCAACACGCTAAGAATGAGAATATTGTCCATTTACCACCAAGCAACGAGTGGCTCGGAGTATTGATTTCGCACATCACAATTCACTTGCCGGCATTCCGGTTACATCAATACGGATCCGAGGAATGAATAATGATGGCGAGAAGTATCATCGTCAAGAATTCCTAAGAGGTTGTGCAATTCCCATGACATTCTTGACATAAGATGGCAATACTTGAGGGTGGAACAGATTCAAAAGCTGAATTGGCATTTTGATCTGCGGGATACAAGCTTTGACCCAATCCTGGATATGGATGAGGTAATCTGAGTTTGTTTCTCCTAGTCATTCCGGAATAGAATGGCTTGACGGACCATAGGAGTAAAAGGCATTGATGAACTCGAATGCACCCATACCCTTGGTTATCAATTGTTCGACGAGGGTCGGAGTACAACTAAAGAGGAACAACTCGAGGAGCATATAACTTTATGAGTTGTGGATGCACAGATTAGTATGTCGGCGAGCTCAACATTTCTTCCAGATAATCCATGCAGAAAAAGGTAGAATTGGCAGAGTCACAATATGGATGGAGTACTCCTCAAGAGCACTCTTATTGTGATGTTTTGGTTCAAAAGAACTTCTGCCATAATTAGTTCATGGTATTTGGAAGAAGGAGAATACCACGGACTTCGAGGACTATCGCAAAGGTTACTAATATCCTAAAGGCACTAGCAAATACTAACAACATGAAGTAGGATGAATCTCGGGTTCGGAAACCCAGGAGTAGAATGCCTACTACTAAATGGCATCACGAGATGCTTTCGAAAATGATGGCCAGAATCATCACACTAGGGATACAAAAGCATTGCTAAATTGCTAGGTGACTTCCTAAACACCTAGGGTCATAATAGTAGTTCCAACATATATGTCGAGGCAACAACGTACCTCAACTTACCGATTAGTGTGCTTATTCGACCAAAGGTCATCGGAAGCGGAAGGAAGGACTTGCAAATGCATCGGACTATTTAGAGACACAGGATGACTCGGACGATAACGGCTGTAAAGGCTCAAAATGATTTGAGACATCCTGCAAGAATGGTGGCATAACCACTCAACAACATCATAACAAGATTACGAGATCAACGGTTATCATACAAAAGTAGTAGGAACTGAATCGGGATTAAAACCAACAATCTTATAGGTCTATGGATTAGTAACACGTCATCACGATAGATAGATGAGAAGCCTAGTTCTTAAACCCGTAGAAGAGAAGAGGATGACTCAGATTAGAAGGCCATGAGGTATAAGGAGTAAAAGAGCCTTACATTCCTTCCACAATCAATTCCCTTACATAACTAAAGCATTTCTAGACACAACTTCGACCGGTTTGGCTTGGTAATCCTCTGACGATCGGGCTCGATACCAACGCTGTCGGGACCCCGATCCTAAGTCACACCGATCTAGCATGTAACACATCATATCACTTTGCGGCCTCACGCATGCAGTATTCCCACGGTGTCGCCTTACCATGGCCCGGGACCGTTTTGCCTTTTGGCTCACGTATATGATAGTGTCGCTAGCATCCATATGACAAAGAACCCGGGCCGACATGGCTAGTCGTGAACCCAAAGCGGCGCTTAACCTATGGGGACAGGCATACATGAATCACATCGAGCATGTCGGTCATCAACGTATAAATTCGGGGCTGTAGCATGGGCTATGAGGACTCCGGTATCCCGGCTGTAGCAGGCTAGACAGGACTCGAATAACACCGCGTGACATTTCCCGAAGGAACAGACATAAGGCAAGTGAAACACATGCCGGCCAGCAAGTGTCCAAGCGATAGTCTTTGGGCTAGCGGGACTCCGGTGAACCGGGCTGTAGCGGACTACTATCGCTCAGAAGCACGAGACTACATTTCCCCATATGAGAGGCTGCCAAGGATAAACAACTAGTTTGTCGGATCCCACACATACCAAGCATTTCAAACATACACACAATCTGCTCAATATGTGTAGATACAACATGGCATCACAACATAACTCTCGACTCAAATATTTATTCATTAGGCTCCGGGAGCGAGATATTACAAACATGGGTCTCATGACCCAACACTCGAAACATACAAGTCAAAGCACAAGCGGAAGCTAATCATGTCTGAGTACGCACAACTATAAATGAAAAAAGGCCGAGAAGCTCGACTATCTACCAGATCCTGCCAAGGCACAAGATCGTAGCTGGTAACAAGCTAAGCGTCAAGTCCACGTGGAACTACTAGCGAGACCAGCGTCTCTCGCAAAACATAAAATAAGCAAACGTGAGTACAATTGTACTCAAGAAGACTTACATCGTAACTAACTACATATGCATTAGTATCAAAGGGGGGTGGAGTTTGGCTATGACAAGCCCGACTTTGAACCGGTGGCTATCCTGAACTACATTTGCAAGTAACTCTTTTGAGGTGGCGCTGCAGTCCACATATTCACCATATCAATACACCACTATGGACCCGCTCCCGTCTCCCTACGAGAATGCCATCCATAGCACTCACGCTTATCTTGCGCATTTTAGAGTATCCACTTTCACTTGTCTATGAACTGATATAGGCAACCCGAAGTCCTTCTCCGTGGACACGGCTATTCGAATAGATCATATTAAACCCTGCAGGGTGTACTTCTTCACACACGCTCTCACCACTTACCGCCGTTTACCACGACATGTACTCGGCAACCTTCAAGCGGAAGCCCAACGTGGGTGTCGGCCACGGCCTACCTAAACACTCAAGTCCCTAGTCCGGGTTTATCGCCTATTCGGTTCCATCCGCAGGGAGTCCGGCCGAGGTTTCCCATACAGCCCCGAGCGATGTGTGCGGGGTTCGAGATACCAAACGGGCACTTTCGGTACACAGACCCACGGTGCCTACCGCAACACAACCCACCCCTAAGGTCAGCGTTGCGGCCCCTGACATGCTACAAACACCGAAACTACTTGCAACTCCCTTGACCGAGGACAAGGGTGGTCAAGAAGCCGAGAGGGTCCATTGGTTTCGGGCCCAATGCGTGGTAGTAACTGTATCATGGATCACAAACACAGAACTCAGTTCCTGAGAACGGCTGCAATGAGACAACCCACCATGTACTCCTACATGGCCTCTCACCGCTACCTTTACCAAATCGTGTTCACACACTTAGCTCTCACACAATAGGACATGTTCATAAAATTCCAATTCATTCCCGATGAATCAGACTGACTCAACTCTAAGCAGTAGCAGGCATGACAACAAGCATAAATGAGTAGGCACAACATGGCTCAAACAACTCCTACTCATGCTAGTGGGTTTCATCTAATTCTTGTGGAATGACAGGTCATGCAAAGGATCAAGGGGTTCAGCTACATGACAAGTAATACATGAGTCGTTGTTGTCCTAATGCAATAAAATAGAGCAGGAGCGAGAGAGTGGGATTATATCGGAATGAACAAGGGGGTTTTGCTTGCCTGGCACTTCTGAAGATAATATAGTCTTCATCGGTGTCATCGAACAATCGTCGGAACATCGTCTACCGGGAGGGAACAATTACCGGCAAACAAGAGAGAACACAATCAATGCAATGCACATTCACATGAATGACATGTCATATTAAGGTACTGAATTCACCTAATGCAATAATAACCCAAGTTAGTTGAAGTGGAATTCAAACAAGGTTGAACTCCAACTCCAAATGCTAGTTCATAAATTACCCTAATCATGATTCATCCTATTCAGTGAGGTTAACTTGTTCAAACATGCATGATCATGGCATAAACAGATTCTTCATATTTTTCTGATCATTTTTCATATATAAATTATTTCCATCCGAGTTACGGTTGAATTTATATGATTTTTAGAAGTTTAGAGAATTTTACGGAATTTCCTGAATTAAATTAATCCGGAAAATCAAATAATTATACAAGATGACGTCAGCAGGACGTCATCAGGTCAACAGGGCTGGTCCGGTCAAACTGGCGATGGGTCCCACGTGTCGAGTAATTAACTTAATTAGATTTTAATTAAAACTAAACCTAGTTATTAAATGTATCGGGCCCCACTGTCATTGACTCAGAGAGTCAACCGGGCCCACCCAGGTCAAAGTCCACGTCGGCTGTCGGCGTTTAGCCGCCAGCGAGCGACGCCGGCGCAAAGTGCATTTGCCGTTCCGGCCACCAAAAGGGTCGGGAGGGTACCTACGTGGAGCCGGGATGAGCCGAGGCTCTTGGTGGAGTGGCTTGAGCTCGGGGACGGTCGGGATCGGCCCGGCGACGAGGTTGGCGGCCACGGAGTTCGCCATGTGCTTGGGGTTGGGGTTGCGGCGTGCAAACGCAGAAGCTGAGGCGCTTAGCGAGGTTTCTCGTGATGCGGCGGACATGTTGGTCAAAGACGGAATGACCATATGGTCGCCGGAGCGACGCCACGACAAGCTCGGGCGGCGGTGGGTTTCGGTCACGATGGAAACGGTGGCTAGAGGAGGGGAACGAGTCGGGGAAGAGGGGGAAACGACTCGGGGGCTCACCGTGAGTGCGACGATGGCATCGGCGAGCTCGGGGAGGCACCGGAGCCGATGAATTTGTCGATGAAGTCCGGCGGGTCCGAGAAGGGGAAAGTGGCGGGCGGCGCCTCGGGCGCCTCCGGTGTCGGGAGGCTCGGTGAGGAGGGAAGAGAGGGCTCGGCGGAGCTCGGGGGCATGCCGGGGAGGAGAGGGGGTGGCGGTGGCCGCGGGTACGACGATCGGCGTCGGCGGCCGCGTACGGTGGCGTCGGGGGGAGAGAGCAGGGGAGGAGATGGTCGAGGAGAGAGGAAAGAGGACGAGGGGTTCGGGAGGCGCGTGGCGTCTCCCAAGGCGTCGAGGTAGCCAGCAAAGTAGCGAGGAGGAGGTGGCGAGCTCGGGCGGTCGCCAGAAACCTCCTCGCCTCTTGGCGAGAGGTAAGCGATGAGCGGGCGTGGCGGTTGGTGGGCTGGGCCTGGCCCAGGCCAGCGAGGGAGGGAGAAAGGCTGGGCGGTTGGGCGCCGAGTAGGTCGTGAGTTCTGCTCCTTTTATTGTTTTCTGCTTTTCTTTTTTATGTTTTGTTTTAGTTTAGTAAAATACTAAACCATTTTATAAAATCCTGAAAATAGTTATGTGGCTAGAACTAAAATATACCAAACCACATAAAATGTTCCAGAATTATTGGACATATATTATTTATATATCAAATATATATCCAATGCAAGTAGTTATTGAATTAATTCAAAGGCCCAAAATAAAATGTTTGATCACTCCAAAAATATTGGTTTGAATTTTATTCTTGCCAATATTTTTTAAAGCTGAAAAGGAACATTTCCTTGGAACATTTGAAGCAATTTTTAAATGTTGATCATTTATTTTAAATGATTCCTGGGGCTCTCCAAGTCCCCAATTCAAATTTAAAGGAAATTTTGACATGATGCATGGATGCAAGAAAATCAAGCTAGGGCTGATCTGGGGCTGTGACAGCACCGCCCAAACCACCCGAGGCCTCCGCGTGGCCGTCTGCTTGCCACACAAGGCTGGCGCTGTCAGCCGTGCTTTGAGCAGAGCGCTCCCTGCCGCCGACGTGCTCCGTGCACCGTTCCGTTCGGAACTTGGAGTAGCAGCCAAGGCAGGCCAAGTTTAGCGCCTAAACTAAACCAGAAAACCTCCACGATGATGCCTAGCCCCCTAAACCGCCTGACCAACCGTTGCACCACCGTAATCGTCGCCGGAGATTTCCCGTTCACGGCCACCGCCTCGGATCATCTATAAAAGGAGGTCCCGACGTTCTCGACCCACCACCACTCCACCTCACCAGAGCCCCGCCAAGCCACCAGGAGGACCCCGAGGAGGTCTCCTTCCCCGACTCCGGCCGCGCCGATCCGCCTCGGGCTCCGGCTTGATCCACTCAGGTGAGGCCACCTCCGACTCCCAAACCACGTCAGCAGCCCTCTGGTGCACCCAATGTTCTAACCCGAGCCTCGATTCAACCAGTGTAGCCCTCCCCGGCGAGATCCACCAATGCCCGAACCACCGCCCGCCGGAGTTGAGGCCGCCATCGACGTGGTGCTCGGCCACGACCAACTCCACCACCCACAGTGCGGAAGGACCCAAGGAACCCAGAGGTACCACCCACCTCCTAACTTCGCCGTGGATCGCCACGGCGACCACCGCAGCTCTTGGGCGCCGGTGACTCTGTTACAGAGTTTAAACCCGACAAGTGGGAGCCCCAGTCAGCTTTTTATTCTTTTTGAAACGTTTTCTGAAAACGCCTTCGGGCAGGATACGTCTTCCTTTGGAGTTGGCGGGTTTTTAATCGAACCGTTTTCTGTTTTTATAAGCTAGCCCCTGGGAACTTTCTGTTTCATTACAGACAAGTCCCTGGACTAAAACCTTTATAACATTTAAATAGAAAATGATTTTTGATTGATTCTTTTTCTGTCAGCTTTATTTTTCTGTCTAGTTTTTTATCATATTTATTTGAAAAATATTTGGAACACTTTTTATGCACACACGGTATTTACGTTAGTACGTATCTTTTCTTGTACCGTAGATACCGGAAGAGGTGACGGGACCGCGAACTTCACCGAGCTAGACTCCGACTACTCCGAACCAGGCAAGCATGTTTGAACCTTTGATATGATGAGTGTTTTGCATGTTTGCATTGAGTGGTCAGTTCATGGCATGAATATATGCATATCGATAAGGGTTATATTACATGCAAAGCCATTGTAAGTGAGCTCCGAAACTCGATGTGTGATTCAATGTGAGTTTACATGATCATGTGGTGACATGATGGGTGGTAAGATGGTATTGTTGTAGCATGCCAGTCTTATGCCAAACAACTTAACTCTAGTGTCAACGTGAATCAAGTCACGTGATCACCCGTTCTTTTCCTTGTACTACCACATGTTCTCTTTGTGGAATATGGTTTAGTAAGTTGCAAATCTCTTTCCTGGTACACACCAAATAGAGGGGCCGGGATGAGGGTTCCATGGCCCTGGATTAAAGCCTGTCATCCGGTCAGGGGGCATGGGTGTTTCCGGTTGGGACCGAGAGGGGGGCACCCCTTAGAGCGCGCGAGATAAATTTGATCCCATGCTATTCGAGGTTGTGACCTCCCCGTCTTAGAGTTTTTCTTGAAAGTTGCCTAGGGTGATTCCTGGCAGCAGAATGTGGAATTGGGTGTGTACTGGTTAGATGTGTTTCTTCTAAAATACCGTAAACGGAACTAGTCCCCTGCGACTGCTGAAATCCGTTGGCTGTGGTTTAATAGTACAAACTCTGCAGAGTCAAACTCATCCAAGTAACCGTATCTATGATCAAGGTCAGTGTTCAACTTGTCCTTGTCAATCTCAGTGTCAGTATCCCTGACGATCTCCGGTGAACAACCTTGTGTGGAAAACTTGGCTATACGATTTCTCCTGTGGATGGACTAACCCGTTTATTATTATTATGTGCTGAGTCTTTTCCTTGGAATGGTCTATACTGCTTGAATACGACGATGAAATATAAGCCCTTTATGTGATGTCGCTCAGACGTCCGACTGTGGCATTTATGTTGTTTACTTTTGATATAAGCCCTTTATGTGATGTCGCTCAGACGTCCGACTGTGGCATTTATGTTGTTTACTTTCGATATAAGCCCTTTATGTGATGTCGCTTAGACGTCCGACTGTGGCATTTATGTTGTTTACTTTTGATATAAGCCCTTTATGTGATGTCGCTCAGACGTCCGACTATGGCATTTATGTTGTTTATTTTCACTATAAGCCCTTTATGTGATGTCACATTAACGTCCGCCTGTGGCATTTATGTTATTTATTTTCAATATAAGCCCTTTATGTGATGTCGCTTTGATGTCCGACTGTGGCACACATTGTCATTTACTTTTCAATATAAGCCCTGTATGTGGTGTCGCTTAGACGCCCGACTGCGGCATGTTAATTTATTTGTTCACCATTCGAGGCATCGTTTTCAGACACTCGATCGGTTTCCAGTTATTTCTGTTGGGATTTCAGGAGGACTACCGCCCGACTTCCTTTTATTTATCATGTCGTGCAAGTTTATCATTTGAGTGTGCATTGCAAATTGCTCATGTTGCATCATGCCTACATTTGTTATATCTTATGTCCGAACTGTCTTGAGAGTACATTCAAAGTACTCACCTGGCTTGTTGATTTGGCCAGATGTTGACGAAGGCGATCTTATGGATGAAGAGTTCGATAGCGAGTCCGACGCCTAGAGGAGTCCCAGTCAGTCCCGTGCGATCCTGGAATTTATCACTTGTACCATATCCGCTTCCGCTACCCGAATAAATCATCGAGCCTCACTTCGACGCTCGATGAGCTGCAAGAGTAGGAGTCAATGTCACCCACTTCACTGTGACATATCCACCACCACGTTTAAATATGAGTCAGTAGTATGCCACCACACCCCTGTGCCATATCCGGCCTTATGTATATTATTGGCGTGCTTGTAATAAATTTGTTGAGCAACCTCAGCTCAACCCTGTAATATATTTAGTACTTCTGGATTTCTGTATCAAGAATTTGTCTACCAGTAAGGAGGGCTCTCCTGTATTGGGAGTAACAAGATCGGTTTCTCAATAAGTATTTTATTGAAAAACCGGTCGTGACAGTGTTCAACTGCTCTATGCGTGTAGTTGCTTGCGGTTCAGGCGGCCGCGGCGCGCTCTGCTCGCGTCCCTTCGGGTGCTCTGCCCTCGTCCCTCCACGCGCGCTGCCAGTGTTTGGGGCCGGCGCACGATCACTCACGTTCGTGTGCAAGCGGTTGCGCCGGGTGCAGCGCGATGATGCAGTTACCCGCTGCAAAAACTGCCATGCGGACGCACCGAGAATCCATGCCGCCCGGCCCCCTTTTATTCCTGCGGCCATTTACCTTCATCTCTCGTATCACATGACACAATAAGCACACCCACGAGGACACAAACAGAGAGGACATCCAGCGGTTCCAATGGCGTTCCCAGCGGCCGACGATGACAACGACGTGAAGTTCACCACACATCATGTAGTGGACACCCACGTGAGGGGGAAGGCCCTCTCGGTGGTGTACACGAACGATCCGGTCTCGGTGGAGAGGTCCATCTAAACTATGGAGCAGTTCCTTGCCGAGGACAAGTACCGAGTGGTCGGCTTCGACCTCGAGTCCACCATCGGTCGTGCCGGGCACGATCAGAAGGTTGCCGTCGCCCAGTTGTGCATGCGACATGACATCCTCGTCTACCACTACCACATTGCCACAAGGCCCTGCGAGCGTTTCTCCAGGTTTATCAACAACTCCGACTATAGTTTCGCTACAGTGGACACCACCAACGATCTAAAAGCGCTCAAGGTTTCGGACTTGAAATGCCCGAATCTTGTCAACATCCAGCACCACTACAAGGTCAGAGGCAGCGACAAAAACAAACTGAACTCCCTGGTTGACCTCGCCTCGGCCATCATCGACCCCTACTATGCGAAGATGAAGGAAGAGAGCAATAAGGACAAGAACGCCTGGCACAGTGTGTGGCATGAGAGACTGGATGAACAACATGTCAAGTACGCAACCATGGACGCGTACACAAGCTACGAGTTGTACAGGCAGATCGTTGACATGAGGAACTATCTTCTTCCTGACCCAGACGAGGGATCGAGCCACATAGCAGTGGCGGGAGCGTCACAAGAAGTAGATGACTAGACGGTTGTTTCTCCTACTTTAGAATGCATGCAATTGTTTATTGAGGTGTGTGCAAATGATCTGTATAGTCACTTATGTAATTGGATGTTTATTTTAGTTATATATATATACATGTTATTCTACTGTAGACAGAGCAATTCACATGGCTTATTAGCAGCAATCGTTTGTGTTATTATTGGTCTTCGCACACATTTCTGATTACGGACCTGCTTGCCGCGTATCACACACACCTTGATCTGGCTGACCGTTTCTTTTGTGTTGCCTAATCACAAACAGTTCATCCGAGTGAACTTTATGCTCTATATCGCACACGCCATCATCAGGCTGCCCGTTTCTTTTGTTCCGCCTCATCACAAATAGTTCATTGAGCTGAATCGTATGCCCTACATCACACACACAACTAAAATCTGAACCGTGTTTGATAGCTGCCATAGCAAACGTTTTGCACCTTTTTTGACGGTTCTTTTACAGCACCGTTTATGATTACGGCATTGCACACAGTTTCGTCGAAGGGTCTCTGATCATAGTGTCGCGTTTTGCCCATCCTGTAGTAGTGAATAAAGTAGCATAATCATGTGAACACACAAAAAACAGTAGGTAAAAGTGTTGGGTTGTCTCCCAACTAGCGCTTTTATTTAATGCCTTTTTGCTAGGCATGATGATTTCGATGATGCTCGCAGAAAAGATAAGGATTGAAACATAACAAGAGCATCATGAAGCACATGGCAAGCACATTTAGTTCTAACCCACTTCCTATGCATAGGGATTTTGTGAGCAAACAATTTATGGGAGCAAGAATCAACTAGCATAGGAAGGCAAAACAAGCATAGCTTCAAAATTTTCAACACATAGAGAAGAAACTTGATATTATTGCAATATGTAAAAACATATGCTCCTCCCTCATAATAATTTTCAGTAGCATCATGAAGACATTCAACAATATAACCATCACATAAAGCATTCTTTTCATGACACAAAAGCATAGAAAATTTATTACTCTCCACATAAGCAAATTTCTTCTCATCAATAGTAGTGGAGCAAACTCAACAAAATAACTATCATGAGAGTGAAAATTAAAATGATGATGCCAAGTTTCATGGTTATCATTATTCTTTATAGCATACATGTCATCACCATAATCATCATAGATAGCAACTTTGTTATCATAATCAATTGCAACCTCCTCCAAAATAGTGGATTCATCATTAAATAAAGTCACAACCTCTCCAAATCCACTTTCATCAATATAATCATCATAAATAGGAGGCATGCAATCATCGTAATAAATTTTCTCATCAAAACTTGGGGTACTAAAAATATCATATTCATCAAATATAGCATCCCCAAGCTTATGGCTTTGCATATCATTAGCATCATGGATATTCAAAGAATTCATACTAACAACATTGCAATCATGCTCATCATTCAAATATTTTGTGCCAAACATTTTATTGATTTCTTCTTCTAACAATTGGGCACAATTTTTTGAACCATCATTTTCAAGAAAGATATTTTAAAGATGATCAATAATATGATGCAACCTCAATTCCATTTTTTTGTAGTTTTCTTTTATAAACCAAACTAGTGATAAACAAGAAACTAGAAGATTCAATTGCAAGATCTAAAGATATACCTTCAAGCACTCACCTCCCCGGCAACGGCGCCAGAAAAGAGCTTGATGTCTACTACGCAACTTTATTCTTGTAGACACGTGTTGGGCCTCCAAGCGCAGAGTTTTGTAGGATAGTAGCAATTTTCCCTCAAGTGGATGACCTAAGGTTTATCAATCCGTGAGAGGTGTAGGATGAAGATGGTCTGTCTCAAACTACCCTGCAACCAAATACAAGAAATCTCTTGTGTCCCCAACACACCAATACAATGGCAAATTGTATAGGTGCACTAATTCGGCGAAGAGATGGTGATAAAAGTGTAATATTGATGGTAGAAATATATTTTTATAATCTGAATAAATAAAAACAGCAAGGTATCAAATAGTAAACAGGCACAAAAACGGTATTGCAATGCTTGAAAATGAGGCCTAGGGTCCATACTTTCACTAATGCAACCTCTCAACAATGCTAATATAATTGGATCATATAACCGTCCCTCAAAGTACAACGAAGGATCACTCCAAAGTTCCTATCTAGCAGAGAACATAAGAATAAAATGTTTGTAGGGTACGAAACCACCTCAAAGCTATTCTTTCCGTTCATCTATTCAAGAGTCCGTACTAAAATAACACAAAGCTATTCTTTCCGGTCGATCTATCCTTGAGTTCGTACTAAAATAACACCAAAGCAAATTAATGTTCATAATACTCAAACCAACACAAAGAACTTCAAAGAGTGCCCCAAGATTTCTACCGGAGAAACAAAGACAAGAACGTGCATCAACCCCTATGCATAGATTACCCCAATGTCACCTCGGGAATCCGCGAGTTGAGTGCCAAAACATATATCAAGTGAATCAATATGATACCCCATTGTCACCACGAGTATTCAATTGCAAGACATATATCAAGTGTTCTCAAATCCATAAAAGTATTCAATCCGATAACAACGAAATCTCAAAGGGAAAATGTCGGAGAATGGGCCACGGGTAGGCCAACCCGAGTCCCAGAACCTTCCAAGACATCGGGGCCGACAGCGCCCCTCAAGACGCCAAGATGATGCGCCGCCTTCTGGTGGCCGGCTGGCTGAGCGGCCAACTGCCCGAAGGCGGCCATGCTCAGGAAGGCGGCCTCGCGACGGGCCGACTCCCGGCAGGCGGCCTCCAGAGAGGCTGGCCCCTAATAGTCGGCCCATGGTGCCCTCAAAGTCCGCGCCCCCATTAAGAAGACAAGACAGGGTGAGGATGCAGTGTAGCCCATCGCCCCCGTATCCAGGGACAGGCGTGGCCACAGTGCTCCGTACAGGCGGAGATCTCCGCTTGGCGTGGCACTGCTGCCACTCCCCCCTGACGTCATTCTTGTCAGGCGGAGCCCTGCTCCCACGACCGCCTGTCGGTACGGCCCGAAGACGCCGGGCCCTACCAGGCAGCGAGAGCCCGGAAGACGGCTGAAGCTTCACCAGTCAGATCCGAGGGAGGCTGGCTCCTAGCAGGCGGTCATCCCTACCTCGGGGCCCATGCACCATTAACCAGATGAGACCCGGAGTGGCTACAGTGATCTCCCACCAGGCGGCGGGACTGTAGCCACGCCCCCTGACCAAGCCTGCGTCATTAGCTTCATGGCTACAGTAATTAGCAGCTGGCAAGACCCGTGAGCGGCGGGAGCAGCCTGTCGGCGCCGTACAAGACCAGTCGGCGGGCCCTAGCAGCCGGCGGAGAAGCCGATGACCAGAGACACTGACAGGCGGGTCCTACACCCGGCTGGATGACCATTGTACCCCTAGGGGGTAGGCCTATATAAACCCCCCCAAGGCACCCATGCAAAGGGTTCGAACTTGTTAGCATTAGACTCACACCTAGGGGGAGTGGAGAGCAAGCCTTGCCTTCTTCTACCTCTAGCATACAGCTCGAGGAGCACCCTTGTACTCGCTAGTGCCTTAGTGATCATGCGGAGACCCCGCAGAGCAGGACTAGGGGTGTTATCTCCTAGGAGAGCCCCGAACCTGGGTAAAGTCTTATTTGGCGTTCGTGTCTCACGCCTCATCCGCTTCCTGTGCACCGCAACGCGTTCTACTCGCTCCCACCATGATAAGCCATCCATTGGCATATGTCGCACCCAACCCCGACATTTGGCGCCCACCATGGGCGAGGTGCATCGTCTCCGGAGACCTGCATCAGACGGAACTCTGTTCCTTCCTGGCAGTAAGTGCAGCACGCCAGACGGCGTCTGCCCGGCCTTGACTGCAGTGTGGGGGTTACTGGCGGCGAGTTGCCTCGCTGATCTTGTTGGCGAGATTCGCCTCTCCGACGAGCCCGTGTATGATGCGGGCACCGATGGCCCCGAGAGCCACCTCGTGAGCCTCCTCGATCAGCTCCACATTGCGAGCGAGCCTACTGCTGACTTGGAGTCTGTTGGCTCCACCGACCCGATGTTGGTCGACTCCGACACGGCGTCGCTCGACGCGTTCCCCACCAACGTGGTGGTCTATGATGAGCCGCTTCCTCGCGCGGACAGCGGCGGCAGCACCGTCACGGAAGTGCTCATCATCAGCCACGGCGAGCACTCTGGTGGAGGTGGCCAGGATCCGCTGCAGGCGGCGATGCAATACCTGGCAGCGCCTATCCCGGAAGACGCCAACGCGGAGACGCTGGAAGCACGCCGCGTCCAGCTCGTCGAGAGTGCCAATCGGCTGTCCAGCATCAGACGACTTTCGGAGGCCTACCAGCGAGAGATGGACTGAGCCGTCAGAGGCACGCCGGCTCCTGGTGGGCCTGGCCGCATTGGCTTGGTACGGCAGCGTAGCACGACCATCCCTAGCATGTTCGGGACAGATCGTCCCGTCTACGCCACGCCTGCAGAGAACATACGAGCTGCCCAGGCGACAGCAGACGAGCTGGACAAGCTCGAGGGCGACGAGCATCGCCACATGACGGAGCGAGTCCAGCAGCTCCTCGACGCGACTGCTGAGTAGCAAGAGGCCGGGTGCCGCACTGACGCGCCCAACCGGCAAAACGACGACCCACCTCCTCGCCTTGACCAAGGCGCGACATCCCGGACGCCGACTGGTGGCGCCCGCGATAGAAAAAACAAGGAGCTGGCTGCCAGCCGCAGCCGGACTCACATCACCATCGAGCGCGACCAAGACGGCCGCCCAAGAGCAGTGCGGCGGCGAGAAGACTGTCCGCCTCCTCCTTCCCGCAGGGAGAGGCGCATTTCCCCACCGTCTGTTGATCACCCATCACTCGGCGACCGCCTTGGCCGCCGAGAAGGAATCGGAGAAAACGATGCCCGTCACCGGATCGATCGCCTCAATCGATCCCTGGCGCTGGAAGAAGAAGATGAGCTGGGCCCGCCTTGTTTTGGCCCCCGCATCCAAGATGAGCCCTTCCCCAAAGGGTTCACTCTCCCGAGAGATACACCCAAGTACACCGGCTCCGTGAAGCCGGAGGACTGGTTGGTCGACTATTCCATGGCCGTCAGCATCACCAACGACAACAAGCGCGTTGCTGTGAAGTACGTCCCACTCATGCTCCAGGGCACGGCCCGGATGTGGCTGAACAGCCTGAAGCCCCGCAGCATCAACAGCTGGGTTGATTTCACCGAAGCCTTCATCCGCAACTTCACCAGCACCTACAAGCGGCCGCCCAAGCCTCGCCAGCTCTCCCTGTGCGTCCAAGGCCCCAACGAGTCGACTCGCGACTACCTCACGCGCTGGGCCGAGCTGCACAACTCTTGCGAGGGCATGCACGAGGTGCAGGCCATCGAATACTTCACTGCCGGGTGCCGAGAAGGCACCCTCCTCAAGCACAAGCTCCTCTGCGATGAACCGGCGACCCTCGACGAACTGCTGATCATAGCAGACAAGTACGCTACAGCCGACTCCTCCATGAAGACGGAGATCCAGGTTAATGTGTCGGGCAAGGTGGCCCCTCAAGCTCCTCGGACCCCGGCTGTTGACACCAGTCGGCGACAAAAACCAAATGACAACAAGCGCAAGGCCATGCAGCTGGCTGTCACGAGCCGACAGGTGGCAACAGTCGAGGATCAGCAGCCAGAAGGGCAGCCTCCTCCCAAACGCCAGAAGGGAGGCAAGCCCAACTGGTTGCCTGCCTTCTCGTACGAACAGACTCTCGATGCACCCTGCAAGTTCCATGGCGGCGCGAAGCCGTCCAATCACACCACTCGGAAGTGCCATTGGCTCACCAGGATCACCAAGGGCGACAGACTCCAGCCTCCTCCACCTACCGGCCCGCCGCCTCCTCCTCCTCAGCAGCCGGCGGTTCGACCAGTCGGCGCCATACAAGATGAATACCCTGAGGAGCATGGAGCTTATGTCGTGTTCACTAGCATGGCCGACGACAGGCGCAGCCGACGGCAGCAGCAACAAGAAGTAAATGCAGTAGCATCAGAGACCCCCGAGTTCATGCACTGATCTGAGAAGCCCAACAGCTGGAGCAGATCCGACCACCCGGAGGCAATGCTGAATCCTGGCTCTTATGCTCTGGTGTTGGATGCCACCTTTGCCATAGAGAGGCGAGCTGCTCGCTTCTCCCAAGTTCTGATAGAAGGCGGCAGCAACATCAACATCCTGTACAAAGATACCATGGACAAGTTGGGAATCAAGCAGAGACATCTTCAGCCCAGCCGGACTGTTTTCCATGCCATAGTTGCTGGCCTTTCCTTCTCACCAATCGGCAATACTTAGATAGACGTCCTCTTCGGAGACAAAGAACACTTTCGCCGAGAGCCAGTCTAGTTTGAAGTAGTGGACCTTGAGAGCCCTTACCACGTGCTACTTGGCCGGCCCACCCTGGCCAAGTTCATGGCGGTCCCCCACTACGCTTACCTCAAGATGAAGATGTCGAGCTCCAAGGGAATCCTGACCATAGCAGGAGACTACAAGAAGTCAACCGCTTGCGTAGTAGAGAGCAGCTGGTTAGCCGAGTCCCTTGTGATCGCGGCTGAGAAGCGACTCCTTGACCGGGTTGTAGCGATGGCAGGCAAGCAGCCGGAGATGTCACCCAACCCCAAGGAGTCGGAAGCCGAGGGCTCATTCAAGCCGGCAAAGGAGACGAAAAACATACCCTTGGACCCGGAGCACCCGGAGAGGCACGCTGGCATAGGTGCGAACCTTGACAGCAAATAGGAAGGCGAGCTCGTCGATTTCCTCCATGAGAATCGGGACATCTTTGCATGGTCTCCCAAGGACATGCCGGGTGTTCCGACGGAATTCGCCGAGCACAAGCTACATGTCCGGTCTGATGCCAAGCCGGTCAGGCAGCCCTTGTGCCGCCTGTCGGAGGAGAAGAGAAGATTTGTTGGAGAAGAGATAGCCCGGCTTTTAGCAGCCGGCTTCATCATGGAAGTGTTCTTTCCAGAGTGGTTAGCCAACCCTGTCCTTGTACTGAAGAAGAACAAGCAGTGGCGCATGTGTATTGATTACACCAGCCTCAACAAAGCTTGCCCCAAAGACCCATTTGCCTTGCCAAGAATTGATCAAGTGATTGAATCCACAGCCGGATGCGAGCTGTTGAGTTTTTTGGATGCGTACTCAGGATATCATCAGATCAAGCTGAACCCGGCCGACAGGCTGAAAACTGCCTTCATCACACCATTCGGAGCCTTCTATTACCTGACCATGACGTTTGGCTTGAGGAATGCTGGTGCCACGTTTCAGAGTTGCATGCAGAAGTGTCTCCTCAAGCAACTCGGCAGAAACGCCCACGTCTATGTGGACGATGTTGTGGTGAAGACGGAGAAGCGTGGAACACTGCTAGAAGACCTCAAGGAGACCTTTGAGAACTTGCGCCGATTTCAGATCAAGCTCAACCCGGAGAAATGCGTCTTCGGAGTACCAGCCGGCTAGCTCCTTGGCTTTCTGGTCTCAGAACGCGGCATAGAATGCAACCCTGTGAAGATCAAGGCCATCGAGAGGATGGAAGTGCCCACCAGACTGCTGGACGTGCAAAAATTCACCGGCTGCTTGGCATCCATCAGCCGTTTCATCAGTCGGCTGGGCGAGAAAGCTCTTCCCCTGTACTAGCTCATGAAGAAGACCATTTTTTCGAGTGGAACGACAAGGCGGACGAAGCTTTTTTACAGCTCAAGAAGATGTTGACCACTCCGCCTGTCCTGGCGGCTCCGACTCCTAAAGAGCCCATGCTCCTCTACATCGCCGCCACCAGCCGGGTGGTCAGCATAGTCATAGTGGTGGAACGCAAGGAGGAAGGCAAAGCACTACCAGTCCAGAGGCCGGTGTATTACCTAAGTGAAGTACTGTCCGCCTCCAAGCAGAATTACCCCCACTACCAGAAGATGTGCTATGGTGTGCATTTTGCCGCCAAGAAACTGAAGCCATATTTTCAAGAGCACCCAATCACTATGGTCTGCACTGCTCCACTTGCTGAGATCATTGGAAGCCGAGATGCCTCAGGCTGAGTGGCCAAATGGGCCATAGACTTGGCCCCCTACACCATCTACTACCAGCCTCGCACCGCCATCAAGTCACAAGCATTGGCCGACTTCTTCCTTGTCGACTGGGCCGAGACCCAGTACTTGCCGCCAACACCAGACTCCACCCATTGGCGAATGCATTTTGATGGTTCCAAGATGCGCACCGGTTTGGGAGCCGGCATCGTCCTCACCTCTCCCAAAGGTGACAAGCTCAGATATGTGCTGCAAATTCACTTTGCCGCCTCCAACAACGTCGCTGAATACGAAGCACTCATTCACGGGCTCCGGCTTGCCAAGAACTCAGCATTCGCTGGATCCTGTACTATGGTGATTCCGACTTGGTGGTCCAGCAGTCGTCAGTCGACTGGGACGCCAAGGACGCAAACATGGCGAGCTACCGCTTCCTCATACAACAACTCAGTGGATTCTTTGAAGGATGCGAGTTCCTCCACGTGCCAAGAAATGACAATGAGCAAGCAGATGCCTTGGCACGAATCGGCTCCACCCAGCAAGCAATACCAGCTGGCGTCGCCTTACAACGCCTCCTTAAGCCGTCTGTCAAGCCATCGCCAGAGTCGGATTCCATCTTTGTGCCGGCTCCTCCTGAAGTAGTCGGATCCGACTTGAGGACCCCAGCAGCCAGCACGAGCAATTCGGCAGGCGACCAGGGACTGCAGCAGCCGCACCCGGCCCGGGGACTTCAGAACCCGGCCCGGGGACTGTAGCAGTCGGCCCGGGGACTTCATCAACGCGGCAAGCGGCAGCCGACTCCAACCCGCCGCCTCCCGGCCCAACCGCCCTCGTGCAAGTAGCAGTCCTAGCAGTCGAAGAAATTGCAGCACCTTCATGGGCCTAGCCCATCCTCAACTTTCTGGTGAACAAAGAGCTGCCGACTGATGAGATCTCGGCCCGGCAAGTGCAACGCTGGGCAGCAGCGTACACCATCGTCAACAGAGAACTTGTGAGGCACAGTGTCACTGGTGTTTATCAGTGCTGTGTAGAGCCGGAGCAAGGCCAAGCAATCCTCAAAGATATCCATCAAGGCGAGTGCGGTCACCATGCAACTTCAAGAGAACTCGTGGCCAAAGCTTTCCGCCATGGTTTTTTCTGGCCGACTGCTCTAGAAGATGCCAAAGACTTGGTCCAGAAATGCAAAGGGTGCCAGAAGTTTCGTTCAAAGCCACATCAGCCGGCTTCTGCACTCAAGACTATTTCCATTGCCTGGCCCTTTTGCCGTTTGGGGCCTAGACATGGGGGGACCATTCAAGACAGCACGCGGTAGCATGACTCATCTGCTTGTCGCAGTGGACAAGTTCACCAAGTGGATAGAAGCTAAGCCAATTAAGAAGTTGAATGGTCCGACTGCTGTGACTTTCATCTCCGACATCACCATCCGGTATGGCATACCACACAACATCATCATCGACAACGGCACAAACTTTGCCAAAGGCGCCTTTGGCTTTGTTCTGCTTGACGGGACGCAGGCATTCGGCCGACTTAGCGTCCGTTGCCCACCAGCAGTCAAACGGCCAAGTGGAGCGAGCAAACGGCCTAATTTTGTCCGGCATCAAGCCCCGATTGGTCGAGCCTCTGGAGCGGTCGGCCGGCTGTTGGCTCGACGAGCTGCCGGCCGTCCTCTGGAGCCTGCGCACAACTCCAAACAAGTCAACCGGCTTCACGCCTTTCTTCCTCGTCTACGGTGCCGAAGCCATCTGTCAGGACCCCGATTCCAAGTCACATCGATCTAGGTGGTAACACCTCATATCATTTTGCGGCCTCACGCACGGTATTCCCACGGGTGTCGCCTTACCATAGCCCGGGACCGTTTGCGCCTTTTGGCTCACGTATATGATAGTGTCGCTAGCATCCATATGACAGAGAACCCCGGCCGACATGGCTAGTCGTGAACCCAAAGCGGCACTAACCCATGGGGACAGGCATACATGAATCACATCGAGCATGTCGGTCATCAACGTATGAATCCGGGCTGTAGCACTGGGCTAACAGGACTCCGGTAACCCGGGCTGTAGCAGGCTAGGCAGGACTCCGGATGTCACCGCGTAACACATGCAGGCCAGTCAAGTGTCCAATGCAGTAGTGCTGGGCTAGCAGGACTCCGGTGAACCGGGCTGTAGCGGACTACTATCGCTCAGGAAGCACTAGACCACATTTCCCCATATGAGAGGCTGCCAAGGATAAACAACTAGATTGTCGGATCCCACACATACCAAGCATTTCAAACATACACACAATATGCTCAATATGTGTAAATACAACATGGCATCACAACATAACTCTCTGACTCAAATATTTATTCATTAGGCTCGAGGAGGCGAGATATTACAAACATGGGTCTCATGACCCAACACTCGGAAACATACAAGTCAAAGCACAAGCGGAAGCTTGACATGTCCGAGTACGTACATCTACAAATGAAAAAGGTGAGAAGCCCGACTATCTACCAGATCTGCCGAGGGCACAAGATCGTAGCCGAGGTAACAAGCTAAACGTAGAAGTCCAAGCGGAACCACTAAGCGAGGACCGACGTCTCTGCAAAACATAAAATAAGCAAACATGAGTACAAACGCATTTCAAGAAGACTTACATCGTAACTATCTACATATGCATCATTATCAACAAAGGGGTGGTGGAGTTTGAGTGCAGCAAGCCATCTTTGACTCGGTGGCTATCCCGAACTACATTTGCAAGTAACTCTTTTGAGGTGGCGCACACGAGTCCACATATTCACCATATCAATACACCACTATGGATCCGCCTCCGTCTCCCTCACGAGAACGCCATCCATAGCACTCACGCTTATCTTGCGCATTTTGGAGTATCCACTTTCACTTGTCTATGAACTGATATAGGCAACCTGTAAGTCCTTTTCATGGACACGGCTATTCGAATAGATCATATTAACCCTGCGGTGTACTTCTTCACACGCTCTCACCACTTACCGCCGTTTACACGACATGTACTCGGCAACCTTCAAGCGGAAGCCCAACGTGGGTGTCGGCCACTGCCTACCTAAACACTCAAGTCCCTAGTCCAGGTTTATCGCCTATTCGGGTTCCATCTGCAGGGAGTCCGGCCGAGGTTTCCACTAACGGCCTCAAACGATGTGTGCAGGGTTCTCGAGATACCAAACGTGCATTAATTTTGCAGACCCCGCGGTGTATCTACCGCATCATAGCCCACCCCTAGGGTCAAGACTACGCACGGCCTCCAACACATATCCTACAAACACCGAAACTAGTTGCAACTCACGGACAGAGGACAAGGGTGGTTAAGAAGCCGAGAGAGTCAATTAAGGATCCCAATGTGTGGTAGTAACTGTTTCATGGATCACAAAACACGTAACTCAGTTCACGAGGACGATCAGCAACGAGACAACCCACCATGTACTCCTACATGGCCTCTCACCGCTACCTTTACCAAATCGTGTTCACACACTTAGCTCACACACGTGGGACATGTTCACACACCTCCGATTCATCCCCGATGAATCGGACCGACTCAACTCTAAGCAGTAGCAGGTGCATGACAAACAAGCATGAATGAGTAGGCACAACATGGCTCAAACAACTCCTACTCATGCTAGTGGGTTTCATCTAATTACTGTGGAATGACAGGTCATGCAGAGGATAAAGGGGTTCAGCTACCGCAACAAGTAACAGATAAATCGTTGTTGTCCTAATGCGATAAAGAGAGCAGGAGGCGAGAGAGTGGGATTGTATCGGAATGAACAAGGGGTTTTGCTTTCACAGCACTTCAAGATAATATCGTACTTCACCGGTGTCACCGAACTCATCGTCGGTATACGCCTACCGAGAGGGGGGGGGGACAAACACCGGCAACAGAGAAAGAACACAACCAATGCAATGCCACAATATGATGCATGATCATGACATGGCAATATGCTGTGATTTGAGCTAATGCATCTAGCTATGATTTAAATGAAGTTGGTTTGAATACATGATTCAAATTCCAACTCCATATATGATTATTTAAATGCCCTTTATTTGTTTTGTCCAAAACAGAGGACAAACATTGTTCAAACATGCATGAAAATTGTACAGATGGATTCCTTGAATTTTTTTGATAATTTTTCATATATAAATTATTTGATTTGGAGCTACGGTTGAATTACTATGATTTTTAGAAGTTTAGGCAATTTTCTGGAATTTCCTGAATTAGATTTAATCCAGAAATTCCTTTACTGCGTCAGCAATGTGCAAGCATGACGTCAGCAGGTCAAAGGGGCTGGTCCGGGTCAAACCTGACCAGTGGGATCCACACGTCAGTGACACAGGGCTGATTTGGGTGGTTGACAGGTGGGACCGGTCAACGCTGACTTGTCCAAAGTCAATGCTGACACATGGGGCCCGCAAGATTAGCTCTAATTTAAGCAGGATAATTAGATTAACCTAATTAGGCTCGGGGACCCACATGTCAGTGTCTTTTAGGGTGGGTAATTAACGGATATTAGCACTAGTCGCGCCGCCACGTCAGCGTCGCCGGATTAGGCGCCGACGACCACATCGGCGGAGGCTCGCCGGAGTTGCTTGGGCTCGCGCTACAGAGGACCATTTCATGCGCGGTTTGCGGCTACGGAGAGCTGGCGGTGGGGCGCATCCAGTGGTGGTGGCAGAAGGAGCTGGGGCGGCCTACAGAGGCACCGGCGACGAGCTATGCGGCGGCCGGAGCTCGGGTGAGACACGGGCGACCACTAGGGGGCACGGGAAGGCGAGCTGCGGCATGCAACGGGCTCGTGGAGACGTTCTGAGCACGATGGTGTACTCGGGTGGGAGCTCCAGTGGCTGTGGCCACGGCTACGCCATGGACGGCGGCGAGATGTTGTCGGCCGTGATGGGGAATGAAGCTAGGGAACGACCGCGAGCTTGAGAGAAGAGGGGAGAGGAAGAGGGGCTCACGGCGAGTGCAGAGGTGGCCTCGACGTGCTTGGGGAAGACTCGGTGATGGCGAATCGGCGGCGGCGGGCGGCAGAGCCCGAGGAGGAAGACGATGGTGATGGCGGTGTTCCAGGGCGTCCGGCGCCGTGCGTCTCTACGAGGAGGCGTAGCCCACAGTGGCGGGGCGCGTGGGCACGACGACGAGGCAAGAGGGAGGCTGTGGCGCTGGCGGCGGGCGGCGCTTTTCCGGCAGTGTTCAAGGCCACGGAGAGAGCGAGAGAGAGGAGGGGAGAGGCGCAGGAGAGTGGGAGAGAGGTTGGGGGGGGGGGGCAGTGTGGCGCTCACAGGCGCGTCGGGGCAGCGGTGGGAAGCAGGAGGTGGCCGGCGCGTGGGCGCGCGCGTCGGGCACGCGCCTCCCATCCTTCTGGCGAGAGGAAGGGGTGACTAGCGAGAGGGCCCGGTGGGCTGGGCGAATCTGCTGGGCCACTGTGTAAGTGGGCCTCGGTGGGCGCTTAGGGTAGCCCTTTCCTATTTGCATTTTCTTTCTGCTTTTCTAATTTCTGCAAGAATGTGTTTGGCTTTATTAAAAATGCCGAGCATTTCTAAAAATCTTGCAACTGCTCATGACCATCGTTGGAAATATATCCTACAAGAACATTTCAGTTTGGGATTATTTGAGCATTTAAAATATTAATTAGAAATTAAATGCCCAAATGCAAATATCATATGATTTAATTCAAAAATCCGTAATGGCCTATAAATATATTCATAATTTTTGGAAGAGGTTTTCACCTTTAACGTAAATCATGAACATTTCCAAAAGGCATTCTGGGTCATTGAAAATATTTTTATTGAACCTAGTTGAATTTCATTTGGTGCTAGGGTTTCAACAATCCCCATTTCAAATTTCTTTGGAATGAACATGATGGCATGATGAACAAACAAAGTCAAGCAAGGCTAATCTGGGGCTGTGACAACTCACCCCCACTAAACAAGAATCTCGTCCCGAGATTCAAGACGTGAGGTAAGAAGACAGAGGGGGGCACAAATTATCACGGTCTTCACGATCCAGGTTGCACTTCATAAGAACGTTGATTCAAACATCATCATGATATTGACATCTTGCTTTGAGAACTCCATCCAACATGACAACGAGAAGAAAAGGGGGGGATTTAGAAGAATCGATCTTCTTGAGGTTCGAACAATTTAGGATCATCTTAATGATCCAAGATCAACTCATGGAATGAGACATAAAGACATCTCTGGAGCGGAGAGGTAAAACATACATCAGAGGGACGGAAGAAACAATTTTACGAGGGTTTCAAAATAGCGAGGAAATTGCCATGATTCCAAGGACGGGCACCTCGGGGAGGTGACTCAAGAACTATTCCCTTAAGTGGCAAAAAGAATTACTTTTGATTCAGAGATCATTGAAACTCTTCATACCAGCCTAAGACAATTCACAATGATCGTTTGGCAGAGTGCAAAGGAATGGCATACCCGGACTAGAATGGATGATGTGGACTACCTGGTTGAAGACAACGCAATGGATGATTTTTGCTTGTCATCGAAAATGGATGGGACCCATGGTAGGACCACTTTTGAAGATGGTCCTGGACAGCAACTGCTGAGAAGGACAGCCCATGGAAAAATGGCACGATGGGGTGCAAGCTGGGAACAAAATGCAACTGTTGGGAATGTCCCAACCATCATATCTGCCTGAGATTCAGATCCGATTGGTAATAGGATACTTCAGACTCAGCATGTCTGAAAAGAAAGTTTGCAACACAATTCGACGAGATGGCGTTGCGAGATTCTCAAGGAATGAACCAAGGTAGCAAGCTCCAAAACATGAGCTGGTTCTGCTAAACACATGTGAACACGTTGTCCCAGACAAGCATGACCACATGGTAGTCTTACAACAGAACACTACCGAGTTCTGGTTGGGAACCATCATCTAGGGTAACGAGGTCTTGTGCATGACCTAGGATTTACACAACAACTCCTTTTCCTTGAACAAATCAATCAGTGGCTTGGTGTGCTAGGGACACATATGGAATGGAGGTAATTAATCTACCAAACCATAGAATACTTCACACGTATGCATGACTGACTTGGGATGATTCCAAGGGAAACGAAACAAACCTTTCTCAAATTCACGGCGGCAACTTGCACCAAATGTACATGAATTCAAGGAAGTCACTTCTTCCATCCAAGCATAAGCTTCATGAACGGAACACGAAGGCATTGCTTACAAAGTTTCCAACACTAGGTTGATGTTCAACATGAATCACGGGGGAGACAAAATGCTGCTGATGGGCTCAACAACAACTCATCGGAATTTCCATATCCTTTGGACTTCCACCATCATGTGAACACGGTGATAGCATTGGTCGTGCCAAAAGATATAATGGTGTATGCCCGAGGGATCAACCACGAGTAAGACAACATTATGAATACCATTTGTTCCGACTTGACTTGACGATAGCCCATACTCAAGTCAAAATTTTGGCAAGACAACAGATCCAACAACCCATCACAAGGACCGATCAATGGAGATATCATCTTTCTTCAACACACACACACCAGGATATCCCTTGGAGATGAACCAAGTCAGGTAAGCTTTTATCTTCCAACTCTCCAAGTTGTTGTCTAGCTTAACCGACTAGCTCAGGGGTATCCAACACAGATTCTTGGAGAAGGGGTGGTTTAGAGGAAAACCAACTTGATCACGAACTCAACATAGCGGTCAGGTGACAACCTGGTAACACTTCCAAGAAGTTATTTGGAAAGTCACGAACCACCCGTATGTTACTAAGCTCGAGAACAATCTTGCTTTTGAGGGCAAGACGATATGATCAAATGAGTGAGGACTTGACAAGATCCTAACTCATCAATCGAAGTGTGCACCAGAAATAAGGACTATGTAGCACGATCAATCTTAGGATGATGATTTAATAACCAACACACTAAGAATGAGGATATTGTCCATTAGCTACCAAGCAACGAGTTGCTCGGAGTATTGATTTCACACATCACAATTCACTTGTCGGCATTCCGGTTACAACAACACGAGGACCAAGGAATGAATGATGATGGTGAGAAGTATCACTAAGAATTCATGAGAGTTAGTGCAGTTCTCATGACAATTCTGACATAAAGGGGGTAATACTCCAAGGTAGAACAGAACAAAGCTGAATTGACATTTTGATCTGCGGGATACAACTACTTTGACCCAATCCTAGAAATGGACAAGGTACTGGAGTTTGTTTCTCCTAGTCATTCCGGAATAGAATGGCTTGACGGACCACAAAAGTAAAAGGGCATCGATGAACACAAATGCACACATACTCTTGGTTATCAACTGATAGAGGATGGTCGGGATACAACTAAAGAGAACAAGCTCAAAGGAACATATAATCTTCTGAGTTGTGGATGCATAGGTTAGTATGTCGAATCAAGTTCAACAGGTTTCTTCCGGATAACCCATGCAAAGAGGTAGGACTGGCAGAGTCACAATATAGAATGGAGAACTCCTCAAGAGTACTCTGGTTGTGATCTTTTGGTTCAAAGAACTTCTGCCTTAATGGTTCATGGTATTTGGAAGAAGGAAATACCACGGACCTCGAGGACTATTGCAAGGTTACTAATATCCTAAAGGAACTAGTAAACACTATCAACATGAAGTAAGTAGGGTGAATCTTGGGTCAAGAACCGAGGAATAGAATACCTACTACTAAATGGCATCACAGGATGCTTTCGAGAATAATGGCCAGAATCATCCCACCGGGAACACAAAATATGGCTAGATTACTAGGTGACTCCCTAAAACACCTAGGTCATAATAATAACTCCAACATAAATGTTGAGGCAGCGGAGTACCTCAACTCACCGATTAGTGTGCTTAATTTGGCCCAAAAGGACATCAGGAACGGGAGGAAGGGATTTGCAAATGCATCAGATAGTTTAGAAACCTGGGATGACTCGAACAACATAACGGCTGTAAATGCTCAAAAAGTTTTGAGACATCATGCAAAATGTTGGCATAACCACTCTACAACATCATAACAAGATTCTGAGATCAACAGTTAACATACAGAAATAGTAGGAACTGAACTGGGGCTTAAATCCAACAATCTTAAAGGTCTAGGGATTATTAACACGTCATCCTAATAGATAGATGAGAAGCCTAGTTCTTAATCCCGTAGAAGAGAAGAGGATGACTCGGATCGAGAAGGCCATGAGGTATAAGGAGTAAAAAGAGTCTTACGTTCCCTTCCACAATCAATTCCCTTACATAACTAAAGCATTTCTAGACACAACTTCACCAGTTCGGCTTGGTAATCCTCTGATGATCGAGGCTCGATACCAACGTCAGGACCCGATTCCAAGTCACGTCGATCTAGCGGTAACACCTCATATCACTGCTGGCCTCACATACGGTATTCCCACAGGTGTCGCCTTACCATGGCCCGGGACCGTTTGCGCCTTTTGGCTCACGTATATGATAGTGTCGCTAGCATCCATATGACGAAGAACCGGGCCGACATGGCTAGTCGTGAACCCAAAGCGGCACTAACCCATGGGGACAGGCATACATGAATCACATCGAGCATGTCGGTCATCAACGTATGAATCGGGCTGTAACCTTTGGGCTAACAGGACTCCGGTAACCGGTCAGTAGCGAGCTAGGCAGGACTCCGGATGTCACCACGTGACATTTCCCGAAAGGGCAGACGAGAACGAAGTGAAACACATGCCAGCCAGTCAAGTGTCCAATGCAGTAGTCTTTGGGCTAGCAGGACTCCGGTGAACCGGCTGTGGCGGACTACTATCGCCAGAAGCACTAGACCACATTTCCCCATATGAGAGGCTGCCAAGGATAAACAACTAGATTGTCGGATCCCACACCTACCAAGCATTTCAAACATACACACACTATGCGCAATATGTGTAAATACAACATGGCATCACCACATAACTCTCGACTCAAATATTTATTCATTAGGCTCCAGGAGGCGAGATATTACAAACATGGGTCTCATGACCCAACACTCGAAACATAAAAGTCAAAGAACAAGCGGAAGCTTAACATGTCGAAAGTACGTACATCTAGAAATGAAAAAGGCCGAGAAGCCCGACTATCTACCGAGATCTGCCGAGGGCACAAGATCGTAGCTGAGGTAACAAGCTAAACGTCGAAGTCCAAGCGGAACTACTAGCGAGACTGACGTCTCTCTGCAAAACATAAATAAGCAAACGTGAGCACAAACGTACTCAGCAAGACTTACATCAGAACTATCTACATATGCATCATTATCAACAAAGGGGGTGGTGGAGTTTGAGTGCAGCAAGCCAGCTTTTACTCGGTGGCTATCCTGAACTACGACTGCAAGTAACTCTTTTGAGGTGGCGCACACGAGTCCACATATTCACCATATCAATACACCACTATGGATCCGCCTCCGTCTCCCTCACGAGAACGCCATCCATAGCACTCACGCTTATCTTGCGCATTTTAGAGTATCCACTTTCACTTGTCTATGAACCGATATAGGCAACCCGTAAGTCCTTTTCCACGGACACGGCTATTCGAATAGATCATATTAACCTGCAGGGTGTACTTCTTCACACACGCTCACCACTTACCGCCGTTTACCACGACATGTACTCGGCAACCTTCAAGCCGGAAGCCCAACGTGGGTGTCGGCCACGGCCTACCAAAACACTCAAGTCCCTAGTCCAGGTTTATCGCCTATTCGGGTTCCATCCGCAGGAGTCCGCCGAGGTTTCCACTAACGGCCCCGAACGATGTGTGCAGGGTTCCCGAGATACCAAACGGGCATTCGGCACACCGGCCACGGTGTATCTACCGCATCATAGCCCACCCCTAGGGTCAGCGCTACGCACGGCCTCCAACACATATCCTACAAACACCAGAAACGAGTTGCAACTCCTGGACAGAGGACAAGGGTGGTTAAGAATCCGAGAGAGTCAATTAAGGATCCCAATGTGTGGTAGTAACTGTTTCATGGATCACAAACACAGAACTCAGTTCACGAGGGGCGGCTGCAATGAGACAACCCACCATGTACTCCTACATGGCCTCTCACCGCTACCTTTACCAAATCGTGTTCACACACTTAGCTCACACACAGTGGGACATGTTCACACACGTCCGATTCATCCCCGATGAATCGGACCTGACTCAACTCTAAGCGAGCGTGCATGACAAACAAGCATGAATGAGTAGGCACAACATGGCTCAAACAACTCCTACTCATGCTAGTGGGTTTCATCTAATTCTTGTGGAATGACAGTCATGCAGAGGATAAAGGGGTTCAGCTACCGCAACAAGTAAATGTATAAATCGTTGTTGTCCTAATGCAAGAAAAGAGAGCAGGAGCGAGAGAGTGGGATTGTATCGGAATGAACAAGGGGTTTTGCTTGCACGGCACTTGAAGATAATATAGTTCTTCATCGGTGTCATCGAACTCATCGTCGGGATACGCCTACCGAGAGGGGGGGCAAACACCGCAACAGAGAAAGAACACAATCGATTGCAATGCCACAATATGATGCATGATCATGACATGGCAATATGCTGTGATTTGAGCTAATGCATCTAGCTATGATTTAAATGAAGTTGGTTTGAATACATGATTCAAATTCCAACTCCATATATGATTATTTAAATGCCCTTTATTTGTTTTGTCCAAAACAGAGGACAAACGTTGTTCAAACATGCATGAAAATGGTACAGATGGATTCCTTGAATTTTTCTGATAATTTTTCATATATAAATTATTTGATTTGGAGCTACGGTTGAATTACTATGATTTTTAGAAGTTTAGGCAATTTTCTGGTTCCTGAATTAGATTTAATCCAGAAATTCCTTCATCAAGTCGACAATGTGCAAGCATGACGTCAGCAGGTCAAAGGGGCTGGTCCGGGTCAAACCTGACCAGTGGGATCCACACGTCAGTGACACAGGGCTGATTTGGGTGGTTGACAGGTGGGACCGGTCAACGCTGACTTGTCCAAAGTCAATGCTGACACATGGGGCCCGCAAGATTAGCACTAATTTAAGCAGGATAGTTAGATTAACCTAATTAGGCTCGGGGACCCACATGTCAGTGTCTGTTAGGGTGGGTAATTAACGGATATTAGCACTAGTCGCGCCGCCACGTCAGCGTCGCCGGATTAGGCGCCGGCGACCACATCTCGCGGCGGAGGCTCGCCAGAGTTGCTTGGGCTCGCGCTACAGAGGACCATTTCATGCGCGGTTTGCGGCTACGGAGAGCTGGCGGTGGGGCGCATCCAGTGGTGGTGGCAGAAGGAGCTGGGGCGGCCTACGGAGGCACCGACGACAAGCTATGCGGCGGCCGGAGCTCGGGTGAGACACGGGCGACCACTAGGGGGCACGGGAAGGCGAGCTACGGCATGCAACGGGCTCGTGGAGACGTTCTGAGCACGATGGTGTACTCGGGTGGGAGCTCCAGTGGCTGTGGCCACGGCTACGCCATGGCCGGCGGCGAGATGTTCTCGGCCGTGATGGGGAATGAAGCTAGGGAACGACCGTGAGCTTGAGAGAAGAGGGAAGAGGAAGAGGGGCTCACGGTGAGTGCAGAGGTGGCCTCGGCGTGCTCGGGGAAGACTCGGTGACGGCGAATCGGCGGCGGCGGGCGGCAGAGCCCGAGGAGGAAGACGATGGTGATGGCGGCATTCCAGGGCGTTCGGCGCCGTGCGTCTCTACGAGGAGGCGTAGCCCACAGTGGCGGGGCGCGTGGGCACGACGGCAAGGCGAGAGGGAGGCTGTGGCCGCGTCGGCGTGCGACGGCGCTTTCCGGTGTGTTTGGGCGTCGCGGGAGAGAGCGAGAGAGAGGAGGGGAGAGGCGCAGGAGAGTGGAAGAGAGGTCCCGGGGGGGGGGGGGGGGCAGCGTGGCGCTCACAGGCGCGTCGGGGCAGCGGTGGGAAGCAGGAGGTGGCCGACACGTGGGCGCGCGCGTCGGGCACGCGCCTCCCATCCTTCTGGCGAGAGGAAGGGGGTGACTGGCAGAGGGCCTGGTGGGCTGGGCCGAATCTGCTGGGCCACCAGGTAAGTGGGCCTCAGGTGGGCGCTAGGGTAGCCCTTTCCTATTTGCATTTTTTTTCTGTTTTCTAATTTCTGCAACTGTGTTTGGCTTTATTAAAAATGCCAGAGCATTTCTGAAAATCTTGCAACTGCTCATGACCACTGTTGGAAATATATCCTACAGTAAACATTTCAGTTTGGGATTACTTGAGAATTTAAAATATTAATTAGAAATTAAATGCCCAAATGCAAATATCATATGATTTAATTCAAAAATCAAGAATGGCCTATAAATATATTCATCATTTTTGGAAGAGGTTTTCACCTTTAACATAAATCATGAACATTTCCAAAAGGCATTCTGGGTCATTGAAAATATTTTTATTGAACCTAGTTGAATTTCATTTGGTGCTAGGGTTTCAACAATCCCCATTTCAGATTTCTTTGGAATGAACATGATGGCATGATGAACAAACAAAGTCAAGCAAGGCTAATCTGGGGCTGTGACACCATCATCCCGACAGACGTAGAATTTGACTCCCCTCGAGTCACCATGTACACCGAAGAGGAGGCAGAAGAAGCACGACAAGACGGCGTCGATCTGCTGGAAGAGGGCCGGCTGTTGGCACTCAGCCGATCCACCATCTACCAGCAGAGCCTGCGCCGATACTACAACCGAAAGGTCAAGCCAAGATCCTTCCAAGAGGGAGACCTTGTGCTCCGGCTGATCCAGTGAACAGCTGGCCAACACAAGTGAGGGAGTCCTGGATTAGGGGGTCTCCGGACAGCCGGACTATATCCTTTGGCCGGACTGTTGGACTATGAAGATACAAGATTGAAGACTTCGTCCCGTGTCCGGATGGGACTCTCCTTGGTGTGGAAGGCAAGCTTGGCAAATACGGATATGTAGATCTCCTCCCTTGTAACCGACTTTGTGTAACCCTAGCCCCCTCCGGTGTCTATATAAACCAGAGGGTTTTAGTCCATAGGACGAACGACAATCATACAATAGGCTAGCTTCTAGGGTTTAGCCTCTACGGTCTCGTGGTAGATCAACTCTTGTAATACTCATATCATCAAGGTGAACCAAGTAGGAAGTAGGGTATTACCTCCATCGAGAGGGCCCAAACCTGGGTAAACATTATGTCCCCAGCCTCCTGTTACCATCCGCCTTAGACGCACAGTTCGGGACCCCCTACCCGAGATCCACCGGTTTTGACACCAACATTGGTGCTTTCATTGAGAGTTCCACTGTGCCGTGCGACAAGGAAGGATGGCTTGCCTCGTTGTTAGGGACAACATCACCTCTGGGGGAGCCCTGGCTGTAGGCCAAACCCTCCGACTAGGCGGCTTCATCATGACCGCCTGTTCGGCCGCTGCACCGCCGGTGACTTCTCGGGTCATCGAAAACAGCCTTCACATCGGCTCGGAGTTGTCACAGCCCCAGATCAGCCCTTGCTTGACTTTGCTTGCTCATCATGTCATCATGTTTAAATTCCTAAGAAACTTGAAATGGGGATGTTGAAACCCTAGCACCAAATGAATTCAACTAGGTTCAAACTTAAAACTTTTCAATGAACCCAAAATGCCCTTCATAAATGTTCACCATCTTTGGTCCTGGCTAAACCCTCTGCCAAAAATGGTTTCATATTTTTGGAGGCTATTCTGGATTTTTGAATTAATTCATAAGTATTTGAATTTGGACATTTAAATCTTATAAATATCTTTAAATGTCCAAATAATCCTGAAAGTACTTGGGGGCTATTGGAAATAATTCAAATAGTGCCCACAATTTTGTCGATTTTACAAAATGAGTTAGTATTTTTACTAATTCAAAACATATCAAAATAAATAGAAAAGCGAATGTAATTAGAAAGAGAGAGAGAGAAGAACTCACTGGGCCACTTACAGCAGCCCACCTGTCTGTGCCACTGGCGGGTTGGCTGGCCAAACCCGGCCAGCGCTGCTTCTTCAACCTTACGCCAGAAGGAGAAGTAGGTGCGTGGCGGCCAGAGCGCAGCCACCTCGCTTGCCACCTCTGCCTCCCCTCACGCCACGGAGACGCCCGACGCCTCCCCTGCACTCTCCCCTCTATCCCCTGGACCCCTTCCCCTCCTCTGCTCTCCGTGTGGCACCACCGAACACACCGCCGACGAGCACCACCACGGCCACCCGCCTCCACACGCCTCTCTGACGCACCAAGAAGCTCCGCCGCTGACCTCTACACCGTCCCCGCCAAGCCACACGAGCGAACGCGCCCTGCAGCGGTTGCCCTGGCTTCTTCTTCAAGCTTCGGCCGCCGAGATCGCCGGCGACCCCACGCTCGCCTAGTTGCCTCCCCGAGGCTCCTGAGCTGCTCTTCTGGACCGCTGTGAGCTCCTTCTCCTTTCCCCTTGCTCTCCCCCTCCGTTTCCGTCCTCCAGCTTGCCTCCCCACCGCAACCGAAGCTCGCCGCGGTGGCTCCTCACCGCCAGGCCACATCCACCGCACTTTGTGTCCAAGCACACCACTGCTCAAGACGTTCTCACGAGCCCGTAGCCACCATGGCGCCTCCTCCCGAGCTCTGTAGCGCCACCCCGAGAATGCCCGAGCTGCTGCCGCCGCTAAACCTCGTCGCCTGCCACTTTTCCGGCCACCCCAGCTCACCCCGCTTGCACCCTTGGATGCGCGGGATCACCAGCAGCTAGTAGATGCTCTCCGTCATTGATTTGGGCGCCGGAGGAGCGAACCCGAGCCCATCCGGCCAAGATTGTTGTCGCCAAGGCCGAGCCGGGCGAAGTTGACCCCGCTGACCCCGTTTGACCAAGGGTGGGCCCAGTTTGACCCCCCTGGGTCAATGATAGGTGGGGCCCGACCCTGTTAATTAATTAGGATTAGTACTAATTGAATTTAGTTAATCTAATTACACTAACACACGGGACCCACTGTCAGGTTTGACCTGGACCGTCCCGTTGACCACTGACGTCACCCTGACGTAATGCTGACACAGTAATTTAATTACTGGAATTATTTTTACACAGGAAATTCCAGAAAATACCACAAACTTAAAAAAATCATAGAAATTAATCTGTAGCTCCAAATGCAAAGATTTATATATGAAAAATTATGAGAAAAATTCAAGGAATCCATCTGTACCATTTTCATGCATGTTTGAACAATGTTTGTCCTCTGTTTTGGACAAAACAAATAAAGGGCATTTAAATAATCGTATATGGAGTTGGAATTTGAATCATGTATTCAAACCAACTTCATTTAAATCATAGCTAGATGCATTAGCTCAAATAACAACATATTGCCATGTCATGATCATGCATCATATTGTGGCATTGCATTGATTGTGTTCTTTCTCAGTTGCCGGTATTGTCCCCTCTCGATAGACGTGGTTTCGACGATGAGATCGATGACACTGATGAAGAGCTATATTATCTTCGGAAGTGCCAGGCAAGCAAAACCCCCTTGTTCATTTTGATACAATCCCACTCTCTCGCTCCTGCTCTTTTTTACTGCATTAGGAAAACAACGATTCATCTGTTACTTGCTGCGGTAGCTGAACCCCTTTATCCTCTGCATGACTGTCATTCGACAAGAAATAGATGAAACCCACTAGCATGAGTAGGAGTTGTTTGAGCCCTGTTGTGCCTACCCATTCATGCTTGTTTGTCATGCCTCACTCGCTTAGAGTTGAGTCAGGTCCGATTCATCGAGGATGAATCGAGGTGTGTGAACATGTCCTACTATGTGTGAGCTAAGTGTGTGAACACGATTTGGTAAAGGTAGCGGTGAGAGGCCATGTAGGAGTACATGGTGGGTTGTCTCATTGCAGTCGTCCTCAGGAACTGAGTTCTGTGTTTGTGATCCATGAAACAGTTACTACCACACATTGGGCTCCAGGCACTCCAAGCTCTCTCGACTTATTAATCAACTTGATCTCTATCCAGGAGTTGCAACTAGTTTCTGGTGTTTGTAGGATATGTGTTGGGGCCGTGCGTAGCGCTGACCCTAGGGGTGGGCTATATTGTGGTAGAGACACGAGGCACGGTGTGCGAGACGCCTGATTGGTGCCTCGGGAACCCCGCTCTCATCGTTTGGGGCCGTGGCGACACCCGGCCGGATCTCCTCATGGATGGAACCCGAATAGGTGATAAACTTGGACTAGAGACTTGTGTGGTTAGTCAGGTCGTGGCCGACTCCCTCGCCAAAGCTTCCGCTTGAAGGTTGCCGAGATACACGACGTGTACATGGTGGTAAGTGGCGAGCGTATGTGAAGAAGTACACCCCTGCAGGGTTAACATCATCTATTCGAATAGCCGTGTCCGCGGAAAAGGACTTCTGGGTTGCCTATAACAGTTCATAGACAAGTGAAAGTGGATACTCTAAAATGCGCAAGATAAGCGTGAGTACTATGGATGGCGTTCTCGTAGGGAGACGGGAGCGGGTCCATAGTGGTGTATTGGTATGGTGAATATGTGGACTAGTGTGCGCCACCTCGAAAAAGTTACTTACAGTCGTAGTTTAGGATAGCCACCGAGTCAAAGCTGGCTTGCTGCAGTCAAACCCCACCACCCCCTTTGTTGATAATGATGCATATGTAGTTAGTTCTGATGTAAGTCTTGCTGAGTACATTTGTACTCACGTTTGCTTATTTTATGTTTTGCAGAGACGTCGGTCTCGCTAGTAGTTCAGCGTGGACTTGACGTTTAGCTTGTTACCTCAGCCACGATCTTGTGCCCTCGGCAGATCTCGTAGATAGTCGGGCTTCTCAACCTTTTTCATTTATAGTTATGCGTACTCAGACATGTTAAGCTTCCGCTTGTGCTTTGACTTGTATGCTCTGAATGTTGGGTCGTGAGACCCATGTTTGTAATATCTCGCTCCTCGGAGCCTAATGAATAGATATTTGAGTCGTAGAGTTATGTTGTGATGCCATGTTGTATTTACACATATTGAGCATATTGTGTGGATGTTTGAAATGCTTGGTATGTGTGGGATCCGACAATCTAGTTGTTTATCCTTGGCAGCCTCTCATATGGGGAAATGTAGTCTAGTGCTTCCTGAGCGATAGTAGTCCGCTACAGCCCGGTTCACCGGAGTCCTGCTAGCCCAAAGACTACTGCTTTGGACACTTGATGGCCGACATGTGTTTCACTTCTCACGTTCTGTCCCTTCGGGGAAATGTCACGCGGTGACATCCAGAGTCCTGCCTAGCCTGCTACAGCCCGGGTTCCCGGAGTCCTGTTAGCCCAGTGCTACAGTCCGGATTCACACGCTACTGACCAACATGCTCGAAGTTGATTCATGTATGCGTGTCCCCATGGGTTAGTGCCGCTTTGGGTTCACGACTAGCCATGTCGGGCCGGGTTCTCTGTCATATGGATGCTAGCGACACTATCATATACGTGAGCCAAAAGGCGCAAACGGTCCCGTGCCATGGTAAGGCGACACCCGTGGGAATACCGTGCATGAGGCCGCAAAGTGATATGAGGTGTTACCGGCTAGATCGATGTGATTTGGAATTGGGGTCCTGACAGCATTGGTATCAGAGCCTGACTGCCTGTAGGATTACCAAGCCAACCGGTTGAAGTTGTGTCTAGAAATGCTTTAGTTATGTAAGGGAATTGATTGTGGAAGGGAACGTAAGGCTCTTTTTACTCCTTATACCTCATGGCCTTCTGATCTGAGTCATCCTCTTCTCTTCTACGGGGTTTAAGAACTAGGCTTCGCATCTATCTATCAGGATGACGTGTTACTAATCCATAGACCTTTACGATTGTTGGTTTTAAGCCTTAGTTAAGTTCCTACTATTTCTGTATGTTAACTGTTGATCTCGGAACCTTGTTATGATGTTGTAGAGTGGTTATGCCACCATTTTCCATTATGTCTCAAATCTTTTTGAGCATTTACAGCCGTTATGCTGTCCAAGTCATCCCAGATTTTTAAATAGTCTGATGCGTTTGCAAATTCCTTCTCTCCGTTTCTAATGTTCATTTGGGCCAGATTAATCACACAAATTAGTGTGTTGAGGTACTCCGCTGCCTCGGCATATATGTTGGAGCTATTATTATGAACCTAGGTGTTTTAGGGAGTCATCCAGTAATCTAGCCATGGTTTATATTCCTGGTGTGATAATTCTGGCCACCATTCTCGAAAGCATCCCGTGATGCCATTTAGTAGTAGGTATTCTATTCCTGGGTTCTTGAACCTGAGATTCACCCTACTTACCTAATTTTGATAGTGTTTGCTAGATCCTTTAGGATATTAGTAACTTTGGCGGTAGTCCTCGAGGTCCGTGGTATTTCCTTCTTCCAAATACTATGAACCGCTTATGGAAGAAGTTCCTCGCTGAACCAAAGGATCACAATCAGAATGCTCTTGAGGAGTTCTCCATCCATAATTGTGAATCTGCCAGTTCTACCTTCTCTGCATGGGTTATCCGGAAGAAATGTTGAGCTTCGCTCGACATACTAATCTATGCATTCACAACTCAGAAAAACATGTGTTCCTTTGAGTTGTCCCTCTTTAATTGTTTTCTGGCCCTCGTCTATCGATTGATAGTCAGGAGTAGTTGTGCATTCATGTTATCGATGCCTATTATCCTTGTGGTCCGTCAAGCCATTCTATTCCGTAATGACTAGGAGAAACAAATTCCAGTACCTCATCCATATCTAGGACTAGGTCAAAGTAGTTGTATTCCGCAGATCAAAATGCCAATCCAACTTTTGCTCTGTTCTACCTTGGAGTGTTCCCATCTTTATGTCAAGAGTGTCATGAGAATTCCACCACCTCTTATGAATTCTTGACGCAGTGATACTTCTCACCATCATTATTCATTCCTCGGTCCCGTGTTGTTGTAACCGGAATGGCGACAAGTGAATTGTGGTGTGTGAAATCGATACTCCTAGCAACCTCGTTGCTTGGTAGTAAATGGACATTATTCTCATTCTTAGCGTGTTGGTTACTGAATCATCATCCTAAGATTGATCATGCTACCTAGTCCTTATTTCTGGTGCACTCTTCGATCAATGGGTTAGGATTGTGTCAATCCCTCACTCTTTTGATCATATCGCCTTGTCCTGAAAAGCAAGATTGTTCTCGAGCTTAGTAATATATCGGTGGTTCGTGATATTCTGAATATCTTCTCGGAAGTATCACCAGGTTGTCACCTGACCGCTATGTTGAGCTCGTGATCAAGTTGGTATTCTTGTAAACCACCCATTCTCCAAGAATCTGTGTCAGATACCCTGAGCTAGTTGGTTAAGCTAAACAACAACTTGGAGAGTTGGAGGATAAAAGCTGACTTAGTTCATATCTAAGGGATATCTTCTGTGTGTGTGTGTGTTGAAGAAAGATGATATCTCCATTGATTGGTTCTCGTGATCAGTTGTTGGATCTATTGCCATGACAAACTTTGACTTGATTATGGGCTATCGTCAAGTCAAATCAGAACCAACGATGTTCGTAATGTTGTCTTACTCGTGGCTGATCCCTCGAGCATACACCATTACATATTTTGGTCTGACCAATGCTATTACCGTGTTCACATGATGGTGGAAGTCCAGTGATATGAAAATTCCGATGAGTTGCTGTTGAGCCCATTAGTAGCATTTTGTCTCCCCCATGATTCATGTTGAACATCAACCTAGTGTTGAAAACTTTGTAAGCAATGCCTTCGTGTTCCGTTCATGAAGCCTATGCTTGGATGGAAGAAGTGACTTCCTCTAATTCATGTGCTTTAGGTGTAAGTTGCCGCCATGAATTTGAGAAAGGCTTGTTTTGCTTCCTTTGGAATCATCCCAAATCAGTCATGCATACGTGCGAAGTATTCTGTGGTTTGGAGACTTGCAACCTTCATTCTATATGTATTCTTAGCACACCAAGCCACTGATTGACTTGCTCAAGGAAAATAAGTCTATGCTTGGGATCTAATCCATGGACTTGCGTAAAGACTTCGATATCCTCGTTGATGGTGCCCCACCTGAACTCGTTAGTGTTTTATGATAAGACTACTATGTGGTCATTCTTGTCTTGGACAACATGCTCACATGTATGTAGCAGAACCAGCTCATGTTTTGGAGCTTGCTATCGTAGTTCATATCTCGAGAATCTCGCAACGTTATCTCATCGATTTGTGTTGCTACTTTTCTTTTCAGACATGTGAGTCTGAAGTATCCTGTTTCTAACCAGATCTGAATCTCAGGAAGATATGATGGTTGGAACATTCCCAACATTTGCATTTTGTTCCTAGCTTGCATCCCATCGTGCCAATTTCCCATGGGCTGCCCTTCTCGTGATTGCTTGTCGGGATCATCTTCAAAAGTGGTCCTACCATAGGTCCCATCCATTTCCGGTGATAAGCAAAAGTCATCCATTGCGTTGTCTTCAACAAGGTAGTCCATACCATCCATTCTAGTCCGAGTATGCCATTTCTTCGAGTTCTTTCAGTCAATCAATTGTAAATTGCCTTAAACTGGTATGAAGAGTTCCAATGATCTATGGATCAAAAGTAATTCTTTTTGCCACTTAAAGGAACAGTCCAACGAGTCACCTTTCTTGAGGTGCCCCGTTACGGGATCATGGCAAATATTTCCTCGCCACCTTGGCACCGTCCACCATCTTTCTAAGCGTGGAATTGTTGCCCACCAATCAACCCCGTCGTTTGTTCTTCCATCCCTCTCGATGTGTTTTGTGTCTCAACTCGAGATGTTTCAACATCTCATTCCACGAGTTGATCTTGAGTGCTCGATCTTCGAGGAGATCGTTTCCTATAGAGTTTCTTTCTGTCGCCATCATGTTGGATGAAGATCTCGAAAGCAAGGACGTCAAGTTCAATTGGAGCAATGAACCAACATCTTCGGGAAGGGCAATTGGATCGACAAGTTCGTGTTAGCTAGTGTCCCCTCTGTCTTCTTACCTCACGTCTTGAATCTCGGGACGATATTCTTGTTTAGGTGGGGTGAGCTGTCACAGCCCCAGATCAGCCCTTGCCTGACTTTGCTTGCTCATCATGTCATCATGTTTAAATTCCTAAGAAACTTGAAATGGGGATGTTGAAACCCCAGCACCAAATGAATTCAACTAGGTTCAAACTTAAAACTTTTCAATGAACCCAAAATACCCTTCATAAATGTTCACCATCTTTGGTCCTGGCTAAACCCTCTGCCAAAAATGGTTTCATATTTTTGGAGGCTATTCTGGATTTTTGAATTAATTCATAAGTATTTGAATTTGGACATTTAAATCTTATAAATATTTTTAAATGTCCAAATAATCCTGAAAGTACTTGGGGCTATTGGAAATAATTCAAATAGTGCCCACAATTTTTGTCGAGGATTTTACAAAATGAGTTAGTATTTTTACTAATTCAAAACATATCAAAATAAATAGAAAAATATGAGAATTAGAAAGAGAGAGAGAAGAACTCACAGGCCACTTACAGAGCCCACTGGCCAGCCACTGGCGGCAGTTGGCTGGCCCGGCCAGCCAGCGCTACTGCTTCTTCAACCTTCTGCGGAAGGAGAAGCGGTGCATGGCACGCAATTGACGCAGCCATCTCACCTTGCCACCTCCTGCCTCCCCCTCACGCCACGGAGACGCCCGACGCCTCCCCTGCACTCTCCCCTCTCTCCCCTGGACCCCTTCCCCTCCTCTGCTCTCCGTGTGGCACCACCGAACACACCGCCGCCACCGACGAGCACCACCACGGCCACCCACCTCCACACGCCTCTCTGACGCGCCAAGAAGCTCCGCCGCTGACCTCTACACCGTCCCCGCCAAGCCACACGAGCGGACATGCCCTGCAGCGGTTTCCCCGGCCTCTTCTTCAAGATTCGGCCGCCGAGATCGCCGTCGACCCCACGCTCGCCTCGTTGCCTCCCCGAGGCTCCTGAGCTGCTCTTCTGGACCGCTGTGAGCTCCTGCTCCTTTCCCCTTGCTCTCCCCCTCCGTTTCCGCCCTCCAGCTTGCCTCCCCACTGCAACTGAAGCTCGCCGCCGCCGTGGGTCCTCACCGCCGTGGCCACAGCCACCGCACTTTGTGTCCAAGCACACCACCGTGCTCAGCACGTTCTCACGAGCCCGTAGCCACCCGCAGCGCCTCCTCCCGAGCTCTATAGCGCCACCCCGAGAATGCCCGAGCTGCTGCCGCCGCTAAACCTTGTCGCCGGCCACTTTTCCGGCCATCCCAGGTCACCCCGCTTGCACCCTTGGATGCGCGGGATCGCCAGCAGCTCGTAGATGCTCTCCGTCGTCGATTTGGGCGCCGAAGGAGCGAACCCGAGCCCATCCGCCGCACCTGTTGTCGCCGGCGTCGAGCCGCCGGCGAGATGACCCCGCTGACCCCGTTTGACCAAGGGTGGGCCCAGTTTGACCCCCACAGGTCAATGGCGATGTGGGGCCCGGCCTGTTAATTAATTAGGATTAGTACTAATTGAATTTAGTTAATCTAATTACACTAACACGCGGGACCCATCGAGGTTTGACCCTAGACCGTCCGTTGACCACAGCGTCACCCTGACGTAATCTTGACCTGATAATTTAATTCTTTGGAATTATTTTTACACAGGAAATTCCAGAAAATACCACAAACTTAAAAAAGCATAGAAATTAATCTGTAGCTCCAAATGCAAAGATTTATATATGAAAAATTATGAGAAAAATTCAAGGAATCCATATGTACCATTTTAATGCATGTTTGAACAATGTTTGTCCTCTGTTTTGGACAAAACAAATAAAGGGCATTTAAATAATCATATATGGAGTTGGAATTTGAATCATGTATTCAAACCAACTTCATTTAAATCATAGCTAGATGCATTAGCTCAAATCACAGCATATTGCCATGTCATGATCATGCATCATATTGTGGCATTGCATTGATTGTGTTCTTTCTCAGTTGCTGCTATTGTCCCCTCTCGATAGACGTGGTTTCGACGATGAGATCGATGACACTGATGAAGAGTTATATTATCTTTGGAAGTGCCAGGCAAGCAAAACCCCCTTGTTCATTTCGATACAATCCCACTCTCTCGCTCCTACTCTTTTTTACTGCATTAGGACAACAACGATTCATCTGTTACTTGTTGCGGTAGCTGAACCCCTTTATCCTCCGCGGGACCTGTCATTCCACAGTAAATAGATGAAACCCGCTAGCATGAGTAGGAGTTGTTTGAGCCCTGTTGTGCCTACTCGTTCATGCTTGTTTGTCATGCCTGCTACTGCTTAGAGTTGAGTCAGGCCTGATTCATCGAGGATGAATCAGAGGTGTGTGAACATGTCCTACTGTGTGAGCTAAGTGTGTGAACACGATTTTGTAAAGGTAGCGGTGATAGGCCATGTAGGAGTACATGGTGGGTTGTCTCATTGCAGCCGTCCTCAGGAACTGAGTTCTGTGTTTGTGATCCATGAAACAGTTACTACCACACATTGGGCTCCAGGCACTCCAAGCTCTCTCGACTTATTAATCAACTTGATCTCTGTCAAGGAGTTGCAACTAGTTTCTGGTGTTTGTAGGATATGTGTTGGGGGCCGTGCGTAGCGCTGACCCTAGGGGTGGGCTATGTTGCGGTAGAGACATGAGGCACGGTGTACCGAGACGCCCGTTTGGTGCCTCGGGAACCCTGCTCTCATCGTTTGGGGCCGTGAGCGACACCTCGGCCGGATCTCCTCGCAGATGGAACCCGAATAGCCGATAAACCGGACTAGAGACTTGTGTGGTTAGTCGGTGTCGTGGCCGACTCCCTCGCCAGGCTTCCGCTTGAAGGTTGCCGAGATACACGACGTGTACATGGTGGTAAGTGGCGAGAGCGTGTGTGAAGAAGCACACCCCTGCAGGGTTAACATCATCTATTCGAATAGCCATGTCCGCGGAAAAGGACTTCTGGGTTGCCTATAACAGTTCATAGACAAGTGAAAGTGGATACTCTAAAATGCGCATGATAATCGTGAGTGCTATGGATGGCGTTCTCGTAGGGAGACGGGAGCGGGTCCATAGTGGTGTATTGGTATGGTGAATATGTGGACTCGTGTGCGCCACCTCGAAAGAGTTACTTGCAGTCGTAGTTTAGGATAGCCACCGAGTCAAAGCTGGCTTGCTACAGTCAAACTCCACCACCCCCTTTGTTGATAATGATGCATATGTAGTTAGTTCTGATGTAAGTCTTGCTGAGTACATTTGTACTCACGTTTGCTTATTTTATGTTTTGCGAGAGACGTCGGTCTCGCTAGTAGTTCAGCGTGGACTTGACGTTTAGCTTGTTACCTCAGCTACGATCTTGTGCCCTCGGCGAGATCTGGTAGATAGTCAGGCTTCTCACCTTTTTCATTTATAGTTATGCGTACTCAGACATGTTAAGCTTCCGCTTGTGCTTTGACTTGTATGCTCTGAATGTTGGGTCGTGAGACCCATGTTTGTAATATCTCGCTCCTAGGAGCCTAATGAATAGATATTTGAGTCGTAGAGTTATGTTGTGATGCCATGTTGAGCATATTGTGTGGATGTTTGAAATGCTTGGTATGTGTGGGATCCGACAATCTAGTTGTTTATCCTTGGCAACCTCTCATATGGGGAAATGTAGTCTAGTGCTTCTGACGATAGTAGTCCGCCATGACCGGTTCACCGGAGTCCTGCTAGCCCAAAGACTACTTCTCTGGACATTTGACTGGCCGGCATGTGTTTCACCTCGCTCCTCGTGGTTCCGTTCTTCGGGAAATGTCACGCGGTGACATCCGAGTCCTGCCTAGCCTGCTACAGACTGGGTTCCCGGAGTCCTGTTAGCCCGATGCTACTGACTGGTTTCACCTGCTAGCGACCGACATGCTCGATGTGATTCATGTATGCCTGTCCCCATGGGTTAGTGCCGCTTTGGGTTCACGACTAGCCATGTCGGCCCGGGTTCTCTGGCATATGGATGCTAGCGACACTATCATATACGTGAGCCAAAAGGCGCAAACGGTCCCGGGCCATGGTAAGGCGACACCCGTGGGAATACCGTGTGTGAGGCCGCAAAGTGATATGAGATGTTACCGGCTAGATCGATGTGATTTGGAATCGGGGTCCTGACAGGAGTTTACCAAGCGGATGAACCCAATGGAGCTCTCCTCCTTGAACGAGCTCTTGGATCGCATCGCCGCTTTGGGAGTCGCTACGGATTATGATCGGATTGGGCTTAAACCCGACCAAAGGGAGATTAACTCTCCGCCGGTCACCCATCAGATAGCGGTGGTGGAAGAGCAATACGGCAATTCTTTCTCCATCTTGAGGACAAGCTATGTCCGGATTCCTGAGCTCTCCGAGCCGGATACCCGTCTACGGGAGGACATCGCCCAAACCCGGAACCTAGAATCAGGCAGTGGGTCGGACCTATTGGGCAACATCCCGGAGCCCGAACTTCCTAGATCAGAAACTCCTCTGCCCCTGGGTCCCAGATCGGGTCAAGGTTCGGACTTAAATCCACCCACCCACCCAGATACAAACGATCTTTCCCACATTAGGCAAGAGCCCCGGAAAGCGATTACACATCACTATTGGGCCAGATTCCTCCTTGTAATGAACAAGGTCAAGCATCGTCATGAGGAAGACGCATAATTTCATTCTTTTGCAATAATTGCGGACAAGGGAATCCTCAAGCCATAATTAGCCGTGATATAACACACTTCGCAGACTTGGCGGCCATAGTACGTAAATCTTGTGCGATGGAAAGCGCCTGGAAAACCCAAACAAAATTCTGGGATAATCCGGCTTTGACTAAACACCCAGTCCGAATTAAAAGGGTGCACTCTCATAAGTCGCCCGACTCAATTACAAAGAAGCAAAAGCCCACTACAGGGTGTGGAACCGTACTGGAGGGATGGCTCAACGGGCCCTGCAAAATTCATAGTACAGCGGATACCATACCAACACACAGCCTTAGAGCATGTTGGGTGCTCCGGCAGGTGGCCAAGAGCGGTGAGGATCTCCTCATTCAAAACACCGCAGAGCACCATCCCGTGGATAACAATACAGTACTGACAGTCTTCGAGACCTTCGCCTCAAATAATAGGCGTAAGCGAGCACTCCGCGGCCTCGCCGATGTCTGCCATGTGGCAGCAATAAATCCATGGAGCGACACGGCTATCACCTTTAGTACCAGTGACGAACCCAAATTCCGAACAGCCCGAGCACCAGCCGCTTTGGTCCTCAATCCAATTGTGGACGCCTTTCGACTTACCAAAGTACTCATGGACGGCGGCAGCGGATTAAACCTCATTTACAAGGAGACTCTTCAAAAAATGGAAATAGACAGGAACCGCATTGAGCAAAGCAAAGACGACCTTCAGAGGAATCATCCCTAGTCGGGAGGCACGGCGCTGGGAAAATCACACTAGATGTGGTATTCGCACGCCGGAGAATTACAGTCCGAAGAAATCACATTCCAAGTGGCCCTGCTCAAGATGGCGGATACCACGCCCTTCTAGGGCGGGAGGCATTCACGATCTTCCAAGCCATACCCCATTACAGGTACATGAAGCTCAAAATGCCCGGGCCCAATGGAATCATCACTCTAGCTAGTGATCCGGACATAGCACTCCGCGCCGAAAACAAAACAGCCGCACTGGCCCTCGAGGCGTTATCCGAAGCCCTCGCGGACGAGGAATTAACTGTGCTGCGCTCCACAGTGGACAGGGACGACGTGATACTCGACAAGAGATCCAAGTCCACATCTTTTAAACCAGCGGATGAAATAGTCAAATTCCAAGTCCACCCAATGGAACCTACAAAACAGCCTCCATCGGGGCACAGTTAAACCCCGCTGTAGACGCCGCACTACAGGAGTTTTTGCGTGAGAATTGGGACATATTTGCCTGGCATCCCTCAGACATGCCAGGAATCCCACGCAGGCTGGCCGAGCATAGCCTTAACATTCTGAAGGGATTCAAGCCGGTCAAGCAGACTCTTCGGCGTTTCTCTGAACCTAAGAGACAAGCCATGGGAGAGGAGCTAGCCAAGTTACTGGAGGCCGGATTCATTAGAGAAATAAAACATTCGGACTGGCTAGCAAACCCGGTGATGGTACCAAAGAAGGATAAATCCTGGCGCCTATGTGTGGATTTCAAAGACCTGAACAAGGCTTGCCCCAAGGACCCCTTCCCCCTCCCCCGCATTGATCAAATTATCGACGCTACTGCAGGACATGACTCATTGTGTTTCCTCAACGCATACTTCGGATACCATCATATTAAGATGGCGGAGTCCGACCAAGCCGCAACGGCATTTATCACCCCATACGGCCCCTTCTGTTTTAACACTATGCCTTTCGGGCTTAAGAACGCCGGTGCAACGTATCAACGCATGATTCAGGCATGCCTGGTAAAACAGATCGGCAAAACAGTGGAGGCATACATAGACAATGTGGTTGTTAAAACCAGACACGTCGAATCCCTAATAGACGACTTGAGGCTCACGTTCGACAACCTCCGAACATACGACATCAAGCTCAATCCGGAAAAATGCGTTTTCGGCGTGCCCGCCGAAAAGCTCACAAACTTCATCGTCTCCATGAGAGGAATTGAGGCAAATCCGGCTAAAATCCGAGCCACATCGCGATTGGCCATCCCAACTGACCTCAAGCAAATCCAGAAGTTAACTGGATGCATGGTGGCCTTAAGCCGCTTTATCTCCCGATTAGGAGAAAAGGCATTACCCCTTTATCGCCTTCTTCGGTGCATCGAACACTTCGAGTGGACGGACACGGCCACGGCCGTATTGGAAGAAATAAAGGCCATCCTAGCCACCAACCCAATCCTGGCCGCGCCAAACATCGGCGAACCAATGCTGCTATATATAGCGGCAACTCATCAAGTTGTAAGCGCAGTGCTCGTCGTCGAACGAGAAACGGACGAACATAAGTTCCCACTCCAAAAGCCGATATATTATGTATCCACTGTCCTCACTCCATGCAAATCACGGTACCCGCATTATCAAAAGATAGCATATGCGGTATTCATGGCATCCCGGAAACTAAGATACTACTTTCAAGAGTGTTCAATCACAGTGGCCTCAGAAGTACCACTCAACGACATAATAAACAACCGTGATGCCTCGGGCCGGATTGCCAAATGGGCCATCGAGCTCCTCCCATTCGACATAACATATAAACCTCGGCGAGCCATTAAGTCGCAAGTATTGGCCGATTTTGTCGCCGAATGGACAGAAGCCGAACTCCCTAAAGAGTACGACACGTACTCCAATTGAATCATGCACTTCGACGGCTCGAAAATGCTGGCTGGTCTGGGGGCTGGCATCGTCCTGACGTCCCCCACCGGAGATACAGTCCAATACATACTCCAAATACTGTACACAGGCTCCAACAAAGCAGCCGAATATGAGGCCCTGTTACATGGTCTCCGGATGGTAGTTTCCATGGGAATTCGACCCTGGAGGTGCGCGGGGACTCGAACCTCACAATATCCCAAATAAATGGAGACTTCGACGCCAAGGATCCAAAAATGGCGGCATATCGCAACTCTGTCCTCAAAATGTCAGCTCGGTTCGAGGGACTTGAATTCCATCATGTGGCTCGGGAAAACAATCAGGCGGCGGATACCCTCGCCCGCATCGGCACTAAGTGCAACATTGTCCCACCTAACATCTTCTTGGAAAGACTGTTTAAGCCATCCGTGGTATGGGAAGGGGACACCGGTAACAATAGTCCGGACCCGGCCACAACACCAGATCCCGAACACTCTGACATCATCGGAGGCTCTGCCATCGAAATAACACCTTCAGCCCACGTGATAATGGCCGTCATAGCCCCGTGGACAGAACCATTCCTGGCCTACCTAACTAGGAAGGAACTACCCGAGGACCAAAATGAGGCACGCTGCATAGTGCGGTGATCTAAAGCCTACAAGGTCCACGAGGGAGAGCTCTATAAGAAAAGCACTACCGGAGTCCTCCAAAGGTGCATCTCTGAAGAGGAAGGGCGGAAGCTTTTGGCAGAAATACATGCTGGACTTGGCGGTCACCACGCCGCAGCATGGGACCTTGTAAGCAAGGCCTTTCGTACAGGCTTCTATTGGCCAACGGCCCGGGCAGATGCACAGGATCTGGTCCAATGTTGCGTCAGATGCCAGCTTTTTGCAAACCAAAGCCATATGCCGCCTACCGCCCTCCAAACAATCCCCATCACTTGCCCTTTGCGGTCTGGGGGCTTGATATGGTCGGACCCCTCAAGGGGGGAACCCATAAGAAAAAATACTTACTGGTCATGGTGGATAAATTCACCAAATGGATAGAAGCCAAACCTGTTAAAACGGCCGAATCCGGACCGGTGATAGACTTCATATCTGGGGTTGTACACCGTTATGGCGTCCCCCACAGCATCATCACCGACAACGGCACGAACTTTACGGTCGACGAGGTAAAACTCTAGTGCAGCAACATGGGCATCAAGCTCGATTATGCTTCTGTCTATCACCCGCAAACTAACGGTCAAGTCGAGCGAGCAAATGGTCTTATCATGAGCGGCATCAAACCCAGATTAGTGCGGTCCTTAAAGGAGTCTAACACGCACTGGGTAGAGGAGCTCGAATCCATACTATGGGGGCTGCGGACCACACCGAATCGCACTACCGGATACACACCATTTTTTATGGTGTACGGCGCAGAGGCGGTTCTGCCCTGCGACATAATTCATGACTCACCTCGAGTGCGCATGTATGAAGAAAGAGAGGCCGAGCTCGATTGGTAGGACAGTTTGGACGCCTTGGAGGAGGAGCGCGACATGGAAAAAGCCCGTTCTACATTCTATCAGCAACAGGCTCGAAGGTACCAAAGCAGAGAAGTACGGGCCAAAACTTATAACGTTGGCGAACTAGTTCTACGCCTGCTGGAGAAGAAAAAGAACAAGCTTAAACCCAAATGGGAAGGTCCCTTCATTATTGACCAAGTTCTGACCGGCTGAGCGTACCGTCTACGGGATGCATCGGACAATCGACTCAAGCCAAACCCATGGAACGCAGCCAGACTCCAAAGATTCTACGCCTAGTGCCAGACTCTATGTTCGTCTCCTTACCCCTATCCATTTTTCACATATACGTTATCTGTCTTTTCTTTCTTTCTTTCCTCTTTTTCCCTCTTCTCATGGCCTTAAAAGGCCAACTTGTGTCTTGACTACACAATATTAGTGCGCTAACCGCGCTCATCATACCTGGGGCCTTCTTATACAAAAGCTTAATATAATTACTTTTCTGGGCTTCAGGCCCCGCACATGTGTTATTCTTCCGCATGTACCTTTTTTCGCCATTATATGCATCGATATGACATAAGTTTTGGCCAAGCTGGGTTGCCTGGCTCTTGTATTTATGCCCTACGTTCCTGTTAATTCGGCTAGGGAGTAAGGGGAGCACCTCTGTGATTGTTACTTCCGGGTCAGCCGGACGTGTACCTCAGACTGGGTGAAGCCGAAAGCTAGCATTCTTAAGGGAATATTCGGTCGGTGAACAAAAGATGACTTTTTATTTATTTTGATACATGTCCCCAGATGTTTTTGCCTGCGTCTTTTTTCGCAGTTCGGACTTGCACATTAGGGCATGCGTACCCAGGGAAAGGAACCCTTAACGGAACTATTCTCCCTGGAAGATGTTTCTTACTATCCATGTAATATAACATAGCTAGTTGGGTACTTGTCTGTTCAAGCACTTATGACCCCTACTCCTGGTTTCCACGCATACCCCGGTTTTTATAACTGAGCGGGTATTCGGATACACTCCGGATTATCGGGTCCGAAGGTCGAAGCGAAAAGGTCCGCCATGACAAATGATTTACAATCCGGCTAGGGACATTATATATGTCATTTAAAGTACAATCACTTCGACTGACTGAATTCTTCTTCTATCCCATCCAACAGGCTGTCTAGCCTACAATCCTGTTGGGAGTACTTTGCGGCTAATTCTACTTGGTCATAGACCAAACTGACGAGGATCTCTCTGCCATCAGGCCCCACAGGTCCGACCTCGGCCATGTGGTTTGGGTCAGCCTTGGTATATCGCGTCTTCACCATGGCCCAGGCCTCCCGTGCACCTTGTCGGCAGGCCGATATTTTCCATAATCAGAAGCGCCGCCGCGCTCCCTTGAGCTTTTCTATAAGCTCCCTCATGCCTCCGGGCGGCGAAGTGGATGGCCATAAGGCTTGGGCAATACTGTGCATCACCTGCCAAACTTGTTCGTGCAGTTGTGAGAGTTCTGGTAGAAGATCACCCGCAGACCCGGGCATCTCCTCAGCGGGACGGCATGTCAGCATACCTGCAGATATAACTCTGTTAACTGGCTTCTTCGCCAAACTCTTTTCAAAAAGTTCGCTCAAGCACTTACTGAATATGCCGCGTCGAAGCCGCTTATTCTCCTTCACGGAGTCCGCTAGTTGGGCCCGAACATCTTTCAGTTCCACGTCCAGCTGAATATTGGCGTCCTGGAGATCATTTTCTCTCCTGCTTAACCGCGTAAGCATCGCCGCCACAAGATTTAGCTACCGCTTAGTAGGTCGTGCATCCCCCGGCGAGGCCTCCGGATTCACTCCGGAGTCATCTGCAATATCTATTGTTAGATTTGCATGCATGCCACATACTATATGGTACCTGTCATTCTTTGCAATAGCAAAATGTGTTACCAGAGGGGGCCTTCTCGGAATCCTTCAAAGCGGCAACTGCGGCCTGTAGCTGGGCCTTGCACTCTTTCAGCTCTTGAGATAATTGGGTATTCTTCTCTGTAAGAACCTGCAAATATAATGATCCTTAAATCAGTTGTGTCAACTGTTTCAAGTCTCAGGGGCTACTGATATATATAATCATCAAATTTTCTTACCCGTATATCCTTTACATACTGGTCCGTGGCTCTGGCAAGACCATTTTGAGCAGCACGGATGTAGGCGTCTCCCGAGTTGAAGGCGTCAAACGCCTCTTGGGAGAAACAAGCGTCACGGAGTACGGTTCGGCAACGCCTGTGATTCATGGCGCTCTCCACCTTGGAATTTGTAGCGGATATTTTATCCGTGTCCTCTATAGGAGGAGCATCCGGCGTGTGCCCCGAGTTAGCTTTCGCCTCTATGTCCAGCTCTGGAGCCCGACTGGTGGAGGCGTGATCAGCAACCTCTCTGGATATAACCGGCGAGCATTTTTCCTTCTAGGAAACATGGGTATTATTATGTTTTAAAAAGACGACACCCACGGAGCGAGGTTTTGTATCATACCTTTGCGCCGGCGTCTCAGTCCGGACCGCATTCCTTTTTAGCCTGCCCGGCTTCGGTGCCCCTTGTTGGCGAGTCCCTGCGGGTTCGGCATGGCGTCCCGAGGGCCTTCTCTATAAAACACCATACGTGTACGGTAGGTGAAGTGCATAAAAGGGGATCCTTCTTGGAAGTTGGGACTTTGGTTTTACTCACGTGCGATGCGGGGATTAGCCCAGGATAGTCAGCCATAATGGCCACCATGGCATCATCACATCTTAATTGATAGAATATCCTGTCGATCAGCTCCACAAATATGTTCGGATCCTCTTCGAGTCCGGGATCAAGGGCCCGGTCAGGGTCCTCCGGTTATGGAGGCGGGCTGTTGACCTCCCTTACATCCTTCCGCAGTTCCTGCCGTGAAATGGCAAGGTAAATACATATGACGACGAGTGTGGAAAAGATGGGAGTAAAGAATGACAACTCACCCAGCTTGGAGGGTTGTACATGGAGAATCCATCCCGTGGCTTAATGCGGATGAACTCCTCTTCTTTTCCTTATACAAATCGGACAGAATTCTTGCCAGGGCAGCAGCTGAGTCCGGTCCCTTACGCCCGCAGCGAGTGGCATCGTCGTCCCCGTTGAAGTGCCACATGGGGTGGCCTCGATATTGAAGTGGTTGCACCCCCCGCATTATGCATATTGACATAACCTCGGTTATAGTCAGTCCTGATTGAGCTAGCACCTTTATCCGTCCCATCAGGTAAAGGACTTCTCTGTTACCTTCCTCCTGAGGGCTCTGTCGGTGTCAAAACCGGCGGATCTCGGGTATGGGGTCCCGAACTGTGCGTCTAGGCGGATGGTAACAAGAGACAAGGGACACGATGTTTTTACCCAGGTTCGGGCCCTCTCGATGGAGGTAAAACTCTACTCCTGCTTGATTAATATTGATGATATGGGTAGTACAAGAGTGGATCTACCACGAGATCAAAGAGGCTAAACCCTAGAAGCTAGCCTATGGTATGATTGTTGTTTGTCCTACGGACTAAAACCCTCCGGTTTATATAGACACCGGATAGGGTTAGGGTTACACAGAGTCGGTTACAATGGTAGGAGATCTACATATCCGTATTGCCAAGCTTGCCTTCCACGCCAAGGAAAGTCCCATCCGGACACGGGGACGAAGTCTTCAATCTTGTATCTTCATAGTCCGAGAGTCGGCCAGCGGTGATAGTTCGCTATCCGGACACCCCTAATCCAGGACTCCTCGGTAGCCACGAACCAGGCTTCAATGACGACGAGTCCGGCGCATATTGTCTTCGACATTGCAAGGCGGGTTCCTCTTCCGAATACTTCATAGAAGATTTTGAACACAAGGATAGTGTCCGGCTCTGCAAAACAAGTTCCACATACCACCGTAGTGAGAATAACTTTTGCACAGATCTGCTGACGTATTCCGTGGCGCGACATCACACCACAACCAGGCCTTTATTTGAATTGTTTTTACTGTTCCACCTCAGCGCGTTTAGCGTGGCGGTTTCCTTGGCACGTCTTATCAAAGCGGAGATCGTGCCCCCTTATTCCGGGATTCTCATCAATACGGACGTGGGTAACCCAACCGCACCATTGATTACGGCGCTTGGGAGATAAGCGAGTTTTAACAGGCTGCCGGGGGACGCGCATAACCGTCCGTCCATATAAGGGGATAAGGATCCACCTTTTCGCCTACGCCTTCTTCCTCCTTTGCTCATCCATTTCCGCGCACTCGAGCTCCAACGCCCAAGTCCGCACATCCCTCCTCAACCTCCTCCAGCCATGTCCGGAGTGGGAGGCAAGTGGATGGTCTCCTCCGTCAAGGAGGGGCAAGTCAAAAAGCTGCGGAAGGCCGGATACTTGTCCAGCGACATCGCGCACCGGCTCCCCGATGCGGGGCAGCTCATTCCCACCCCCATGTCCCAAGAGAGGGTGGTGTTCCTCACCCACTTCCTCCGCGGACTAGGTTTTCCACTTCACCCATTTGTCTGGGGGCTCATGTTCTACTACGGCCTGGACTTCCATGATCTGGCCCCGAACTTCATCCTCAACATCTCTGCGTTCATCGTCGTGTGCGAGGCCTTCCTCTGCATCCAGCCCCACTTCGGCTTATGGCTGAAGACCTTCAATGTCAAGCCGAAGGTAGTGGGCGTCCGCCAAGCCGGAGTCTTGGAGGTGCCATGGTTGGCAAGATGGCCAAAGTCCTATGGCTCGAGGGCTCCTTTGTGGAGACCATAAAGGGGTGGCAATCGGGGTGGTTCTACATCACCGAGCATGCGACTCTCAATGGGCGGCGGCCCCCGAATTCCGATCTGGCTCCCCCACATGGCTCACGTCATTGAAAGAGACGGGCCTGACGTGGGGTGATTCGAAAGAGCTGTCCGGACTCCAAACCTGCGCCCGGAACCTGGTGGACAAGAATCTCAAGCTTGTCAATGTAATCCAGGAGATGCTCATCCGCCGGATTCTCCCATGCCAGCATCGGGCCTTCAAACTGTGGGAGTTCGATCCGGCACAACACCAAACTCTGAAAAGGCTCTTCGACACTACGTACGAAGATGCCTGGAAGAGTCTTGTTCAAAGGCGCCGAGGCTCCCACATCCACTACCGAAGATTGCGGATTCAGCTCGCAGTCAAGCCAGCGAGGTAAGTTATTTTACCCTTTATGGGACTCTTTTTCATAGTTTGACTCTATGCGGGATCTAAAACTCCCTAACCTTTGACAGGACTGGCTGAAAGGCGTTTGGACAGATTAACCGTCCGGCCCCTTGCCGAAAAACCCAGCGGCCTTTCGATTGGCCAGGCCTGCTGGCTCCGGCACCTCACGTGGTGCGGAGAAGAAAAACCAGAAGGAGGCCCGGGAACTCGAAGGAGCTCCGGCGCCCGAATCTTGTCGGACTCATTGTCCAAGCGACTCTGAGCGGAATCCTCCTCGAGGGCGAGGAGGAGGAAAAAAGCCTCTCCCAGTGAGGAGAGAAGAAAAGGAAGGCCGCCCGGCTGGGGAGGCCGAAGAATCCAAGAAGGGAAGGACCCTTCCTCTGGACTTTTCCACCAACGCCGACAACGACGAGGAGGAGTGGCCAACAAGGGCCAAGCCCCTGGCGAGATCTAAGTGTCCGGACTACGAAATAGTTCATGACTTTATTTGTCGCATAGTGTCTTCTAACACCGAATAAAACCATGTAGCCCACCCAAGGACGAGCTCGCCGCTTCGTCGAGCGGCTCCCTGGGTTCGTCAGATGTGAATAGCACTTCACTTCCGACCGCTTCCTCCCCTCGTGATGCAGACGACACCGCGGTGGAGTCCCAAAAGGGGCCCAGCCAGGAGGAGGTGGTCTGAGGCGCCGCAAGGCGACCTCCGGACTCGAGGCGCAAAGGCGAGACCCCGGAGGGCTCTAAGTCCGGCCTCTTGCGGACTCTTCACCGGAACCTTCTGGTTCCGAAGTCCGGCAAGCGGCCCCTTCAGAAGAAGGGCGAGATCTGACGCCGGTGACCTCCGTCCATCCGGAGGCACCGGATAACTTCTTTGGGCGCTTATGGCGCCTCCATCGACGAGGAGCACCGCCTTTGTTATGAGTGTGGTGATCCGAGAAAGTTCGATCCGCCAAGAGCGGGCTGGCCCGAAGCTTGTACCAGCCTTCTAACGAGGCTTTGAGGTAAGTTTAGAATATGTAAAAATATTACCGCATAGACGGTAGCCCACGATGCTTAGTTCGGTGTTCGGAAAGAAAAGCGGACTAAGGATCTAAAAAGATATACGTGGGAGTCTAACATAAGTATGTCAATATGGGAATGCGAGGCTGCTGACCACTGCCGCACTGACTGCGGAGGTCAATGCATTGAAGCAGAGCCTCGAGCGGTCCGAGAACGAGCTAGGCCTTGCCAAGAAGCAGCTCGAGGACAAGGAAGGTAAGTAATACCTTATTAAAGAAATACCATATAGAAAGGATTTGGTTGCAAAAATGACAGGACTAACGTGGGTCTTGTAGGGGCCACGAACGAGGTGGCGACCACGAAGGAAGCGATGTCCGCGGCCAAAGCAAAGCGGCCATGGAGCGCGCCCGAGCGAGAGAAGCAGGAGGCGGGTGGCGGAGGTGCGGAAGAGCTCCGTGCCCTCGTGGAAAAACACGAGAGTTTGGGCGTGACTCGAAGACTCGAGAGTCTGAGCTCGCCTCGGCTCTTGAGAGTGCCAAAACCGCTAAGGCCGAACCCCAAAAAGCCCTCCAGGAAATTGAATCATTAAAGAAGATAGCGGCGGGTAAGGCATTCTTTATGCAAAGCAAGCATGTGAAAGTGGATTATCTATTACTTACCCGAATCCGGAGCTCTCCGGGGAGCATTCGCAGATCTGCCCGTGGTGTGTACGATCTTTGCGCGTTCTCTGCGCGCCAAGGAGGGGAGCTTCGGCGGAGAAGGTGTTACGGTCTCGGTATCTTTGAGGCCGAACATCCGGTGCCCCTGAGCGACCAGCTAAAGCAGCTGGTCGAGCTCCACAAGGTCGTCGAACAGGCCATGAAGGGCCTTATAATTCGGCTGTGGCCATTGGAAGCCATGCCTCGGAGCTACTTCGGGCTAGTGCGGCGGCTGGTGGATGCCTGCCCATGGATTGAAGTCATCAAGCGCTCCATCTGCATTGAAGGTGCCCGTCGGGCCCCTTGCCGATGCTAAAGTGCCTTTGGGGCAAGCTTGATGCTGAGAAGCTTGTGACGGACGGGCCACCGATGGGCAAGGAGCATCGCAAGCCCGAAATGTACTATGGGGGCATCATGAAGGGTGCCCGCCTTATAGCGGGTGAGTGCTCCAAAGATGTAATTTTTGAATAGACTCGCATTTGTTATCCTGTACGCTGAAAACTTGTTCATATGCGCTAAGCAACGCTTGTGAATTTAAAATATTACCTTCTGTGCGGCCGTTTATCAAATTTGAGAGATGGCAAGTCGTTGGCTTCAGCCCCCATGCCTCGAGTGCTGGGTTGTTCGGGATAAACTTAAGCGCTCTTGTTCCCATTCTTGGGTCCTTCGAGGGAGGCGCTCAGCATAGCGAACAAGGCAACCGGACTTATAGTGCTTGAACACTCTCACTTACCCATAGAATTCTATAATTTTAAATTTCGGTGAAGCCCCTAGTATTCGGAAGACCAAGTTCGGGGCACTATCCACGCCTTGGCCGGACAATGCCGACTCCTCGCTCTAAGCGGCATAAGTCTTTAGGGACCCGAAAAAACCTCTCGAACAGTGATCGGCTCTCGCCCTATCATGACAATCAGTTTTAGCTTTCTCCACTAAGGTGCTCAACCCAGCTCAACCGGGGCACAATCGCAGTGTTTCTCCCAGCGCTACCTTAGCCGATATAACAGAACGTAAGGTACCAAAACATGGGAGCCGGGCAAACCCAATTATTGACCCAAGACATGATTCGGAGCCGATGCATATAATGCTATAAGTTTGGGATGCCGCACTTGTGAAAGTGTTCGGACTTATCACACCATATTTTTTGGGGTACTTAAGCCCCTGGTGTATTGGCCGTACCAAAGTGTACGGGTGCAATATGTCATGAATGAACATATATATTTATAATAAATAAAAAAAGGAGTGCAATAATAGGCAAAAGCTATGTATTGTTTATTCAAAAAAGGTACTGCAGTGAAAGCAGAACGATACAAATAGTGCGATAAGCAAGGGATGGGACTATTTAACATGTCCCCTTCCAGGGGTAAGCTATGGATGGTATGTAAAAGCAGGTATAATGCTCGTAGTAGAGACCACACGACACTCGGCGTAACTACGCTTGCCTGGCTGTTGCATCGTGATAAGTGCCGGACAGGGCTTCTGGAAAACAGTGTCCTGAAAGTAAGAGAAAAGAAGAAAAAAGAATGACACAATCGGGAGCCCCTAGTGCGGTTGAGCCGCGTGCAGGCGTCTTGCGTGGTCGTGCCCCTCCCCTTATGCCCATGGTATCTCCAGAGCGTAGTTATGTACGCGTAGTACTGGCTTCGCGATTTCGCGAGGGCTGTGGTGGGGGCCAGATTGCTATGCTTGCTCGAATCGTGCCAGGCGGTCTTGTTGTAGGTTACTCCGGGCGCGCTTGACGGTGTCCGGATGTTTAATAGCCGGACTCGAGAATTGCTGTGAGAGGCTGCTTTGCACCTCCGCCGCGAAGCGCCAGCGTGCTCCTCCGTTCGGAGAAGGCGTTCGATGTTTCCATTGACCGTGATTACTCCTCGAGGGCCTGGTATCTTGAGCTTGAGGTGCAGCGTTGTGCGGCATCGCATTGAACTTTGCAAATGCAGTTCGTCCAAGCGATCGCGTGATAGCTGCTGCAGAGCGGGACTATGTCGAAGATTAACTCTTCGCTTCGAAGTTATCCGGGATCCGAAGACCACTTAGAGTGTAACTGAGCACTGCATAATTGGCCTCTACACCTGGTATGGCGCCTTTAAAGGTCGTCTTTGTGGGTTTAATCCTTGAGGGGTCTATGCCCATTTTGCACACTGTATCCTGATAGAGCAGGTTCAGGCTGCTACCGCCGTTCATCAGGACTCTAGTGAGGTGAAATCCGTCAATGATTGGGTCAAGAACCAAAGCGGCGAATCAGCCGTGGCGGATGCTAGTGGGGTGGTCCCTTCGATCAAAGGTGATCGGGCAGGAGGACCATGGGTTGAACTTTAGGCGGCTGGCTCCATCGCATATCGTCCCTTAGCGCATGCTTCCGCCTCCCTTTTGGGTATGTGGGTTGCGTATATCATGTTCAACGTCCGCACTTGTGGGGAAACCCTTCATCCTCTATTGTTGGTGGCGGGGCTCCTCCTCGTCATCGCTATGCAGCCCCTTGTCATTGAGTTCGGCATTTAACTTGCTCGCTGTTTGAAGACCCAACAATCCCTGTTGGTGTGGTTGGCTGGTTTTTCGGGGTGCCATGTATTTGGCACGAGCGATCGAGTATTCGGTCCAGATTGGGCCAGACCTGAGTATTTCTTTTGAACGGCTTCTTCCGGACCGGGTTTAGAGCCTCTGAATCCGGCATTGACTGCCGTATCTTCGCATTATCGCTGTTAATGCGGCGCTTGTGCTTGTTGCGACCACGACCTGCCATTGCTGTCCTTGGTATCCGAACTACCGGGGTTTTTGGTCAAGTTGTTGCTATGAGCTAGCCAATGTCCTCTCCAGCATAAGCGGGTCATGAGCGTTGTGAGGGCTGCCATGGATTTCGGCTTTTCCTGTCCTAGGTGCCGGGGAGCCATTCGTCGCGGATGTTATGTTTGAAGGCTGCAAGGGCCTCTACATCCGGACAGTCAATGATTTGTTTTTTCTTGGTTAGGAACCGTGTCCAGAATTGTCTGGCCGATTCTTCTGGCTGTTGAATGATGTGGCTGAGGTCATCGGCGTCTGGTGGTCGCACATATGTGCCCTGGAACTTATCAAGGAATGTGGCTTCCAGGTCCTCCCAACAACCAATTGATTCTGCTGGCAAGCTGTTAAGCCAATGCCGAGCTGGTCCTTTAAGCTTGAGTGGGAGGTATTTGATGGCATGTAGATCATCTCCGCGGGCCATGTGTATATGGAGGAGGTAGTCCTCGATCCAAACCGCATGGTCTATTGTGCCATCGTATGATTTGATGTTTACGGGTTTGAAACCCTCGGGGATTTGATGATCCATCACTTGATACGTGAAGCATAGTGGGTGTCTTGGCGCCTACAGTATTGAGCTATATCACGACACAACTCAAATGAGCTTTGTCTACTGTGTTCGGCCCGACCAGAATTGTTGTATCCGGCGTGACGGTTATCATCAAGTGTCGTGGGGCGCCCACGCGATCCGTAGATCGATCTTGTTTGCCTTGCCTTGTCCTCCAATAATCTTGCAGTGCAGCACGTTTCCACATGCCTTGGTACTTTTCGAGCGGCGGCTGGGTGCGGCTTGAATGGAGGGCCTAGAGGCCTCTCTGTCGCGACCACGGGGTGGCCGGTCGGCCGCATCATGCGCTGGTGATGTAGGTTTGGGTGCTGCTTCCTCTAATTGGGGTAGCAGCCTGCATTTTGGGTATCTCTTGGAGGGGCGTTCGAGTTCGTACTCTTTGGCTGCGAGGACTTTAGTCCATCTGTCAGCTAACAAGTCTTGGTCAGCTCGAAGCTGCTGCTGCTTTTTCTTGAGGCTACTTGTTGTGGCCATAAGCCTGCATTTGAAACGCTCTTGTTCGGCGGGATCCTCAGGTACGACAAATTCGTCGTAAATGCGTGGCTTGCCTGCGTCTTGAGGAGGAGGCATATAATTATCGCCCTCCACCTTCCCTGCCTCTGCCGCTCTATCATGAGGGCTGGCTTCTCCTCCTCCTCTGTCTTTGAATCACGCTAGAGGAGGTTGTCTTGTCACCGTCCGGTGTTATTATCTCCCGTGCCGGAATCACTGTTTTTGCTGTGGCGGGATTTAGAGCGGCGCCGCTGACGCCGGCGCTTGGGCTGTTTCTTGGAGGGGTCATCCTCCGCATCGCCGTTCCCATCATTTGGGATGTCCACCATGTATATGTCGTATGATGAGGTGGCCTTCCAGTGCCCTATAGGCGCTGGTTCTTGGTCCTCTCCAGCATCGTCGTCCATGCCATCGATGTCTTCGGAGTCGAAGTCGAGCATGTCGGTTAAATCATCGACAGTGGCTACAAAGTGGGTGGTGGGTGGGCGTTGAATTCCTTCGTCGTCCGCATCCCAACCTTCACGACCGTAGTCCGCCAGGCTCTCTGATAAAGAGAGAGACTTTAGTGAATTCAGGATGTGGCCAAAGGGCGAGTCTTTGAAAGATGTCCATGACGATGAACTCCATGACCGGCGGCCAATCGGATTCGATTGGCGGTAGCGGAGGGTTCGGAGTCCAGAGGAGTCCGACGCCTTGGAGTCACGGTCTTCGCAAAGGACAGGGATGGAGTTCGGCTCAATTGCCGTAGAGATCGTAGCCCCCGAGGCAGTGTCCAACCACTCGTCCTCGATCGGCGGAGTCGGCTGTCACAACCCTAGCATTGGCCTTGCTTGTCATTGCATCATCATCTTGCATCATGTTTAAATTTCTCAGAAATTTGAAATGGGGACATGTGAAAGCCTCAGAAATAATTTCTGGAAATGACCAAGATAAAAATTGCTTCAAATAGGTCCAAGAAAATGTTCTGTTATTCTATAGGAATATTGGTAAGAGGTAAAATTCAAACCAATATTTTTGGAGCCACAGAAATATTTATTTCGGCCATTTGAATTAACCCAATAACTATTTTCTTTGGGATTATATTTAATATATATTAAATATGACTCCAATAATTCTGGAAGTTTGTGAGTGGCTTTGTATATATTTTAGTAAGCCATATAATAACCTACAGAATTTATTAAAATGATTTAGTTGCTAAAACTAAATCAAAACAGAGGAAGAAAAATAGAAAAGAAAACAAAATGGGAAATGTTTACCTGTGCTCACCGAGGCACAGCATCGTGCGACCAAGTGGCCGCCCAGTGGCCCCCAGTGGCGGCAGTCTGCCGTCCTCCACCTCCCGCCAGGAGGTCAGGGGCATGTGGCCGACGCGTGCGCACCGCCATGGCACCTGCCTGCCTGTCCTCCCCCTCGATGCCTGGACGTCCGGAACATCGCCATGCGCCAGCCGCGTACCCCTCACACTCTCCTCGGTCCTCTCCTCTCCTCTCCCTCGCTTTCTCTCTCGCGTCCGAACGCGCCCGCCGCCGCCGACGAGTGCCACTGCGTCCACCGGCCACCCCTCGCCCTACCGCTGCGCCCAGAAACTCCGCCACATCGCCGGCTACTTCCTCGTCAAGCCACGCGCCTCGGGAGGCCCTGGAGAGCCGCCTCGCCGCCGTCTTCATCTCTGGTCGCCGGAGATTGTTTTCGCCGCCCCGTCGTCTCCAGCCCTTCCCCGAGCTCGCCGAAGCCTCGATCAGAACCGCAGTGAGCTCCTGCCTCGTTCCCCTCTCTCGTTTAGCCGCCCGCACGCCGTAGCCCCTTTCCCCGCCGTGGCCGTAGCTCCTCGCCGCCGTCCAATGCACCACAGTCGCCCTGGCCACCGCAGCCCACAACCTAGCACGTCACCGTGCTCCTGGTGCCATGAGGGTGCCGCAGAGCCCCTCGGGTGGCCTCCCCGTGCCCCACAGCCCGCTCCCGCTCGAAGCCGAACTCTGGCCACCGCCTCGAGCTCGTTTCTGGAGAGCTCCGGCACCCCCGCAGACTCCCGCTTGCTCCAAACGACGCGGACGAGCTCCAGCTCCTCGTCCGTGGTCTCCGTCGCCTAAATGGATGCCGGAGGGCGAATCCCGAACCTCCGCCGCGTCTGGCCTCGCCAGCATCGAGTCGCCGGCGGGTTTGACCCTGCTGACCAGGGGGGTTTGACCTTTGACCTCGCCGGACTGACAAGTGGGCCAGGCCCTGCTAATTTTAGTTAGATGTTAATTAACTTAATTAGTCTGCTGATACTCACATGTGGGCCCAAGGCCACTAACTAAACTAGATTAGCTAGGTTAGACACTGACATATGGGTCCCACTGGTCAGGTTTGACCTGGACCGACCCAGTTGACCTGCTGACCTCAAATTTTACGTCATCTTGACGGAGTAAGTATTTTCTGGAATTAAAATAAATCAAAAAAGGTTTATGAATTTCAGAAAATGCTCCAAACTTCTAAAAATCATAGAAATTAATCTGTAGCTCCAAATCAAACAAATTATATATGAAAAATTATCAGGAAAATGCAACCTATCCATCTGTACTAGTTTCATGCATGTTTAAACAAGTTAACTTTCTGTTTAGTGCAAAACATGATAAAGCACTAATTGAGATCACAAATGTGTTTGAACTTTGAATCTTTGGTTCAAAATAGCCCAAACCCATCTGGTTGTAGTTGCATTAGCCCAACACACTCATTTTACCATGTCATGATCATGCATCATGTTGTACATTGCATTGATTGTGTTTCTTCTCTGTTGCCGGTATTTGTCCCCTCTCGATAGACGTGGTTCCGACGATGAGTTCGATGACACCAATGAAGAACTATACTATCTTCAGAAGTGCCAGGCAAGCAAAACCCCCTTGTTCATTCCGATATAATCCCACTCTCTCGCTCCTGCTCTCTTTTACTGCAGTAGCACAACAACGATTCATCTGTTACTTGCTGCGGTAGCTGACCCCTTTATCCTCTGCATGACCTGTCATTCCACAGTAAATATATGAAACCCACTAGCATGAGTAGGAGTTGTTTGAGCCCTGCTGTGCCTACTCATTCATGCTTGTTTGTCATGCACGCTCTTGCTTAGAGTTGAGTCAGGTCTGATTCATCGAGGAATGAATCGGAGGTGTGTAAACATGTCCCTCTTGTTGAGAGCTAAGTGTGTGAACACGATTTGGTAAAGGTAGCGGTGAGAGGCCATGTAGGAGTACATGGTGGGTTGTCTCATTGCAGCCGTCCTCGAGAACTGAAGTTACGTGTTTATGATCCATGAAACAGTTACTACCACACATTGGGATCCTTAATTGACTCTCTCGGCTTCTTAACCACCCTTGTCCTCTGTCCGGGGAGTTGCAACTAGTTTACGGTGTTTGTAGGATATGTGTTGGAGGCCGTGCGTGGCCTGACCCTAGGGGTGGGCTATGATGCAGATGAGATACACCGTGACCACAATGTACCGAAACGCCTGCTTGGTATCTCGAACCCTGCACACATCGTTAAAGGGCCGTATGTGGAAACCTCGGCGGACTCTCATGGATGGAACCTGAATAGGCGATAAACCTGGACTAGAGTCTTGAGTGTTTAGGTAGGCTGTGGCCGACACCCATGTTGGGCTTCCGCTTGAAGGTTGCCGAGTACATGTCGTGTAAATGGCGGTAAGTGGTGAGAGCGTGTGTGAAGAAGTACACCCCTGCAGGGTTATAAATGATCTATTCGAATAGCCGTGTTGTCACGACCGGTTTTCCAATAAAAATATTTATTGAGAAACCGACCTATAAAATCCAGTGTGAGGAAAATCCTCCATACCGGTAGACAAAATCTTGATACAATAAGCCAGTAGCATATGATATATTACAGGGTCGAGCTGAAGTTGCTCAACAAATTATTACAAGCACGCCAATAATTATACATAGTGGCGGATGTGGCACAGTGGAGTGGTGGCATACTACTGACTCATGGTAAAGTGGTGGAATAACACAGTGGAGTGGGAGATATGACTCCAACACTGGCGGCTCATCGAGCGTCGAGGTGAGGCTCGGTGAATTTATTTGGGTAGCGGAAGCGAATATAGCACAGCGACTAATCCAGGGGTCGCACAAGACTGACTGGGATTCCTCTAGGCGTCGGACTCGCTATCAAACTCTTCATCCATGAAATCGCCTTCATCAGCATCTGGCCAAATCAACAAGCCAGGTGAGTACTTTGAAAGTACTCGCAAGACAGTTCGGACAAAAGATATAACAAATGTATGCATGAATGCGACATGATTAATTTTAACAATGCGCAATCAAATCAGTATAGCAAGGTAAGTAAAAAGGGAATCGGCGGTAGTCCGCTCGAAAACCCAAAGAAGATAAACTCAAAACCGATCGGGTGTCTGAAGCGACGCCTCGAAGGGTGAACAAATAAGTAAAACATGCCACAGTCGAGCGTCTAAGCGACACCTCATAAAGGGCTTATATTGAAGAAAAGACATGCGTGCCGTAGTCGGACGTCGGAGCGACATCACAGAAAGGGCTTATAACAAAAGTAAATAATAACAATGCTGCAGTCGGACGTCTGAGCGACATCGCAGAAAAGGCTTATAACAAAAGTAAATAATAACAATGCCGCAGTTGGACGTCTGAGCGACATCGCAGAAAGGGCTTATAACAAAAAGTAAATAATAACAATGCCGCAGTCGGACGTCTGAGCGACATCGCAGAAAGGGCTTATAACAAAAGTAAATAATAACAATGCTGCAGTCGGACGTCTGAGAGACATCGCATAAAGGGCTTATAACAAAAAGTAAATAATAAAAATGCCGCAGTCGGACGTCTGAGCGACATCGCAGAAAGGGCTTATAATTCATTATTCATAACTGACAAGAAATGGTGCTCACGGAAAATATTCATCACAAGACAATAAGCGGGTTAGTCCATTCACAGGAAATAAACGTTTAACACTCATGTGTTTCTCAGGAGTTTCTGTCACCAAGACTGACACTTGACAAGATAAGGTGAACACAGTACTTGGACATTGATAAGATGAATTTCAGGAATTGTGACTCTGCAGAGTTTGTACTAAAATTATCCACAGCCAACGGATTTCCGTAGTCACGAAGGACTAGTTCCGTTTACAGTATTTCAGAGAAAACACAGCTAACTAGTACACACCCATCGTACCTCACGTTGCCAGGAATCACCCTAGACAGCGTTCAAGAAAAACTTTGAGACGGGGAGATCACAATCTCGAATAGCATGGGATCAAATTTATATCGCTACGCTCTAAGGGTGCCCCCCTCTCGGTCCCAACCGGAAACACCCATGCCCCCCGACCGGATGAAAGGCTTTAATCCAGGGCCATGGAACCCTCATCCCGGCCTCTCGATTTGGTGTGTACCAGGAAGTGGTTTGCAACTTACTAAGCCGTATCCCTTGCGGAAAACATGTGGTAGTACTAAAGGGGAGACGGACGGGAATTTGACCGATTTATGTTGACACTGGGTCAACGATCTGGCATAAGACTGGCATGCTATAACACTGCCATCTTACCCATTCTCATGCCAACTCATGGCCATGCAACATGTTTCCAACAACTCATGGATTTCCCGAAACTCACTTGCCTCAACTCTTACGAGATAAACTTTCATCGAGATGCTCATGAACATGCCATGATACTAAAATAATGCAAACATGCCCAAACACTCATCATATCAAAAGTTCAAACATGCTTGCCTGGTTCGGAGTAATCGGGGTCTAGCTCGGTGAAGTTCGCGTTTCCGTCACCTACTTCGGTATCTACGGTACACAAAACACACGCGCTAACGTAAATACCGTGGGGTACAGAAAAGTAATCCAAATATTTTTCAAATAAATATCATAAACAACTAGACAAAATTTTGAAGAGGACAAAAAAAGAGTCACTCAAAAATCTCTTTCTGTTAAAAAGTTATAAGAGTTTTGGTCCAAGGACCCATCTGTAATGAAACAGAAAACTCTCAGGGGCCTAAGCGGAAAAGTGCAGAAAAACGGTTCAGAGTAGAAAGCGTATTTGCCAAAGTACGCTTTCAGAAAACAGTTTAAAAAAACAACAGAGAGGCTGACGGGCGGGTCCCACCCGTGAGGTTTGAATATTCAAACGAGGTGGCCGAGCTCGTCGGCGCCCGAGAGCCGCGGTGGTCGCCGGCGGCGATCCACGGCGAGGCAGGGAGATCGGAAGGTACCTCCGTGCTCAGTGGGTTATTCCGCGTCGGTTGGTGGTGGTGGTGGTCGCCGGTGAGCACCACGTCGGCCGACGACGGCTCTTGCTCCGTGAACGGCGGTTCGGGTGGTCGTGGGCCTCGTCGGAGAGTGCTGCGAAGGTTAAATTGAGGAGGGGGTTAGACTCCTGGTAGCTTGAGGGGATAGCTGACGAGAGTAGGACGCCGGGGACGGCATCACCGGAGTGAAACAAGGTGGAGGCCGCGGCGGAACGGGGCGGCCGGAGTCGAGGAAGAAGAGCCCCTCGAGGCCCTTCCAGTGGCTGGGCGAGGACTAGTGAGGTGGTGGAGGTGTGCGGGAGCGAGAGCGGCGCCGGTGCTATTTATAGCCGGCCCGAGGCGGTTGCCGTGAACGGATAAGTCCGGCGAGTGTTACAGTGGCGCAGGGCATTGGTCGGGGTGGTGTTAGGGTTGAGCGTCATTGTGGAGGTCCATTGACTCCATTTGGATGCTAAACGAGCCGGGATTGGGTGCTTTGGGTATGCTCGACGGAACGGAGCGGCGCTGCCCGTCGGCGGGAGCATGTTCTGCTGCTTGCCAAAGCCACGACGATGGTGCCGCGGCGTCTTGTTGGCATGCACGAGCCACGCGGAGCGCTAGGGAGAGCTGGGCGGCGCAGAACGGCGTTGTGCCGGGGTGGTGCCTTCTGTCGACCGCCACGGGAGGTCCCGACGCCGCAGAAGACGCCAGCGAGGCTGGGCCAGGGTGCCACCGACGCCAGGAATCGGCCAAGCGTGCGTGCGGGGTTCTGGCCAGGGGGGAGAGGCCGTGTGCAACGTGCCAGGGTGCACTGTCGACGCGTGACTGAACACTGACGAAGGGAAACGACACTGAACTCTGAAACTTCTGAATATTTCTGAAACTACAAGAAAACAGTGCTGGCCAGGTGTTCGACAGAATGATTTTGGCATGTGGGAGTTTCTCCTTGAGCTGATTTTTTGGTGGAGTGGCTTCTCATTGCATCTTGGGTTTGCCTGAATTTTGGTGGAATTTTTGGAGCAGAGAAGATATGAATTTCACTAAATTTGACAAATCTGGTCCAAACTTGCAGAGACTGTAATTTGAATTATTTGAAAAGAGGAGGAGTGAATCATGATGGTTCTAGGTTGTGGGTACCAAGGACTATCCAGGGGAGTTGGTTTGAGGTCAAAACTCAAATGCATTTAGGTACTTGCTTTGCAAATCACCTAGGCTCAAAATAATGGACAGAAAAGATTTGGGAGGAGAAATAAATGAAATAAAATTCAAAAATGGATTGAACTTGATGAGACAGAAAGTTTGATTTGCCCCAAAGTGGGAAGAAGGTTTTTGGGAGGTTTTACCATGTGGGGCATGGTAAAATCATGAGAGGTTCCAATATAGGAGAAGACACAAGACTCCTAGGGTTTTCTTTTTCAAAGAAAATAAAACTCAAAAATTTTGAATTTGAGAAGAGCACAACCAGAAGGAAAGTTTTTTTTAAAACCAAACACCAGAGTTGAAGGAGATGCCAAAATAAAAACCTTGCCAAAGGGGAAAGTCTTTGAGAGAAAGATTTTTGGAAGGGTTTAAATGACCTCCTTCAAAACCAACAAAGTTTTTGCTGAAAACCAAAACAAAAATTTTGGAGTGTCACAACACCTACCCCCTTAGGAAAAATCTCGTCCCCGAGATTCCAGCTGATCCTCAAATAAATATGGGTGCTCTGTCCAAGAAAATCCTCTCTTTCCCAAGTGGCTTCACTCTCGGTGTGGTTGCTCCACTGAACTTTGAAGAACTTGATGGTTTTCCGTCGGGTTCTCCTTTCGAGACTCTTCCAAGATTTTTATTGGATGCTCCCGATATGTAAGGTCCGCTGCACGTCAATGTTTTCATGGGGTACTTGTTTCTCTGGGTTGCTTACGCACTTCCTTAATTGGGAGACGTGGAATACGTCGTGGATGTCGGATAATTCTTCGGGTAAGTCTAACTGGTAGGCTACCGTGCCTCTTTGTGCCACTATGCAGAATGGTCCGATGAATCTTGGTGCTAGCTTCCCTTTAATCTTGAATCGATGCTGGCCTCTCATAGGGGATACTCGTAGGTACACAAATTCATTGGGTTCAAAATTGACTCCACGATGTTTCTGATCGTAATAACTCTTCTGTCGACTTTGGGCTGTCTTGAGTCGGTCCTTAATCACCTTGACCTTATCTTCACCTCTTTGAGCATGTCTGGGCGAAGATATGGCTGTCTCGGTTTCCGACCAATTTAGCGGGTACGACATCTTCGCCGTCTGAGCTTCAAATGGTGCCATTTGCAGTGCTGGCCCGATAACTGTTGTTATATGCGAATTCTGCGTATGGTAAGCTCTCTTCCCAACTGGTCCCATAGGTGAGGACACATGCTCTCAAAGATATCTTCTAGAATCTGGTTTACTCGCTCGGTCGCCCATCCGTCTGGGATGGTATGCGGTAATCGAATGCCACCTGAGTTCCCAGAGCTTGTTGTAAGTGATCCCAAAATCGGGAGACGAATTGAGTGCCTCTGTCCGAGATTATTTTCTTTGGGACTCCATGTAAGCAGATGATATGGGAAAGGTAGAGCCTACCAAGCTTCTGAGTGGTGTGGGTTGTCTTCACGGGGATGAAGTGTGCTACTTTAGTCAGTCTATCAGTGATGACCCATATGGCATCATGTCCGTGTCGTGACCGAGGTAGCCCAACAATAAAATCCATTCCAATCTCGTCCCATTTCCACTCGGGTATTTTATTTGGTTGCAATAGTCCGGCCGGTTTCTGGTGCTCGGCCTTGATGCGTTGACATGAGTCACAACATGCAATAAACGTGGCTATGTCTCTTTTTATACCATGCCACCAAAATATTTCCTGAAGGTCTTTGTACATTTTTGTTCCTCCAGGATGGATTGAATATGGAGCGGTGTGGCCTTCAGCCAAGATTTGCTGTTTAAGGTCATGGATATTTGGTACGCAAAGTCTATTCCCGTACCACAATATTCCTTGCTCATCGATAACGAATTCTGAGGCCTTGCCCAATTTCATCTTCCGTTTTATGCCTTCAATGTTGGGGTGTCCACGTTGAGCCTCTTTAACTTTCTCTATCGAGGTAGGCTGTAACTCTAAGTTCGACACCGCCTTCGGTGACCACCATCGATTGAGCTTAGCAAATTCCTGCTGAAATTCAGGTCTCAAGTTTGGCATCTTTGTCGTTGTTCGGACTGGGGTTCGACTTAGAGCATCTGCTACAACATTTGCTTTGCACAGGTGGTAGTGGATTCCAACATCATAATCCTTTACTAATTCCAACTAAGCGTCAGCTGCCGTAAATTGAGTTACGGTTGTGTGAAAATATACTTGAGGCTCTTGTGGTCCGTGTATATTTCACAACGATTTCAAGTAAGAAGTGTCTCCATTCCTTGAGTGCATGAATAACTGCTGCTAATTCCAGGTCATGAGTAGGATAATTTTCCTCATGCTTGCGAAGTTTTCTGGAAACATATGCGACAACCTTGCCTTCTTGCATTAATACGCACCCCAGGCCCTTTCGAGATGCGTCACAATATACCTCAAAACTCTTGTGTATGTCTGGCACAATTAATACTGGTGCTGTCGTCAATTTCCTTTTTAATTCTTGGAAACTTTTCTCGCAAGCTTCCGTCCATTCAAACTTCCTGTCTTTCTTGAGTAGTTGCGTCATTGGCTTTGCTATGGTGGAGAATCCTTCAATAAATCTTTGGTAGTAACCTGCCATCCCAGAAAACTTCGTACATCCGTCACGCTGGCTGGTGGTTTCCAGCCAAGTACGGCCTTGAATTTTTCCGGGTCTACGGCAATGCCTTCTTGGGTTAATACATGGCCCAGAAAACCTACTTGTCTTAGCCAAAACTCACATTTGCTGAACTTGGCGTACAATTGATGTTTCTGAGTTCTCCTAGCACAATTCGTGAGGTGTTCAAAGGCTCTTCTGGTGTCTTGGAGTATATCAGAATATCGTCAATGAATACCACAACAAACTTGTCCATGAACTTCATAAATACTTTGTTCATGAGGTGAACAAAATATGCGGGGGTGTTCGTTAGCCCGAATGGCATTACCGTGAACTCATACAGTCCATATCTGGAGGTGAAAGCTGTTTTGGGAATATCTTATGTTCGTACTTTTAATTGATGGTATCCTGACCTCAAGTCAATTTTTGAGAATACCTTGGCTTGAGTGAGCTGATCAAATAAATCATTTATTCGTGGCATCGGATACTTGTTCTTGATTGTGACCATGTTAAGTGCTCGATAGTCGATACACAGTCTCAGTGTTCCATCCTTCTTTTTGGCAAATAAAATTGGTGAACCCCAAGGTGAGGAACTGGCTCGTATATACCCTTTTCCCAATAATTCCTTTATTTGCTTCTTCAGTTCTACCAATTCGGATGGTGCCATTCTGTATGGTTTCTTGTATATGGGAGCGGTTCCGGGTGCTAGCTCAATGCTGAATTCTATCTCTCGATGCGGTGGCATGCCCGGTAGCTCTTCGAAATACATCTCGAAATTCACACACCATCGAACCTTGCTCAATTCAGAAATATCCACCTTGTTCAATATCGGTTCTTTGGGATACTTTTCTTTCCTTGGCTGAAACCTTTATGGTCTTCCCATGGTGGTGGGTGAGAATTACGGTCCTGTTGAAGCAGTCAATAAAACCTTTGTTGGTGGTTAACCAATCCATCCCTAAGATGACATCCAGTCCTTTATTTTCCAATACAATAAGGTTGGCGTGAAATTTCAATCCTTCAAACTCGATAACCACACCCTGGCAATAACTCTGGGTAACTTTCTTAATTCCAGGGGACTTGACGATCATAGATTTTTCCAAGGGAAGCATCGAAAAATTATTTTGCAAGGCAAAACTTTTCGAAACGAATGAGTGAGAAGCTCCAGAATCAAACAAAACCATGGCAGGTATTGTGTTGACAGGAAACGTACCGAGTACGATATCAGGGGCATTTTGTGCTTCCTCTTTGGTCACGTGGTTCAGATGACCCTTCCTGTGGTTGTTGTTGGGGTTGAAATTGTTGCGCTTGGGCGCCGAATTATTGCCACCGTTGTTTGGCTTCGGGGTCGAGTTCCTTGGCTTGGGGTGTCGGATTTCGGGTTCCGGAAGACCCTTAAGGTTCGAACTCTGGGGTGCGCACGGAGATCCAACCCTCCACCATCTCGTACCTCGCCGAATCGCAGGGACCTAAACTACTAAGAAACAACACAAGAGACACAAGATTTATACTGGTTCAGGCCACCATCGTGGTGTAATACCCTACTCCAGTGTGTGGTGTGGTGGATTGCCTCTGGGGCTGATGAAGAATAAGATAGGAAGAACAGCCTCGCGAGGGTCTGTTCTTGGTGGGAGCAATGAACTGCTAAGTGGTATCCCATCGCTCTAGCTTGAGGATCGGGTCTCTCTCTCTCTCTCTCTCTCTCTGGGTTCCGAATGGCGGATCGGGGGAGAAGAGGGTCTACTATGGTGGCTAGCTCTACTTATATAGATGAAGGCCCTGGGCCTCTTCCCAAATATTGAGCGGGAAGGGTGCCAACAATTGGCCATTTTGAAGGGGAACATCGGGTACACTTATCCTGACTAAAGTTGGTCCTCGCCTGCCAAAGGCTCTGGTGATGACGGCTGCTTGGGCTCCACGATGACTGCATTCCAGCCGTTGGGGCTGGTCTTGGTCTTGTTGCAATCAAACGGATGCCTTTGCTTGATGCTCTCGCTGCGCTTGCTCCTTTGCACCAAAGAGGAAAGGAGGACGCCAGCGCGGGTCGGCGCCATCGCGCCCCTGGTCGCCATGGCTTGCATCATGGGCACCTTGCAGGTACCCTGCCTTGAACTCTCCGCCTCCTCATGAGCCAGCCTGACGAGGCCGTGCCTGAGGAAGCTCTTGGTCGTCCGCCCCGTGAGGCTTGGCCCCTCGCGAGGGTCTTGAGCTTGTGTAGATGAAGATGGGCTGTCCTGGGCCTCCTTTGAGCCACGCCGCAGGCCGCAGCGAGCAAGTCTGGGACCCCTGCCCGAATCGCCGACAAGTAGCCCCCGGCCCACGGCGCGCCCGAACTTGGCCGAGCAGAGGCGAAAGGGCACGTCTGGCATCGTGGGCCCCTAACAGCCTTCTTGACCTTAGGCGCCCAGCGTGGCGGTTGGTTGGGCGTGGCGCCTCGCAACTGCTGCTGGTTGATAATAGAGCAGCATCTTCCTTGCCTCCTTTACTTTCGCCAGTTGCTGCTTAGATCCCCTTTCTTGCGCCTCTCCTCCATGCTTCCAAGACCTTCAGATCCACTCCGCCTCCGTGCCCTAGCCGGTCATGGCTCCGCGTCAAACCCAGGTCGGAGCCTGGTACTCTCCTGCCTTGGACCCTCCGAATGTGTCAGCGGCGAGCCTTGCCCTGATGCGCCGGTTGGCGGAGGCGCAGGGCGTCAATGGAACGGCGGTGTTCAAGACCGGCTCCTCCGCCCCTGAGGGTAGGGGGAGTACCTTCTACCCGTTCTTCGTGAGCGCCATCCTTGCAGGTCTGGTGCGTCCCTTCTCTGAGTTCTTCTTTTCCGTCCTTCACCATTACAACATTCACGCTCTGCACCTTCATCGCAACTCCGTCCTTCTTCTGGCAATCTTCGCCTACTATTGTGAGGCCCATGTTGGGGTGAAGCCCTCGGTGGCCTTGCTGCGCCACTACTTCTTCCTCCGACTCTCCCGTGGTTCCGTCTCCGCGTGCGCGAGCTTCATCGCTTACGGCGGAGCCATCGCCATTTCGAACCCTGGGAAGAGGATAGAGGGCTTCAGGAGCAAGTGGGTCCTGGTGGATGCCGGGCGCATCCATCCTCGGCTGATCCTGCCCACGGAGCCCGCTGAGAGCTCCGACGACTGGTCCCGAATGGAGCTTCGGGATCCTTGCGCGAAGCTGGTGCTGGAGAAGATGGACGCAGATCTAAAGTCGGCCCGGCCTTGGCACGAGGCTGACCGGCGCGTCGGCTGCTGAGGGAGTTCTTGGAGCACCAATTGGCTCCGCTTCGCCAGTACCCGCTTCCGATGTGGAGGCCACACCCGAGCCCCGTGGCCCTGGCCGGCGAGGATCTGGCGACGGTCCTCCAGTCCTTGGTTGGGGGCGATGTGGCGAGACCTGAGGGCGCCCCCGCGCCCTTGTTCCTTCGCGAGGATTGGGAGCAGGTTGTGGGGTACATGCCCGCCTTCAATGGGGACGGGCTCGTGCCCGCGGAGGCTCCGGAGGAGTTGGTGGACGTGTCCTCTTCCGACTCCGGCGAAGAGGTGGAGGAAAGGGAGCCAGGAGAGGAGGTTGACTCAGGGGCAGAGTCAAGGGCCCCCTCCCTGCGGCGCAGGCCCCGCGTTCTCCGCCTCCCCGAGAGTGACAACGACGAAGATGAGGATGAGCGGGGAGGCAGAAGCCTGCCCCCGATCCCGTAGAAGGACCGGACTGGGCTGGTCCACCGCGGGTCCGCCCCGGCACCGGGGCGATCCGCTGACGCGCCGCGTGCTCCTGGTTCCCTTGAAGCGCATCCCTGCAGCCGGCTCTCGGGCTTCAAGTATGGCCGGAGGCTGCTCGAGTCCACCAAATGACGCACTGTAAGTGCACGCTTCCGTCTTGATCATTGCTTTGCCGACGAGATCTGATGTCCATGTTCCTTGGCCAGGCCGGGCGCCCATGGCGGTTAGAAGGGGCTCACTGAGGCTCCATCCGTGATGGTGCCGCTGTTCGAAAGGAGATGATCCCGACGGCCCAGCCTCTCCTGCCGGGCGTCCTCGCGAGGTTCGGCTGAGCCCGGCGAAGCTCAGCCCCCTTGACCCAGGCGACTCCCGAGGTGGCCTTGCTGGACACTGCCTCCACCGTTGCCGTGGCGCCGCTGGTTCCGCCTCAAGGTGCAGTGGCTTCTCCGCCGCCATCTCCTCCTACTCCGCCAACTGCTGTCTCTCCGATTCCTCCCGCTGTCCTGGATCGTGCTGCCGCTGAATTGGACTGGCTGCGGCAGGATCTTTTGGGCGCCGACCCTCGCTTGGTGGCTGGGCGCTTGGAGCTGGCCTCTGGCTGGATTCACGCCGACGCTTCGATTCGGGCGGCGCTGGTCCAGGCCTCGGCGGCTCTGCGGCGAGGAGAAGCAGGCTGTTCGTGAGGCGAAGGTGGCCCATGATGCTGCCACAGGGGAGGCAGCCAGCATCCAAGGTCATTTGTGAGACACCGGAGGGCGAGCTGAAGGGCTGCAGGACCAGCTCGCCGAGGAGGCCTGGCCCGCCAGAGCAGGAGGAAAGCATGAAGGCTCGCGAGGCGGCCGCCAAGGACCGGGAGGCCAAGTTGAAGAAGCGTCGTGACCGCCTGGACGCGCTGAAGCAGGAACTAGAGGCGAGGAAGGTCGAGCTGGATGCCAAGGCGCGGGTTCTTGCCGAAGATCAAGTGACCTTCATGGATATGGAGGTGAAGGCTCGCGCCTTGCTGAGGGAGCTTTATGACAGCGGCCTGGAGAGCCCACTGGCCAGCGCAGAGGACGGCCCAGCCAAGCTGCTTCCCTTCCTGATTTGTGCTCTTGAAGATGTCTCCCTTGGTCTTGGCCCCACGACGGAGGCCGAGGCACGTGTCTTTTCTTCTGCGGCACTGACGCTTATCCTCACCCACATCTATCTTCGCGATCCCAGCGTCGATATGGACAGCCTGCTAGAGCCAGCAAGCGGCGAGCATGCGGCTGCCGCTGCCGAAGCTGTGAAGGGTCGCGCGGAGGCTCTGTTGGGGAAGTTCCGGGCCTCCAGCACCAAGCCAAAGCGAGGCGTTGCCGGCCCTGCTGCTTCACGAGGCGATCCCACTCCGTGCTGCTCCACCGCCGACAAGTGACCCCGTTGTGGCTCCTGTCCTGCTTTTACTTCCTGCACGTGTATCATGCCTCGGGGAGGCGTTTAAACTTGCGTTTGGTATTGCGATGACAGTGCGGACCGTAATTGTCACGCCCAATATGCGACCCTATCCAAAAGGAACTCGAAGGTCCCACCAAGGATAGACCCGCATATTGAAACGCTTTTGCAAGGTGGATATCATTACATCAACATTACATAATAGATGGGGATACATACATAAGGCATACAATGCCACACGAATACGACATCACATCATATACAAGATCAACATCCGACTACGGATGAAACATAAACAGAGGCTCAAACGACATCCACCCTGCTAGCCCAGGCTGCCGACCTGGAACCTATCCCCTGATCGAAGAAGAAGCAGAAGAAGAACTCCAAAACAAGTAAACATCGCTCTCGCGTTATGATCATCGCGAAACCTGCACCTGCAACTGGTGGTGAAGTAATCTGTGAGCCACGAGGACTCAGCAATCCCATTACCATGGGTATCAAGACTAGCAAAGCTTAATGGGAAAAGGAAGGGGTAAAGTGGTGAGGTGGCAGCAGCGACTAAGCATAAATAGTGGCTAACATACGCAAATGAGAGCGAGAAGAGAAACAAAGGAACGGTCGTCAACTAGTAATGATCAAGAAGTGATCCTGAACTCCTACTTACGTCAGACATAACCCAGAAACCGTGTTCTCCTCTCGATCAACCCGAAAAGAGACACTCACGGTTACGCACACGGTTGGTGTATTTTAAAAGAGTTTGCTTCAAGTTTACTACAACCGGATATTAACAAATTCCCATCTGCCACATAACCGGGCACGGCTCTCGAAAGTTTATACCCTGCAGGGTGTCCCAACTTAGCCCATGATAAGCTGTCGCGATCAACGAAGGATATTCCTTCTCCCCGGGAAGACCCGATCAGCCTCGGAATCCCGGCTACAAGACATTTCGACAGTAATAAAACAAGACCAGCAAAGCCGCCCGATGCACCGACAATCCCGATAGGAGCTGCACATATCTCGTTCTCAGGGCAACACCGGATGAGACATCCTACGAGTAAAACCAGACCCCGAGTTTCCCCGAGGGGCCCCGCAGATCTACTCGGTTCGGGCCAACACTTAGAGAAGCATTGGCGGGGGCTAAATAAAGATGACCCGGGGGTTAATTACTCCCTAGGGAAAGGTAGGTAGTGGTGAGGCAAATGGTAAAACCAAGGTTGGGCCTTGCTGGAGGAGTCTTATTCAAAGCGAACTGTCAAGGGGGTCCCATAAATCACCCGAACGCGTTAAGGGACGCAAAATCCGGGAACATAATACCGATATGACGGAAACTAGGGCGGCAAGAGTGGAACAAAACACCAGGCATAATGCCGAGCCTTCCACCCTTTACCAAGTATATAGATGCATTAATAATATAAGAGATATTGTGATATCCCAACCAAAATCCTGTCCACCATGGGGCAATCTTCAACTTCACCTGCAACTAGCAACGCTACAAGAGGGGCTGAGCAAAGCGGTAACATAGCCAAACAACGGTTTGCATAGGAAATGTGTCAAAGGTTAGAGGCTGACATGACAATTTGGGATGGCTTGATAAACAGGTAATAGGTAGCGCAGCATAGCGATAGAACGAAGCAACTAGCATAGCAATGATAGTAATGAGATCCAAGGTGACGGTCATCTTGCCTGAAATCCCGCTAGGAAGAAGAACGAGTCCATGAAGAAAACGAACGGGAGAAGCCGAGCCAAGCGTAGACGAACGAATCCTAACGATCGCAACGAAACAGGAACTAACAAGAAGAAGCACACAACATGGTAAACACACCACACATGAACAAGGCATGATGCACAACCAAGCATGATGCATGACAAGGCTACATGAAGCTACTCATGTCAAGAGACGATGCAAACAAGAGCAACACATCAAAGCAAGTTTACATGAGGCCGGGAACAACATAGAACAATTCCGGTAAGTCCTCATTTGCAAATTTCGAAATTGGTCCAGATCTGAATAAACCTTATGTTCAAGTTGTTAAACAGCAAGTTAAGATGCACCACGATGATATACACGAAATTCTAGTCAAGTTACATATAAAGTTCATTTGATTTGGAGCTACGACCTAGAAGATATGAGCAAAACAAGTTAAACATGGCATTGATGCAAAATGCATCCAAACATCAAGCAAACACCTCAAAACAAGGATGCAACATGATAATATGAAACTACATGCAAAATCAAGCAAGTTTCATATAGATCACACTCAAAACGGAGCAACGGTGCAACACATACACCCTATACAAGTTTAAAGGACAAACTGTCCAAAACAGCAACTAGGCATATTTCAAGCATCAAAACACTATGCTACAGCATCTCAACGTGAAAACAAAAGGTGTGGGCATGATGTACAGGTAAAGCATGACAAAATATGAACACTGAGCTATCTCCATAAATGACTAAAACATGCTCAAAAGGACATGGCAAGATTGCAAATCAAATCAGTTTCAGACTTTAGCAGAAATAACATCAGGTTGCAATGTTTAGAGCTATGAAACAACATGTCACAGGAACTTATCATAGAAAACAAAGGCATGGAATGAATCTACTAATTGCATAGAACAGAAGTCCTTTACTGACCATGAGCCAAAAAGGATCAGAAGATATGATGGCACCCATGTGAACATGGCAAGTTATAATACAAATTCATACATGGCAGGAACAACAATAAGTAGGCATGTTGGTGAGCTTGAACCACTCACCACATGGCATGGCAAGGTAACCCACGGTAAGACGACATGTTTATGAGCTAAACATGGCAAGAGAAAGTTCATAGAGTGCATGGATCACTAGCAACAATCATGGCAACATTGAACTTAATGTTAACAGGCTGACAACAACATTATTTAGCAACTTTGGAGCAAGATTACAACAAGCTACAACAGGCTATAAATGCAACCAGGGGTATGGATGGATAGAGCATGACATGTATAACAAACCATCCTTAGTGAACATCTCCAGATTATGCATAGAATGACTTGTAGCAGCAGGTTAATATAGCATCATGATATAGCAGATTCAGACATGCAAAACAGCAACAGCAAGTACCCTACTTAACAAGCTTGATGCACTCACTACAGGAATCAAAAAAATACATGGATAGCACCTCTGGAAAGATGGCATAGCATAGATCAAAACACATGTAGACATCAATCTCATAGGATGCACACATCAATCATGGCAAAAATGACAAAAGTGTAAGTTATAACAGTTTCAGCAGATCAACAGCAAGATGCACTCTTGCAACAATGATTCAGACATCAAGATGAACTCAAATGAACATGGTTCAATGGAATAAAATGAAGTACTCATTTAGACGAACAATTTGACATATTAGACACACGAAACGGAGCAGTATGGAGCAAGTTATGATGCGATAAACATGGCATAAGAATAACACAGACTCGGGGACTTAGAGAAAAATAGACCTCGGGGGGGGGGGGGGGGGAAGTCAACGCGGCCGCGGATCTCGCCGGAGTGTCGCCTGAGAAGAAGCAGACGGCGGCCGGGGCTCGTGGGATCGCCGGAGAAGCTCGGTTCGCCGGATGTCGCGAGGGGAGGTGGCCGGAGTTGGAGGGCGCGATCCGGCCATGGCGGATCGCCGGCCGCCGAGCGGAGGCGGCGCGGGCTGGCACGGGCGGCGCCAGCGAAGCGGCGAAGCAGGAGCTGCGGCGAGGCGGCGGCCTCGGCAGCGGCGGGATCCGGGCCGGCCGGGCGTAGGGCGCGGGCGGCCGCGTCGGCCGGCGAGGTCGCGGCCGGGCGAAGCGGAGTTCGCGCGGCGGGCTGCTTCGGGCGGCGGCGGGCGGCGGAGCGGCTGGCTCATGGCTCAAGGCGGTGGCTGGGTGCCCGGTGGCCACATGGCGGGCGGTGGTTGGTCCGGGCGACGGCGGGGGTGACATGGCGGTCTCTGGTTGGTCCGGGCGACGTGGCTGCGGGGCGGCGGACGCGTCCGGACGGCGGCGGACATGTCCGGCGGCGCGGGGAGGAGTTTGCTAAGGTTTGGACTGCGCGAAATTTCGAGGGGAGAGGCATATTTATAGATAGAGGGAGCTAGGAGAGTCCAAATGAGGTGCGGTTTTCGGCCACGCGATCGTGATCGAACGACCGAGAGCATGGAGGGGAGTTAGATGGGTTTTGGGCCACTTTGGAAGGGGTGTTAGGCTGCAAAGAGAAGGAGGCTTTTGCGGTTACCCGGTTAACCGTTAGAGTATCAAACGACCTCCAAATGGCACGAAACTTGACAGGCGATCTACCGGTGCTATACCAAGGCCACTTGGCAAACCTCGGTCCATTCCGAGACCGTTTAACACCCGCCCACGAAAAGAGATAAGAACGGGACGCCGGGTGACATAGGAGTGCCGGATTACAAAACGGACAACGGGGAAAATGCTCGGATGCATGAGACGAACACGAATGCGAAATGAGATGCACATGATGACATGATATGAAATGCATATGATGACATGGCAAAGTGCAACACGCAAGCAAATGACATGGCAACGACGGCGAATAACTGGCGGACACCTGGCGCATCAAATCCGGGGCGTTACAGTAATATTTGCTTTTGAATTCCTTGAAATTTGTGCTTCCTACTTGCTTATGTTCTACACCGGCAGAGGCCGGCCCCGCGCATACCTCAGCCGCCGTTAGCCCCGACCGGAAACCAGGATGGGACCAAGGAGTGAGGGGCTACGTGACAAGTTAGGCTCCTGAGTCGCGATGCTCAGGAGTCCCCCTTGGCGCATGAACATCAAGTAGGGAGGTGAGGCGCGGGCGGACCCACCGTTCTACGTCTGCAGAGCCCGGCCCCGCGCATACCTCAACCGCCGTTAGCCTTTCGGAACTAAGGGGTGAGGGGCTACGTGACCAGTTAGGCTCCTGAGTCGCGATGCTCAGGAGTCCCCCTTGATGCTCAAACGGCATGCGTACCTTGGCTCCGCTCGGGGAGTGACGTGCGACGAACCAGGCCCGAGGGGCCTGGCTGGGTGGCGTGCGTCTGGGCGTGACCCAGGCGCAGCCCCCGTGCCCAGCCCCCTCGCGTGGCGCTCCCGAGGGGAGGCGTTGCGACGAGGCCAGACACTGAGCTCTGGGCTCCCTGAGGTTGATGCGACCCGGAGGCCACCCTCTATTGTTTATCACCAGCATGAGCATAGCGCTTCATGCATGTCTGACGGGCATAGCCGCTCCTCGGCAGTTGTCGTCGGCCAGGTAGCGAGCATGGTGCTTCCATGGAGCGTGGAGGGGGCTCCCCTCCGGGAGGAGCCCCAGGCGTATACAGCCCCACCACGACACGTGGCTGGCACGGTGAGGGCTGTCTGAGGTGTATCTGGGCACCCGTGAGCCAGCAGGACTCACGAGGCCCTACCTCAAGGCGGGTTGCGCCTGGCTCTGGGCCTTATCTTCGAGTGTGTTCCTGCAAATTTGTCCAGGTGCCGGTGCTCTATGTCTTCGGGTCCCGGCTCTCGGGCTGGTCTCTACCGTCGCTGGCAAGCCAGGTCGCGATGCCATGGACAAGACTAGAGGGTGAGGGCCGGAGAGCCGGTAGGAGCCCTGAGTCGCGATGCTCGGGCACCCCCCTTTAACGCACAAGCTAGGTTAGATGACGCAACTCTACGTCCTCGGGTCCCGGCTCTCGGGTTGGTCTCAGCCGTCGCTGGCAAGCCAGGTCGCGATGCCATGGACAAGACCAGAGGGTGAGGACCGGAGAGCCAGTAGGAGCCCTGAGTCGCGATGCTCAGGCACCCCCCCTTTAACACGCAAGCTGGGTCAGACGCAGCAACTCTACGTCCTCGAGTCCCGGCTCTCGGGCTGGTCTCTACCGTCGCTGGCAAGCCAGGTCGCGATGCCATGGACAAGACCAGAGGGTGAGGGCCGGAGAGCCGGTAGGAGCCCTGAGTCGCGATGCTCAGGCACCCCGCTTTAACGCGCAAGATGGGTTGGATGGCGAAACTCTACGTCCTCGGGTCCCGGCTCTCGGGCTGGTCTCTACCGTCGCTGGCAAGCCAAGTCGCGATGCCATGGACAAGACCAGAGGGTGAGGGCCGGAGAGCGGTGGGAGCCCCGAGTCGCGATGCTCGTGCACCCCCCTTTAACGTGCAAGATTTCGCCAACCAGAGAAGGCACCAAATAACAAGCATGGTGGAGCGAGAGCATAATCCTAAGGAAAACGCATGAAGGATACATGCATTTGGGACTGGCCCGAAGCGGCTTGGGGATGATGCAGCCAGGGCGCCCCAACAGGATAAGCTAAAGACATGAAATAAAAGGGATACATGCCGCAGGACGGACCCACGCGGCACAGGAATAATGCGGCCTTGAAGGCGCTCCCACCGAAACAAAACTTAAAGGTGTCACCGGTGATGTTGGGGATGAAGGGTTGTTGATGTAGCAGACTCGATGGGCTGCGGAGCCGATCCTCACGAGCCCCAGTGCCCGGGGCCTCGGGAGGCTCCGGAGGCGCTGCGGCTCCTCATGGGTCATCTCCATCTCCGCCAGGCTGCGGCGTGCTGGCCTCTTGAGCCTCAGGATGGTCCTCATGAGGCAGTGCGCTTGGCCCGCGTTTAGCGAGCCATAAGGCATGCGTACGTAGCTATGGGGCGGACCCTCGCAACGTCCCACTCACGAGGGCCAGAGGCTGTCACAGCCCTAAAGCTTGCTTGTAACTAGTGGCATTGCATCCATGCATCATATTTAATTTTCATGAAATTTGAAATGGGGAAGACAGAAACCCCAGAACCCCTTTTAATCCAACTAGGGTTTACTAAAATTATTTCCAATGAACCTGAAATGCCCTTCAAAAATGCTCATCACTTTTGCTTTGGTTCGAGCCTCTTGCCAAAAGTGGTGCACTATTTTCTAGGTCATCCTAAGGTCTTTGAATTAAATCATAAGTATTGGAGTTTGGGCATTTAAAATTATATAAAATATTGCAGATGCCCAAATATTCCCAAACTAAAATGTTTCATGTTGGAAATATTCCAACAATGGACCAGGAGCAGTTTGGTGATTTTTGAAACTGTTTTGGTATTTTTAAAAACTCCACAAATTACAGAATAATAAAAACTGAAATAAATAGAAAAAGGAGAGAGAGAGGAACGTACCTGGCCACTTACCTGGCGCCCCATCCGGCCCACCTCTCAGTAGCAGCCGGCCGGGCAAAGCCATTGACCCACCTACCCGCTCATCGTCTTCCTCTGCCAAGAGGGCGAGGCGAGGCGTGGCCTCGAGAGCCCCGACGCCACCTCCCGCTTCCCGGCCCTCCTAGCGACGCCACGACGGCCAGCGCTCCCTCTCGCTTTCCCCTCCTCTCCCACAGAATCTCACTCTCTCCCAGGCTCGTCTCTCTCCCTCTCTCTCCCGAACCCGAGCACTATCGCCGCCATGAGCAGACACCACCACAGCCATCGCCTCCCCCTCGTCCCCTCGAGCAGTCCACGAGCTCCGCCTAGTCCCTCTCCTCCTCCCCACCGAGCCACATGAGCCGGGAAGCGCTGCAACGCCCTCGATGTCGTCGTCTTCCTCCTCGGGCAACCGAGATCGCCCGCCGTGATTTCGTCGCCTCCGGACCTCCCCCGCGCCCACTGACCTTCCCATCGTGCTCGCGGTGAGCTACTGAGCTTTTCCCCTCACCTCCCCCGCTCGCTAGCCTCCTCTAGCCACCGTTCCCACCGCGGCCGAAGCTCGCCACTGTCCTGCCTCGTCGCCGGCGTGGCTAGAGCCACAATGGCTCGAAGCCAACCTCACTTTTGTGCTCAGCGCAGCACCAGGAGCTCGTAGCCACCACCCGCTCCTCCTCCCGTGCAATCAGAAGGCGTCAAACCCGACCCCGCCCGAACTCCGGTCACCGCCAAAGCTCGTCGACGGCGAGATTCCGGCTGCCCCGTGACCACCCGTCTGGTCCATTAGATGCGCGAGTGCAAGAGCTCCTCCCCGGTGCGCTCAGCGCGCCAAACCACCGCCCGAAGCTCAAATCCGAGCCGCGCCCGTCGTTTTGGTCGCGGCCGGCCGAATTCCGGCGAAGGCCGGCGTGGCGACATCATTAGTCGCTAATGAGCCCGCTAATCACCCCTCTAGAGCCACTGACGTGTGGGACCCTGAGCCTAATTAGGTTAGTCTAAATTTCTGTTAAGGTTAGTACTAATATATGTGGACCCCACGTGCTAGTTTGACCTTGGCCAAGTCAGCTTTGACTGGTCCCACATATCATCCACCTAAGCCAGCCTGAGACGCTGACCAATGGACCCCATGGGTCAGGTTTGACCTGGGGCGCCCAGTTGACTTGCTGACGTCACAGTGATGTCATGCTGACGCAATAACCCATTTTCTGGATTTATTATAATTCAGGAAATTTCAGAAAATACCCCAAACTTCTAAAATTCATAGAAATTCAACCGTAACTCCAAATGAAATAATTTATATATGAAAAATGATCAGAAAAATATGAAGAATATGTTTATGCCATGATCATGCATGTTTGAACAAGTTAACCTCACTGAATAGGATGAATCATGATTAGGGTAAATTATGAACTAGCATTTGGAGTTGGAGTTTAACCTTGTTTGAATTCCACTTCAATTAACTTGGCTAGGTTTTGCATTAGGTGAATTCAGTACCTTAACATGACATGTCATTCATGTTAATGTGCATTGCATTGATTGTGTTCTCTCTTGTTTGCCGGTAATTGTCCCTCTCGGTGAGACGGCGTTCAGCGATTGTTCAATGACATCGATGAAGAACTATATTATCTTCAAGTGCCGTGCAAGCAAAACCCCTTGTTCATTCCGATATAATCCCACTCTCTCGCTCCTGCTCTATTTTACTGCATTAGGACAACAATGATTCATGTGTTACTTGCTGCGGTAGCTGAACCCCTTTATCCTCTGCATGACCTGTCATTCCACAAGAATTAGATGAAACCCCGTAGCATGAGTAGGAGTTGTTTGAGCCTGTTGTGCCTACTCATTCATGCTTGTTTGTCATGCCTGCTACTGCTTAGAGTTGAGTCGGTCCGATTCATCGGGAATGAATCGGAGGTGTGTGAACATGTCCTCACGTGTGTGAGCTAAGTGTGTGAACACGATTTGGTAAAGGTAGCGGTGAGAGGCCATGTAGGAGTACATGGTGGGTTGTCTCATTGCAGCCGTCCTCAGGAACTGAGTTCTGTGTTTGTGATCCATGAAACAGTTACTACCACGCATTGGGATCCTTAATTGACCCTCTCGGCTTCTTAACCACCCTTGTCCTCAGTCCGGGAGTTGCAAGTAGTTTCTGGTGTTTGTAGTATGCTGGGGGCCACACGCAATGCTGACCTTAGGGGTGGGTTGTGTTGCGGTAGGCACCGTGGCCCGGTGTAGCGATTCGCCCGTTTGGTGTCTCGGGAACCCTGCACACATCGTTCGGGCTGTATGGGAAACCTCGGCGGACTCCTGCGGATGGAACCCGAATAGGCGATAAACTGGACTAGGGACTTGAGTGTTTAGGTAGGTCGTGGCCGACACCCACGTTGGGCTTCCGCTTGAAGGTTGCCGAGTACATGTCGTGTAAACGGCGGTAAGTGGTGAGAGCGTGTGTGAAGAAGTACACCCTGCAGGTTAAGATGATCTATTCAATAGCCGTGGTTCATGGAAAAGGACTTCGGGTTGCCTATATCAGTTCATAGACAAATGAAAGTGGATACTCTAAAATGCGCAAGATAAGCATGAGTGCTATGGATGGGCGTTCGTAGGGAGACGGGAGCGGGTCCATAGTAGTGTATTGATATGGTGAATATGTGGACTCGTAATGCGCCACCTCAAAAGAGTTACTTGCGTTAAATGGTTTAGGATAGCCACCGAGTCAAAGCTGGCTTGCTGATCAAACTCCACCACCCCTTTTGATAATGATGCATATGTAGTTAGATTCCGATGTAAGTCTTGCTGAGTACGTTTGTACTCACGTTTGCTTATTTTATGTTTTGCGAGAGACGCGTCGGTCTCGCTTAGTAGTTTCGCTTGGACTTGACGTTTAGCTTGTTACCTCAGCTACGATCTTGTGCCCTCGGCGAGATCTCGGTAGATAGTCGCTTCTCAGCCTTTTTCATTTATAGTTGTCTGTACTCGAGACATGTTTAGCTTCCGCTTGTGCTTTGACTTGTATGCTCGAGTGTTGGGTCATGAGACCCATGTTTGTAATATCTCGCTCCTCGGAGCCTAATGAATAAATATTTGAGTCGTGAGAGTTATGTTGTGATGCCATGTTGTATCTACACATATTGAGCATATTGTGTGTATGTTTGAAATGCTTGGTATGTGTGGGATCCGACAAACTAGTTGTTTATCCTTGGCAGCCTCTCATATGGGGAAATGTAGTCTCGTGCTTCGAGCGATAGTAGTCTGCTACATGCCCGGTTCACCGGAGTCCTCGCTAGCCCAAAGACTACTGCTTGGACACTTGATCGGCGGCATGTGTTTCACTTCGTTCCTATGTCTGTCCCTTCGAGGAAATGTCACGCGGTGTTATTCGGAGTCCTGCCTAGCTCGCTACAGCCGGGATACGGAGTCCTCATTAGCCCAAGTGCTACAGCCCAATTTATACGTTGATGACCGACATGCTCGATGTGATTCATGTATGCCTGTCCCCATAGGTTAGCGCCCGCTTTGGGTTCACGACTAGCCATGTCGGCCCGGTTCTCTGTCATATGGATGCTAGCGACACTATCATATACGTGAGCCAAAAGACGCAAACGGTCCCGGCCATGGTAAGGCGACACCGTGGGAATACCGTTACTCGAGGCCGCAAAGTGATATGAGGTGTTACCGGCTAGATCGATGTGACTTGGAATCGGGTCCCGACAGTGTTGGTATCGAGCTTTGTTGCTGTAGGATTACCAAGTCAAACCGGGTCGAAGTTGTGTCTAGAAATGCTTTAGTTATGTAAGGGAATTGATTGTGGAAGGAACGTAAGGCTCTTTTTACTCCTTATACCTCATGGCCTTCGATCTGAGTCATCCTCTTCTCTTCTCTTTGGGTTTAAGAACTAGGCTTCTCATCTATCTATCGAGGATGACGTGTTACTAATCCATAGACCTTTAAGATTGTTGGTTTTAAGACTCGATTCAGTTCCTACTATTTACGTATGATAATTGTTGATCTCGGAACCTTGGTATTGTGATGTTGAGTGGTTATGCCACCATTTTTGCAGGATGTCTCAAATCATTTTGAGCATTTACAGCCGTTATCTTTGTCCGAGTCATCCTGTGTCTCTAAATAGTTTGATGGATTTGCAAATCCTTTCCTTCCGCTTTCCGATGTCCTTTTGGTCGGAATAAGCACACTAACCGGTGCGTTGAGGTAATTTATTGCCTTGACATATATGTTGGAACTATTATTATGACCCTAGGTGTTTAGGAAGTCATCTAGCAATTTAGCAATGCTTTTGTATCCCCAAAGGTGATGATTACGGCCATTATTCTTGAAAGCATCCCGTGATGTTATTAGTTAGTAGGTATTCTATTCCTGGGTTCTTGAACCCGAGATTCACCCTACTTCATGTTGTTAGTATTTGCTAGTTCCTTGGGATATTAGTAACTTTGCGATAGTCCTCGAGGTCCATGGTATTTCCTTCTTTCAAATACCATGAACTAGTTATGGCAGAAGTTCTTTTGAACCAAAAGATCACAACCAGAGTGCTCTTGAGGAGTACTCCATTCATAATTGTGAATCTGCCAGTTCTACTTTCCTGCATGGGTTATCCGGAAGAAACATGTTGAACTTGATTCGACATACTAACCTATGCATCCACAACTCATAAAATTATACGTTCCTTTGGGTTGTTCTCTTTAGTTGTATTCCGACCCTCCTCCATTAGTTGATAAACAAGAGTATGTGTGCATTTGTGTTCATTGGTGCCCTTTTACTCTTGTGGTCCGTCAAGCCATTCTGTCTTGAATGACTTGGAGAAACAAACTCGATGCCTCATCCATATCTAGGGCTGGGTCAAAGTAGTTGTATTCCGCAGATCAAATGCCAATCCAGCTTTTGATTCTGTTTTATCCTGAAGTATTACCCACTTTATGTCAGGAGCGTCATGAGAATTGCACTTTCTCTTATGAATTCTTGACGCAGTGATACTTCTCGCTATCATTATTCATTCCTTGGTTCCGTGTTGATGCAACCGGAATGCCGACAAGTGAATTGTGATGTGTGAAATCGATACTCCTAGCAACCTCGTTGCTTGGTAGTTAATGGACAATATTTTCGTTCTTAGCATGTTGGTTATTAAATCATCATTCTAAGATAGATTGTGCTACCTAGTCCTTATTTCTGGTGCACATCTCGATTGATGAGTTAGGATCTTGTCAAGTCCTCACTCATTTGATCATATCGTCTTGCCCCCAAAAGCAAGATTGTTCTCGAGCTTAGTAACATACCGGTGGTTCGTGATTTTCCGAATATCTTCTCGGAAGTATTACCAGTTGTCACTGACCGCTATGTTGAGTTCGTGATCATATTGGTTTTCCTCTAAACCACCCATTCTCCAAGAATGCATTTGGATATCCACAGGCTAGTTGGTTAAGCTAGACAACAACTTGGGGAGTTGGAAGATAAAGCTTTGCTTAACCTAGTTCATCTCTAAGGGATATCTTCTGTGTGTGTGTGTGTTGAAGAAGGATGATATCTCCATTGATGGGTCCTCGTGATCAGTTGTTGGATCTATTGCCTTGAATTTTTTTTTGACTTGAGTATGGGCTATCATCAAGTCAAATCAGAACCAATGATATTCGTGATGTTGTCTTACTCGTGGTTGATTCCTCGAGCATACACCATTATATCTTTTTGGTCTGACCAATGCTATCACCGTGTTCACATGATGGTGGAAGTCCGATTGATATGGAAATTCCGATGAGTTGTTGTTGAGCCCATCAATGACATTTTGTCTCCCCATGAGTCATGTTGAACATCAACCTAGTGTTGAAAACTTTGTAAGCAATGCCTTCGTGTTTCGTTCATGAAGCATATGTTTGGATGGAAGTAGTGACTTCCTCAATTCATGTGCTTTAGGTGTAAGTTGCCGCCATGAATTTGAGAAAGGTTTGTTTTGTTTTCCTTGGAATCATCCCAAATCAGTCATGCATATGTGCGAAGTATTCTGTAGTCTGGAGACTTGCAACCTTCATTCTATATGTATTCCTAGCATACCAAGCCACTGATTGATTTGTTCAAGGAGAAGGAGTTCCTTCATAAGAGCTAATCCGGACTTATGTAGGGACTTCGATATCCTCGTTGATGGTTCCCCACCTGAACTCGGTAGTGTTTTATGATAAGACTACTATGTGGTCATTCTTGTCTTGGACAACATGTTCACATGTTAGTAGCGTAACCCGCTCATGTTTTGGAGCTTGCTATCGTAGTTCATTCGAGAATCTCGCAACATCTTCTCGCCGATTTGTGTTGCAAACTTTCATTTTTCTTCTAGACTCGATGAGTCTGGAATATCCTAACACCAACCAGATCTGAATCTCGTGCAGATATGATGGTTGGAACCTTCCCAACATTTGCATTTTGTTCCCAGCTTGCACCCCATCGTGCCAATTTCCATGGGCTGCCCTCCTCGGCAGTTGTTGTCTAGGATCATCCTAAAAAATGGTCCTACCATTGGTTCCCTCCACCTCCAATGACAAGCAAAATCATCCATTGCGTTGTCTTCAACAAGGTAGTCCACATCATCCATTCTAGTCTAGGTATGCCATTCCTTTGCACTCCACCAAACGATAAATTGTAGATTGCCTTAGGCTGGTATAAAGAGTTTCAATGATCGTTGTGTCAAAAGTAATTCTTTTTGCCACTTAAGGGAATAATTCTACGAGTCACCTTTCCTAAGGTCTACCGTTATGGAATCATGGCAATCATCTTCTTGTTACTTTGAAATCATGCACCATTTTACTTAAGCGTGGAATGGTTGCCTACCAATTTGAACCTTCGTCATCTATTTCTTTACCATCATTCCTAATGTGTGTTTGGTGTCTCAACTCGAGAGTTGTTCTTACGTCTCTCCACGAACTGATCTTGAGTTGTTCAATCTTCAAGAAGAGTAAATCCTGTAGGGTTTCCCCCCTTCTTTCTGTTGTCGTGTCGAGTGAAGATCTCGAAAGCAAAGACGTCAAGACCAAGATGATGGAATGAATCAACATCTTGAGAAGGGCAAATGGATCATGAAGATTGTGATAGCTTTGTGACCTCCCTTTTCCTCTTACCTCACGTCTTGAATCTCGGCGAGATTCTTGTTTAGTGGGGGTGAGTTGTCACAGCCCTAGAGCTTGCTTGTAACTAGTGGCATTGCATCCATGCATCATATTTAATTTTCATGAAATTTGAAATGGGGAAGACAGAAACCCCAGAACCCCTTTTAATCCAACTAGGGTTTACTAAAATTATTTCCAATGAACCTGAAATGCCCTTCAAAAATGCTCATCACTTTTGCTTTGGTTCAGAGCCTCTGCCAAAAGTGGTGCACTATTTTCTAGGTCATCCTAAGGTCTTTGAATTAAATCATAAGTATTGGAGTTTGGGCATTTAAAATTATATAAAATATTGCAGATGCCCAAATATTCCCAAACTAAAATGTTTCATGTTGGAAATATTCCAACAATGGACCAGGAGCAGTTTGGTGATTTTTTGAAACTGTTTTGGTATTTTTAAAAACTCCACAAATTACAGAATAATAAAAACTGAAATAAATAGAAAAAGGAGAGAGAGAGGAACGTACCTGGCCACTTACCTGGCGCCCCATCCGGCCCACCTCTGTAGCAGGCCGGCTGGGCAAAGCCAGCCCAGCCCACCTACCCGCCGCTCATCGTCTTCCTCTGCCAGAGGCGAGGGCGAGGCGTGGCGCGCGCCCGAGAGCCCCGACGCCACCTCCTGCTTCGCGGCCCTCCTAGCGACGCCACGACAACGGCGAGCGCTCCCTCTCGCTTTCCCCTCCTCTCCCTGAATCTCACTCTCTCTCCCGAACCCGAGCACTATCGCCGCCGCCGACGAACACCACCACAACCATCGCCTCCCCCTCGTCCACTCGAGCAGTCCACGAGCTCCGCCTAGTCCCTCTCCTCCTCCCCACCGAGCCACATGAGCCGGGAAGCGCTGCAACGCCCTCGATGTCGTCGTCTTCCTCCTCGGGCAACCGAGATCGCCGCCGTGATTTCGTCGCCTCAGGACCTCCCAGCATGCAGCCTTCCCATCGTGCTCGCGGTGAGCTCTTGAGCTTTTCCCCTCACCTCCCCTCGCTAGCCTCCTCTAGCCACCGTTCCCACATGGCCGGCTTCGCCGCCGTGCCTCGTCGCCGGCGTGGCTAGAGCCACAATGGCTCGAAGCCAACCTCACTTTTGTGCTCAGCGCAGCACCAGGAGCTCGTAGCCACCACCCGCTCCTCCTCCCGTGCACCGTAGCGTCAAACCCGACCCCGCCCGAACTCCGGTCGCCGCCAAAGCTCGTCGCCGGCGAGATTCCGGCTGCCCCGTGACCACCCGTCTGGTCCATTAGATGCGCGAGTGCAAGAGCTCCTCCCCGGTGCGCTCAGCGCGCCAAACCACCGCCCGAAGCTCAAATCCGAGCCGCGCCGCCGTCGTTTTGGTCGCGGCCGGCCAGGTTCCGGCGAGGCCGACGTGGTGACATCATTAGTCGCTAATGAGCCCGCTAATCACCCCTTTAGAGCCACTGACGTGTGGGACCCTGAGCCTAATTAGGTTAGTCTAAATTTCTGTTAAGGTTAGTACTAATATATGTGGACCCCACGTGCTAGTTTGACCGTGGCCAAGTCAGCTTTGACTGGTCCCACATGTCATCCACCTAAACCAGCCTGAGGCCGACCAATGGACCCCACGGGTCAGGTTTGACCTGGGCGCCCAGTTGACTTGTCGACGTCACGGTGATGTCATCTTGACGCAATAACCCATTTTCTGGATTTATTATAATTCAGGAAATTTGGAAAAATACCCCAAACTTCTAAAATTCATAGAAATTCAACCGTAACTCCAAATGAAATAATTTATATATGAAAAATGATCAGAAAAATATGAAGAATCTGTTTATGCCATGATCATGCATGTTTGAACAAGTTAACCTCACTGAATAGGATGAATCATGATTAGGGTAAATTATGAACTAGCATTTGGAGTTGGAGTTTAACCTTGTTTGAATTCCACTTCTATTAACTTGGCTAGGTTTTTGCATTAGGTGAATTCAGTACCTTAACATGACATGTCATTCATGTGAATGTGCATTGCATTGATTGTGTTCTCTCTTGTTTGCCGGTAATTGTCCCCTCTCGGTGAAGCGGCGTTAAACGATTGTTCGATGACACCGATGAAGAACTATATTATCTTCAGAAGTGCCAGGCAAGCAAAACCCCCTTGTTCATTCCGATATAATCCCACTCTCTCGCTCCTGCTCTATTTTACTGCATTAGGACAACAATGATTCATGTGTTACTTGCTGCGGTAGCTGAACCCCTTTATCCTCTGCATGACCTGTCATTCCACAGTAATTAGATGAAACCCACTAGCATGAGTAGGAGTTGTTTGAGCCCTGTTGTGCCTACTCATTCAAGCATGTTTGTCATGACTGCTCTTGCTTAGAGATGAGTCAGGTCTGATTCATCGGGAATGAATCGAGAGGTGTGTGAACATGTCCTCGTGTGTGAGCTAAGTGTGTGAACACGATTTGGTAAAGGTAGCGGTGACAGGCCATGTAGGAGTACATGGTGGGTTGTCTCATTGCAGCCGTCCTCGTGAACTGAGTTACGTGTTTGTGATCCATGAAGCAGTTACTACCACGCATTGGGATCCTTAATTGACCCTCTCGGCTTCTTAACCACCCTTGTCCTCGGTCAAGAGTTGCAAGTAGTTTCTGGTGTTTGTAGTATGCTAGGGGCCGCACGCAATGCTGACCTTAGGGGTGGGTTGTGTTGCGGTAGGCACCGTGGCCCGGTGTACCGATTCGCCCGTTTGGTGTCTCGAGAACCCTGCACACATCGTTCGGGGCTGTATGGGAAACCTCGGCCGGACTCCCTGCGGATGGAACCCGAATAGGCGATAAACCTGGACTAGGGACTTGAGTGTTTAGGTAGGTCGTGGCCGACACCCACGTTGGGCTTCTGCTTGAAGGTTGCCGAGTACATGTCGTGTATTAGGCGATTAGTGGTTAGAGCGTTTGTGAAGAAGTACACCCTGCAGGTTAAGATGATCTATTCGAATAGCCGTGTCCGCGGAAAAGGACTTCGGGTTGCCTATATCAGTTCATAGACAAGTGAAAGTGGATACTCTAAAATGCGCAAGATAAGCGTGAGTGCTATGGATGGCGTTCTCGTAGGGAGACGGGAGCGGGTCCATAGTAGTGTATTGATATGGTGAATATGTGGACTCGTGTGCGCCACCTAAAAAGAGTTACTTGCAGTCAAAGCTGGCTTGCTGCAGTCAAACTCCACCACCCCCTTTCGATAATGATGCTTATGTAGTTAGTTCTGATGTAAGTCTTGTTGAGTACGTTTGTACTCACGTTTGCTTATATTATGTTTTGCAGAGAGACGTCAGTCTTGCTAGTAGTTCCGCTTGGACTTCGACGTTTAGCTTGTTACCTCAGCTATGATCTTGTGCCCTCGGCAGGATCTGGTAGATAGTCAGGCTTCTCAGCCTTTTTCATTTATAGTTATGCGTACTTTCGAGACATGTTTAGCTTCCGCTTGTGCTTTGACTTGTATGCTACGAGTGTTGGGTCATGAGACCCATGTTTGTAATATCTCGCTCCTCGGAGCCTAATGAATAAATATTTGAGTCGTAGAGTTATGTTGTGATGCCATGTTGTATCTACACATATTGAGCATATTGTGTGTATGTTTGAAATGCTTGGTATGTGTGGGATCCGACAAACTAGTTGTTTATCCTTGGCAGCCTCTCATATGGGGAAATGTAGTCTCGTGCTTCCGGCGATAGTAGTCTGCCATACAGCCCGGTTCACCGGATTCCTGCTAGCCCCAAAGACTACTGCTTAGACACTTGACTGGTCGGCATGTGTTTCACTTCGTTCCTATGTCTGTCCCTTCGGGGAAATGTCACGCGGTGTTATTCGGAGTCCTGCCTAGCCTGCTACAGCCCGGGATACCGGAGTCCTGTTAGCCCAGTGCTACAGCCCGAATTTATACGTTGGTGACCGACATGCTCGATGTGATTCATGTATGCCTGTCCCCATAGGTTAGCGCCGCTTTGGGTTCACGACTAGCCATGTCGGCCCGGGTTCTCTGTCATATGGATGCTAGCAACACTATCATATACGTGAGCCAAAATCATAAGCGGTCCGGGCCATGGTAAGGCGACACCCGTGGGAATACCATGCGTGAGGCCGCAAAGTGATATGAGGTGTTACCGGCTAGATCGATGTGACTTGGAATCGGGGTCCTGACAGAGGCGCTCTTGAGATGCGGCTCGGTTGAGCCCTGGCATGTCGATGCAGACGCGCAGCCCACCCATCCTCGCCTGGATGGGGGGCCACAGCGGGTAGGCGGCGGCTGCCCCTCATGACCCTTGACTCCTGTAGCTCCTGGATGGCCTTGCTGATGAACTCTTGTGGGTTCTGTCCTCCTGGTCTTGCTCACCTTGCTATGGAAGCGTGCTTCAAACACGCCTCCCGTGGTGCCCAAGCGCCTCCCTCGAGACCTTGGCGAGGTCGGCGGCCCTCCAGGGGAGAGCCCCCAAGCCCTGCCTGAGGAGGGCGCCGGGCGCGCTTTCCTATGCGATGGAAGGAGGCTCCCCTTGGCCTGGTGCGGGCCCTGAGGGGCCTGTCTCTTGAAGAGCCGGGCCGGTCGATGTCTTCTTCTTCTTGGGTGCTGCCTCGGGAGGCATCCTGCTGCTGTGGTCTGGGTCTTCCAGTGATGCGGCCTGAAAAGCTCGCTCCAGGGAGCACACTGCATCTCTCTCTTCACAGGGCACCGTGATGACTCCGCCGCTTCCTGGCATCTTGAGGATGTTGTAGCCATGGTGGGTTACAGCCATGAACTTGGCCAACGCTGGGTACCCGAGGATGGCGTTGTACGGCAGGCGAATGTGGGCGATGTCGAAGTCGATGAGCTCGGTGTGGTAGTTGTCGCGGGCCCCGAAGGTGACAGGAAGGCGGACCTACCCGATCGGGACCGTGGAGCCGTCGGTGACTCCGGAGAAGGGCTTGGTTGGCTGAAGCTGACTGTAAGGCACTTGCAGATTGTTGAATGTCTCCACGGACAGGACATTGAGCCCTGCTCCGCCATCGATGAGGGTCTTGGTGACCAGCACATTGCTGATGATTGGGAAGCAAAGCATCGCGAGAACTCCGGCTGTGGCTGCGCACTTGAGTTGATCCGCCGAAATTTGAGCGTGATGGCGCACGCTGACCACCGAGGGGCGCGTGGACTCGAGCTTGGGAGGACTGCATTCACTTCAGCGGGCAAACTTCTTGAAGATGCGGTGAGAGGTCGGGCTTGAGCTCCGCCCAGGATGCAGCGATCGCACGCGCTTCACAGAAGCCCCCAGCCCCTCGTCACGATGGCGGTCTTCGACTCTCCTTGGTGGCGGCGACAATGGAGGGAGGCCCGTTCCCTTGCGGGACGATCCTCACGAGGCTGATCCCTCCAGCTCCCCTCGCGAGGTGGGTCTTGCCAGTGGTCCTCGCGAGGTTGGTCGCGCCACCCTTGGCGCGGGCATGCGTTCAGCGTCCTGCATTCCTTCCTCCTCCTCGGCCGTAGCCCGATCGCTGCGCTGGGCGTCTGCCGACCCTTCCTTCAGCGCCTGGCCGGAGCTCTTGACATTCATTGGTGTTGTAGGTATGGAGGTCGTGGTACACGCAGTACCGGCTGCCCTTAGAGGACTCGGGCTGATCTCTGCCTCGCTTGGTGTCTGGTTCGGCTGCGAGCACGGCAGCCCCCTTGCGCTTCACGTCCTTGGCCTTGGGCTTCTTCTCTTCGGGATCCATGGCAGGCAGCTCGAGGAGGGAGAGGCGCCCCTCCTCAGCCCTGGCGCACTTGGTCGCCAAGTTGAACAGCTCCAGGGAGGTGCACAGGTCTTCATGCATCGCCAGCTCCTACTTCATCTTGACGTCGCGAACGCCATCGGAGAAGGCAGAGATGATGGCCTCCTCCGTTACCACAGGGATCTTGGTAGGCGCGTTGTTGAAGCTGGATGTACTTTTGCGAGTTTCCCAGCTGCTGCTTGATCCGGCGCGCATGTCGATCACGGCGGGTGGCCGGTCGAGTACCTTGGAAGTTGGCGATGAAGCGGGTGCGCATCTCGGCCCAGAAGAGATCGTGCACAGGGCCGGTCAGGAGCCAGGTGCAGGCTCCGTCCTTGAGCTCCATGGGAAACCAGTTCGCCATGACCTTTTCATCCCCGTTGGCAGCCTCGATGCCCAGCTCGTAGAGCTGGAGGAACTCCGTAGGGTCAGCCGTGCCGTCGTAGCGTGGCGGCAGGTCTGCTTGAACTTGGCGGGCCACGCGACGCCGCTGCAGCTCGGTGGTGAAGGCGCGGCAGCCCGCCGTGGCCGCTGGGCCTCGGACGGCAGAGAGCTTGGTCTTGCAGGCCTCCTGTGGCGGCCGGGGGCAGCGCGTAGGTCTTGACGTCTTTGGAGCGGGGCGCTTGGGCAGCTTCTTGTGGGCGAGGAACTTCTTGGCAGCTCTGCTCTTGCCGCCGCGGCGCTGGCGGAACGGGTTCCGCCGAGCCGCGCTTTGGGGCCAGGCACCGTCTTGGGAGGCGGCCGAGGCGCCGGGAGCTTCATCGCCCGGGCGGGTGCGGTGCAGCGAGACGGACGGCGCGGGTCGCCTCCAGCGCGTGAACGAGCTTCAGCGGCAGCGGTCGAGCCATTCTTCGTAGATGTCATCGACAGGGCGGTAGCGCAGGAGCTCGTTGGCCGTGATGAGTGCAGCTCGGGCCTCCATGGCCGCGCGGGGCGCGCGCGACGAAGAACCAGCGGGGGTGAGCGAAGGCGTGGCGGTGCGGACGTCCGCCTCATGGGCGGGTCTTTGGGGCGACGCTTGTTGCTCGTTCCCGCCCGGGCTGTGGCGGCGTTGACGGCGGCGACGGGAACGACGAGGCGACCGCCCGGACGGAGCCGTCTGGCGACATGGGAGGCGAAGCGGCCTCGGCGCTTCAGCGCGGGCCCGACGAGCGTCGAACATATGGTTGCGGTGGTGGGGAAGAACGAAAGGCGACGAAGCGAATTCCGGCGCACCTACAGCGCGCCAACTGTCGGATTTCGGGTTCTGGCAGACCCTTAAGGTTCGAACTCTGGGGTGCGCGCGGAGATCCAACCCTCCACCGTCTCGTACCTCGCCGAATCGCAGGGACCTAAACTACTAAGAAGAACAACACAAGAGACACAAGATTTATACTGGTTCAGGCCACCATCGTGGTGTAATACCCTACTCCAGTGTGTGGTGTGGTGGATTGCCTCACAGGGCTGATGAAGGGAACGATGCTGAGGGAAGAACAGCCTCGCGAGGTCATTCTTGGTGGGAGCGATGAACTGCTAAGTGGTATCCCGTCGCTCTAGCTTGAGGATCGGGTCTCTCTCTCTCTCTCTCTCTCTCTGGGTTCCGAATGGCGGATCGGGGGAGAAGAGGGTCTACTATGGTGGCTAGCTCTACTTATATAGACGAAGGCCCTGGGCCTCTTCCCAAATATTGAGCGGGAAGGGCGCCAACAATTGGCCATTTTGAAGGGGAACAACGGGTACACTTATCCTGACTAAAGTTGGTCCTCGCCGCCAAAGGCTCCGTGATGACGCCTTTGCTTGGGCTCCACGATGACTACATTCCAGCCGTTGGGGCTGGTCTTGGTCTTGTTGCAATCAAAGCGGATGCCTTTGCTTGATGCTCGCCGCGCTTGCTCCCTTTGCACCAAAGAGGAAAGGAGGACATCTGCAGCGGGCTGGCGCCTGACCTGGCGCCCTGGTAAATCATGGCTTGCATCATGGGCACCTCGCGAGGTACCCTGCCTTGAACTCTCCGCCTCCTCGCGAGCCAGCCTGACGAGGCCGCGCCTGAGGAATCTCTTGGTCGTCCGCCCCGCGAGGCTTGGCCCCTCGCGAGGGTCTTGAGCTTGTGTAGATGAAGATGGGCTGTCCTGGGCCTCCTTTGAGCCACGCTGCAGGCCGCAGGTAGGCAAGTCTGGGGACCCCCGTTCCCAGAACGCCGACATGGGGTACTGCTTGGCATAGTGCTCTTCTTCTCCACAAGCGTAACAGGTAACGCCTGGGCGGTATGTGAGCTCCTTGTCCCTTGCATGAAAATTCTTGATTGGGCGTGAGATGCTTGTCGTGGGTTTGGGTGTCCAGTTTTTCTGAACATCTGTCTTCTTTGCGGTGGTTGCGGGCGTGATTAGTCTAGTCCCTCTTCCGCTTGCGGAAATCTTCTAAGTTGCGTCTCTCATTTTCCAAGGTAATGGCCTTATCCACCAGCGTCTTAAAATCTGGAAAGGTGTGCATGACCAATTGGCGTTTAAGCGCGGGTGTCAGACCGTCTAGGAATTTCTCCATCTTTTTGTTTTCCGACATACGCTCCTCGTTGGCGTAGCGAGACAATAGAGTAAACTGACTGTTGTATTCTGACACCGTCATTGTCCTTTGCTTGAGGTCATCAAATTCTCTCTTTTTGATCTTCATAAGACTCTTAGGAATATGTGCCCCACGAAAACCTTCTTTAAATTCCTCCCATGTTATATTTTTTTCGTTGGGGTGCATGTGTAGGAAATTTTCCCACCACGATGCGGCTGCTCCAGTGAGATAGTGCGGAGCATAAAGCACCTTCTCAAGGTCTGAACACTGGGCAATAATTAATTTTCTTTCCATGTCTCAAGCCGGTCTTGACTTCAAGAGGTTTGTCGGTGTGAGAAAAAGTTTGGGGGCGTGTCTTCTGTAGCTCGGATAACTTTGATTGTCACGATCATCGCCCACGGTGATTTCCCATATTGATGACTTGGTTCATCATTTCCTGATGTTGTTGCTGACTTTGATCATAAAGACGGCACATTTTGGAAAGGGCCGTTTCAACATCTGTTGATCTGGCCTTCACAGGTGAAATTGTTGCTTGGGGTGTGCCAAAATTTTCCTCTGACGGAGTTGGCATGGAGCGCGTCCAAGGACGAGACATTGTTCACTCTAGGGATATATTTTGAAACACTCATAAGAAAAGAAATTGAGTCGCAAAAATCAATAAATTCATGAAGACGGAAAAAGTCGCAAATGCTCCAAGATTTTTCAAGAGAATAAACGTTTGCGCACGGAGAAGGACTGCTCATTACATATCTTACACGCAAGCAGTAATTATACAATACATCACTCAGGATATGCGAACATAATCCTGACATGTTATTTAGGCTAGTTCACTCCTCCAGTTCCTACATGATGCGCAAACAAGCTACTTCTCACAGCCTATGTACATATAAACATATCGTACAAGTCGGTACATCACATGGCGGCTAAGCGTACTTAGTCGGAGATGGTAAGGATTTCCCTTGGCCTGCCAAGGGTGAGGCGCAGTGATGCTGGGGACTCAACCTCCTCTTCGGTGATAGGCTCCAGACATGAGGTGCTGCGCTGAGTTGGTGGAGCAGGTGCCCTATGCGGGACAACTCGAACATGAGCGGGCACGAGGGGTGGTGCAGAACGAACCGGAGTAGGCGCAATGACATGGTTGAACTCCTTCGTGGTAGGCAGGCGACGAGTAGTGGCGAGAGTAGTAGGAGCAAAAGATGCTGATGATGAGACGAAAGTCGGTGGCGGTCTTGGCGCGCAGGAGCTCCCTCCTGATGGCCAGCCTGACCATGGACCGAGTCCATGCGAGCAGCTACAAAGTCGCCCACCGGGTTGTCGAAGGCTGCCTCAAAGCCCGAAGATATTCGATAAGCATCTCAAAAGCTTTGTCTCGTTCTCCTCTGGGGCAAGAGAACGCATAGTGGCAGGTGTATGGCACGTGACATGGCAGGTAGCGGTAACGACGAGTCTTCATTGAAGGAAGGATGTCCCTGAGACGAGCTATCGCCTCACGGGCTGCCATCTGCAGTGCATGCTTGTCCGTGGGCATGGCTCTCCCCAAGAACCAGAAGCATCATAACTTAACACGTTCTCCCTTGAATTGCACCGCGGCTTGGTGCATGGTTAGACGGTCATTGACCTTGTGCTGAGAGAGTGAGAAGACTGGGCGCACCAATGGCCCCATCGCAACTTGGACGATGAAGGAGAGAAGCTTGACGAACCCATCGGGCATGTTGGCGAACATCTGTGACTCGCAGTCGTTGCCAGCCATCTACAAAAGTAGGCAAAATCCTGAGTAGTCAAATCATAAATTTATGCTTATCGTCGTAAATTGACTACATTTGCAAAAATAATAAACAGCTCTATTTTGCTAATAACCGATTAGCGATCGCACCTAGTGGCTTCCTACTGATCAACTGGCTCTGGTACCAAGCTTGTCACGACCGGTTTCCAATAAAAATATTTATTGAGAAACCGACCTATAAAATCCAAAGTGTGAGGAAAATCCTCCATACCCGGTAGACAAAATCTTGATACAATAAGCCGAGAGCATATGATATATTACGAGGTCGAGCTGAAGTTGCTCAACAAATTATTACAAGCACGCCAATAATTATACATAGTGGCGGATGTGGCACGATGGAGTGGTGGCATACTCTTGACTCGTGGTAAAGTGGTGGAATAACACAGTGGAGTGGGAGATATGACTCCAACACTGGCGGCTCATCGAGCGTCGAGGTGAGGCTCGGTGAATTTATTTGGGTAGCGGAAGCGAATATAGCACAACGACTAATCCAGGGGTCGCACGAGACTGATTGGGATTCCTCTATGCGTCGGACTCGCTATCAAACTCTTCATCCATGAGATCGCCTTCGTCAGCATCTGGCCAAATCAACAAGCCAAGTGAGTACTTTGAAAGTACTCGCAAGACAGTTCGGACAAAACATATAACAAATGTATGCATGAATGCGACATGATTAATTTTAACAATGCGCAATCAAATCAGTATAGCAAGGTAAGTAAAAAGGGAATCGGCGGTAGTCCGCTCGAAAACCCAAAGAAGATAAACTCAAAACCAATCAGGGTGTCCGGCGGCGCCTCGAAGGGTGAACAAATAAGTAAAACATGCCACGATCGGGCGTCTAGCGACACCTCATAAAGGGCTTATATTGAAAGAAAAGACATGCGCGTGCATGATGGACGTCGGGCGACATCACGTAAAGGGCTTATAACAAAAGTAAATAATAACAATGCCGCGATCGGATGTCCTGAGCGACATCGCAGAAAGGGCTTATAACAAAAGTAAATAATAACAATGCCATGATCGGACGTCGAGCGACATCGCAGAAAGGGCTTATAACAAAAGTAAATAATAACAATGCAGCGATCGGACGTCTGGCGACATCGCAGAAAGTGCTTATAACAAAACTACATAATAACAATGCCACAGTCGGACGTCTGAGCGACATCGCAGAAAGGGCTTATAACAAAAAGTAAATAATAACAATGCCGCAGTCGGACGTCTGAGCGACATCACAGAAAGGGCTTATAATTCATTATTCATAACTGACAAGAAATGGTGCTCACGGAAAATATTCATCACAAGACAATAAGCGGGTTAGTCCATTCACAGGAAATAAACGTTTAACACTCATGTGTTTCTCAGGAGTTTCTGTCACCGAGACTGACACTTGACAAGATAAGGTGAACACAGTACTTGGACATTGATAAGATGAATTTCAAGAATTGTGACTCTGTAGAGTTTGTACTAAAATTATCCACAACTAATGGATTTCCGTAGTCACGAAGGACTAGTTCCGTTTACGGTATTTTGGAGAAAACACAGCTAACCAGTACACACCCATCCTACCTCACGTTGCCAGGAATCACCCTAGACAGCGTTCAAGAAAAACTTTGAGACGGGGAGATCACTATCTCGAATAGCATGGGATCAAATTTATATCTGGCGCTCTAAGGGTGCCCCTCTCGGTCCCAACTGGAAACACCCATGCCCCTGACGGATGAAAGGCTTTAATCCAGGGCCATGGAACCCTCATCCCGCCTCTCGATTTGGTGTGTACCAGGAAGTGGTTTGCAACTTACTAAGCCGTATCCCTTGCGGAAAACATGTGGTAGTACTAAAGGGGAGAGATGACGGGAATTTGACTGATTTATGTTGACCTTTGGGTTAATGATCCGCATAAGACTGGCATGCTACAACACTTCCATCTTACCCATTCTCATGCCAACTCATGGCCATGCAACATGTTTCCAACAACTCATGGATTTCCAAACTCACTTGCCTCAACTCTTACGAGATAAACTTTCATCGAGATGCTCATGAACATGCCATGATACTAAAATAATGCAAACATGCCCAAACACTCATCATATCAAAAGTTCAAACATGCTTGCCTGGTTAAGAGTAGTCGGGTCTAGCTCGGTGAAGTTCATGGTTCCGTCACCTCCTTCGGTATCTATCTACGGTACACAAAACACCGCACGCTTAACGTAAATACCGTGGGGTACAGAAAAGTAATCCAAATATTTTTCAAATAAATATGATAAAAATCTAGACAAAATTGTGAAGAGGATAGAAAAAGAATCACTCAAAAATCTCTTTCTGTTAAAAAGTTATAAGAGTTTTGGTCCAAGGACCCATCTGTAATGAAACAGAAAACTCTTAGGGGCCTAATTGGAAAAGTGCAGAAAAACGGTTCAGAGTAGAAAGCGTATTTGCCAAAGTACGCTTTCACAAAACGGTTTAAAAAAACAACAGAGAGGCTGACGGGCGGGTCCCACCCGTGAGGTTTGAATATTCAAACGAGGTGGCCGAGCTCATCGGCGCCCGAGAGCCGCGGTGGTCGCCGGCGGCGATCCACAGCGAGGCAGGGAGATCGGAAGGTACCTCCGTGCTCAGTGGGTTATTCCGCGTCGGTTGGTGGTGGTGGTGGTCGGCGGTGAGCACCACGTCGACAGCGGCTCTTGCTCCGGCGGACGGCGGTTCGGGTGGTCGTGGGCCTCGTCGGAGAGTCTTTGCGAAGGTTAAATTGAGGAGGGGGTTAGACTCCTGGTAGCTTGAGGGGATAGCTGACGAGAGTAGGACACCGGGGACGGCCTCACCGGAGTGAAACGAGGTGGAGGCCGCGACAGAACGGGGCGGCCGGAGTCGAGGACGAAGAGCCCCTCGAGGCCCTTCCAGTGGTTGGGCGAGGACTAGTGAGGTGGTGGAGGTGTGCGGGGGCGAGAGCGCGCTCCGGGGTGCTATTTATAGCCGGCCCGAGGCGGTTGCCATGAACGGATAAGTCCGACGAGTGTTACGGCGGCGCAGTGCATTGGTCGGGGTGGTGTTAGGGTTGAGCGTCATTGTGGAGGTCCACTGACTCCATTTGGATGCTAAACGAGCTTGGGTGCTTTGGGTATGCTCGACGGAATGGAGCGGCGCGGGCCCGTCGGCGGCAGGGAGCATGTTCTGTGCTTGCCAGGCCACGACGGCGGTGCCGCGGGCGTGCGCTGGCATGCATGAGCCACGCAGAGCGCTAGGAAGAGCTGGGCGGCACAGAACAGCGTTGTGCCGGGGTGGTGCCTTCTGTCGACCGCCACGGGAGGTCCCGACGCCGCAGAAGACGCCGACGAGGCTGGGCCAGGGTGCCACCGATGCCAGGAATCGGCCAAGCGTGCGTATGGGGTTACGGCCAGGGGAGAGTCCGTGCAGTAACGTGCGTGGCGCACTGTCGACGCTGCGTGATCGAACACTGACGAAGGGAAACGACACTGAACTCTGAAACTTCTGAATATTTCTGAAATCGCAAGAAAAAACAAAGGCTTACCAGTGTTCGACAGAATGATTTTGGCATGTGGGAGTTTCTCCTTGAGCTGATTTTTGGTGGAGTGGCTTCTCATTGCATCTGGGGTTTGCCTGAATTTTGGTGGAATTTTTTGGAGCAGAGAAGATATGAATTTCACTAAATTTGACAAATCTGGTCCAAACTTGCAGAGACTGTAATTTGAAATATTTGAAAAGAGGAGGAGTGAATCATGATGGTTCTAGGTTGTTGGTACCAAGGACTATCCAGGGGAGTTGGTTTGAGGTCAAAACTCAAATGCATTTAGGTACTTGCTTTGCAAATCACCTAGGCTCAAAATAATGGACAGAAAAGATTTGGGAGGAGAAATAAACGAAATAAAATTCAGAAATGGATTGAACTTGATGAGATAGAAAGTTTGATTTGCCCCAAAGTGGGAAGAAGGTTTTTGGGAGGTTTTACCATGTGGGGCATGGTAAAATCATGAGAGGTTCCAATATAGGAGAAGACACAAGACTCCTAGGGTTTTCTTTTTGAAAGAAAATAAAACTCAAAAATTTTGAATTTGAGAAGAGGACAAACAGAAGGAAAGTTTTTTTTAAAACCAAACACCAGAGTTGAAGGAGATGCCAAAATAAAAACCTTGCCAAAGGGGAAAGTCTTTGAGAGAAAGATTTTTGGAAGGGTTTAAATGACCTCCTTCAAAACCAACAAAGTTTTTGCTGAAAACCAAAACAAAAATTTTGGAGTGTCACACGTGTCCGCGGTAAAGGACTTCTGGGTTGCCTATAACAGTTCATAGACAAGTGAAACTGAATACTCTAAAATAAGAAAGATAAGCATGAGTGCTATGGATGGCGTTCTCGTAGGGAGACGGGAGCGGATTCATAGTGGTGTATTGATATGGTGAATATGTGGACTCGTGTGCGCCACCTCAAAAGAGTTTCTTGCAGTCGTAGTTTAGAATAGCCACCGAGTCAAATCTGGCTTGCTGCAGTCAAAATCGACCACCCCTTTGTTGATAATGATGCATATGTAGTTAGTTCTGATGTAAGTCTTGCTGAGTACAATTGTACTCACGTTTGCCTATTTTATGTTTTGTAGAGAGACGTCAGTCTCGCTAGTAGTTCCGCGTGGACTTTGACGTTTAGCTTGTTACCTCAGCTACGATCTTGTGGCCTCGGCAGGATCTGGTAGATGGTCAGGCTTCTAAGCCTTTTTCATTTATAGTTATGCGTACTTTCGGACATGTTAAGCTTCCGTTTGTGCTTTGACTTGTATGCTCGAGTGTTGGGTCATGAGACCCATGTTTGTAATATCTCGCTCCTCGGAGCCTAATGAATAAATACTTTGAGTCGTAGAGTTATGTTGTGATGCCATGTTGTATTTACACATATTGAGCATATTGTGTGTATGTTTGAAATGCTTGGTATGTGTGGGATCCGACAATCTAGTGGTTTATCCTTGGCAGCCTCTCATATGGGGAAATGTAGTCTAGTGCTTCCTGAGCGGTAGTAGTCTGCTACAGCCCGGTTCACCGCAGTCCTGCTAGCCCAGCACTACTGCTCTGGACACTTGGTGGCGGCATGTGTTTCACTTCGTTCACAGTTACGTCCTTTCGGGAAATGTCACGGTGACATCCGGAGTCCTGCCTAACTGCTACAGCCGGGTTCCCGAGTCCTGTTAGCCCGGTGCTACAGCCCGGATTCACAGCTGTCAACCGACATGCTCGGTGTGATTCATGTATGCCTGTCCCCATGGGTTAGTGCCGCTTTGGGTTCCACGACTAGCCATGTCGGCCCGGGTTCTCTATCATATGGATGCTAGCGACACTATCATATACGTGAGCCAAAAGGCGCCAAATGGTCCCGGGCCATGGTAAGGCGACACCGTGGGAATACCGTGCGTGAGGCCGCAAAGTGATATGAGGTTTTACCGGCTAGATCGATGTGACTTGAAATCGGGGTCTGACAGCTTTGGTATCGAGCCTGTTGCTGTAGGATTACCAAGCCAAACTGGTGAAGTTGTGTCTAGAAATGCTTTACTTATGTAAGGGAATTGATTGTGGAAGGGAACGTAAGGCTCTTTTTACTCCTTATACCTCATGGCCTTCTGATCCGAGTCATCCTCTTCTCTTCTACGGGGATTAAGAACTAGGCTTTCTCATCTATCTATCAGGATGACGTGTTACTAATCCATGGACTTATAGGATTGATAGTTTCATGCCCCAGTTCAGTTTCTACTACTTCCGTGTGTTGATAGTTGGTTTCAGAACCTTGATATTGTGATTTTGAGTGGTCATGCCCCTATTTTGCAGGATGTCTCAAATCATTTTGAGCATTTACAGCCGTTATGCTGTCCGAGTCATCCCAGGTTCCTAAATAGTCTGATGCATTTGCAAATCCCTTCTCTCCGTTTCTAATGTTCATTTGGGCCAGATTAATCACACAAATTAGTATGTTGAGATACTCCGCTGCCTCGACATATATGTTGGAGTTATTATTATGACCCTAGGTGTTTTAGGAAGTCACCTAGTAATTTAGCAATGCTTTTGTATCCCCAGTGTGATGATTCTGGCCATTACTCTCGAAAGCATCCCATGATGCTACTTAGTAGTAGGTATTCTACTCCTGGGTTCTTGACCCAAGATTCACTCTACTTACCTCGTGTTGATAGTGTTTGCTAGTTCCTTTAGGATATTAGTAACCTTGCAATAGTCCTCGAGGTCCGTGGTATTTCCTTCTTCCGAATACCATGAACTGCTTATGGCAGAAGTTCTTTGAGCCGAAAGATCACAACCAGAGTTCTTGATGAGCTCTCGATTCTATGTTGTGACTCTGCTAGTTCTACCTTTCTGCATGGGTTGTCCGGAAGAAATATGTTGAACTCGTTCGACATACCAATCCATGCATCCACAACTCAGAAAAACATGTGTTCCTTTGGGTTGTCCCTCTTTAGTTGTTTTCTGGCCCTCGTCTATCGATTGATAGTCAGGAGTAGTTTTGCATTCGTGTTCATCGATGCCACTACTCTTGTGGCCCGTCAAGCCATTCTATTTCGGAATGACTAGGAGAAACAAACTCCAGTACCTCATCCATATCTGGGATTGGGTCAAAGCAATTGTATTCCGTGGATCAAAATGCCAAACCAACCTTTGCTCTGTTCTACCTTGGAGTGTTACCATCTTTATGTCAAGATTGTCATGAGAATTGCACCACTTCTTGTGAATTCTTGACGCAGTGATACTTCTCACTATTATTATTCATTCCTCGGTTCCGTGTTGTTGTAACCGGAATGCCGACAAGTGAATTGTGGTGTGTGAAACCGATACGCCTAGCAACCCCCTTGCTTGGTAGTTAATGGACAATATTCTCATTCTTAGCGTGTTGATTATGGAATCATCATTCTAAGATTGATCGTGCTCCCTAGTCCTTATTTCCGGTGCACTCTTCGATCAATGAGTTAGGATTATTCAATTCCTTGCTTATTTGATCATTTCGTCTTGCTTTGAAAAGCAAGATTGTTCTCGAGCTTAGTAACATATCGGTGGTTCATGATATTCCGATTATCTTCTTGGAAGTATCACCTGGTTGTCACCTGACCGCTATGTTGAGTTCGTGATCAAGTTGGTTTTCCAATAAACCACTTTTCTCCAAGAATCGGTGTTGGATACCCCTGGGCTAGTGGTTGAGCCAAATAACAACTGGGAGAGTTGGAAGATAAAAGCTTACCTGACTTAGCTCATCTCCAAGGGATATCCTAGTGTGGGTTGAGGAAAGATGATATCTTCATCGATTGGTCCCTGTGATCAGTTGTTGGACCTATTGTCGTATCAAAACTTTGATTTGAGTATGGGCTATCATCAAATCAAATCAGAACCAACGATGTTCATAATGTTGTCTTACTCGTGGTTGATCCCTCGAGCATACACCATTACATCTTTTGGTCTGACCAATGCTATCACCGTGTTCACATGATGGTGGAAGTCCGATGATATAGAATTCCGATGAGTTGCTTTATTGAGCCCATCAGCAACATCTTGTCTCCCCCATGATCCATGTGGAACATTAAAGCTAGCATTGGAAACTTTTGTAAGCATTATCTTCATGCCTGTTCATGAAGAATATGTTGGATGGAAGGAGTGACTTCCTCGAATTCATGTGCATTCAGTGCAAGATGTCGCCGTGAGTTCGAAAAAGATTGTTTTTGCTTCCTCTGGTATCATGCCAAGTCAGTCATGCATGTGCGAAGTATGCTATGGGTTGACAGGCTCGCAACCTTCATTCCATATGTATCCCTAGCACACCAAGCCACTGATTGATTTGTTCAAGGAGAAGGAGTTTCTTCATAACAACTAGTCATGACTTATGTTAGGACTTCCTTATCCTTGATGATGGTTCCCAACCTGAACTCGGTAGTGTTTCAATATAAGACTACCATGTGGTTATGCTTGTCTGGGACAGCGTGTTCACATGTGTTTAGCAGAACCAGCTCATGTTTTGGAGCTTGCTATCGTAGTTCATATCCCGAGAATCCCGCAACGTCATCTCGTCGATTGTGCTGCAAATTTTTCTTCAGACATGCTGAGTCTAAAGTATCCTATCACCAATCAGATCTGAATCTCAGGCAGATATGATGGTTGGAACATTTCAACAGTTGCATTTCGTTCCCAGCTTGCATCGCCATTGTGCCAATCATCCATTGCGTTGTCTTCAACAAGGTAGTCCACATCATCCATTCGAATCCGGATATGCCATTCCTTTGAACTCCGCCAAACAATCGATTGTGATTACCTTAGGCTGGTATGAAGAGTTTCAATGATCTCCGAATCAAAAGTAATTCTTTTGCCACTTAAGGGATTATATATGCGAGTCACCTTCCTTATGATGTATCGTTATGGGATCATGGCAGTTTCTCCTTGCTACTTTGAAACACTCGTCAATTGTTTCTTCCATTCTTTTTAAGGTGTGTTTTGCCTCTCAGCTCAAGAGATGTTCCTACGTCTCATTCCGTGAGTTGATTCTGTGATCATTAGGATGATCCATCCATGTAGACATGTCTCGCTCTTTTGTCCTCGTGATGGATGAAGGTCTCGAAAGCAAAGATGTCAAGATCAACTGGAGTTATCAAATCAACATTTTCGAGTAATGCAATGGATCATGAAGACTGTGTCAGTTCTGTGTCCCCTCTGTCTTCTTACCTCACGTCTTGAATCTCAGGGCGAGATTCTTGTTTAGTGGGGGGTGAGTTGTCACAGCCCTAGCATTGGCCTTGCTTGTCATTGCATCATCATCTTGCATCATGTTTAAATTTCTCAGAAATTTGAAATGGGGACATGTGAAAGCCTCAGAAATAATTTCTGGAAATGACGAAGATAAAAATTGCTTCAAATAGGTCCAAGAAAATGTTCTTTTATTCTATAGAAATATTGGTAAGAGGTAAAATTCAAACCAATATTTTTTGAGCCACAGAAATATTTATGTTGGCCATTTGAATTAACCCAATAACTATTGGCTTTGGGATTATATTTAATATATATTAAATATGACTCCAATAATTCTGGAAGTTTGTGAGTGGCTTTGTATATATTTTAGCAAGCCATATAATAACCTACAGAATTTATTAAAATGATTTAGTTGCTAAAACTAAATCAAAACAAAGGAAGAAAAATAGAAAAGAAAACAAAATGGGAAATGTTTACCTGTGCTCACCTGAGGCCTGGCATTGTGCGGCCCAGCTGGCCGGCCCAGTCGACTGGCCAGTGCCAGTCGTCCTCCACCTCCCGCCAGGAGGTCAGGGGCGTGTGGCCGACGCGTGCGCACCGCCGTGCCGCCACGGCACCTGCCTGCGTGTCCTCCCCCTTGATGCCTGGACGTCCGGAACATTGCCACGCGCTGCCGTGTACCCCTCTCACTCTCCTCGGTCCTCTCCTCTCCTCTCCCTCGCTTTCTCTCTCGCGTCCGAACGCGCCCGCCGCCGCCGACGAGCGCCACCGCGTCCACCGGCCACCCCTCGCACTGCCGCTGCGCCCAGAAACTTCGCCACATCGCCGGCTACCTCCTCATCAAGCCACGCGCCTCGGGAGGCCCTGGAGAGACGCCTCGCCGCCGTCTTCATCTCCGGTCGCCAGAGATCGTATTCGCTGCCCCGCCGTCTCCAGCCCTTCCCCGAGCTCGCCGAAGCCTCCATCGGAACCGCAGTGAGCTCCTGCCTCGTTCCCCTCTCTCCGTTTAGCCGCCCGCACGCCGTAGCCCCTTTCCCCGCCGTGGCCGTAGCCCCTCGCCGCCGTCCATGTCGCCGCCGTCGCCCTGGCCACCGCAGCCCGCAACCGAGCACGTCACCGTGCTCCTGGTGCCACGAGGGTGCCGCAGAGCCCCTCGGGTGGCCTCCCCGTGCCCCACAGCCCGCTCCCGCTCGAAGCCGAACTCCGGCCACCGCCTCGAGCTCGTTTCCGGCGAGCTCTGGCACCCCCGCAGCCTCCCGCTTGCTCCAAACGACGCGAATGAGCTCCAGCTCCTCGTCCGTGGTCTCCGCCGCCTAAATGGACGCCGGAGGGCGAATCCCGAACCTCTCCGCCGCGTCTGGCCTTGCCGGCGTCGAGTCGCCGGCGGGTTTGACCCTGCTGACCAGGGGGGTTTGACCTTTGACCTCGCCGGACTAACAAGTGGGCCAGACCCTGCTAATTTTAGTTAGATGTTAATTAACTTAATTAGCCTGCTGATACTGACATGTGGGCCCGAGGCCACTAACTAAACTAGATTAGTTAGGTTAGACACTGACATATGGGTCCCACTGGTCAGGTTTGACCTGGACCGACCCAGTTGACCTGCTGACCTCAGCCTTACGTCATGCTGACGGAGTAAGTATTTTCTGGAATTAAAATAAATCAAAAAAAGGTTTATGAATTTCAGAAAATGCTCCAAACTTCTAAAAATCATAGAAATTAATCTGTAGCTCCAAATCAAACAAATTATATATGAAAAATTATCAGAAAAATGCAACCTATCCATCTGTACAAGTTTCAGGCATGTTTAAGCAAGTTAACTTGTTGTTTAGTGCAAAACATGATAAAGCACTAATTGAGATCACAAATGTGTTTGAACTTTGAATCTTTGGTTCAAAATAGCCCAAACCCATCTGGTTGTAGTTGCATTAGCCCAACACACTCATTTTACCAAGTCATTATCATGCATCATGTTGTGCATTGCATTGATTGTGTTTCTTCTCTGTTGCAGGTATTTGTCCCCTCTCGATAGACGTGGTTCCGACGATGAGTTCGATGACACCAATGAAGAACTATACTATCTTCAGAAGTGCCAGGCAAGCAAAACCCCCTTGTTCATTCCGATATTATCCCACTCTCTCGCTCCTGCTCTCTTTTACTGCATTAGCACAACAACGATTCATCTGTTACTTGCTGCGGTAGCTGAACCCCTTTATCCTCTGCATGACCTGTCATTCCACAGTAAATAGATGAAACCCACTAGCATGAGTAGGATTTGTTTGAGCCCTGTTGTGCCTACTCATTCATGCTTGTTTGTCATGTCTGCTACTTCTTAGAGTTGAGTCAGGTCTGATTCATCGGGAATGAATCGGAGGTGTGTAAACATGTCCTACTGTTGAGAGCTAAGTGTGTGAACACGATTTGGTAAAGGTAGCGGTGAGAGGCCATGTAGGAGTACATGGTGGGTTGTCTCATTGCAGCCGTCCTCAGGAACTGAGTTCTGTGTTTGTGATCCATGAAACAGTTACTACCACGCATTGGCCCGGAAACATATGGACCCTCTCGGCTTCTTAACCACCCTTGTTCTCTATCCAGGAGTTGCAACTAGTTTCTGGTGTTTGTAGGATATGTGTTGGAGGCCGTGCGTGGCCGACCCTAGGGGTGGGCTATGATGCGGTAGATACACCGTGGCCGGTGTACCGAATGCCCGTTTGGTATCTCAGAACCCTGCACACATCGTTCGGGGCCGTATGTGGAAACCTCGGCCGGACTCCCTGCGGATGGAACCTGAATAGGCGATAAACCTGGACTAGAGTCTTGAGTGTTTAGGTTGGCTGTGGCCGACACCCACGTTGGGCTTCCGCTCGAAGGTTTCCAAGTACATGTCGTGTAAATGGCGGTAAGTGGTGAGAGCGTGTGTGAAGAAGTACACCCCTGCAGGGTTATAAATGATCTATTCGAATAGTCGTGTCCATGATAAAGGACTTACGGGTTGCCTATAACAGTTCGTAGACAAGTGAAAGTGAATACTCTAAAATACGCAAGATAAGCGTGAGTGCTATGGATGGCGTTCTCGTAGGGAGACGGGAGCGGATTCATAGTGGTGTATTGATATGGTGAATATGTGGACTCGTGTGCGCCACCTCAAAAGAGTTTCTTGCAGTCGTAGTTTAGGATAGCCACCGAGTCAAAGCTGGCTTGCTGCAGTCAAACTCCACCACCCCTTTGTTGATAATGATGCATATGTAGTTAGATTACGATGTAAGTCTTGCTGAGTACAATTGTACTCACGTTTGCCTATTTTATGTTTTGCGAGAGAGGCGTCGGTCTCGCTAGTAGTTCAGCGTGGACTTTGACGTTTAGCTTGTTACCTCAGCTACGATCTTGTGCCCTCGGCGAGGATCTGGTAGATAGTCAGGCTTCTAAGCCTTTTTCATTTATAGTTATGCGTACTCGGACATGTTAAGCTTCCGTTTGTGCTTTTACTTGTATGCTCTCGAGTGTTGGGTCATGAGACCCATGTTTGTAATATCTCGCTCCTCGGGCCTAATGAATAAATACTTTGAGTCGTAGAGTTATGTTGTGATGCCATGTTGTATTTACACATATTGAGCATATTGTGTGTATGTTTGAAATGCTTGGTATGTGTGGGATCCGACAATCTAGTGGTTTATCCTTGGCAGCCTCTCATATGGGGAAATGTAGTCTAGTGCTTCCTGAGCGATAGTAGTCCGCTACAGCCGGTTCATCGGAGTCCCTGCTAGCCCAAAGACTACCGCTCTGGACACTTGATTGGCCGACATGTGTTTCACTTCGTTCTGTGGTTCCGTCCTTCGGGAAATGTCACACGGTGACATCCGAGTCTGCCGCTTAGCCTGCTACAGCCCGGGTTCCCGAAGTCTCGTTAGCCCTGCTACAGCCCGGATTCACACGCTGACCGACATGCTCGATGTGATTCATGTATACATGTCCCCATGGGTTAGTGCCACTTTGGGTTCATGACTAGTCATGTCGGCCCGGGTTCTCTGTCATATGGATGCTAGCGACACTATCATAGACGTGAGCCAAAAGGCGCAAACGGTCCCGGGCCATGGTAAGGTGACACCGTGGGAATACCGTGCGTGAGGCCGCAAAGTGATATGAGGTGTTACAGGCTAGATCGGTGTGACTTGGAATCGGGTCTCGACATCGGCTCCGAAGCTAAGGGTCGGGCGACGCCGGTGCGACCTCCGAGACACTCGGCGGCGTAGCTAGATCGTGCCCATCGAGACAGTGCGGCGCGCTTGGGTGTGGCTCGAATCCGTCGAAGATCAAGTCTCCGCGGACGTCGGCCATGTAGTTCAAACTCCCAAATCTGATGATGGCCAGGGGCGTAGCTTTCGATCTGCTCCAGATGGCCAAGTGAATTGGCCCGCAGTGCAAAGCCGCCGAATACGAAGATCTATCCGGGGAGAAAAGTCTCACCCTGGACCGCGTCGTTGTTGATGATCGAAGGAGCCATCGGGCCTAAGGATGACAGCACAGAGGAACTCTCAATGAAAGCACCAATGTCGGTGTCAAAACCGGCAGATCTCGGGTAGGGGGTCCCGAACTGTGCGTCTAGGCGGATGGTAACAGGAGACAAGGGACACGATGTTTTACCCAGGTTCAGGCCCTCTCTATGGAGGTAAAACCCTACTCCTGCTTGATTAATATTGATGATATGGGTAGTACAAGAGTGGATCTACCACGAGATCAGAGAGGCTAAACCCTAGAAGCTAGCCTATGGTATGATTGTTGTTCGTCCTACGGACTAAAACTCTCCGGTTTATATAGACACCGTATAGGGTTAGGGTTACACAGAGTCGGTTACAATGGTAGGAGATCTACATATCCGTATCGCCAAGCTTGCCTTCCACGCCAAGGAAAGTCCCATCCGGACACGGGACGAAGTCTTCAATCTTGTATCTTCATAGTCCAGGAGTCCGGCCAATGGTGATAGTTCGGCTATCCGGACACCCCCTAATCCAGGACTCCCTCAGGCTCCGCGGGCGCCGGCTTCGGCGTTTCTTTGAAGGGGCATTGTCAAACTCGGGAAGACCAATTCGAACAGGATCCGGAAGGGGGACGTCCTCCATATAAAACCACTCCGAAGGCCAGTCTTCGGACGTCTTCTTTGGGGTACCGGACAGGTATCCGGTCCCGGCGATGCGCCATATTTCGGCTCCGCCCACTTGATATATAGACCCCTTCTGTGTACGGGGCACAACGCAGAATAACCTCTTCCTCATCTCGAAATGAGCTTCGCAGCCCAGAAATAGCTCGCAAAGGGCCACGTAACCAGCGATGTGTAATATGGAAGTCGGGGTGAAATTATGCAACCGGAGGCCATAGAACTCCAGGAGCCCGCGGAGGAATGGATGGATTGGAAATCCAAGCCCCCTTAATAAATAAGGGATGAGACATACCCGCTCCCCCTTGGAGGGATTAGGAAAGCTCTCCGCTTGCTCCCCACCTTTATAGGTGGCGAGCCCGGCTCGAATGGGAACCATATACGCTGGAGGGAGAAATCCCTGGGTCTGTAACTCTACTAATTGGCTGTGCGGGACGGAAACTTCTTCCAATCACCGGGCTTAGGGATGCGGTAGCGAGAGGAGGAGCTATGATGGCTGGCCATGTTGGAATGGATTTTTTAGAGCACGCTCCGATGGATACCCGCCAAAGAGAGGATGGTGTGATTTGGATCTATGGATCCCCGTCTCTTTAATAGACAGTTTAGTCACGTGACTAGGGTGGCAAATGTAAAAATGCCCTGACTTCTCGCATTCTCTCGACGCGTGGGAGATAGCCATTATTGGGCGCGGAAGCCGAGAAGTGCAACATTTATGGGAAGTCGGACACTACTCAGCAGGTATTCAGGATTTGGAGAACCACCCGCCTTGCAATGCCGAAGACAATCTGCGTGCCGGACTCATCATCATTGAAGCCTGGTTCGGGAGCTACCGAGGGAGTCCTGGATTAGGGGGTCTCCGGACAGCCGGACTATATCCTTTGGCCGGACTGTTGGACTATGAAGATACAAGATTGAAGACTTCGTCCCGTGTCCGGATGGGACTCTCCTTGGCGTGGAAGGCAAGCTTGGCAAATATGGATATGTAGATCTCCTCCCTTGTAACCGACTCTGTGTAACCCAAGCCCCCTCCGGTGTCTATATAAACCAGAGGGTTTTAGTCCATAGGACGAACGACAGTCATACCATAGGCTAGCTTATAGGGTTTAGCCTCTACGATCTCGTGGTAGATCAACTCTTGTAATACTCATATCATCAAGATCAATCAAGCAGGAAGTAGGGTATTACCTCCAACGAGAGTGCCAGAAAAGGGGTAAACATTGTGTCCCCCGCCTCATGTTACCATCCGCCTTAGACGCACAGTTCGGGACCCCCTACCCGAGATCCGCCGGTTTTGACACCGACAACAAGCTCTCGGCACCTTTGGAAGGCCCCTTCATCATCAGCAGGGTGTTGGGCAACGACTCCTACTACCTCATCGACGCTCAGAAGCCTCGAGCACGCAAAAGAGATGACTCCGACAAGGAGACAGAGCGACCATGGAATGCAAACCTCCTTCGAAGGTTTTACAATTGATGCAGTATGTACCACGCCAAGTTTGTATTAAGTATGAAGACTCCGGGTCCCCCGAGAAGAGCTCGGGGACTGCCCTATTTTATCTATATGATAAGTATTATGCCTATCGACGTGTTATTTCATTAGTCCGCCTGGCACCGGGTTCGACAAGTCGACCCGGGGACTCGCCGCCTTGTGCTATGTAATGCTTCCTGCAGTCGGACAAGTAATGTGTTGGCACTTAAGCCTTCTCCTGCCAGAAGCCGCAGCTCGCAGAGCGACTGTCTGGCGGGCAGGAGTCAAGGTAGAAAGAGTGTCCGCATGAAAAATGGCTAAGGACCCAAAGCGCGCAGATAGTTCAAGCCGGCTTCCTGCTTCGCCGACCGACTGCTGAGCAGCCGGCCAACCAGCTTCTACTTGAACTTGCTAGAAAACTCTAATCGGCTAAGTACTTGCCTCCCCGGAAGCGGCTAAGTACTTGACTCAGCCACAATCCGCAGAGCGGCTGTTCGGCTGGCAAGACGGCAACCGCGGGAAGGCAACAAAGGAAAAGAGCCAAAGAGTAGAAAGCAATGAAAGATAAGACTCGGCAAAAATATTTACATATCAAAAGGCCATTGTCCAACATTCAAGAGGAGTTTGAAATACACCCCGCGGGTGGAATTGTGCGAAATTAACAAAGTTTGTTGAGGCTAACAGGCAGGTAAAAACAAACATAAATTGGCAGCCTAGGGAGCAGCAGACGGGTTCGGCGGGACGGTGGAGTCGGTGGCGCCGGTTGGCGGAGCGGCCGGCTGGTCGGTATCTGCTTGGTCGCCTTTAGTAGCAGCCGGCTCGCTCGGGCGTGGCTCGTTGCTGGAGGCGCGATCGAGCTGAGGCTGACCGTCCGCACTGACCTCTGGCGCCTCCTCTTCGCCTTCCTCGTCCTCCTCGTCTTCTCCCTTGTCGCTGGAGTCGATCACTTCAGTCGACTCCTTGCCATCCTCAGGGTTCAGCCCGAACAACTCCTGCGACGCCTCGGTGCCATTCTCAGCCAGTTTAGGAATGAAGACGCTGGTGTTGGTGTACTCGGCGATTGCCGCGGCTCGCTGGACAAGATCACGCTCCACCGCCACCAGCTCCTCTTGGGCTTCCAGTTGAAGCATGGCCAACTGGGCTAGATTAAGCCCAGGGTACCACGCCTTGACGAACTCCAAGGCCCGGCGTGCCCCAGCCCGGGCCGAAGAACCCTTCTAGGCCTCAAGGCGACCGGCCGCCACCTCCAGCCAGTTGGTAGTCCGGCTAGGCGTGCGTGGAGCCGGCATGTCCGGCCACAGGGCGGCGATTGCCTAGGCGCCGACACGCTGAAGACGGTGCAGCATCCGATGAGCCGGCTGAAGATGGGCCTGGATGCTGAGGAGTTGCTCGCTGAGGGTCCGGGGGCGTTGGCAGCTATCTGCGCACCTTCCGCCCTCCGCTCTTCACGATCAGCTCGATGGCTTGGTTGGCGGTGTCAGAGTGACCAGGGAAGAAGTCTGCTCAAACAGAAAGCCAAAGGGCCAAAGTTAGAGACAAGATGCCGGCTTGGTCAGCAGCCAGCAGCTCGAAGAAGAAAAAAGAGGGAAGCTCACCGTCGACCATGTCCTCAATTTTTGCTGAAGCCGGCGGTCAGCAAAGCCTCCTTGTCGGTCCAGGCGGAGCGTTCAGTCTCGAACTCAGCAAGGAGACCGGCCTCCTTGTCCTCCGCCTCCTTCTGGGTCTTCTTGAAGCTCCGCCTGCTCCGCCAGTTGCGTGACCAGCCGGTCACGCTCCTCGGCCAGCTTGTTACAGTCCGCCTCCTTGGCACGAAGTGCGGTGTTGGCTTCGCCCAGCTGCTGCTGCAGAACGGCGTTGGCCTCTGCAAAAGTAGAAGAAAGAAAGGAAGTCAACAATCAACAAAGAGAGATATAGTTGCCAGGAAGATCTGGCCCGACTGCTCAGAGTCGGCCCGAATCTCGGGGACTACAACCCACGGGTGCACCGGCGTGCCCCCGCGGAGAAAAAAGTATCAAATATCAACAAAGAAGAAGAACAGTTGCCGGGAAGATCCGGCCCGACTGCACAGCAGTCGGCCCGAATCTCGGGGACTACAGCCCGCGGGTGCGCCAGCGCGCCCCCGCAGAGAAAGAAAAAGACTTACCCCGGCTCTCCGTCAAGTCGACGGCCCGTTGATCCAACTACTAGACTTTGGAGTTGAAGGCGGATGCACGAAGGTTATGATAATCCTGCAACAAAGATATCAAGACAATATTAGTACTCGAAGCTCGCCAATTAAAGTTCTGGGTCGCCTGCTCAGCAGCCGGCCCGAAACTCGGGGACTACACCTAGTGGGCGTGCTGGCGCGTCCCCACAGAGCAATACAAGAATTAAAAACAAGGAAGCAAGAAGCGTACCCGGACGGCTGCTCGTGACTCCAGGAACGCATTGTTGCAGTGCTTGGGTGCATTGGCTTCAGCGCGGAGCTTGGCCTGGGCGTCCAGGATCGCCTTGTTCAAAGGGCCCGTCCCGCCTCCCCGCACCCACCCGGTGGGCGCGGCGCTGGTCGCCTCGGCGTCCGAGATCGAAGAGCTCGCGGCACCGGTCTCCAGCGGGCGAGGCACCGAGGCCACCTTAGCAAATCGGTGGCGCGATGGAGTGCGGACCTCGGGAGTCGGGCCAGTCACCAATTCGTCTCCGGCTCGCGGCACCGGTGCGTCTGCCGGCTGCTGGTCTTGCACGTCCCCGGATGGCGGCGGTGGAGGCGCGGCCGCATCCGGCATGGTTTCATCGCCACCATCCCTCTCCATGATCGGGTGCCCATCGCCGGCTCCCCCAGCCGGCTCCCCGAACTCTGGTGGAGGCGTCGTGGAGTTCAGGGGCATGACGAATACCGCCGACTGGCGGTGGGTGGCTTCTTCGGCCTGCTCTTTCGCTGCAGTAGCGGTCTCGTGTAGGAAATATGCCCTAGAGGCAATAATAAAGTTATTATTTATTTCCTTATATCATGATAAATGTTTATTATTCATGCTAGAATTGTATTAACCGGAAACATAATACTTGTGTGAATACATAGACAAACAGAGTGTCACTAGTATGCCTCTACTTGACTAGCTCGTTGATCAAAGATGGTTATGTTTCCTAGCCATTAACATGAGTTGTCATTTGATTAACGGGATCATATCATTAGGAGAATGATGTGATTGACTTGACCCATTCCGTTAGCTTAGCACTCGATCGTTTAGTATGTTGCTATTGCTTTCTTCATGACTTATACATGTTCCTATGACTATGAGATTATGCAACTCCTGTTTACCGAAGGAACGCTTTGTGTGCTACCAAACGTCACAACATAATTGAGTGATTATAAAGGTGCTCTATAGGTGTCTCCATAGGTACTTGTTGGGTTGGCGTATTTCGAGATTAGAATTTGTCACTCCGATTGTCGGAGAGGTATCTCCGGGCCCACTCGGTAATGCACATCACTTAAGGCTTGCAAGCATTGCAACTAATTAGTTGCGGGATGATGTATTACGGAACGAGTAAAGAGACTTGCTGGTAAAAAGATTGAACTAGGTATTGAGATACCGATGATCGAATCTCGGGCAAGTAACATACCGATGCCAAAGGGAACAACGTACGTTGTTATGCGGTTTGACCGATAAAGATCTTCGTAGAATATGTGGGAGTCAATATGAGCATCCAGGTTCCGCTATTGGTTATTGACCGGAGACGTGTCTCGGTCATGTTTACATAGTTCTCGAACCCGTAGGGTCCGCACGCTTAACGTTCAGTGACGATTTGTATTATGAGTTTATGTGTTTTGATGTACCTAAGGTAGTTTGGAGTCCTGGATGAGATCAGGGACATGACGAGGAGTCTCGAAATGGTCGAGACGTAAAGATCGATATATTGGACGACTATATTCGGACATCGGAAAGGTTCCGAGTGATTCTGGTATTTTTCTGAGTACAGGAGAGTTACGGGAATTCACCGGGGAGTATATGGGCCTTATTGGGCTTTAGGGGAAAGAGAGAGGGGAGGCTGCGTGCACCCCCAATGCTTAGTCTGAATTGGACTAGGGGGAGGGGCGGTGCCCCCTCCTTCCTTCTCTTCTCTTTTCCCTTTCCTTCTCTCCTACTCCTACTACTTGGAAGGGCTCCTAGTTCGACTAGGAAAGGGGGAATCCTACTCCCGGTGGGAGTAGGACTCCCCTAGGGCGCGCCATAGAGAGGGCCGGCCCTCCCCTCCTTCACACCTTTATATACGTGGAGGGGGGCACCCCTTGGAGACACAACAATTGATCGTTTGATCTTTTAGCCGTGTGCGGTGCCCCCTCCACCTCGATAATACTGTACCGGTGCTTAGGCAAAGCCCTGCGTCGGTAGAACATCATCATCGTCACCACGCCGTCGTGCTGACGAAACTCTCCCTCAACACTCGGTTGGATCGGAGTTCGAGGGACTTCATCGGGCTGAACGTGTGCTGAACTCGGAGGTGCCGTGCGTTTGGTACTTGATCGGTCGGATCGTGAAGACGTACGACTACATCAACCGCGTTGTGCAAATGCTTCCGCTTTCAGGCTACGAGGGTACGTGGACAACACTCTCCCCTCTCGTTGCTATGCATCACCATGATCTTGGGTGTGCGTAGGATTTTTTTTGAAATTACTACGTTCCCCAACACCTCAACCTCCGCCAGCTTCTTCAAGGCGGCCGCCTCCGCCTTGTCCGCCTCCGCCTTCTCCAGGCGGGCGGCTACCCGCTCCTCGCGCGCCTCCCGCGCGTTTCGCTCCGTCGCCTCCCGGAGGTCGGCGGCCGGATCGATTCACCGGGTGGTGGCGGAGGTCTCCGCCGACCCAATGATGGAGGCGGCGGCCGACTTCTCGAGAGAGAGCGGAGCCCTAAGTCAAGAAAATAAAGCAAGGGAAGTTCAGAAAGAGCTGACAAGGAAAATAAAGCACAAGGAAAGATACTTACGCCGACACCAAGGGACGCGCCTTTGGGAGCTTCTGGAACTTGTTCGCCATCGCTGCGGCCTCCTTCCGCCTGGTCGCGGCGGACGGATTCTTGGCCTTCTTCGGCGTGCTGCCAAACAAGATGATGCCCTGTTTGCGCTTGCGAGTGCCGCCTCGAGCAGTCGGCTCAACGGAGGGGCCCGCTTCCGACCTGCCGGCGCCCCGTGCAGGGCGCGGCTATTCTTCCTCCTCCTCATCATCAGGCTAGGTCTCGATGCCACCTTCTTTGGATCCGCCTGCTTCGTAGACGCCACCTGTCGCGGTGTCCTCCAAGGCGGCCGCCCCCAAGTCGGGGTCGTCCACGTCGCTTACCACCCAGTCCGGTTGATAGTCGCCACCCGCCCCTACGACGGCGGCCGTTGCGTCCGACATATAGATTTGTTTCAAATGACGAAAGGTCAGCTGATCAGGACGAAGATTGAGACTAAGACAAGTATCAGAAGAAAGAATTGGAGAACTTACCGCAGGCGGCGGGTCAGCGCGGGAATATGGCCGCTTGCCAAAACTCCAAGACCCCTCCAGCTTGAGTCCGGAGATCTCGTTCACCAAGTTGGTGATTGAGGGAGTCCTGGATTAGGGGGTCTCCGGACAGCCGGACTATATCCTTTGGCCGGACTGTTGGACTATGAAGATACAAGATTGAATACTTTGTCTCGTGTCCGGATGGGACTCTCCTTGGCGTGGAAGGCAAGCTTGGCAATACGTATATGTGGATCTCCTCCCTTGTAACCGACTCTGTGTAACCCTAGCCCCCTCCGGTGTCTATATAAACCGGAGGGTTTAGTCTGTAGGACAAGAACAATCATACCATAGGCTAGCTTCTAGGGTTTAGCCTCTATGATCTTGTGGTAGATCAACTCTTGTAATACTCATATCATCAAGATCAATCAAGCAGGAAGTAGGGTATTACCTCCATCGAGAGGGCCCAAACCTGGGTAAACATCGTGTTCCCCGCCTCCTGTTACCATCCGCCTTAGACGCACAGTTCGGGACCCCGTACCCGAGATCGGCCGGTTTTGACACCGACATTGGTGCTTTCATTGAGAGTTCCACTGTGCCGTCACTGTAAGGCTTTATGGCTCCTCCGATCATCGGTAACGATGCGGTCCAGGATGAGGTTTTCCTCCCCGGACAAATCTTTGTATTCGGCGGCTTCGCACTGCAGGACAACTCGCTTGGCCATCTAGAGCAGATCGAGAGCTACACCCCTGGCCATCAGGTCAGGTTCGGAAACTTGAACTACACTGCCGACATCCGCGGAGACTTGGTCTTCGACGGATTCGAGCCTATGCCAGGTGCGCCGCACGATCACGACAAGCATGATTAGCTCTGCCGTCAAACAGTGTTCAAAAGATCACACCGGCGACCGCTCGGCCTTCGATCCGGAGCAAATTGCGCCATCTGAGGACGGGTGGATAGACCCCGCCATGGAGGCCGCACTCTCAGTGGCGATAGAGCCGGATACTGATTTCACCCCTTACGAGAGCCGTGTTGCCAAACCACTGGATTCGTCTCCGGCCACGGACTCCGAGCCGCCTGCGTCCGTGCCTATCGAATCCGATTGTGCGCCGATCACGGAGTTTACCTCCGCGGATATCTTCCACCACTCGCCCTTTGGCGACGTGCTAAATTCGTTAAGGTCTCTCTCGTTGTCTGGAGAACCTTGGCCGAACTATGTCCGGCTAGAATGGGATGCGGACGACGAAGAAATTCGCTGCCCACCCAGCACCCACTTAGTAGCCACTGTCGATGATTCGACCGACATGCTCAATTTCGACTCCGAAGACATCAACGGCATGGACGACGATGCAGGAGACGAACAGGAACCATCGCCCACAGGGCGCTGGACAGCAAATTCATCACATGACATATACATGGTGGGTACACCAAAAGAAAATAGCGATAACAGCGAAAGAGAAAATAACACCCCAGTCAACTCCAGAGGAAAAGACGACCACATTGACCCAGCGGCAGAGCAGGATGGACCTGCAAATGGCGAACATAGTAAGGACCCGATGTCCGAACACAGCGACGCTGAGGATAAAGCTCATGAACCTCCCTCCGGGGAGGAAAACAGTCCGGACGAAGATGCACACATCATCCCGAAAAGGCACTTGGAACAAGAGAACCCCCGCGAAAGGCTTATTGCCACAACGAGGAGTCTGAAGAAGCAGAAGCAAAGGCTTAAGGCCGCGCAGAATACGCTCAACAATAGATGGAACAAAGTGCTCGACAATGAAGAAAAGTATGGTGGTAGTTACCACACAAAGAGTTATCCAAAGCGCAAGCTACTGCCCGAATTCGATGATGAGGCCTTAGAGCCCACACAGCCAAAAAATAAAACGGCCAACCGGTTGGATCAACCACCTTGCGGCCACGATAGAGCCGCTAACAAGGCCGCACATAAGTCAACACACGATCTACGTGAGGACTCGCGCCAAAAATCTAACATGACCAGATCCATCTACGGATCTAGGAAGCGCGCTACAGCACAAAATCAAAACCAGATAATACAACAGTCCGAACGCCATGATACGTCTAAATACAGGGGTGCCGCACACCCCATATGTTTCACCAATGAAGTGCTGGACCATGAATTTCCAGAAGGGTTCAAACCAGTGAACATAGAAGCGTACGACGGGACCACAGACCCCGCGGTCTGGATTGAGGACTTTATCCTCCATATACATATGGCTCACGGAGACAATCTCCACGCCATCAAGTACTTGCCCCTCAAGCTTAAAGGACCAGCTCGGCACTGGCTGAAAAGCCTCCCCGAAAACTCAATTGGAAGTTGGGAGGAGCTCGAGGATGCTTTTCGGGCTAATTTTCAAGGGACCTATGTCCGACCTCCGGATGCAGATGATTTAAGTCATATAATTCAACAGCCCGGAGAGTCAGCCCGAAAGCTTTGGAACAGGTTTCTCACGAAGAAGAACCAAATCGTCGACTGCCCGGACGCTGAAGCCTTGGCAGCTTTCAAGCACAGTGTCCGAGATGAATGGCTCGCCAGACACCTCGGCCAAGAAAAACCGAGAACAATGGCAGCCCTGACAAGCCTCATGACCCGCTTTATGCTGGGCGAAGATAGCTGGTTAGCCCAAGCAGAGCACCAAATGACCCAAGCACATCCGAAGTAAGGGATGGCAACGGAAAACCACGACGCAGTAAAAGCAAGCGTCGAAATACAGAAGACAACCCAGATAATATGTCGCTAAACGCCGGATTCAGGGGCTCTGATATGTCTCCAACGTATCTATAATTTTTTATTACTCCATGCTATATTATCTACTATTTTGGATGTTTATGGGCTTTATTTTACACTTTTATATTATTTTTGGGACTAACCTATTGACCCAGGGCCCAGTGCCAGTTCTTATTTTTTCCCCTTGTTTCAGTGTTTCGAAGAAAAGGAATATCAAACGGAGTCGAAACGGAATGAAACCAACTGGAGAAGTTATTTTTAGAAGGAAAGCTACCGGAAAAACTTGGAGTGCATGTCAGAAAGAAACGAGGGAGCCACGAGGCAGGCGCGCCTCCCCCAGCGCCTCCACCTCGTCGGCCCCTCGTGGCTCCCTGACGTATTTCTTCCTCCTATATATACCCATATACCCTAAACTTTCGGGGAACAGAATAGATCGGGAGTTCCGCCACCGCAAGCCTCGGTAGCCACAAAAAACCAATCGGGACCCTGTTCCGGCCCCCTGCCAGAGGGGGGGGAACCCTCACCGGTGGCCATCTTCATCACCCCGACGCTCTCCATGACGAGGAGGGAGTAGTTCACCCTCGAGGCTGAGGGTATGTACCAGTAGCTATGTGTTTGATCTCTCTCTCTCTCTCTCGTGTTCTTGATTTGGCATGATTTTGATGTATCGCGAGCTTTGCTATTATAGTTGGATCTTATGTTTCTTCTCCCCCTCTACTCTCTTGTAATGGATTGAGTTTTCCCTTTGAAGTTATCTTATCGGATTGAGTCTTTAATGATGTGAAAACACTTGATATATGTCTTGCCGTGCGTATCTGTGGTGACAATGGGATATCACGTGATTCACTTGATGTATGTTTTGGTGATCAACTTGCGGGTTCCGCCCATGAACTTATGCATAGGGGTTGGCACACGTTTTCGTCTTGATTCTCCGGTAGAAACTTTGGGGCACTCTTTGAGGTTCTATATGTTGGTTGAATAGATGAATCTGAGATTGTGTGACGCATATCGTATAATCATACCCATGAATACTTGAGGTGACATTGGAGTATCTAGGTGACATTAGGGTTTTGGTTGATTTGTGTCATAAGGTGTTATTCTAGTACGAACTCTAGGGTTGTTTGTGACACTTATAGTAATAGCCCAACGGATTGATTGGAAAGAATAACTTTGAGGTGGTGTCGTACCCTACCATAATCTCTTCGTTTGTTCTCCGCTATTAGTGACTTTGGAGTGACTCTTTGTTGCAAGTTGAGGGCTAGTTATATGATCCAATTATGTTATTATTGTTGAGAGAACTTGCACTAGTGAAAGTATGAACCCTAGGCCTTGTTTCCTCGCATTGCAATACCGTTTACGCTCACTTTTATCGCTTGTTACCTTGCTGTTTTTATATTTTCAGATTACAAAAACCTATATCTACCATCCATATTGCACTTGTATCACCATCTCTTCGCCGAACTAGTGCACCTATACAATTTACCATTGTATTGGGTGTGTTGGGGACACAAGAGACTCTTTGTTATTTGGTCGCAGGTTGCTTGAGAGAGACCATCTTCATCCCTCGCCTCCCACGGATTGATAAACCTTAGGTCATCCACTTGAGGGAAATTTGCTACTGTCCTACAAACCTCTGCACTTGGAGGCCCAACAACGTCTACAAGAAGAAGGTTGCGTAGTAGACATCAAGCTCTTTTCTGGCGCTGTTGCCGGGGAGGCTAGGTAAGCGGCACTCACACCCCGTCAACTAAGCTCTTCTCTATCGCCGTTGCCAGGGAGGTGAGTGCTTGAAGGTATATCTTTAGAACTTGCAATCAAATCTTTTTGTTTCTTGTTTTAGCACTAGTTTAGTTTATAAAAGAAAACTACAAAAAATGGAATTGAGTTTGTCTCGTACGCTTCATCTTTTTAATATCTTTCGTGAGTATGATGGGAAGGAAAATTGTGCTCAAGTACTAGAAGAAGAATGTATTAAAATGTTTGGCACTAAATCTTTGAATGATGAGCATGATTGCAATGTTGTTAGTATGAACTCCTTGAATATCCATAGTACTAATGATGATTGCACTAGTTATGATGAAAATGTCTCCTATAAACATGTCAATTTTTGTGGAGTACATTGGTTTTGCAAGTACACTGTGGCGACCGGTTTTTCGGGTATTAATTCCCAGAAAATGGCCCTTGTGCTCATCAGCCCCAGGATTACTGTTAGCTGATGAGGCACCAACTTGATACAGAAATTCCAAGCAAAACACAAAATATGTAGTACAAGACCATTCTGGTCTATGAGTACAACAAATTGTTTCTAGTGGTTGATGGCGGAAGCGGGTTGTGAATCATCAGTGTCTATGGGACTCCATTTCCCACAGGAACAGCTGGCCAGGTTAACTCCTATCTTCGCGAGGCTGCTATCACCGTTGCTTAGGTTCCTGGCTGTCATCACGGTCGCTCCTCTCCGCGCAAGAAATCTGGCCAAGACAATAGCCAGGGACAAGCCAGTGAGTACTTTGAATGTACTCGCAAACATTATGAACACGGGTATAATATAACAACGATGTTCTGAAATATTTATGCTCACGACGTCAGTCACAAAAGATAATAAAAACTCTGATGCATGCAAGCGGGTTATGAATATGCAATAACATATTAATAATAAAATGCACCGATCGGGTTTCTGAAGCGACGTCTCGAAAGGTTAGTAAACAAAGAGAAATGCCTCAGTCGGGCGTCTGAGCGACACCACATAAAGGGCTTATAAAGAAAATAAATAACAACATGCCACGATCGAGGCGTCTGGCGACACCACATAAAGGGCTTATAAAGAAAATAAATAACAGCATGCCACAGTCAGGCGTCTAAGCGACACCACATAAAGGGCTTATAAAGAAAATAAATATAGTGAATATCCGGGAGGTAGAACCATCCCAGGGATACTCAATATTTCAAATAATATAAAGGGGTTAGTCCATAATAAAAATAATCATAATCATCATAAGTCTCAAGTCATGTTCCCAGTTCTGGTTTAACAGTTTTCTCCTTCGAAGACCGACACTAAGACCGACACTTGACCCATCCTGCATCAGTAATCCTTAACCATGGACACGGCTATTCGAATAGGTTTAATCTCTGCAGAGGGTGTACTCTTTACCCACAATTAACGGATTCCTTTAGTCCATCGGGAGTAATTCCGTCTACGACCTTTTAGTTGAAAACACACCTAACTTGCACACACCAGCTTAACTTACCGGTGTCTGGAATCACCCACGACACATGTCAAGCAAAACTTTAAGTGGGGAGGCTACAACCTCGCGTAGCATGGGATCAAATTTATATTCTTGGCGCTCTAAGGGGTGGCCTCCCTCTCGGTCTCAACCGGAAACACCCATGCCCCGGACCAGGTGGCTTGCCTACCAGCTACAACCGGTATCTTCCACCATGGCCTCTCACATGCGGTGTGTGCTAGAAAGAGGTTGACAACTTCTTGAACCGTACTCTACTTGTTGTAGAGGCAGTGGTAGTACTGAAACAAGTATGGGGTTTATCGAACAAGACTCGATCTATGGTGGACTCAGGAGGTTTAAGTATTCCTGCAAGATTAGCATAACGAATATATTTCATCCAATGCATGTAATCACCACTCATCATACCCTTCATGCCTTGCCGGACACACTCGTCTCAACGAGAAACTTGGGACAAGCTCGGGTCTACCCAAGACAGAGAATTTCCCGTTTTCCTTCCGGTAGGCACGAAAGGCATACGAGGATGATCACTATCACAAGCATGTCCATTTCCAACAGCAAGGAAATTTCAAATAAGCATTCATGCAAACGATCACATCACCACATAAAATAACGAGTTCTACGTATTGAGGTGGTGTCATGATCGTGTCAACCAATGCATGCAAAATATTATGCCAGGGTTCAGAATGCTTGCCTTCAATGTGTGGAAAGGCAGGGTGCACTCCAAAACTTTTGAAAGTTTGCTTCTCTCTCTCCAAAGTCCTATTTTAAATAAATTTGAATTAACACACAAATTCAAAACAGCACAAAAAAGTTGTTTGAATTTTTTTCAAATAAATCTTAAAATAAACTAGGTTAAATTTGAGAGATGTAGGAAAAAGAATCAATTCATTTGGAGTTATCATTAAAAAGTTATAGGCAGTCAAAGCTGTGGTCAAAATCTGTATTAAAAAGAAAATAAAACAGAAAAAGAAAAACGATTCGGACTGACCACGTCGAAGGCGTATTCTAAAAATACGTTTCCACTTATGCCTGCGCGCGCGTCGCCTCCTCCGGCCGAAACAGAGGCGGAGCTCCAGCGAGGCTCGCCGGCGAATGACGGCACCGTTCGGAAAACGGAGGCCATCCAGCGTGCTCGGGGATCAAGGCGGTCACTCCGGTGGTTGATATGGTCTCTGGGGTGGACGGAGCTGCCGGCGGTGAGCTTCGCGGCGGACGGTGGTCGTCGGGCAAAGTGATTTTTCTCCCGCAATGGGTCCCGATCAAAATCGAGCAGGGGGATGGTTTCACGAGGGGAAGAGGGAGTTCCTGGTGAAGAGACTGGAGAGGGGAGGCTCTAGTGGTGCCGAAATGGCCGGGGCGATGGCGGCGGCTGCAGTTGCCGGAGACGGGGAAGAAGGCCTCCCTCCGATGATTGCAGGCTGTGGGGTTGCCATGGGGGGGCCTGAGGTTGCCTCTGTGCTCGAATGGGTTCGGGGGCCTCCTTATATAGCGCAACGAGGTCGGTTTGCTGCGGCCGGATAAGTTCGTCGGCGAACCGCCTCCAGGTAGCGTCAGGGCGTCGTGGCGACGACGAGAGCTAGAGGACACTCGAGAGGATGAGGCTGAGCTGTTCCAGGGGCAGGTAGCGAGCTGGAGAGGCTTGGGCGGCACCGACCTGGCAGAGGCGCGCTGCGGACGCCGGCATGCCGCCAAGGGCTCTGACGGCGGTGCTGCAGGGCACCAGGGTCTGCTTGGCGTGTTGCGGTGAGAGGGAGAGTGCGTGGCGCGGCTTTGCGGCGTGGGCAAAACCAGGGTCGCGACGTGTCGGCTCAGGCGCGTCACGTGCAAAACGCGTGCTCTGCTCACGCCCAGAGCACGCACGGGACATGCTCGACGAAATGCCAGGGCGTGCTAGAGGTCTCGGGTGAGGCTGGCAATCAGCAAACCTAGGTTAGGAGTAGCTAGGAGTCTATTGGACATGGTGGTTAGGCTAGGGAAGTAAGATCATTGTGTAAGCTAAGACTCATGTCAAAACTGGTCATGCCCACAGGGTGCTCGACAGAATGCCACATGCACCTAGGCATTTCTTGGAGTGGTCAAATCTTCCAGAGTGGGGTCTCTTTAGATGCAAGAGAGGGTGGTGAGGTTAGTTTGCCAAAAGAAGAAACTTGCCAGAGCAAGTTTTGCAAAACTTCAGTTCTGGACAGAAAGAACAGGGCATGATTGCATGTAATAGAATTGCTCCAATGAGTCCAACCTCTTGGACTTAAGGTTCTAGCAGGGAGGGCTACAAGTAGGAAAAGGAATCACAACAAAGGGAGCAAGTTAAAATATAGCTGTAGTACAATCCATCCAGTTGCACCAGAATGAAGAAGAGGTTGATACACTCAATTTTTTCAAAGAACATCCCTGGATTTTTGCATATAATGGAATAATATGCTCCTACTGACATCCCAAAATTTTGGTAGAAGTTCTAAAGAAATATTTAAATAGGTTGTAGTGCAAAACTGTCCTCTGGACCAGATTTGAAAACTTGGTGTAGAACTCAAAATATCCAAGTAATGAAATATATTTTTGCATAAAAGTGTTTTAAAAACATCACATGACATCTCCAATTTTTGGTGGAATTTTGAAATAAATTTATCAAATGGTTGTAGTGCAAAAGAGGCCTGAAGCTTAGAAAAATCATTTTTCAAGAAATAAGGCATCAGGAAAAAAATTTATGCAAATAATCCCACTGATAAAAGAATTGTTTTATTTGTGAGGGAAAAGTAAGTCCAACAATAATTGAAAAGATCTCACTTGGGGTAGAAGTCCACAAAAATAAAGGGAAGAAAGGTTCTGAAATCAAAAGAAAATCCAGAAAACAAAAGTTTAAATTTCCTGGCAAAATTTTAATTAATAAAACAAGGTTAAAATTTTGGGGTGTCACAACACTACCCCCCTTAAGAAAAATCTCGTCCTCGAGATTTGCTAAGAGCGGTTTTGAAAAACAATACCCCACGGTTACGTGTCTTTGTAAGCAGGGTATGTGTTCGAGCGGTGGTGAGTCTGCTGCCGTGGTGCTGTGTGAAATAAAGTAATCCACGGCGTGAGAAGATATACGATGCGGCAACTCAAGGAAAAATAAATCTCACTCCCGGGTTTTTTTGCGAGAGAAACAGTAATATATAAGAGTCAAACCGCAACAGAACTACTCACATTAATAGAAACTAAATAATTTACTTGCCGCGCAAACTCGGGGTACCACGCATAAGTTACAACAAATAAGTAAAAGTTGCAAGAATAAACATAGCAGCGACGTCTATAATGCAAACGGTAACTGGACGGGGTCCCGATAAAACGTCTCTGGTACTGGGACACACTCCTCTTCTATCGGGGAAAGCGGATTGATCAGCCGATGAATGTGTCTCTCCTGGTCGGGCCTCAGTGGTCTGCCGATGGTGATCTGAGGATTTAAATCCGCGAGACTCTGGAGATATCCCATTACTCGTTGGGTCAAACGTTCTTGAGCTATGACGTACTGGACCAGGTTGGCCAGTACTGGGTCTCTCTCAATCTGTCCACCGGGAAAAGATGTCACTTCTCCGGGTGCTGCATGGCTCGGAAAGTAATAATACCCTCGTTCGCTGGCATAGGGTACCGCGAATCAAAGGCGAGCGAGTGCTTCGTAAGCAGCAACTTCTATGGCCATATGTGGGGTTGGCATAGATTTCCCCACGAAGGAAACTTCCGTTGGGTCTTGGTTGGAGTCTACGGGAGGGATGTGTACTGCTGCCCAATATTTCGAGGTGGAAGGTGTGATTCTCGATTTGAACAGCTCGTACTGGGGTGGTTGGGTAGAACCCATGGTACTACAGGTAAAGTCCCACAATATTTTGACAAAACTACCCGGGGTTGCATCTGATAAATACTAGGGCTCGGCATGGCAGGAAATGGTGCACAGGGTGAGGGGTGCTTGGCAAGGTCACGAGGTGGCCTTTTTATAGCACTGGAGCTGGGTTATTTTACCGTGGTGAAAGGTAATAAATTTGCCAGCTTAGCTCCAAGGGTCGAGGTCAAAGCCACAGACACATACCTCACTAAAGTGACGTATCACTGTGGGGGTTGTCGGGGTTGGTTGTTGGCAGCTGTGCCTGGAAAAATATGCAACTGCGTGCTGACATGATTATGAAAGGTTACTATCTAAAACAGAGGCACAACAACAGGCTGCGTTAATTCACAAGGTCACATGATTACGAAGCGAGGATACACACTGACTCGGCACTACTTGGGTGACTTAGTCTACCTCGTTTATATCCAAACGGGCATGCCTTGTGGATGTCGAGGTTTCTCCACGGGTCTCACCGTTGGAATTAGCCGGAGATGGTGGAGGAACTGCAGGGTCGGGGTAGCGATGATGATCATCACGAGGATTGTTGGCCACAATGCCTTTGGAGTGTGCTCCCAAAAGGTGACGAAGCACTTCTGGGGTCATCAAAGTATCTTGGTTGAGGGCTCGGGCTGATCTCAAGGTCTCGATCGGGTGTCCGAACAACACGACTGGGTTGTCGACGTCGGGCTCGTCTTCTCCTCTCGTCGGGGCTCGACGAACCAGCTCTCCACGAGCTGCGATCAGATCAATGGTGATTTGATCAAATAGTGCCTCTAGTGCACCTACATAGCGCACTAGGTGCAATAATGCAGGATCCGTCTCGTGATCTCCGTTGGCAACTTGGGGTGGTCTACCATACCCTTCACGTCTGGGGTAGTAGTAGAATGAGCGACAGTTAACTCTGGGCGACAACTGCCGGAGTTGAACTATAGCCTCTCGAGCAGCTAATTTGGATGGCTTGTGGCTCGAAGGAAGTTGTACTTCCGTGAACTCAGAGGCGTTCATGGCGAGACCCCTACCATAGATGTGCACAAGGGCCTGCACTGACGGCTTTCACCGCCCATGGGTCCTTGGTACACAACATATTCTGGGGGCTCTTCTAACGCATAGGCACGACGGGTGAGGTTTGCGAGTATGGTCACAAAACCTCCAAGGTTGGTTGTTGTGGTTTCATTGTGCACGATAGGGCCAGGCATAATGGCTCGGTTTGAGGTAGAGGTTGTGTTGTGCTGGGTTGAGGTTAGCGTGCCCTTCTTATAGAAAAAGGGAACGGAGTCTTCCTTCGCACGCTTGCGAATGAGACCTTATAGGCACCGGTCACTGGCGCATGATCGACAGGCTAGGTTGATAGGTTTGGCACTGACCGTCAAAAGTGTCGGAGTCACTGTGTGGCTATCTTGCACGAGAAGCCTGGCTGGGTTTTGGTTAAGGTCTGGTGGTTTGGCTTACCTAGGTTTTTCGACCTGGCTAAGATAGGATTAGCCAATGGTCAGCCTGGCTCTGATACCAAGTTTGTGGCGACCGGTTTTCCAGGTATTAATTCCCAGAAAATGGCCCTTGTGCTCATCAGCCCCAGGATTACTGTTAGCTGATGGGGCACCAACTTGATACGGAAATTCCAAGCAAAACACAAAATATGTAGTACAAGACCATTCTGGTCTATGAGTACAACAAATGGTTTCTAGTGGTTGATGGCGGAAGCGGGTTGTGAATCATCAGTGTCTATGGGACTCCATTTCCCACAGGAACAGCTGACCAGGTTAACTCCTATCTTCGCGAGGCTGCTATCACCGTTGCTTAGGTTCCGGGGCTGTCATCACGGTCGCTCCTCTCCGCGCAAGAAATCTGGCCAAGACAATAGCCAGGGACAAGCCAGTGAGTACTTTGAATGTACTCGCAAACATTATGAACACGGGTATAATATAACAACAATGTTCTGAAATATTTATGCTCATGACGTCAGTCACAAAAGATAATAAAACCTCTGATGCATGCAAGCGGGTTATTTATGAATATGCAATAACATATTAATAATAAAATGCACTGATCGGGTGTCTGAAGCGACGCCTCGAAAGGTTAGTAAACAAAGAGAAATGCCTCAGTCGGGCGTCTGAGCGACACCACATAAAGGGCTTATAAAGAAAATAAATAACAACATGCCACAGTCGGGCGTCTGAGCGACACCACATAAAGGGCTTATAAAGAAAATAAATAACAGCATGCCACAGTCAGGCGTCTAAGCGACACCACATAAAGGGCTTATAAAGAAAATAAATATAGTGAATATCCGGGAGGTAGAACCATCCCAGGGATACTCAATATTTCAAATAATATAAAGGGGTTAGTCCATAATAAAAATAATCATAATCATCATAAGTCTCAAGTCATGTTCCCAGTTCTGGTTTAACAGTTTTCTCCTCCGAAGACCGACACTAAGACCGACACTTGACCCATCCCAGACTGTAATCCTTAACCATGGACACGGCTATTCGAATAGGTTTAATCTCTGCAGAGGGTGTACTCTTTACCCACAAGTAACGGATTCCTTTAGTCCATTGGGACTAATTCCGTCTACGGCCTTTTAGTTGAAAACACACCTAACTTGCACACACCAGCTTAACTTACCGGTGTCTGGAATCACCCACGACACATGTCAAGCAAAACTTTAAGTGGGGAGGCTACAACCTCGCGTAGCATGGGATCAAATTTATATTGCGCGCTCTAAGGGGTGGCCTCCCCTCTCGGTCTCAACCGGAAACACCCATGTGTCGGTGTACTAGAGTAGGGTTACCCTAGTATCCCGTACTCGTGCACGGACAGTTGTAGCACCTCAGCGGTGGTTTGCCTCACACCGCTAAGATCCTCCGTGGCTCCTTTGGAGCCATTCAAGAACAAAGTATTTGGTTAAGAAGACAAGGCCCCGCAAGAGGAGCTTGTCGGGAAGGCCACTCAAGGCATGCAGAAGACAAGGCCCCGGCAAGAGGAGCTTGCCAGGAAGGCCCAGAGCGCGACAAGCCTCCGGACGCGACAAGGATTCGGCCGCGGCAAGGCGCTTGCCGCGGCATGCAACCTCTCTCCATCTCCGCTCCAGCTCATCCAGCAACGTGTCGCCATGGGACCGCTCCATGCGCTGCGTGTCGAGAGGCTGCAGGCAGCCGGAGAGCAGCGATAAGCGGCGCCGACAAGCTTGCCATCGTGGCGAAGCGGAGGCGCACTGACGGTCTCTGTTAATCGTTTGGGCGACTCGACGGGCATTTATTGCTTTTGTCCCTTGCCGCCGAGTTAGGTATTTTGCATCGCATAATCGCTCGGTAGGTGTACCAACTCCTGTTTTTACATTTGTACCCTCATCTATGTTGCCACCTGTCGGAGACCCCTTGAGCATATAAAAGGAGGCCCATGCGCAACGTAGAAAGGGGTCGGTTCGTTCGACTCACTCGAGACCAGATACGCTCACGCTGGGTTTTGTAGCTCTCATCGCTCCCTAGCAAGAACACAATATATCAGACAAGCAGCAGTAGGAGTTTTATCTCTCCGGAGAGCTCCAAAGCTGGGTAAACTGCTCGTGTGCCTCGCCTCGATCCGCTCTTCGTGCGATCTCCGCCCCCTCCGAACCACAAGGGCCTGGTCCACCGCCCCATAGGTGTTCGTGGTACGATCAGCCTCCCGACGCCTTTGGCGCGCCCGGTAGGGGTGTCGAGGCCGTGTGAATCTGATCCGGCGTTCACACGAGCAGCGTCATCAACATCTTCCTCAACATGCCACCGAAGAAGAAGGCTTCGCGGCAGCAGAATCCGTCGTCGTACCCACCTTCACCGCAGCAAACGGGTGGTGGGGCAGACGCTGGCGGAGGAACGGGCGCCGACGAAGGTGCTCGCGACGTTGCCAAGTCCAAGGACAAGGCCCCGCAAACCTCGGCGTCCGCGCATCCCCCCCGCCCATCTCAGGAGATGCGGGACCAACAATGTCATGGCGCTCACAATGCCATACGTTCGTTGGATCGAGACCCTCAAGACCGGCATGCGCGCCAACATGCCGGGCACGAGTGAGATACGGTCGCCGGACTGGTGCTGCTCCTTCTAACGTGGTTAGAAGTCCGAGCATATCCCGCCTCGCACCGTTCTCCAATGCCACCCACTACTCCAGCAGAAGCTGGCGAGAGCTCAGCTGCTCCTCGACTACCCTCCAACGGCCGACAAAGGTCGACGGTGGAGGGCCACTATCCGAGCCTCATCGGCTTTGCTAACAGCCGACGCCCGCGGCAACTAACGCCATCATTGCCGCGGCGAGACGACAAGGCACGAGCCGGTGGCGACGAGATCGCCGGAGGTGCAACCACCGTGCACTCTCCACCACGAAGGCCAAGATCGCCGACTCACCGGATCCACCTCGACAGCGACTCCACCGCGTCGTCGGATTCGCGAGCTCGCCGCGATCAGCGCCAAGTTCTTCATGAGCGACAACAAGAGGACGCTCGAACTCGCATCGAGCGCCGAAGAGAAGCGCGACGACGTCGATCCGGCTGCCGCTGGGCCTTCTGTTGACATGCGCGCCGGAGGAGCCGAACGACTTGTCAGACGCGGTAGGTTGTCCTGCGTTCACTCGAGAGCTGCGGCAAGTCCAGTGGCCCAGCCAGAAAAACTTCAAACCAGACGTGCCGGAGAAGTATGATGGCAGGACGCATCCGTCGGAGTTCCTCAGCATCTACACCATTGCGGTGCAAGCTGCGGGGGGACGGGATGACAAGATCCTCGCCAACTACTTCCCGCTCGTGATCAAGCCCAACGTCAGATCTTGGCTCATGCACTTGCCGGACAGCTCCATATCTTCTTGGGCAGATCTGTGCCATCAGTTTGTTGGCGCCTTCACGGTGGCCACAAGCCTCATGGCCAAGAGAGTGACCTTCATCTGCTCGCCTGTAAGGAAGGAGAGTCCTGTGCAAGTTCATTCAGAGATTCAGCCGTGTGCACTACAACATCCCGGACGTCCACCCCCGCCAAGGTGATCAGCGCATTTCATCAGAATGTGCGGAACCGCAGGATGAGGGAGGAGATGGCGATGTGCAAAGTCAAGGATGTCAGTGAGCTGTACGCCTTGGCCGACAAGTGTGCGCGCGCTGAGGAAGGGAGGAGACTCCCAGGAGAGAATACAGAAGCAGGATCTGACAGTGATGACACCGCCCCGGCAAAGAAGGGCCGGCGGCGAGGCAACAGGAAGAAGAAAAGCAGAGAAGTGCTAGCAGTCGAGCAGTCCCAAAACGGAGGTGGCGACAAGAACGCCAAGGCTGGTGGCTCCGGCAAGGAGGTTGCCGTGGCCGACGCCAGCCACTCGGTGGCGGCCGCCGACAAGCGGATGACACGGCAAGCGATCTTGCAAGATCCACCGCACCAAGGGCCACGACCTCCAGAGCTGCAAGAAGGTCGAGCAGCTTGTCGAACAGCAGAGAGCTGAGTATGAGCGGCACTACAAGGAGAAGGCCCAGGAAGGTGCTGGGGGAGCAAGCAAGAAACGTCCCGGCCGGGGAGGACGCCGCGGCAAGGCCAAGCAGCGGCAAGGAGATAGACCTCCCCGCGGCCGCGACAAGGATGAAGATGATGACGACAACGAAGATATGGAGGATGACGACGCCGATGAGCAGGAGTTTCAGAAAGCCACAGAGGTCCTCTGCGTTGACGGAGGTGCTTCCCTGCATACCTCCCACCGACAACTCAAGCAATGGATGCGGGAGGTCAATGCAGCGGAACCATCCGTAGAGTCACGCAAGCCTCTCAAGTGGTCCAGACGCCTATCATTTTTTATATTGAGGACCACCCTGATCGCATAATCATGCGGTCGGGTGCTTGCCGATGTTGGTCTCACCAACCATCCGCAACCTCAAGGTCACCAAAATGCTAGTTGACGGCGGGCCGGCTTGAATCTGATCTCCTCCGCGGTGCTCCGAAGCTTCAAATCCTCGACAATGAGCTCGAAGAGACTGGTACCTTCCAAGGAATCAATCAGGAAGGAGCAAGCGAAGGGGAAGATTACGTTGCGGTAACATTTGGCAGCGAGCTGAACTTTAGGACTGAGAGGGTCACATTCGACGTTGCCGATTTCCGTTGCCTTATAATGGGATACGTGGCCGTCCAGCACTCGCCAAGTTCATGGCAGCCTCTCACTACGCCTACAACCTACTCAAGATGCCAGGCTCGATAAGCGTCATCTCTGTCCATGGCGACAAGAAGGATGCCCTTATCTGTGCCGACAAGATCTACCGGGATGCAGCAGCCGCGACAGATTGCCAAGCACTTGCCGCTGAAGCTCCCGGGGGGAAGAAGACGAAGTCCAAGTCCGGCAAGGGCTCTGATGCTCACTCCGGCAAGCGCACCTCTTCGGAGTGCTGCGCTACCGTCGAGGACGTACCATCGAGCTCCACCGGCAAGTGCAAGAAGATGGTGGCTCCGCCGAAGACCAAGAAGGTGCCCGCCAAGGAGGACGGCACTGGTGGTACCTTCACCATCAGTGCCTCTCTCGACCCTAAATAGGAAGGCGCGCTCGTTGCTTTCCTGCGGGCGAATGTCGACGTGTTTGCATGGCAACTGTCCGACATCCCCGGTGTTCCCAGGGAAGTGATTGAGCACCGCCTGGCCGTTTGTCCTCATGCGTGGCCCGTCAAGCAAAAATTCAGGAAACAAGCAGTGGAGCGCCAAGAATTCATAGCGAAGAGATCAGGAACCGGAAGCGGCAGGCCTTGTCGAGGAGTGCTCCATCCTACGTGGTTGGCCAATCCTGTAGTCGTACGCAAAGCAAATGGAAAATGGAGACTTTGTATTGACTTCACGGATGTTGATAAAGCTTGTCCCAAAGATCCATTTCCCTTGCCGCGCATTGACCAGATTGTTGACTCCACGGTGGATGTGATTTTCTTTCGTTCTTGACTCATACTCAGATACCATCAGATCTTCATGGCTGAAGAAGATGAGGAGAAGACCGCATTCATCACACCATGTGGCACATATGTTTCATACGGATGCCTTCGGTTTGAAGAATGTTGGTTCAACATTTGCAAGGGTAGTCCATGACGCTTTTGACCCGCAAATGCACAGAAATGTAGAAGCCTACATGGATGACATAGTGGTCAAAAGCAAGGACAAAGCAACTCTGGTTCAAGATTTGGGCCGAGACCTTTGCAAATCTGCGCCAAGATCAACCTCAAGCTCAACCCCGAGAAGTGCGTGTTTGGAGTCCCTTCCGCAAGCTTCTCGGGTTCTTCGTGGTCTCAATGAGGGATTGAAGCTAATCCCGACAAGATCAAGGCCATTGAGCAGATTGAAGCACCAAAGCGCGTCAAGGATGTACGAAGACTTGCCGGTTGCGTGGCTACTCTCAGCAGGTTTATTTCTAGGTCTGCTGAACGCACCCTGCCGTTTTTCAAAATTTTGAAAAAGGCAGGTCCAATGAAATGGACTCCCGAAGCGGAGGCTGCGCTGCAGGACTTAAAGAGATACCTGTCCTCCACTCCAACACTTGTTGCACCTAAGCCACAAGAGAAGTTGCTGCTATATATAGCGGCAACCAATCAAGTGGTTAGTGCTGCGTTAGTAGCGGAGAAGGAGGCGGATGACGAGCCGGCAACCACGGCAAGCACATCAGGCGACAAGCAGGGGGCTTCGCCGACAAGCTCTGGTCCCGACAAGGGCCGAATCCAGCGAGGCATGATCGATCGATGCGAGAAAAAGGATGGTGCAGCGCCCAGTCTACTTTGTTAGTTCCCTCCTGCAGGGCGCTAGGTCAAGGTACTCTGGTGTGCAGAAATTGCTTTTCGGCCTACTCATGGCCTCGAGAAAGCTGCGCCATTACTTGCAAGCACATGAGATCATAGTTGTCACTCGCTTTCCGCTGAAGAGGATACTGCAGAATCCAGAAGCAACGAGCAGGATTGTCGAGTGGGCGTTGGAGCTGTCAAGCTTTGGTCTTGTCACAGCCCTAGAATTGTTTGACATTAGTTGCATTAAGGCATTCATGTCATCATGTTAATTTTCATGAAATTGAAATGGGGATTTGTGAAACCCTCAGAATAATTTTTGGAAATGAACCAAATATAAAAAAATTTCTCCAAAGGGTCCAGGAAAATGCTCATGTGGCCCTCTGAAAATATTGGACAGAGATAATAATCAAACCAATATTTTTGGGAGTTCATAAGTATTCATTTTTGGGCATTTGGAATTAATGCATACCTATTGCTTTGGATATATATAAAATTATATATATAAAACATTGGCCAAAATTGTGCTTTTTGTTGAAGAGCTACGGAATATTACCACTAGCTCATATAAAATTGGCATAATTAAATAAAGTGATTTGGTATTTTTTAAATAAATCAAACAAATGTCAGAAATTAGAAAAGAAAAACAAAATAGAAAAAAAACCCTACCTGACCTACCTGGCGCCCAACCGGCCCAGCTTCTCTCCCCCCCCCTCCCCCTCGCTGGCCCAGGCGGCCCAGCCCACCACCGCCTCCTTCCTGTCGCCTTCCTCCTCTGCCAGGAGGAGGGCGCGCGTGCCGACGCCAAGCGCCTGCCAGCCACCTCCTGCTTCCCGGCCACCTCCTGCTTCCCGGCCACCTCCTGCTTCCCGGCCCTCCTAGACGACGCCACGGAGAGCCACGCAGCCCCCGGCTCTCTCTCACTCTCTCCGACCCCTTCCCCTCCTCTGCTCTCTCTCCGTGCCTTTTGAGACCGCCGACGAGAACCACCGCGCCACCGTGCTCCCCTTGCCCTCTCTGCCCTGTCCAACGGGTCTGCCTCGCCCGTGAAGCACCAAGATGAAGCACGCATACACGGACGCCTGAAACGACGCCATCGTCTTCGTCTTCCTCGTTGAGTACCGCGGATCTCCACCGTTGATGTGCCGCCGTCCGAGCTTCCCCGAGCCCGCTTCTATGGCCACTGCAACCGCTGTGAGGCCACGATCCTTTTCCCCCTAACCCCATGCTCGAGTGCCTCCTCTAACCGCCTAACCACCTTGCCGAGCGCTCCTCGCCGCCCGGCTATGGCGCCCGCCATGACATTCTTTGTAGCTCGCGTCAGGAGCCCATAAGCACGCCAAAGACACTCCTGTGAGCACGTAGCACCCTTCGTCTTCCCCTTTTGAGCACCGTGAGCATCGACACCATCCGCGCCCGAACTCCGGCCGCCGCCCAGCTTCGCTTCCGGCGAACACCGCCACCCCGCACCTCCCGCTAGTCTCCTTAGATGCGCAGTGAGCCCGGGCGTCACGTAGGGCCCCTCCGCCTCTCTTTTGGTCACCGGAGGAGGAAACCCGCACCCCTCCGCCGTCTCTGGCTCCGCCGGCGACGAGCCGCGGGTCAACTCCGGCGAGTTGGCCCGGGTTTGACCATGGGTTGACCTCCCCCGTGCGTCACTGACGTGTGGGCCACCCCCCTGACAATTTAGTTAGTATTAGCTTAACACTAATTAACCTAGATTAGTTAGCTAGTTAGTCGCTGACTAGTGGGCCCGCCCCACAAACAGCTTAGTTAAAATTAACTTAAGACTAAATAACTGGGTTAAATAGTTGTGCCATCGACACGCTGGGACCCACAGGTCAGGTTTGACCTGGGCGCCCGATTGACCTGCTGACGTCACCTCGACGTGGTCTTGACGCCATAATCATTTTCTCGACTTAATTTAATTCAGGAAATTTCGTAAAATGCCCTAAACTTTAATAAATCATAGAAATTCAACCGTAACTCGGATGGAAATAATTTATATATGAAAATGATCAGAAAAATATGAAGAATCTGTTTATGCCATGATCATGCATGTTTGAACAAGTTAACCTCACTGAATAGGATGAATCATGATTAAGGTAATTTATGAAATAGCATTTGGAGTTGGAGTTCAACCTTGTTTGAATTCCACTTCAACTAACTTGGATTATTATTGCATTAGGTGAATTCAGTACCTTAATATGACATCTCATTCATGTGAATGTGCATTGCATTGATTGTGTTCTCTCTTGTTGCGGTAATTGTTCCTCTCGGTGAGCGGCGTCTAAGCGATGAATTCGATGACACCGATGAAGAACTATATTATCTTCGGTGCCGGGCAAGCAAAACCCCTTGTTCATTCCGATACAATCCCACTCTCTCGCTCCTGCTCTATTTTACTGCATTAGGACAACAACGACTCATGTGTTACTTGCAGTGATAGCTGAACCCCTTGATCCTTTGCATGACCTGTCATTCCACAAGAATTAGATGAAACCCACTAGCATGAGTAGGAATTGTTTGAGCCATGTTGTGCCTACTCATTTATGCTTGTTTGTCATGCACACTCTTTGCTTAGAGTTGAGTCGGGTCTGATTCATCGGGAATGAATTGGAGCAGTTGTGTGAACATGTCCTATTGTGTGTGAGCTAAGTGTGTGAACACGATTTGGTAAAAGGTAGCGGTGAGAGGCCATGTAGGAGTACATGGTGGGTTGTCTCATTGCAGCCGTCCTCGAGGCCCGAAGTTACGTGTTTGTGATCCATGAAAGCAGTTACTACCACGCATTGGGCCCGAAACCAATGGACCCTCTCGGCTTCTTGACCACCCTTGTTCCTGGTCCGGAGTTGCAAGTAGTTTACGGTGTTTGTAGTATCTTTGGGGGCCGCCGCATAGCGCTGACCTTAGGGGTGGGTTGTGTTGCGGTAGGCACCGTGTCTGATGTACCGATTCGCCCGTTTGGTGTCTCGGGAACCCTGTACACATCGTTCGGGGCCGTATGGGAAACCTCGGCGGACTCCTGCGGATGGAACCCGAATAGGCGATAAACTGGACTAGGGACTTGAGTGTTTAGGTAGGCGTGGCCGACACCCACGTTGGGCTTCCGCTTGAAGGTTGCCGAGTACATGTCGTGTAACGGCGGTAAGTGGTGAGCGTGTGTGAAGAAGTACACCCTGCAGGGTTTAATATGATCTATTCAATAGCCGTGTCCACGGAGAAGGACTTCTGGATTGCCTATATCGGTTCATAGACAAGTGAAAGTGGATACTCTAAAATGCGCAAGATAAGCGTGAGTGCTATGGATGGCGTTCTCGTAGGGAGGCGGGAGGCGGGTCCATAGTGGTGTATTGATATGGTGAATATGTGGACTCGTGTGCGCCACCTCAAAAGAGTTACTTGCAATGTAGTTCGGGATAGCCACCGAGTCAAAGCTGGCTTGCTGCGGTCAAACTCCACCAACCCCTTTTGATAATGATGCATATGTAGTTAGTTACGATGTAAGTCTTCTTGAGTACAATTGTACTCACGTTTGCTTATTTTATGTTTTGCGAGAGAGGCGTCGGTCTACGCTAGTAGTTCCGCTTGGACTTGACGTTTAGCTTGTTACCTCAGCTACGATCTTGTGCCCTCGGCAGATCTCGGTAGATAGTCGAGGCTTCTCGGCCTTTTTCATTTATAGTTGTGCGTACTCGGACATGATTAGCTTCGCTTGTGCTTTGACTTGTATGCTCACGAGTGTTGGGTCATGAGACCCATGTTTGTAATATCTCGCTCCTCGGAGCCTATTGATAAATATTTGAGTCGTAGAGTTATGTTGTGATGCCATGTTGTATCTACGCATATCGAGCATAATGTGTGTATGTCTGAAATGCTTGATATGTGTGGGATCCGACAAACTAGTTGTTTATCCTTGGCAGCCTCTCATATGGGGAAATGTAGTCTCGTGCTTCTGAGCGATAGTAGTCCGCTACAGCCCGGTTCACCGGAGTCCTGCTAGCCCAAAGACTACCGCTTGGACACTTGACTGGCGGCATGTGTTTCACTTCGTTCCTATGTCCGTCCTTCGGGAAATGTCACGCGGTGTTATTCGGAGTCCTGCCTAGCCTTTGCTACAGCCGGGATACAGAGTCCTGTTAGCCCGATGCTACAGCCCGAATATATACGTTGATGACCGACATGCTCGATGTGATTCATGTATGCCTGTCCCCATAGGTTAGTGCCGCTTTGGGTTCACGACTAGCCATGTCGGCCCGGGTTCTTTGTCATATGGATGCTAGCGACACTATCATATACGTGAGCCAAAAGACGCAAACGGTCCCGGCCATGGTAAGGCGACACCGGTAGAATACCGTGCGTGAGGCCGCAAAGTGATATGATGGGTTACATGCTAGATCGGTGTGACTTAGGATCGGGTCCCGACAGCGTTGGTATCGAGCCCCGATCGCTGTAGGATTACCAAGCCAAAGCTGGTCGAAGTTGTGTCTAGAAATGCTTTAGTTATATAAGGGAATTGATTGTGGAAGGAACGTAAGGCTCTTTTTACTCCTTATACCTCATGGCCTTCGATCTGAGTCATCCTCTTTTCTTCTACGGGTTTAAGAACTAGGCTTCTCATCTATCTATCGAGGATGACGTGTTACTAATCCCTAGACTTTTAAGATTGTTGGTTTTAATCCCGATTCAGTTCCTACTACTTACGTATGATAAATGTTGATCTCGTAATCTTGTTATGATGTTGTTGAGTGGTTATGCCACCATTCTTGCAGGATGTCTCAAATCATTTTGAGCATTTACAGCCGTTATGCTGTCCGAGTCATCCCAGGTCTCTAAATAGTCTGATGCATTTGCAAATTCCTTCTTTCCGTTCCCGATGTCCTTTTTGGTCAGAATAAGCACACTAACCGGTGCATTGAGGTAATTTATTACCTTGACATATATGTTGGAACTATTATTATGACCTTAGGTGTTTAGGAAGTCACCTAGCAATTCAGCAATGCTTTTGTATCCCAAGTGTGATGATTCTGGCCATCACTTTGAAAGCATCCCGTGATGCCATTTAGTAGTAGGTATTCTACTCTGGGTTCTTTGAACCCGAGATTCATCCTACTTCATGTTGTTAGTATTTGCTAATGCCCTTAGGATATTAGTAACCTTGCGATAGTCCTCGAGGTCCATGGTATTTCCTTCTTCCAAATACTACGAACCGCTTATGGCAGAAGTTCTTTTGAGCCAAAAGATCACAATAAGAGTGCTCTTGAGGAGTTCTCCATTCATAATTGTGACTCTGCCAGTTCTACCTTCTCTGCATGGATTATCCGGAAGAAATGTTGAGCTTCGTTCGACATACTAATCTGTGCATCCACAACTCGAGAAAATTATATGTTCCTCTGAGTTGCTCTCTTCGATTGCATTCCGACCTTCGCTCTATCAATTGATAGTCGAGGAGTAGGCGTGCACTCGTCATCAATGCATTTTATCCTTGTGGTCCGTCAAGCCATTCTGTTCTAGAATGACTAGGAGAAACAAACTCGATACCTCATCCATTTCTAGGATTGGGTCAAAGTAGTTGTATCCCATGCAGATCAAAATGCCAATTCAGCTTTTGAATATGTTCTACCCTGAAGTGTTACCATCTTTATGTCAAGAATGTCATGGGAATTGCACAACCTCTTAGAAATTCTTGGCGGTGATACTCTCGCTATCATTATTCATTCCTCGGTTCCGTGTTGTTGCAACCGGAATGCCGACAAATGAGTTGTGATGTGTGAAATCAATACTCCGAGCCACTCGTTGCTTGGTGGTAAATGGACACTATTCTCATTTTTAGCATGTTGGTTATTAAACCATCATCCTAAGATTGATCGTGCTACCTAGTCCTTACTTCTGGTGCACCCCTCGATTGATGAGTTAGGATTGTGTCAAGTCCTCACTCATTTGATCATACCATCTTGCCCTGAAAAGCAAGATTGTTCTCGATGCTTAGTAACATACCGGTGGTTCGTGACTTTCCAAATATCTTCTTGGAAGTGTTACCGGGTTGATCCATGACTGTTATGTTGAGCCCGTGATCAAGTCGGTTTCTTGTGAACCACCCTTTCTCCAAGAATCTGTGTTGGATACCCCTGAGCTAGTTGGTTAAAGCCAAACAACAACTTGGAGAGTTGGAAGATAAAAGCTTGCCTAACTTAGTTCGATCCAAAGGGATATTCTTGAGTAGTGTGTGTTGAAGAGGGATGATATCTTCATCGATTGGTCCTCGTGATCAGTTGTTGGATCTATTGCCTTACCAATTCTTTGATTTGAGTATGGGCCATTGTCAAGTCAAATCAGAACCAACGATATTCGTAATGTTGTCTTACTCGTGGTTGATCCCTCGAGCATACCCATTACATCTTTGGTCTGACCAATGCTAACACCGTGTTCACATGATGGTGGAAGTCCAGTGATATGGAAATTCCGATGAGTTGCTGTTGAGCCCATCAGTACCATTTTGTCTCCCCCATGAGTCGTGTTGAACATTAACCTAGTGTTGGGAAAATTGTGTAAGCATTTCTTCGTGTGCCGTTCATGAAGCTTATGCTTGGATGGTTGAAGAGACTTCCTCGAATTTATGTGCTTTAGGTGTAAGTTGCCGCCATGAAATTGAGAAAGGTTTGTTTTGTTTCCTGTGGAATCATCCCAAGTCCGTCATGCATGTGCAAAGTATTCTATGGTTTGATAGACTGATCATCTTTATTTCATATGAATTCCACAGCACACCAAGCCACTGATTGATTTGTTCAAGGAAAGGAAGTTCCTTCTTAAGAGCATGCCTTATGCAAGGACTTCAATATCCTCGATTATGCTTCCCCACCCGAACTCGGTAGTATTTTATTATAAGACTACCTTGTGGTCATGCTTATGCAGGACAATGTGTTCACGGGTTTGTAGCAGAACCAGCTCATGTTTTGGAGCTTGCTATCGTAGTTCATATCCCGAGATTCTCGAAACGCCATCTCGTCGAATTGTGTTGCAAACTTTCTTTTCAGACATGCTGAGTCTGAAGTATCCTACTACCAATCGGATCTGAATCTCAGGCGGATATGATGGTTGGAACATTCGAACCGTTGCATTTCGTTCCCAGCTTGCACCGTCCTTGTGCCATTTCACTACGGGCTGCCTTCTTAGTAATTCTTGTCCAGGTTCATTTTCAAAAGTGGACTTACCCTAGGCCCCCTCCACCTCCGATGATAAGCAAAAATCATCCATTGCGTTGTCTTCAACAAGGTAGTCCATATCATCCATTCTAGTCCGGGTGTACCATTCCTTTGCACTCCGCCAAACGATCGTTCTAAATTGCCTTAGGCTAGTATGAAGAGTTTCAATGATCTCTGTATCAAAAGTAATTCTTTTTGCCACTTAAGGGAATAGTTCCTCGCGTCACCTCCCACAGAGGTGCCCCGCTATTGAATCATGGCAAATATTTTCTCACCACCTTGACACCATCCACCATCTTTCTAAGCGTGGAATTGTTGCCACCAATCAAACCCCGTTGTTGTTCTTCCATTCCTCTCGATGTGTTTTGTGTCTCAACTCGAGATGTGTCACCGTCTCAGTCCGTGAGTTGATCATGTTACCTGATCTTCATGAAGATCGAATCATGTAGGGTTTCCCCCTTCTTTCTATTGTCGTGTCGAGTGAAGATCTTGAAAGCAGAGACGTCAAGACCAAGATGATGGAGTAACTCAACATCTTCGAGAAGGGCAAATGGATCATGAAGATTGTGATAGTTTGTGACTTCCCTTTTCCTCTTACCTCACGTCTTGAATCTCGGGGCGAGATTCTTGTTTAGTGGGGGTGAGTTATCACAGCCCTAGAATTGTTTGACATTAGTTGCATTAAGGCATTCATGTCATCATGTTAATTTTCATGAAATTGAAATGGGGATTTGTGAAACCCTCGTAATAATTTTTGGAAATGAACCAAATATAAAAAAAAATTCTCCAAAGGGTCCAGGAAAATGCTCATGTGGCCCTCTGAAAATATTGGACAGAGATAATAATCAAACCAATATTTTTGGGAGTTCATAAGTATTCATTTTTGGGCATTTGGAATTAATGCATACCTATTGCTTTGGATATATATAAAATTATATATATAAAACATTGGCCAAAAATTGTGCTTTTTGTTGAAGAGCTCTGGAATATTACCACTAGCTCATATAAAAATTGGCATAATTAAATAAAGTGATTTGGTATTTTTTAAATAAATCAAACAAATGTCAGAAATTAGAAAAGAAAAACAAAATAGAAAAAAACCCTACCTGACCTACCTGGCGCCCAACCGGCCCAGCTTCTCTCCCCCCCTCCCCTCATTTGGCCCAGCGGCCCAGCCCACCACCGCCTCCTTCACTGTCGCCTTCCTCCTCTGCCAGAGGAGGGGCAGGCGCGTGCCCGGCAGCACGCTTGGCGCCCGGCCACCTCCTGCTTCCCCGGCCACCTCCTGCTTCCCCGGCCACCTCCTGCTTCCCCGGCCCTCCTAGACGACGCCACGGAGAGCCACGCAGCCCCCTGGCTCTCTCTCACTCTCTCCCGACCCCTTCCCCCTCCTCTGCTCTCTCTCCCGTACGCACCCGAGACCGCCGACGAGAACCACCGCGGCCACCGTGCTCCCCTTGCCCTCTGCCCTGTCCAACGGGTCTGCCTCCACGCCGTGAAGCACCAAGATGAAGCACGCGCATGCAGGGACGCCTGAAGCAGCGCCATCGTCTTCGTCTTCCTCGTTGAGTACCGCGGATCTCCACCGATTGATGTGCCGCCGTCCGAAGCTTCCCGAGCCCGCTTCTATGGCCACTGCAACACTGTGAGGCCACGATCCTTTTCCCCTAACCCCATGCTCGAGTGCCTCCTCTAACCGCTTAACCACCTTGCGGCGCTCCTCGCCGCCCGGCTATGGCGCCCGCCAGCAGCCACAGCTCTTTGTAGCTCGCGTCAGGAGCCCATAAGCACGCTCGGCCACCTCCCGAGCACGTAGCACCCTTCGTCTTCCCCTTTTGAGCACCGTAGCATCGACACCATCCGCGCCCGAACTCCGGCCGCCGCCTTGCTTCGCTTCCGTGAACACTGCCACCCCGCACCTCCGCTTAGTCTCCTTAGATGCGTGAGCCAAGGCCACGTAGGGCCCCTCCGCCTCTCTTTTGGTCACCGGAGGAGGAAACCGCACCCTCCGCCGTCTCTGGCTCTGCGGCTGACGAGTCATGGGTCAACTCCGGCGAGTTGGCCGGGTTTGACCATGGGTTGACCTCCCCCGTGCGTCACTGACGTGTGGGCCACCCCCCTGACAATTTAGTTAGTATTAGCTTAACACTAATTAACCTAGATTAGTTAGCTAGTTAGTCGCTGACTAGTGGGCCCGGCCCCACAAACAGCTTAGTTAAAATTAACTTAAGGCTAAATAACTGGGTTAAATAGTTGTGCCACTGACACGCGGGACCCACAGGTCAGGTTTGACCTGGGCGCCCAGTTGACCTGCTGACGTCACCCTGACGTGGTGCTGACGCCATAATCATTTTCTGGACTTAATTTAATTCAGGAAATTTCAGAAAATGCCCTAAACTTTAATAAATCATAGAAATTCAACCGTAACTCGGATGGAAATAATTTATATATGAAAAATGATCAGAAAAATATGAAGAATCTGTTTATGCCATGATCATGCATGTTTGAACAAGTTAACCTCACTGAATAGGATGAATCATGATTAAGGTAATTTATGAAATAGCATTTGGAGTTGGAGTTCAACCTTGTTTGAATTCCACTTCAACTAACTTGGATTATTATTGCATTAGGTGAATTCAGTACCTTAATATGACATCTCATTCATGTGAATGTGCATTGCATTGATTGTGTTCTCTCTTGTTGCGGTAATTGTTCCTCTCGGTGAGCGACGTCACGAGCGATGAATTCGATGACACCGATGAAGAACTATATTATCTTTAGAAGTGCCGAACCAAGCAAAACCCCTTGTTCATTCCGATACAATCCCACTCTCTCGCTCCTGCTCTATTTTACTGCATTAGGACAACAACGACTCATGTGTTACTTGCAGTGATAGCTGAACCCCTTGATCCTTTGCATGACCTGTCATTCCACAAGAATTAGATGAAACCCACTAGCATGAGTAGGAATTGTTTGAGCCATGTTGTGCCTACTCATTTATGCTTGTTTGTCATGCCTGCTACTGCTTAGAGTTGAGTCGGGTCCGATTCATCGGGAATGAATTGGAGCAGTTGTGTGAACATGTCCTATTGTGTGTGAGCTAAGTGTGTGAACACGATTTGGTAAAGGTAGCGGTGAGAGGCCATGTAGGAGTACATGGTGGGTTGTCTCATTGCAGCCGTCCTCGAGGCTGAGTTACATGTTTGTGATCCATGAAAGCAGTTACTACCACGCATTGGGCCCGAAACCAATGGACCCTCTCGGCTTCTTGACCACCCTTGTTCCTGGTCCGGGAGTTGCAAGTAGTTTACGGTGTTTGTAGTATCTTTGGGGCCGCCGCATAGCAGCTGACCTTAGGGGTGGGTTGTGTTGCGGTAGGCACCGTCTTGATGTACCGATTCGCCCGTTTGGTGTCTCGGGAACCACTGTACACATCGTTCGGGGCCGTATGGGAAACCTCGGCGGACTCCCTGGATGGAACCCGAATAGGCGATAAACACGGACTAGGGACTTGAGTGTTTAGGTAGGCCGTGGCCGACACCCACGTTGGGCTTCCGCTTGAAGGTTGCCGAGTACATGTCGTGTAAGCGGCGGTAAGTGGTGAGAGCGTGTGTGAAGAAGTACACCCCTGCAGGGTTTAATATGATCTATTCGAATAGCCGTGTCCACGGAGAAGGACTTCTGGATTGCCTATATCGGTTCATAGACAAGTGAAAGTGGATACTCTAAAATCGCAAGATAAGCGTGAGTGCTATGGATGGCGTTCTCGTGGGGAGGCGGGAGCGGGTCCATAGTGGTGTATTGATATGGTGAATATGTGGACTCGTAATGCCACCTCAAAAGAGTTACTTGCGATCGTAGTTCAGATAGCCACCGAGTCAAAGCTGGCTTGCTGCGGTCAAACTCCACCAACCCCTTTTGATAATGATGCATATGTAGTTAGTTACGATGTAAGTCTTGCTTTGAGTACAATTGTACTCACGTTTGCTTATTTTATGTTTTTGCGAGAGGCGTCGGTCTCGCTAGTAGTTCCGCTTGGACTTGACGTTTAGCTTGTTACCTCAACTACGATCTTGTGCCCTCGGCAGATCTGGTAGATAGTCGAGCTTCTCGGCCTTTTTCATTTATAGTTATGCGTACTCGGACATGATTAGCTTCCGCTTGTGCTTTGACTTGTATGCTCACGAGTGTTGGGTCATGAGACCCATGTTTGTAATATCTCGCTCCTCGGAGCCTATTGATAAATATTTGAGTCGTAGAGTTATGTTGTGATGCCATGTTGTATCTACGCATATCGAGCATAATGTGTGTATGTCTGAAATGCTTGATATGTGTGGGATCCGACAAACTAGTTGTTTATCCTTGGCAGCCTCTCATATGGGGAAATGTAGTCTCGTGCTTCCGGCGATAGTAGTCCGCTACTGACCCGGTTCACCGAGTCCTGCTAGCCCAGACTACCTGCTTGGACACTTGACTGGCGGCATGTGTTTCACTTGCCCGTTCCTATGTCTGTCCCCTCGGGGAAATGTCACGCGGTGTTATTCGGAGTCCTGCCTAGCCTGCTACAGCCCGGGATACCGGAGTCCTGTTAGCCCAGTGCTACAGCCCGAATATATACGTTGATGACCGACATGCTCGATGTGATTCATGTATGACTGTCCCCATAGGTTAGTGCCGCTTTGGGTTCACGACTAGCCATGTCGGCCCGGGTTCTTTGTCATATGGATGCTAGCGACACTATCATAAACGTGAGCCAAAAGACATAAGCGGTCCGGGACATGGTAAGGCGACACCCGTGGGAATACCGTGCGTGAGGCCGCAAAGTGATATGATGGGTTACATGCTAGATCGGTGTGACTTAGGATCGGGGTCCTGACAGGTCTCAAGTTTGAAAGCACATCAACTATCCAAAGCAGAGCGTTGGCGGAATTCATAGCAGAATGGACGCCAACACCAGATGAAGAGATTCCGGAGACGAGCATTCCCGCCAAGGAAGCAAGCAAAGAGTGGCTGATGTACTTTGATGGTGCCTTCTCGCTGCAAAGGCGCGGTGCAGTGTCTTTGCTTATCGCACCCACCGGAGAGCACCTCAAGTACGTAGTCCGGATGCACTTCCCCAAGGAGCAAGCGACAAACAATACTGCAGTATGAAGGTTTGCTTGCCGGTCTCAGGATTGCAGTGGACCTTGGGATCAAAAAGCTTATTGTCAGGGGTGACTCGCAGCTTGTCGTCCGCCAAGTGAATAAAGATTACCAGAGTCCGTTGATGGAAGCCTACGTCGATGAAGTGAGGAAGCTAGAAGAGCACTTTGACGGCCTGCAAATGGAACATGTTCCAAGAGCTCGGAATGATATTGCTGACGGTTCGTCAAAGTGCGCTGCACTTAAGTTGCCTGTGGAACCAGGGATTTTCGTGCTCAAGCTGACTCAGCCAACCGTAACACCGTCAACTGGACAAAGCAAGAAGAGGAAGTTGACCTCTGGTGACTACTTTCCGACAGAGCTTCCCGAAGCCGTCATTGCAAAGGTCCCCAAGATCAACGCCAACAGTGCTGAGGAGCAGTCTGCTCCGACAGGCCCCAGGGTTTGTTTCGTTGAAGCAGACGCTCCCAACAAGTCTTGCTCCGGCAAGCTTGTCGGGGAGCATCAAGCTCCGGCAGGGCCGCAGGTTCTTGCCGTGGAAGCTGATGTTCCACTGGCAGCGAATGTGCCTTTAGTCCTTGTTGTCGAGCCACAAGCTCCGGCATGGGCGCAGCAGATTGTCCATTTCCTTGAGACAGAGAACTTCCGAAGAGCAAGAAGAAGCGGAAAGAGTAGCCCGACAGTCAAGTATGTACCAGTTTGTCGACAAAGCATAATCTGCATGTAAGAAGACTCAACGGTGTGAAATTGAAGTGTATTCCGGGGAAGGCAGACGAGAAAGCTGTTGGCAGAGATACATGGAGGCATATGTGGTCACCACATTGGCGCAAGGGCACTTGCCGGAAAAGCTTTCCGGCAAGGTTTCTTCTGGCCGACAGCCCTCCAGATGCAACTGCACAAGTAACCAAGTGGGAAGCCTGCCAGTTCCATTCCAAACAGATACATCAGCCAGCTCAAGCTCTCCAGACGATCCCTTTATCCTGGCCATTTTGATGCAGGGCTCGACATCCTCGGCCCCTTCCACCGAAGCTGTCGGGGCTTTGAGTACTTATGCGTCGCCATCGACAAGTTCACAAAGTGGCGGAAGTGGAAGCGATGAGGAAGGTGACGCACGCGATCGTGATCAAGTTCTTGAGTTGATTGTTTGCCGTTTGAATTCCTAACGGGATCATCACCGACAACGGCACACAGTTCACAAGCCGCACCTTCATGCGATGCGTCCAAGACCTTGGCGCCAAGGTGCTGCTTTGCTTCTGTTGCTCACCCGAGAAGCAAGCATCAGCGAGAGGGCAAATCTTTGAAGTGCTGCGCGGGCTCAAGACCAGGACTTTCGACAGGCTGCACAAGTGCGGAAGAAAGCTGGATCGAGGAGCTGCGGTGGTTCTTCGATCGATCAGACGACGCCAAATCGAGCCACCGGCCAGACACCTTTTGCTCTAGTCTATGGAGCAGAGGCAGTTCTCCCCACGGAACTCGTATACGGATCGCCTCGAGTGCTCGCTTATGATGAGCTTGAGCAAGAGCAGATGCGACAAGATGACGCGCTGCTCCTTGAGGAGGATCGTCTTCAGGCCGCTGTGCGAGCTGCTCGCTACCAGCAAGCTTTGCATCGCTACCATAGCCGTAGAGTTAGTGCCAGAAGTCTCGAGGAAGGCGACCTTGTTCTTCGACGCGTTCAGTCCGCCAAGAATTCAAACAAGTTGACGCCAAAGTGGGAAGGCCCTTATCGGGTGAAACGAGTCACTAGGCCTGGCGCTGTCCGCCTTGAGACCGAAGATGGCATTCCGGTGAGCAACTCCTAGAACATTGAGCATCTTCGTAAGTTTTACCCATAGGGCGCTGTTGTCGTAACCCGTTCCGCAACCACCTTTTGTAAAAAGTCTTGCCGCGATTGCATGTAATCCTTTGTACAAAGCGGGCGCAGACCCCGTGCATCAGTAAAGCTCATGTGTTGCGCACAACTTGTCAAATTCATGCTTTCATCATTTTATTGCATGTTTTGACTAACACTTTGTGCAGCAACCACACCCGGTAAGCAAAATCGAGCCGCTAGGCTCCATAACTTTATTTCCTCTTCTTTCTCTTTTCTCAAAGAAAGGAAGGCTCCCTCGCGCACAAGTTAACCAGGGGGGAGGAGGAGATAATACTATGGACCAGGCACCGCTCGAGGAAGTTTCACCTCATCGGGAAGCAAGAGACAGAAAAGCTAAGTTGCCAAAGTTTGAGCAATCAATTTTTAAATTTTTAAGTTATCTTCCTCGAACGATAGTACTTTGTATGGAAAACACGTATGAGAGGAACCAACTCGCCGGCTAGTCGTGCCCTTACTTTGTTTCGAGTCCGCTCAACAACTTAAGTGAGCTGCGGCTAGTCGTGACAAGGTTGTTTGTCGGAGGCGGCACTTTACCCGGCCGAGCTCTTGACGTTCACTCAGCGCCCATGGCAAAAGTGCCCACGACAAGTCCCCAAAATGCGTAAGGCAGAAACATACAAAGGAAGGAATCAAGTAGAGGAAATAACGTTGCATTGATCGCCTAAGATAGAGTATATTACAGAATAACTTGTCGCTGATCTAACAAAGTTTTCTAAACATGATCAGCAGCGACAAGGGAAAGATAAAGTTGGCGGCCTAGTCTACGCGGTCGCCATCGATCCGCTTGATCTTGTTCACCTTGTCCACAATGGGTGCGACAAGGGCTTTGAAACTCCTCCACGTTGGCGTCTGGCGGCAAGGATCCGAGGACGCCGTTAAGGTTGAGGCCGGATTGCGGAAGGCCACCTTTATCAACAACTTCTCGAGGGCTCCTGCCACAGATCTGGCGTGATTCCTCGGCCACTGCTTCGGGACCTCTTCCGGAGTCGCCGGAGACCCGTCTGCGCCTTTGAAGAACAAACAGAGTTTGGCGCTGGGTTGGAGGTGCTCGTCGGAGGAGTATGCAAGGTCCGCCATCCCCAGCTCCATCAGCTCGTTGTGGATGTCGGTGGCGGTGTCCACAAGACCTTCAGTCCAGTGCTCCACGCTCTCCCTCAAGGTGCTCTGGATGGAGGCAGCATTCGCCAAAGAGCTCCTCCTTGGCCTTGATCGCCTCCAACAAGCCCACCTCCCGCTCTCCTGGCGCCGTCCAACGTCTGCGTCGTGGTGGTCGGCTTTCAGCTCAAGATCCACCTTGGAATCCTTGGCGGCATCGAGCTCCTTGCCTCTATCGGTGAGGCGACTCGCAACTTCGCCAAGAGTGTAGGCGTCCTTCTCACGCTCACGCTTGAGCACGGCAAGCTCTTCGCCGCTCTTCTTGAGGCTGGCCTCCGGCTGTGCCACCTTCGCCTTCAGCTCTTCCTTGGCGGCCTCGGCGGCTGCAGCGGCGTCGCCGCTTCTGGCGCCCGCCAGTAACTCCTCGCGGCAAGGTCTTCTTCGTGGCTGTCCAGGTTGACCTTCCGCTGCGCCAGCTCACTTTCCTGCGCGGAGAGCTTCTCGGCAGCCAGCCGCTGCTCCTCCTCAGCTGCGGCCTTCTCAAGGATGAAGGCCGTGCGCTCCTCTGCAAGATACCCCCGCGCTTCTGCTACGTCGCGGAGGGCTTCTTGGTTGGCGCTCCGGAGCTCTTCTGCGCGTTTCTCCATGTCCGCTCCTGCCCTCGCGACAAGCGCCTCCCGGGTCTCCAACTTGGCCTGCCGGGCGCGGTAGAGCGGCAAAGAGCTTCTTCGGCCTGCTCCTCCTCGAACTTCGCCTGCTGCTGCTTGGCGCGTCCACCAATCGGCCAATGAGGCGAGTAGCTTCGCCGTCGAAGGTCTCCTCGACCGGCGCCACAGGAGCTCGGTTCCCGTGGGAGCTTGATGAAGACGCCTTCGCCCGGCCTTGGTAGGCGCCGGCTGGGGCTCCTCGGGAACTGGCAGCAGCAGCGGCGGAGTCGGCTATCGGTGCAGCGCTTAGGCGCTCCTGCGGCCTCGGGGCCGTCGGTCACGATCGCCCGACCCCTCGCCGGCCTCTGCGTCGGCGGCCTCGGTGGCCTCCTCACCAACAGGCTCGTCGGCGACGGCCTCTTCTTCCACAACCACGACCTCTTCTTCCTCGACAGCGGCCTCGTCGTTGTTGCCGCGCGCTTCCTCCTCGCCCTATCTCGACCTCCATCGGCTCTGCGTCGAGACGAAGAAAGAGCGATCAAGCAAATGTTCAAAAAGAGAAACAAAAGAAAGCAAGCCCAAGGGAGATTTTCGTGTAAGGCGATTACACTGCAACGGGATCCGCAGCCATGGCCTCGACCACTTTGGAGGGTCACTGGCGGCTGTCCCTTGCCGGGGTAGCCTCCCTTGCCGGGGTAGCCTCCCTTGTCGGAGTGGCCTCCCTTGTCGGAGGGCGCTCCCTTGCCGGAGGTTCCTCCCTTGGCGGCGTAGTGGCAGCAGACAGAATCTCGGGGGCGGCTTCCGAGCCCTCCTGATGAGGCTGCTCCGCTCCTACACAAGCAAACAGTCAGATATCAACGAAGAAAGGGCACCCCTGCACACCTAATCGTAAGGAGAAAACTGCACACTTACTGCAGGGGCTGTGCTAGGGGCTGCTCCGAGGAAGGGTTGCGGGTCCGGCAAGGCGGTCTCAGACGCCAGCGTCCCCTGTCAGCCACGGGAGAATCGTCCTCAACGACGACCGCGGGATCTTGGCCCTCTTCGACGCTCTCTGGGCGGCGTCACGAAAAGGAAAGAGTCGAGCAAGCAAATCAGATTCAAGATGAAGCAATAACATTGAAGAAATACAAGCACAAATCTCAAGAGCTTACTCTTCGCCTTCCTCCTCGGAGCTGAGCGCGGAGAAGTCAAACTCGGCTCGCCTCCCGGTGCGACGAGGCGGGGAGTGGGCTCTCTTGGCCGCTTAAGCGGGCGTCAGCGGTGGCACGAAGATCCCACCCGGTTATTTGCAGCGGTGTGGGGCGCTCCCAACAACCTCGCTTGCCGCGGTGGAGCGCGTCACGCAGCTGCGCTTCTGTTGTGGGCGATGCCGCCCCGACTCATCTCCAACCTTGCGGAGACGCCTCTTCGGCGGAGCCGGGGGCTCCGCTGGCGGCAAGTCGCTTGGCGTTGGGGAAGAAGCGCCCTCGGTGGGTCCACTCGACCCGGCCTCGGGCTCAACAAGCTCGTCCTCGCCGACGACCTCCCCTCGCTCGGCAAGGCTTGCCGCCTTCGCTGCGTCCGCCTCCTCCACGGTGAACCCGAAGGCTCCAGCGGCAGCGGCTGCTGCCGCCTCCTCCACCCTGGTGGCAATCCGCGCCATCTCCTCGTTGGTGGTGTCGCGGGTGAGCCTTTTCTGCTCATCAGAGCGGATCGGCACTTCTTCCAAATCATCAAAGAATTGCTGCACGACCTCGTCGGGGGGCTCCTGCCAGGTTGGGACGATCCCGTGGGAGTCGCACAGTGGCATCATGGCGCGGATGCGGTCGAGCGCCGAAGTTGTTGCACAATGGGACGACCCCCCGCGGCAACCTAAACCACTCAGGGTGGTCGGGGTCGTTCTTGAACAGCTCGAGCAGCATTGAATCCAGCTCCAAGACGGTGAAGTTCCAGTTCAGACCCGGGCGCAACCTCATGATGTCTCGCGTTACGGAACTCCCAAGCAGGCCTCCTCCTTTCCTGCAAGGGAAGCGTCTGGCGGCGAAGAAATCTGCGCCAACTGCGCCTACGGTCAATCTGGCAAGCCTGAGGCGCAGAATCCGGGTCACGGCTATCTTCAACTTCGCATCCTCCGGCGCCAAGTTACTCCAATCCCTGCCGCGCACTATTGGGGTTTGGCGCACGGCGGTAAAGGGCTGCGGGTTCTCCTCCTCCCACTTGTTGCGGAACTCTCCTTCCAGGTAGGCCTCTTTCTTGCCGATCCTAGGGACCCAGGCTATCCCTTCGGCAAGTGGCTCTCCTCTCTCGACGCGGGGCACAAAGAAATGGCGGAAGAGTGCCACATTTGGGTGGACTCCGACAAAGTTTTCGCACAAATGCGCGAAAACAGCCATGGTCAAGACGGCGTTGGGGGTGAAATCAAGGAGGCGGAGGCTAAACGTGTTCATGATGTCGCAAAAGAACTGAAAAGAGGCGGGCAAAGCCCGCAATAGAAGAAAAGGCGAAAAAAGGGTACCTGTTGGGGCCAAATCAGAGGCGGAGGCGGAGTACCCTCGTGCGCGGGTGCGCACGCGTCTCTGTCGACCAGAAGAGGTAGAAGACGTCCCGCAGCTCCCTTGCGCCGAGCTGCGGGGGGAAGATGGCCCGCTCCTTGCGCAGCGCCGCGAGCCGCTGCGCCTCGGCCGACTTGACGCCCTTCTCCTTGTCGGCTTTCGGGGCCATGGCGAGGACGGCGGAGGAGGCCGACGGCGGTGAGCGCGCTTGTGGCGAAAGGGGGCGGGGCGCTGCTCTCTTCGCACCGGAGAAGAAGAGGGGAGCGGCGGTGGTTTTCTTGACAGGACAGCGATGGCAGAGTGGACGGCCTGCCCCTGTTTCCTCTGCTTATAAAGAGGGGGAGGGGGCGGACGTTCCGCTTATACTAATAAAGAAGCCCCCACGACCGCGCCCACGATCTCTCGCACGACACCACGTCCGGTGCGTGCCGTTAGTGGGGATCGTGGTGGGTCCGGGGCGAGTTGCGACGTAGTCGAGGCCGCGTGTATCCGTGCATAGTTTTGGGCCTGGCCCGACAAGCGCTCGGCACCGTGTACGGCCCATGCCGAGGCTCTGTCGGTGTACTAGAGTAGGGTACCCTAGTATCCCGTACTCGTGCACGCAGACAGTTGTAGCACCTCAGCGGCGAGGTTTGCCTCGTCACCGCCAAGATCTCCGTGGCTCCTTTGGAGCCATTCAAGAACAAAGTATTTGGTTAAGAAGACAAGGCCCGGCAAGAGGAGCTTGTCGGGAAGGCCACTCAAGGCATGTAGAAGACAAGGCCCGGCAAGAGGAGCTTGCCGGGAAGGCCCAGGCGCGACAAGCCTCCGGACGCGACAAGGATTCGGCGCGGCAAAGGCGCTTGCGCGGCATGCAACTTCTCCATCTCCGCTCCAGCTCATCCAGCGGCGTGTCGCCATGGGACCGTTCCATGCGGCGTGTCGAGAGGCTGTGCAGCCGGCGGAGAAACAGCGATAAGCGGCGGCGACAAGCTTGCCATCATGGCGGCGGAGGCGCACTGACGGTCTCTGTTGCCTTTGTTAAGGCGACAATCGACGGGCATTTATTGCTTTTGTCCCTTGCCGTCAGAGTTAGGTATTTTGCACTGTACACTGTTCGAGTAGGTGTACCAACTCCTGTTTTTACATTTGTACCCTCATCTATGTTGCCACCTGTCGGAGACCCCTTGAGCATATAAAAGGAGGCCCATGCGCAACGTAGAAAGGGGTCGGTTCGTTCGACTCACTCGAGACCAGATACGCTCACGCTGGGTTTTGTAGCTCTCATCGCTCCCTAGCAAGAACACAATATATCAGACAAACAGTAGGAGTTTTATCTCTCCGGAGAGCTCCGAAGCTGGGTAAACTGCTCGTGTGCCTCGCCTCGATCCGCTCTTCGTGCGATCTCCGCCCCCCTCCGAACCACAAGGGGCCTGGTCCGCCGGCCCCATAGGTGTTCGTGGGTACGATCAGCCTCCCCGACACCATGCCCCCGGACCAGGTGGCTTGCCTACCAGCTACAACCGGTATCTTCCACCATGGCCTCTCTGTACGGTGTGTGCTAGAAAGAGGTTGACAACTTACTGAACCGTACTCTACTTGTTGTAGAGACGAGTGGTAGTATGAAACAAGTATGGGGTTTACTGGAACAAGACTCGATCTATGGTCGACTCAGGAGGTTTAAGTATTCCCTGCAAGATTAGCATAACGAATATATTTCATCCAACAGACAGAATCACCACTCATCATACCCTTCATGCCTTGCCGGACACACTCGTCTCAACGAGAAACTTGGGACAAGCTCGGGTCTACCCAAGACAGAGAATTTCCCGTTTTCCTTCCGGTAGGCACGAAAGGCATCTGAGGATGATCACTATCACAAGCATGTCCATTTCCAACAGCAAGGAAATTTCAAATAAGCATTCATGCAAGCGATCACATCACCACATAAAATAACGAAGTTCTACGTATTGAGGTGGTGTCATGATCGTGTCAACCAATGCATGCAAAATATTATGCCAGGGTTCAGAATGCTTGCCTTCAATGTGTGGAAAGGCAGGGTGCACTCCAAAACTTTTGAAAGTTTGCTTCTCTCTCTCTCTCCAAAGTCCTATTTTAAATAAATTTGAATTAACACACAAATTCAAAACAGCACAAAAAAATTGTTTGAATTTTTTTCAAATAAATCTTAAAATAAACTAGGTTAAATTTGAGAGAGGTAGGAAAAAGAATCAATTCATTTGGAGTTATCATTAAAAAGTTATAGGCAGTCAAAGCTGTGGTCAAAATCCGTTTTAAAAAGAAAATAAAACAGAAAAAGAAAAACGATTCAGACTGACCATGTCGAAGGCATATTCTAAAAATACATTTCCACTTATGCCTGCGTGGATCGGCACTGGGTCACTGACAGTGGACCCGCTTCGCCCATCGGGTCGTTTGACCGATCCAGCGTCGCCTCCTTCGGCCGAAACAGAGGCGGAGCTCCGGCGAGGCTCGCCGGCGAATGACGGCACCGTTAAGAAAACGGAGGCCATCTGCGTGCTCAGGGGATCAAGACGGTCACTCCGGTGGTTGATATGATCTCTGGGGTGGACGGAGCTGCCGGCGGTGAGCTTCGCGGCGGACGGTGGTCGTCGGGCAAAGTGATTTTTCTCCCGCAATGGGTCCCGATCAAAATCGAGCAGGGGGATGGATTCACGAGGGGAAGAGGGAGTTCCTGGTGAAGAGAGTGGAGAGGGGAGGCTCTGGTGGTGCCGGAATGGCCAGGGCGGTGGCGGCGGCTGTAGTTGCCGGAGACGGGGAAGAAGGCCTCCATCCGACGATTGCAGGCTGTGGGGTTGCCATGGGGGGGGGCCTGAGGTTGCCTCCGTGCTCGAATGGGTTCGGGGCCTCCTTATATAAGCGCAACAAGGTCGGTTTGGCGGCGGATAAGTTCGTCGGCGAACCGCCTCGAGAAGCGTCGAGCGTCGTGGCGACGACGAGAGCTAGAGGATACTCGAGAGGATGAGGCTGAGCTGTTCCAGGGGCAGGGGGCGAGCTGGAGAGGCTTGGGTGGCACCGACCTGGCAGAGGTGCGCTGCGGATGCCGGCGTCCCGCCAAGGGCTCTAACGGCGGTGCTGCAGGGCACCAGGGGCTGCTTGGCGTGTTGCGGCGAGAGGGAGAGTGCGTGGCGCGGCTCTGCGGCATGGGCAAAACCAGGGGTGCGACGTGTCGGATCGGGCGCGGCACGTGCAAAACGCGTGCTCTGCTCCCGCCCAGAGCACGCACGGGACGTGCTCGACGAAATGCCAGGGCGTGCTAGAGGTCTCGGGTGAGGCTGGCAATCAACAGACCTAGGTTAGGAGTAGCTAGGGGTCTATTGGACATGGTGGTTAGGCCAGGGAAGTAAGATCATTGTGTAAGCTAAGACTCATGTCAAAACTGGTCATGCCCACAGGGTGCTCGACTGAATGCCACATGCACCTAGGCATTTCTTGGAGTGGTCAAATCTTCCAGAGTGGGGTCCCTTTAGATGCAAGAGAGGGTGGCGAGGTTAGTTTGCCAAAAGAAGAAACTTGCCAGAGCAAGTTTTGCAAAACTTCAGTTAAGACAGAAAGAACAGGGCATGATTGCATGTACTAGAATTGCTCCAATGAGTCCAACCTCTTGGACTTAAGGTTCTAGCAGGGAGGGCTACAAGTAGGAAAAGGAATCACAGCAAAGGGAGCAAGTTAAAATATAGCTGTAGTACAATCCATCCAGTTGGACTAGAATGAAGAAGAGGTTGATACACTCAATTTTTTCAAAGAACATCCCTGGATTTTTGCATATAATGGAATAATATGCTCCTACTGACATCCCAAAATTTTGGTAGAAGTTTTAAAGAAATATTTAAATAGGTTGTAGTGCAAAACTGTCCTCTGGACCAGATTTGAAAACTTGGTGTAGAACTCAAAATATCCAAGTAATGAAATATATTCTTGCATAAAAGTGTTTTAAAAACATCACATGACATCTCCAATTTTTGGTGGAATTTTGAAATAAATTTATCAAATGGTTGTAGTGCAAAAGAGGCCCTGAAGCTTAGAAAAATCATTTTTCATGAAATAAGGCATCAGGAAAAAAATTTATGCAAATAATCCCACTGATAGAAGAATTGTTTTATTTGAGAGGAAAAAATAAGTCCAACAATAATTGAAAAGATCTCACTTGGGGTAAAACTCCACAAAAATAAAGGGAAGAAAGGTTCTGAAATCAAAAGAAAATCCAGAAAACAAAAGTTTAAATTTCCTGGCAAAATTTTAATTAATAAAACAAGGTTAAAATTTTGGGTTGTCACATACACACCAAATAGGGAAGATAGATATTGCAAGAGGCATAAGCATTTAGAAACTAAACGGTTGCAAGAAAGGCTAGATGTGTGTGCTGAAAATTTAAACTTTCTTAGCCATACTTGTGAACTTTGCAATGAACGTGATCATTTCAGTACCCAATGCAAATTGTTTCATGATCTAATCATGTCAAAAAATTGTGATGAGTTGATTTCCCTTGCACATTATAATGAACTTAGCTTGCTTATGGGTTGCGAAGAAATGAAACATATAACTAGGCATCTTCCTGAATTTGCCCGTTATAAACTTCTTGGTTTTGATCTAGAAGAAATTTATATGTATTGTGCGGTGAATTGCATTGAAAATCCTTATATTGCCAATTACATAAAGAAAAGAAAACAAATAGAAGATGAAGAGAATGCTAACGAAAGGGAAGAGACTTCCCAATATTCTCCTATTATTTCGTATGATGAATCAGGTAACAAGGAGGAGCCTTCTATTCAACCAATCTCATTAATAAGGAACTCCAAAAAGAGGATTGAACCCACACATGAGGTGAAGAAGAAGAAAAGAAAAAGGAAGAGAGGTAAAAAGATATCTCTCCCAAATAATGTTGCTCCTATTATTGTTGCGCCCCATGAAAATGAATCAGAAATAATTGTGGAAGATGATGCACTTGATGATGATCTCGTTATGCCTATTGATTGTTGTGATGATTATGATTGGGAAGATAATCTTACTTCTTATGATCTTGAAAATCTTTTTGGCACTTGCTCGGAAGAATATGATAATTGCTATACTGTTGGTGCTATCCATACTATTAATGATGAGAGTGATTATGCTTATGATATGAAAAGGCCCAAGCTTGGGGATGCTATGTTTGATGAAGATGATGTTTTTGAGAATATATTTGCTGCAATTAATGTTTGTCCCAAGCTTGGGGATGCTATGTCTAATGAAGATGATATTTTTAGCCTCTCAAGTTTCGATATGCAAATTTATAATGATGATAGCATGCCTCCTACTTATGATGATTATGTTTATGAAAGTGGGTTTGGAAGAGTGTCAAATTTAGGAAGTAATGATCCCACTATTTTGGAGGATGTTGAATCTTATTATGATAATTATGAAAGTGGATTTGGAGAGGTCATGACTTTATTTAGTGATGATTCCACTATCTTGGAAGAGGTTTCAATCGATTATGATGAGAAAAAAGTTGCTACTTATGATGATTATTGTGATGAAACTTATGCTATAAAAAGTAGTGATGATTATATTTATAAAACTTGTCATGATTATGATTCCCCTTTTTCTGAACATTACTCTTTTAATATGGAAACAATTTATAGTATTCAAGTCTCTTCCCAATATTTTGCTTATGTGGAGAGTAATAAAATTTCTATGCAAGTAGATCATGAAAAGAATGCTTTAGGTGCTGGTTATATTGTTGAATTCATTCATGATCCTACTGAAAATTATTATGAGGGAGGAATATATGCTTGTAGGAATTGCAATAATATCAAGTTTCCTCTCTATGTGCTTAAAGTTTTAAAGTTATGCTTGTTTTACCTTCCTATGCAAGTTGATCCTTGTTCCCATAAGTTGTTTGCTCACAAAATCCCTATGCATAGGAAGTGGGTTATAATTAAATTTTCTAGTCATATTCTTCATGATGCTCTCTTTTTGTTTCAATTCTTATGTCTTATGTGAGCATCATTGAAATCATCATGCCTAGCTAGAGGCGTTAAACGTTAGCGCTTGTTGGGAGGCAACCCAATTTTATTTTATTTTCTTGCTTTTTGGTTCTGTTTAGTAATAAATAATCCATCTAGCTTCTGTTTAGATGTGGTTTTATGTTTTAATTAGTGTTTGTGCCAAGTAGAACCTTTGGAAAGACTTGGGTGAAGTCTTTATGATCATGCTGTAAAAAACAGAAACTTTAGCACTCACGAGATTAGCTAAAGATTTTTCTGGAGATTGATATTTAGTTGATTCTTTTTGAACATGATTACTAGACAAATTCCTCAGGTCTAACAATTTATTTTAGAATTTGTTTAGTTCCAGAAGTTTGCGTTAGTTACATATTACTGCAGACTGTTCTGTTTTTGACAGATTCTATTTTCTATGTGTTGTTTGCTTATTTTGATGAATCTATGGCTAGTAAAATAGTTTATAAACCATAGAGAAGTTGGAATACAGTAGGTTTAACACCAATATAAATAAAGAATGAGTTCATTACAGTACCTTGAAGTGGTGTTTTGTTTTCTTTCGCTAACGGAGCTCACGAGTTTTACATTAAGTTTTGTGTTGTGAAGTTTTCAAGTTTTGGGTAAAGATTCGATGGACTATGGAATAAGGAGTGGCAAGAGCCTAAGCTTGGGGATGCCCAAGGCACCCCAAGGTAATATTAAAGGATAACCAAGAGCCTAAGCTTGGGGATGCCTCGGATGGCATCCCCTCTTTCGTCTTCGTTCATCGGTAACTTTACTTGGAGCTATATTTTTATTCACCACATGATATGTGTTTTGCTTGGAGCGTCATTTTATTTTATTTTGTTTTGCTTGCTGTTTGAATAAAATACCAAGATCTGAAATTCTTAAATGAGAGAGAGTCTTCACATAGCTACATAATTATTTAACTACTCATTGATCTTCACTTATATCTTTTGGAGTAGTTTGTCATTTGCTCTAGTGCTTCACTTATATCTTTTAGAGCACGGTGGTGGATTTGTTTTATAGAAACTATTGATCCCGCATGCTTCACTTAGATTATTTTGAGAGTCTTAAATAGCATGGTAATTTGCTTAAATAATCCTAATATGCTAAGCATACAAGATTTGTAAGAATTCTTATGAGTGTGTTGAATACTAAGAAAAGTTTGATGCTTGATAATTGTTTTGAGATATAAAGATGGTGATATTTGAGTCATGCTAGTTGAGTAGTCGTGAATTTGAGAAATACTTGTGTTAAAGTTTGTGATTCCCGTAGCATGCACGTATGGTGAACCGTTGTGTGATGAAGTCGGAGCATGATTTATTTATTTATTGTCTTCCTTATGAGTGGCGGTCGGGGACGAGCGATGGTCTTTTCCTACCAATCTATCCCCCTAGGAGCATGCGCGTAATAATTTGCTTTGATAACTTGTAGATTTTTGCAATAAGTATATGAGTTCTGTATGACTAATGTTGAGTCCATGGATTATACGCACTCTTCTTCCTTCCACCATTGCTAGCCTCTCTAATACCGCGCACTTTTCGCCGGTATCATAAACCCACCATAAAAATAGGGATGGCAATGGGGCCCCATACCCGCCAAACCCATGGGGATTTCATCTTTTAGGGGGTGGGGATGGGCGAAAAACATCCCCATGGGGATATTTACAAAACTAATTTATTCCCCATAGGGTACAACGGGGATGGGGACGATATCCTATTCCCCAGACCCAATACCCATCGGGAACCCGGTTAGTAACTATGACACAGCGGTCAACCTTATAATATTCACAAACAAACTTGCAAAAACAAAACAAAAAGCTTTGAAAAAAACCTTAAACCTATCTCACGTCCTTACCTCAGCTGCCACCATGACCAAGAAGTAAGTACGACCTAGATAGGCATTAGCAGGACAAGGACAACACCATTTATGTATGTTGATTATAGGGTGTCATATTATGTATATGAGTATTTGTTTATGGGGATGGGGACCCTAATGGGGCCCCATTCCCCGATGAAACATGGGTATGGGGAAATTTCATCCCCAGTCATGTAAACTGGGATGGGGATGGGATGATAGGAAATAGATGGGGATGGGGATGTTGTAGGTATCCCCATAGGGGATTGTCCCCATTGCCATCTCTAACCATAAACCTTCCTCAAAACAGTCACCATACCTACCTATCATGGCATTTCCATAGCCATTCCGAGATATATTGCCATGCAACTTTCCACGGTTCCGTTTATTATGACACGCTCCATCATTGTCATATTGATTTGCATGATCATGTAGTTGACATCGTATTTGTGGCAAAGCCACTGTTCATAATTCTTTCATACATGTCACTCATGAGTCATTGCACATCCCGGTACACCGCCGGAGGCATTCATATAGAGTCATATTTTGTTCTAAGTATCGAGTTGTAATTCTTGAGTTGTAAGTAAATAAAAGTGTGATGATCATGATTATTAGAGCATTGTCCCAGTGAGGAAAGGATGATGGAGACTATGATTCCCCCACAACTCGGGATGAGACTCCAGACGGAAAATAAAAAAAAGAAAAAAAGATGCCATAAAAAAGAGAAAAGGCCCAAAAAAGAATAAAAAACAAAAAATGAGAGAAAAAGAGAGAAGGGACAATGCTACTATCCTTTTACCACACTTGTGCTTCAAAGTAGCACTATGATCTTCATGATAGAGAGTCTCCTATGATATCACTTTCATATACTAGTGGGAATTTTTTATTATAGAACTTGGCTTGTATATTCCAATGATGGGCTTCCTCAAAATGCCCTAGGTCTTCGTGAGAAAGCGAGTTGGATGCACACCCACCTAGTTTCTTTTTGAGCTTTCATATACTTATAGCTCTAGTGCATCCGTTGCATGGAAATCCCTGCTCACTCACATTGATATCTATTGATGGGCATCTCCATAGCCCGTTGATACGCCTAGTTGATGTGAGACTATCTACCCTCTTTTTTTGTCTTCTCCACAACCACCATTCTATTCCACATATAGTGTTATGTCCATGGCTCACGCTCATGTATTGTGTGAAGATTGAAAAGTTTGAGAATGTCAAATGTATGAAACAATTGCTTGCCTTGTCATCGGGGTTGTGCATGATTTAAATACTTTGTGTGGTGAAGATAGAGCATAGCCAGACTATATGATTTTGTAGGGATAACTTTCTTTAGCCATGTTATTTTGAGAAGACATAATTGCTTTGTTAGTATGCTTGAAGTATTATTATTTTTATGTCAATATAAACTTTTGTCTTGAATCTTTCGGATCTGAATATTCATACCACAATTAAGAAGAATTACATTGAAATTATGCCAAATAGCATTCCACATCAAAAATTATCCTTTTTATCATTTACCTACTCGAGGACGAGCAGGAATTAAGCTTGGGGATGCTGATACGTCTCCAACGTATCTATAATTTTTGATTGCTCCGTGCTATATTATCTACTGTTTTGGATGTTTATGGGCTTTATTTTACACTTCTATATTATTTTTGGGACTAACCTATTGACCCAGGGCCCAGTGCCAGTTCCTGTTCTTTACCTTGTTTTAGTGTTTCGAACAAAAGGAATATCAAACGGAGTCAAAACGGAATGAAACCAACTGGAGAAGTTATTTTTGGAAGGAAAGCTACCGGAAAAACTTGGAGTGCACGTCAGGAAAGAAACGAGGGAGCCACGAGGCAGGCGCGCCCTCCCAGTAGCGCCCTCCACCCTCGTGGGCCCCTCGTGGCTCCCCTGACGTACTTCTTCCTCCTATATAGACCCATATACCCTAAAAGTTTCGGGGAACAGAATAGATCGGGAGTTCTGCCGCCGCAAGCCTCTGTAGCCACCAAAAACCAATCGGGACCCTGTTCCGGCACCCTGCCGGAGGGGGGAACCCTCACCGGTGGCCATCTTCATCATCCCGGCGCTCTCCATGACGAGGAGGGAGTAGTTCACCCTCGGGGCTGAGGGTATGTACCAGTAGCTATGTGTTTGATCTCTCTCTCTCTCGTGTTCTTGATTTGGCATGATCTTGATGTATCGCGAGCTTTGCTATTATAGTTGGATCTTATGTTTCTTCTCCCCTCTACTCTCTTGTAATGGATTGAGTTTTCCCTTTGAAGTTATCTTATCGGATTGAGTCTTTAATGATTTGAGAACACTTGATGTATGTCTTGCCGTGCGTATCTGTGGTGACAATGGGATCACGTGATTCACTTGATGTATGTTTTGGTGATCAACTTGCGGGTTCCGCCCATGAACTTATGCATAGGGGTTGGCACACGTTTTCGTCTTGATTCTCCGGTAGAAACTTTGGAGCACTCTTTGATGTTCTATGTGTTGGTTGAATAGATGAATCTGAGATTGTGTGACGCATATCGTATAATCATACCCACGGATACTTGAGGTGACATTGGAGTATCTAGGTGACATTAGGGTTTTGGTTGATTTGTGTCTTAAGGTGTTATTCTAGTACGAACTTTAGGGCTATTTGTGACACTTATAGGAATAGCCCAACTGATTGATTGGAAAGAATAACTTTGAGGTGGTTTCTTACCCTACCATAATCTCTTCGTTTGTTCTCCGCTATTAGTGACTTTGAATTGACTCTTTGTTGCATGTTGAGGGCTAGTTATATGATCCAATTATGTTATTATTGTTGAGAGAACTTGCACTAGTGAAAGTATGAACCCTAGGCCTTGTTTCCTAGCATTGCAATACCGTTTACACTCACTTTTATCGCTTGTTACCTTGCTGTTTTTATATTTTCAGATTATAAAAACCAGTATCTACCATCCATATTGCACTTGTATCACCATCTCTTCGCCGAACTAGTGCACCTATACAATTTACCATTGTATTGGGTGTGTTGGGGACACAAGAGACTCTTTGTTATTTGGTTGCAGGGTTGCTTGAGAGAGACAATCTTCATCCTACGCCTCCCACGGATTGATAAACCTTAGGTCATCCACTTGAGGGAAATTTGCTACTGTCCTACAAACCTCTACACTTGGAGGCCCAACAACGTCTACAAGAAGAAGGTTGCATAGTAGACATCAGGCTCTCGACCAGGTCAAAGGAAAAAGCCTTCTAAAGGCAGCAGAGATGGACTGTCCGGCCTAAACAAGATTCTAGACAAACTATGTCAGATTCACGGCACCCCCGATAAACCTGCAAATCACACCCACAGAGAATGCTGGGTCTTCAAGCAGGCCGGTAAGCTAAACGCCGAACACAAGGGGAGGGATACACCAAGTGAAGACGAGGACGAGCCTCGCTAGCAAAGCACTGGGGGACAGAAAAATTCCCACCAGAGGTTAAAACAGTAAACATGATTCACGTGACGAAGAGGAGAAGCAAGAATGCACTCCGAGACACACGCGCCGTAGAGCCCGTCACCTCTAAGTTGCCTGCCCGATCACTTTTGATCGCAGGGATAACCCGACAAGCATCCGACACGAAGGATTGGCTGCCTTGGTGTTAGACCCAATAATAAACAGATACCATCTCACACGAGTCCTTATGGACGGCGGCAGTAGTCTAAATCTGATATATCAGGACATAGTCCGAAATATGGGGATAGACCCGACAAAAATCAGCCACAGTAATACTACCTTCAAGGGAGTAATACCAGGCCCAGAGGCTGGCTGCACGGGCTCTCTATTACTAGAGGTTGTATTCGGTTCTCCCGACAACTTCCGAAGCTAAAAGTTAACCTCCGACATCGCTCCATTCCGAAGTGGCTATCAAGCACTACTCAGAAGAGCGACTTTCGCTTGTTTTAATGCAGTACGGCATTACGCTTCCCTCAATCTCAAGATGCTCGGCCCACATGGCATCATCACCATTAGCGGAAACGTTGAACATTCCTTACAAACGGAAGAATGTGCGACGGCTTTAATAGCCGAACACTAAATGGCCCCTCCAACCATAATAAAGGATCGGTCGTCAAGACCGCGGACACGGCTAGACGAGTCTGGTGCATTACTAGCTATAACAGCTTGGATAAAACCGAATGGTTTGATGGTTATACCCCCATAGATGGTACCAGGGGCTTCCCGCGTGTAATCAGGGCTAGTTCGGCTCAACTTGACTTATCTTGAATTTTAATGGTTTATTGATAATAACCAATTTTTTTGGCACGACAACTTTCACCTAAGCTCTTCTCCTTTACAGATGACAACCGCGCCACACCCGTCCAGGATACGGCACAACGGATACACAGGCGCAGACGTGCATCGGGGACCCACCCAAAGGTTTCTTTTTAGATTAAGACCCTGTGTAAACCTTTTTTACTGTCTCTTGTTGTTCACATCCTCCGGATACTTAGTATAACCGAGAAGGATGCTGACGTTATTGGCATTTCGCCACGTCAGAGCATTGCACGTACCTAGACACTCGGGGTCCATTATCAAGGGCACTGTTCAGTCCGACATATGTTATAAAGACCGAATACCTTAGGGAGTGTTCGGCGTCGCGAGTTTGGCCTTATATGCATCAGCTCCGAATCATGTCTTTGGTCAAATGTTGGGTTTGCCCGGCTCCCATGTTTTGCTACCTTACGTTCCGCTCTATCGGCTAAGGTGGCACCGGGAGAACTACTGCGATTGTGCCCTGGTTCATCCGGATGAGCACCTCAGTAGAGAAAGCCGAAAACTGACTGTCATGATAAAGCGCGAGACTGGTCAACCACTCAACGACTTACCAGAATCTTCGGGATTCCTCTACATTAACGAAGGGCCGTTTCCCGTTCATGTACGTACGTGCCCCGTATTCGGAAGAGCGCGGAGGTACCAGGGGCTATATAGTAGCCCCACCATCAAACTCATATGGCTAAGTGAAAGTGTTAAAGCAATATAGTACGATTGCCTTGTTCGCTACGCTACCACCTCCTTAATGGACCAAGACGTTGGATCAAGTGTGAATACGCGTTTTTTTGCGAACACCCCCGCATTATATGCGTGGGGGCTGAAGCCGACGACAGCAAACTTTCAGGTTATATATATACATAAACGGCAGCACAGGAGGCATCATAATACTTTCAGGAAAAAGTATAAACACAACCTTTATAATCTAATAAAACATTGTTTTTACAATGGGAATACATGTCACTAGAACATAATATTCTTCGAGCACTGAGCCTCTATTGAGCGAGCGCCTTCAAGGGCTTCTGCAAAGTAGTGCTCGGCAGATACTCGGCCCACGGCGAACTCGGGAGTTGCAATAGCGGTGGCCTCCATCTACGCCCGGTATGTTTTGACACGAGCAAGTGCCATCCGTGCACCCTATATGCACGCCGACCTCTTCATAGCGTCGATAAAGTGCACAGCACCAAGGAACTGTTGCACTAAACTAAAATAACTATTCGGCCTTGGACCTTCCGGCCACAAATGATCCACACCAGACCTCATGGCAAGCCCGGACAACCTATGGAGCTCGGCCCACTCGGCCATTCGCTCATTCTACAGCAGCGGACGCACTGGACCATCAAACTGTGACCAGAACAACTTTTCCACTTCATGATCTTTCTGATCCTTGAAGTACTCGGCCGCATCAGCAGCACTAGCTGCCAAATCCACTTATGCGTCTGTAGAACTCCATAGCTTAACGAGAGGGGCATACTTCAGATCTCCGAATTTTGTCCGCAACAAAAAGGGCTTCCCAGCTGTGATATCTCCAGCTTGACGCAGCTCTTCTTTCGCCGCTCTAATTTTAGAGCGGGCTTCCTTGGCTGCTACCATGGCCTTCTCCAGGTCCGTCGCCTTCGCTCGGTTTTCTTTTTCAAGGAGCTGGTAACGATCGGCGGCATCTTTCAACTCAACGGCCATTTTGGCCATTTTTCCTTGCTTTGGCAATGCGCAACCTGTTCGGTTCTCAGCTCTTCGACCGCCTTTAGAGCGGCCGCATCACTATTCCTGGCTCGTTCCTTGGCTCGGGCAAGTTCCGCCCGAAGGGTCTCCACGGTGGCAGCTCCATCTGCAGTCACACATATTAAAGATACTAGCATCATGCTCCTCTTACTATGTGTTGATCGCCGGAGAAATCACATACCATGTGCCTCGTCGAGCCGCTTGTTGACAAGCACGATGTCGGCATCTGCCGCATCAAGTTGCCGCTTCAGCTCGGCAAACTCACCAGTCCAGCTAGCCACCGGACCCTCTGCCACCTGCACATGAAGGTGGGCTGATTATTACCTGAGACTATGATCCTCTGTTCACCGCCGTTCTCGACGGCAACCCGAGTCTCAGGGGCTACTATCTGCATAGGGCACACCTAACGTGTACGGTACTGTCAAAAACACACACTATTTCACGTACCTCAAAGCCTTTCAGCAGACTCATGAAAGCTTCATGCAACCCGCTTTCGGCGGATGAAATCCTCTGAATCACCATACCCATTAGCGTATGATGCGCCACTGAGATAGCCGCTTGCTCCAGAAGATCCTTCAGTGCGTCCGATCGTGCACCGGACGGTTCCAGACTCTTTCTGTCGCTCTCCTTAGGAGCCGAATCACGAGGACTTGGTGGCGAGGATTACCCTCTGGCCTTGGCGGATCAGGAGAAGCCCTTTGCAACGACACTTCAGCGTCGCCCGCCTCATGAGGCGGGGTGGCATGGGGAGGTGTTTCTCTCTCCATCATCTCCGGAAGAAGATCCCTCGAAGACGAACTCTGTCGAGAAGGGCTATGATCCGAACTACAAGATATATGTTTCGATTATTGTCCTTAGAGGTAAAGCAGGATATTTTTACTACTATGCACCTTTTGTTTACTTACAGCTCGGTGGGAGGCTGATCCCCTTGCGGACACTATGCGGCAAGGGTACCCTCCGAGGCAGGACCCTCTGGCGAAGATTTCTTCCCCCGTTTGGAAACCTTTGTTTCCGGGTCTTCAGAGGTGGTCCTCTTCCTTCCTTGGGGAGAGGGAATTTCAGATCCTTCTCCCCGGTTTTTCTCCTTCCTAGAGGCGCTAATTCCCCCGGTTTGGATGAACAATGATTGAGGCCCGCTTTCAGCCTCTTTATTCACCCCTTCATCTTCCCCTAAGGGCGCCTGATAAGGCGCCGACTCGAGCATTCTGGCCAGTACTGGATCTGTTGTTCCTTCGGGAAGGGGAGCCGAACACCTGATCATCTTCGCCTTTGTCACCCATGTTGGAAATATGCCCTAGAGGCAATAATAAAATGGTTATTATTATATTTCTTTGTTCATGATAATTGTCTGTTATTCATGCTATAACTGTGTTATCCGGAAATCGTAATACACGTGTGAATACATAGACCACAACATGTCCCTAGTAAGCCTCTAGTTGACTAGCTCGTTGATCAACAGATAGTCATGGTTTCCTGACTATGGACATTGGATGTCATTGATAACGGGATCACATCATTAGGAGAATGATGTGATGGACAAGACCCAATCCTAAGCATAGCTCAAAGATCGTGTAGTTTGTTTAGCTAGAGCTTTTCCAATTGTCAAGTATCATTTCCTTAGACCATGAGATTGTGCAACTCCCGGATATCGTAGGAGTGCTTTGGGTGTGCCAAATGTCACAACGTAACTGGGTGACTATAAAGGTGCACTACGGGTATCTCCAAAAGTGTCTGTTGGGTTCGCACAAATCGAGACTGGGATTTGTCACTCCGTATGACGAAGAGGTATCTCTGGGCCCACTCGGTAATGCATCATCATAATGAGCTCTATGTGACCAAGTGTCTGGTCACGAGATCATGCATTACGGTACGAGTAAAGTGACTTGCGATAGCGAGATTAAAGCGAGGTATTGGGATACCGACGATCGAGTCTATGGCAAGTAACGTACTGATTGACAAAGGGAATTGTATACGGGATTGATTGAATCCTCGACATCATGGTTCATCCGATGAGATCATCAAGGAGCATGTGGGAGCCAACATGGGTATCCAGATCCCGCTGTTGGTTATTGACCGGAGAGGCGTCTCGGTCATGTCTGCATGTCTCCCGAACCCGTAGGGTCTACACACTTAAGGTTCGGTGACGCTAGGGTTGTAGAGATATGAGTATGCAGTAACCCGAAAGTTGTTTGGAGTCCCGGATGAGATCCCGGATGTCACGAGGAGTTCCGGAATGGCCCGGAGGTGAGGAATTATATATAGGAAGTGCAGTTTCGGCCATCGGGAAAGTTTCGGGGGTCACCGGTATTGTACCGGGACCACCGGAAGGGTCCCGAGGTCCACCGGTGGGGCCACCTATCCCGGAGGGCTCCATGGGCTGAAGTGGGGAGGAACCAGCCCTTGGTGGGCTGGTGCGCCCCTTGGCCCCCCTAGCCTAGGGTTGGAAACACTAGGTTGGGGGGGGTGCGCCTCCACTTGCCTTGGGGGGCCAGCCTCCACCTTGGCCGCCGCCCCGGAGATCTCATCTCCCGGGGCCAGCGCCCCCCTAGGGGCCTATATAAAGGGGAGGGAGGGCAGCCGCACCCATGCCATAGGCGCCTCCCTTCCCCTTGCTACACCTCTCCTCTCGTAGAAGCTCGTGGCTCTGCCGAGATCATCGCTGCATCCACCACCACGCCCGTCGTCTGCCGATCTCCGTCAACCTCTCCTCCCTCCTTGCTGGATCAAGAAGGAGGAGACGTCTTCCTCAACCGTACGTGTGTTGAACGCGGAGGTGCTGTCCGTTCAACACTAGGATCATCGGTGATTTGGATCACGACGAGTACGACTCCCTCAACCCCGTTCTCTTGAACGCTTTCGCTCGCGATCTACAAGGGTATGTAGATGCACTCCTTTCTCTCGTTGCTAGATGAACTCATAGATTGATTTTGGTGAAAGCGTAGAAATTTTTTATTTTCTGCAACGTTCCCCAACAGTGGCATCATGAGCTAGGTCTATGCGTAGTTCTCTTTGCACGAGTAGAACACAATTTGTTGTGGGCGTAAATGTTGTCATCTTTCTTGCCACTACTAGTCTTATTTTGCTTCAGCGGTATTGTGGGATGAAGCGGCCCGGACCGACCTTACACGTACGCTTACGTGAGACAGGTTCCACCGACTGACATGCACTAGTTGCATAAGGTGGCTAGCGGGTGTCTGTCTCTCCCACTTTAGTTGGAGCGGATTCGATGAAAAGGGTCCTTATGAAGGGTAAATAGAAGTTGACAAATCACGTTGTGGCTTTTAAGTAGGTAAGAAAACGTTCTTGCTAGAACCCTATTGCAGCCACGTAAAACATGCAATAACAATTAGAGGACGTCTAACTTGTTTTTGCAGCATGTGATTGTGATGTGATATGGCCAAAAGTTGTGATGAATGATGAGTGATATATATGTGATGTATGAGATCATGTTCTTGTAATAGGAATCACGACTTGCATGTCGATGAGTATGACAACCGGCAGGAGCCATAGGAGTTGTCTTAATTATTGTATGACCTGCGTGTCATTGATTCAACGCCATGTAATTACTTTACTTTATTGCTAAACCGCTAGCTATAGTAGTAGAAGTAATAGTTGGCGAAGCAACTTCATGGAGACACGATGATGGAGATCATGGTGTCAAGCCGGTGACAAAGATGATCATGGACCCCGAAGATGGAGATCAAAGGAGCTATATGATATTGGCCATATCATGTCACTACTATTTGATTGCATGTGATGTTTATCATGTTTTTGCATCTTGTTTACTTAGAACGACGGTAGTAAATAAGATGATCCCTCATAATAATTTCAAGAAAGTGTTCCCCCTAACTGTGCACAGCTGCGAAGGTTCGTTGTTTCGAAGCACCACGTGATGATCGGGTGTGATAGATCCTAACGTTCGAATACAACGGGTGTAAGCCAGATTTACACACGCAATACACTTAGGTTGACTTCACGAGCCTAGCATGTACAGACATGGCCTCGGAACACGGAGGACCAAAAGGTCGAGCATGAGTCGTATAGAAGATACGATCAACATGGAGATGTTCATCGATGTCGACTAGTCCGTCTCACGTGATGATCGGACACGGCCTAGTTAACTCGGATCATGTTTCACTTAGATGACTAGTGGGATGTCTAATCTGAGTGGGAGTTCATTAAATAATTTGATTAGATGAACTTAATTATCATGAACTTAGTCTAAAATCTTCACAATATGTCTTGTAGATCAAATGGCCGACGTTACCCTCAACTTCAACGCGTTCCTAGAGAAAACCAAGCTGAAAGATGATGACAGCAACTATACGGACTGGGTCCGGAACCTGAGGATCATCCTCATAGCTGCCAAGAAAGATTATGTCCTAGAAGCGCCACTAGGTGAAGCACCAATCCCAGAGAACCAAGACGTTATGAATGCTTGGCAGTCTCGTGCTGATGATTACTCCCTCGTTCACTGCGGCATGCTTTACAGCTTAGAACCGGGGCTCCAAAAGCGTTTTGAGCAACACGGAGCATATGAGATGTTCGAAGAGCTGAAAATGGTATTCAAAGCTCATGCCCGGTCGAGAGATATGAAGTCTCCGACAAGTTCTTGAGCTGTAAGATGGAGGAAAATAGTTACACGGTGAGCACATACTCAAGATGTCCAGGTTGCACAACCGCTTGACTCAGCTGAGTTAATCTCCCGGATGACGCGGTCATCGACATAATCCTTCAACGCATCCACCGAGCTACAAGAGCTTTGTGATGAACTTCAATATGCGAGGATGGAAAAGACCATTCACGAGGTATATTCAATGCTGAAATCAGCGGAGGTAGAGATCAAAAGGAACATCAAGTGTTGATGGTGAATAAAACTACTAAGTTCAAGAAAGGCAAGGGTAAGAAGAACTTCAAGAAGGACGGCAAGGAGTTGCGCGCCCGTAAGCCGCCATTCGAAAAAGTCAAACAATGGACCCAAGCACGAGACCGAGTGCTTTTATTGCAAGGGAAGTGGTCACCGGAAGCGTAACTGCCCCAAGTACTTAGCGGACAAGAAGGCCGCAAAAGCGAAAGGTATATTTGATATACATGTAATTGATGTGTACCTTACCGATTGCTCGTAGTAGCTCCAGGTATTTGATACCGGTGCGGTTGCTCATATTTGTAACTCAAAGCAGGAGCTGCGGAATAAGCGGAGACTGGCGAAGGACGAGGTGACGATGCGCGTCGGGAATGGTTCCAAGGTCGATGTGATCGCCATCGGCACGCTACCTCTACATTTACCTACGGGATTAGTTTTAAACCTCAATAATTGTTATTTAGTACCAGCTTTGAGAATGAACATTGTATCTGGATCTCGTTTAATACGAGATGGTTACTCATTTAAATCCAAGAATAATGGTTGTTCTATTTATATGAGAGATATGTTATATGGTCATGCCCCGATGGTCAATGGTTTATTCTTAATGAATCTCGAACGTGATGTTACACATATTCATAGTGTGAATACCAAAAGATGTAAAGTTGATAACGATAGTCCCACATACTTGTGGCACTGCCGCCTTGGTCATATTGGTGTCAAGCGCATGAAGAACCTCCATGCTGATGGACTTTTAGAGTCTCGATTATGAATCATTTGACACATGCGAACCATGCCTCATGGGCAAAATGACCAAGACTCCGTTCTCCGGAACAATGGAGCGAGCAACCAGCTTATTGGAAATCATACATCTTGATGTGCGGTCCAATGAGTGTTAAGGCTCATGGAGGATATCGTTATGTTCTCACTCTCACCGATGACTTGAGTAGATATGGGTATGTCTACTTGATGAAACACAAGTCCGAGACCTTTGAAAAGTTCAAGGAATTTCAGAATGAGGTAGAGAATCAACGTGACCGAAAGATAAAGTTCTTACGATCAGATCGTGGGGGAGAATATTTAAGTCATGAATTTGGTACGCACTTAAGGAAATGTGGAATTGTTTCACAACTCACGCCGCCTGGAACACCTCAGCGTAACGGTGTGTCCGAACGTCGTAATCGCACTTTATTGGATATGGTGCGATCTATGATGTCTCTTACGGATTTACCGCTATCATTTTGGGGATACGCTCTAGAGATAGCTACATTGACTTTAAATAGGGCACCGTCTAAATCCGTTGAGACGAAACCGTATGAATTATGGTTTGGAAAGAAACCTAAGCTGTCGTTTCTATAAGTTTGGGGATGTGATGCTTATGTCAAGAAACTCCAACCTGAAAAGCTCGAACCCAAGTCGGAAAAATGCGTCTTCATAGGATACCCTAAGGAAACCATTGGGTATACCTTCTACTTAAGATCCGAAGGCAAGATTTTTGTTGCCAAGAACGGGTCCTTTCTGGAGAAAGAGTTTCTCTCGAAAGAATTAAGTGGGAGGAAAGTAGAGCTTGATGAAGTACTACCTCTTGAAATGGTAAGTAGCGCAACTCAGGAAGATGTTCCTGTGGTGCCTGCACCGACAAGAGAGGAGGTTAATGATGATGATCAAGATACTTCGGATCAAGCTCCTACTGAACTTTGAAGGTCCACAAGGACACGTTCCGCACCAGAGTGGTACGGCAACCCTGTCTTGGAAATCATGTTGTTAGACAACGGTAACCTTCAAACTATGAAGAAGCGATGGCGGGCCTAGATTCCAACAAATGGCTTGAAGCCATGCAATCCGAGATAGGATCCATGTATGAAAACAAAGTATGGACTTTGACAGACTTGCCCGATGATCGGCGAGCAATAGAAAACAAATGGATCTTTAAGAAGAAGATGGACGCGGATGGTAATGTTACCATATATAAAGCTCGACTTGTCGCTAAGGGTTATCGACAAGTTCAAGGGATTGACTACGATGAGACTTTCTCTCCCGTAGCAAACCTGAAGTCCGTCGGAATCATGTTCGCAATTGCCGCATACTATGATTATGAGATATGGAAAATGGACGTCAAAACGGCATTCCTTAACGGCCATCTTAAGGAAGAACTGTATATGATGCAGCCGGAAGGTTTTGTCGACCCTGAGAATGCTAACAAGGTATGCAAGCTCCAGCGATCCATTTATGGGCTGGTGCAAGCATCTCGGAGTTGGAACATTCGCTTTGATGTGATGATCAAAGTGTTGGGGAACGTAGCAGAAATTCAAAATTTCCTACGTGTCACCAAGATCTATCTAAGGAGAAACCATCAACGAGGGGAAGGAGAGTGCATCTACATACCCTTGTAGATCGCTAAGCGAAAGCGTTCAAGTGAACGGGGTTGAAGGAGTCGTACTCGTCGTGATCCAAATCACCGGAGATCCTAGTGCCGAACGGACGGCACCTCCGCGTTCAACACACGTGCAGCCCGGTGATGTCTCCCATGCCTTGATCCAGCAAGGAGAGAGGGAGAGGTTGAGGAAGACTCCTTCCAACAGCAGCACAACAGCATGGTGGTGGTGGAGGAGTGTGGCAATCCTGCAGGGCTTCGCCAAGCACCGCAGGAGAAAAGGAGTACTTGGGAGAGGGGGAGGGCTGCGCCAGAACTTGGGGTGCGGCTGCCCTCCCACCCCTCCACTATTTATAGGTGGGGAGAGAAGGGGGCCGCCCCCCTAGATCCCATCTAGGGTTGGGGCGGCGGCCAAAGGGGGGAGGAGTGCCTCCCAAGTCAAGTGGAGGCCCTCCCCCTTAGGGTTTCCCCTCTCCCATGCGCATGGGCCTTGAGGGGGCTGGTGCCCCTGGCCCATTAAGGCTAGGGCGCCCCTCACAGCCCATGCTGCTGTATTGGACGTGGTGGAACAATTTCCGGACCTCCGAATCCTCCGGAACCTTCCGAAGCTTCCCAAGACAATACCGGAAAAAACCGAACTTTTTCCCGAAACTCGAACAACAACTTTCCATATATAATTCTTTACCTCCGGACCATTCCGGAACTCCTCGTGATGTCCGGGATCTCATCCGGGACTCCGGACAACATTCGGTAACCACATACAAACTTCCTTTATAACCCTAGCGTCATCGAACCTTAAGTGTGTAGACCCTATGGGTTCGGGAACCATGCAGACATGACCGAGACATTCTCCGGTCAATAACCAACAGCGAGATCTTGATACCCATGTTGGCTCCCACATGTTCCACGATGATCTCATCGGATGAACCACGATGTCAAGGACTCAATCAATCCCGTATACAATTCCCTTTGTCTAGCAGTATTGTACTTGCCCGAGATTCGATCGTCGGTATGCCGATACCTTGTTCAATCTCGTTACCGGCAAGTCTCTTTACTCGTTCCGTGACACATCATCCCGTGATCAACCCCTTGGTCACATTGTGCACATTATGATGATGTCCTACCAAGTGGGCCCAGAGATACCTCTCCGTCACACGGAGTGACAATTCCCAGTCTCGATTCGTGCCAACCCAATGCACACTTTCGGAGATACCAGAGTGCACCTTTATAGCCACCCAGTTGCGTTGTGACGTTTGGTACACCCAAAGCATTCCTACGGTATCCGGGAGTTGCACAATCTCATGGTCTAAGGAAATGATACTTGACATTAGAAAAGCTTTAGCATACGAACTACGATCTTTGTGCTAGGCTTAGGATTGGGTCTTGCCCATCACATCATTCTCCAAATGATGTGATCCCATTATCAACGACATCCAATGTCCATGGTCAGGAAACCGTAACCATCTGTTGATCAACGAGCTAGTCAACTAGAGGCTTACTAGGGACATGGTGTTGTTTATGTATCCACACATGTATCTGAGTTTCCTATCAATACAATTATAGCATGGATAATAAACGATTATCATGAACAAGGAAATATAATAATAAATAACTTATTATTGCCTCTAGGGCATATTTCCAACAGTCTCCCACTTGCACTAGAGTCAATAATCTAGTTCACATCGCCATGTGATTAACACTCATAGGTCACATCGCCATGTGACCAACATCCAAAGAGTTTACTAGAATCAATAATCTAGTTCACATCACTATGTGATTAACACTCAATGAGTTCTGGGTTTGATCATTTTTATGCTTGTGAGAGAGGTTGTAGTCAATGGGTCTGCAATATTCAGATCCCTATGTATTTTGCAAAACTTTATATCATATCGTAGATGTTGCTACCACGTTCCACTTGGAGCTATTCCAAATTGTTGCTCCATTATATGTATTTGGTATCTCTACTCAGAGCTATCCGGATAGGTGTTAAGCTTGCATCGACGCAACTCTTTACATCGAACTCTTTATCACTTCCATAACCGAGAAACATATCCTTATTCCTCTAAGGATAATTTTGACCGCTATCTGGTGATCCACTCCTTGATCACCTTTGTACCCTCTTGCCAGATATGTAGCAAGGCACACATCAGGTGCGGTACACAGCATAGCATATTGTAGAGCCTACGCCTAAGGGATAGGGGCGACCTTCGTCCTTTCTCTCTTTTCTTCCGTGGTCGAGCTTTAACTCTTAACTTCATACCTTACAACTCAGGCAAGAACTCCTTCTCTGACTGATCCATCTTGCACACCTTCAAGATTATGTCAAGGTATGTGCTCATTTGAAAGTATTATTAAACATTCTGATCTATCTTATAGATCTTGATGCTTATTGTTCAAGTAGCCTAATCCAGGTTTTCCATCAAAAAACACTTTTCAAACAACCCTATATGCTTTCCAGAAATTCTACATCATTTCTGATCAACAATATGTCAACAACATATACTCATCGAAATTCTATAGTGCTCCCACTCACTTCTTTGGAAATACAAGTTTCTCATAAACTTTGTATAAACCCAAAATCTTTGATCATCTCATCAAAGCGCACATTCCAACTCCGAGATGCTTACTCCGGTCCTTAGAAGGAACGCCGAGCCAAAGATACCTTTTAGCATCCTTAGGATCGACAAAAACTTTCTGATTGTATCACATACAACCTTTCCTTCTTAAGACCGGTAAGGAAACTCGTTTTGACATCCATCGCCATATTTCATAAATGCGATTAATGCTAACATGATTACGACGGACTTAAGCATCGCTACGGATGAGAAAATCTCATCGTAGTCAACTCCTTGAACTTGTGAAAAACTCTTCGCCACAAGTCAAGCTTCATAGACGGTGACATTACCGTCCACGTCCGTCTTCTTCATAAAGATCCATTTATCTCAATGGCTTGCCGATCATCGGGCAAGTCCACCAAAGTCCATGCTTTGTTCTGATACATGGATCCTATCTCGGATTTCATGGCTTCTAACCATTTGTCAGAATATGAGCCCACCATCGCTTCCCCATAGCTCGTAAGTTCATTGTTGTCTAGCAACATGACCTTCAAGATAGGATTACTGTATCACTCTGAAGTAGTACGCATCCTTGTCCCCTTACGAGGTACGGTAGTGACTTGATCCAAAACTTCATGATCACTATCATAAGCTTCTACTTCAATTGGTGTAGGTGCCACAGGAACAACTTCATGTGCCCTGCTACACACTTGTTGAAGTGACGGTTCAATAACCTCATCAAGTCTCCACCATCCTCCCACTCAATTCTTTCGAGAGAAACTTTTCCTCGAGAAAGGACCCGTTTCTAGAAACAATCACTTTTGCTTCCGGATCTGAATTAGGAGGTATACCCAACCATTTTGGGTATCCTATGACGATGCATTGATCTGTTTTGGGTTCGAGCTTATCATGATGAAACTTTTTAACATAAGCGTCGCAGCCCCAAACTTTCAAGAAACGACATATTAGGTTTCTCTAAACCATAGTTCTCACGGTGTCATCTCAATGGAATTACGTGGTGCCCTATTAAAGTGAGTGCGGTTGTCTCTAATGCCTAACCCATGAACGATAGTGGTAATTCGATAAGAGACATCATGGTACGCACCATATCCAATAGGGTGCAACTATGATGTTTGGACACACCATCAAAATATGGTGTTCCAGGCGGTATTAATTGTGAAACAATTTCCACAATGTCTTAATTGCGTGCCAAAGCTCGTAACTCAGATACTCATCTCTATGATCATATCATAGACATTTTATCCTCTTGTCACAATGATCTTCAACTTCACTCTGGAATTACTTGAACCATTCAATAATTCAGACTTGTGTTTCATCAAGTAAATATACTCAACATATACTCGAATCATCTGTGAAGTAAGAACATAACGATATTCATCAGATGCCTCAGCACTCATTGGACTGCACACATCAAAATGTGTTACTTCCAACAAGTTGCTATCTTGTTCCATCTTCTTTGAAACCGAGGCTTTTCAGTCATCTTGCCCATGTGGTATGATTTGCATATCTCAAGTGATTCAAAATCAAGTGAGTCCAAACGATCCATCTGCATGGAGTTTCTTCATGCGTATACACCAATAGACATGGTTCGCATGTCTCAAACTTTTCAAAAACGAGTGAGTCCAAAGATCCATCAACATGGAGCTTCTTCATGCGTTTTATACCAATATGACTTACATGGCGGTGCCACAAGTAAGTGGTACCATCATTACTATCTTATATCTTTTGGCATGAAAATGTGTATTACTATGATCGAGATTCAATAAACCATTCCTTTAGGTGCAAGACCATTGAAGGTATTATTCAAATAAATAGAGTAACCATTATTCTCCTTAAATGAATAACGTATTGCGATAGACATAATCCAATCATGTCTATTCTCAACGCAAACACCAAATGACAATTATTCTGGTTTAATACTAATCTTGATGGTAGAGGGAGTGTGCGATGTTTGATCACATCAAACTTGGAAACACTTCCAACACATATCGTCGACTCACCTTTAGCTAGTCTCCGCTTATTCCGTAGCCTTTTATTTCGAAAGTTACTAACACTTAGCAACCGAACGGTATCTAATACCCTGGTGCTACTAGGAGTACTAGTAAAGTACACAATAACTTAATGTATATCCAATATACTTCTATCGACCTTGCCAGCCTTCTCATCTACCAAGTATCTACGGTAATTCTGCTCGATGGTTGTTCCCCTTATTACGTAAGCACTTAGTCTCGGTTTGGGTTCAACCTTGGGTTTCTTTATTAGAGCAGCAGCTGATTTGCTGTTTCATGAAGTATCCCTTCTTGCCCTTGCCCTTCTTGAAACTAGTGGTTTCACCAACCATCAACAATTGATGCCCCTTCTTGACTCCTACTTTCGCGGTGTCAAACATCGCGAATATCTCAAGGATCATCATATTTATCCCTGATTTGTTATAGTTCATCACGAAGCTCTAGCAGCTTGGTGGCAATGACTTTGGAGAAACATCACTATCTCTGGAAGATCAACTCCCACTCGATTCAAGTGATTGTTGCACTCGGACAATCTGAGCACAAGCTCAATGATTGAGCTTTTCTCCCTTAGTTTGCGAGGCTAAGAAAATCGTCGGAGGTCTTATACCTCTTGACGTGGGCACGAGCCTGAAATCCCAATTTCAGCCCTCAAACATCTCATATGTTCCATGACGATTAGAAAAACGCCTTTGGTGCCTCAACTCTAAACCGCTTAACCGAACTATCACATAGTTATCAAAAGCGTGTATGTCCGATGTTCGCAACATCCATGCAGACGACGTTTGGGGTTCAAAGACACCGAGCGGTGCATTAAGGACATAAGCTTTTTACGTCCGCATAATCGCCATCTGTCAACTTTCAACTATATTTTCTCTAGGAACATATCTAAACAGTGGAACTAAAGCACGAGCTTACGACATAATTTGCAAAGATCTTTTGGCTATGTTCAGGATAATTAAGTTCATCTCATGAACTCCCACTCAGATAGACATCCCTCTAGTCATCTTAGTGAGTACATGATCCGAGTCAACTAGGCCGTGTCCGATCATCACGTGAGATGGACTAGTCATCATCGGTGAACATCTTCATGTTGATCGTATCCTCCATACGACTCATGCTCGACCTTTCGGTCTCTTGTGTTCCGAGGCTATGTCTGTACATGATAGGCTCGTCAAGTCAACCTAAGTGTTTCGCGTGTGTAAATCTGTCTTACACCCGTTGTATGTGAACGTTAGAATCTATCACACCCAATCATCACGTGGTGCTTCGAAACAACGAACTTTCGCAACAGTGCACAGTTAGGGGGAACACTTTCTTGAAATTTTAATGAGGGATCATCTTATTTACTACCGTCGTTCTAAGCAAATAAGATGTATAAACATGATAAACATCACATGCAATCAAATAGTGACATGATATGGCCAATATTATTTTGCTCCTTTTGATCTCCATCTTCGAGGCTCCATGATCATCATCGTCACCGGCATGACACCATGATCTCCATCATCGTGTCTCCATGAAGTTGTCTCGCCAACTTATTACTTCTACTACTATGGCTACCGGTTAGCAATAAAGTAAAGTAATTACATGGCGTTGTTCAATGACACGCAGGTCATACAATAAATTAAGACAACTCCTAAGGCTCTGCCGGTTGTCATACTCATCGACATGCAAGTCGTGATTCCTATTACAAGAACATGATCAATCTCATACATCACATATCATTCATCACATTCTTCTTGGCCATATCACATCACATAGCATACCCCTGCAAAAACAAGTTAGACGTCCTCTAATTGTTGTTTGCATGTTTTACGTGGCTGCTATGGGTTTCTAGCAAGAACGTTTCTTACCTACGCAAAACCACAACGTGATATGCCAATTGCTATTTACCCTTCATAAGGACCCTTTTCATCGAATCCGTTCCGACTAAAGTGGGAGAGATCGGCACCCGCTAGCCACCTTATGCACCAAGTGCATGTCATTCGGTGGAACTCGCCTCACGTAAGTGTACGTGTAAGGTCGGTCCAGGCCGCTTCATCCCACAATATCGTTGAAAAAAGATTGGACTAGTAACGGTAAGCATATTGAACAAAATCAACGCCCACAACTACTTTGTGTTCTACTCGTGCAAAGAATCTACGCAATAGACCTAGCTCATGATGCCACTGTTGGGAAACGTAGCAGAAATTCAAAATTTTCCTACGTGTCACCAAGATCTATCTAAGGAGAAACCAGCAATGAGGGGAAGGAGAGTGCATCTACATACCCTTGTAGATCGCTAAGCGGAAGCGTTCAAGTGAAATAGGATTGAAGGAGTTGTACTTGTCGTGATCCAAATCACCGGAGATCCTAGTGCCGAACAGACGGCACCTCCGCGTTCAACACACGTGCAGCCCGGTGATGTCTCCCATGCCTTGATCCAACAAGGAGAGAGGGAGAGGTTGAGGAAGACTCCATCCAACAGCAGCACAACGGCGTGGTGGTGGAGGAGGAGTGTGGCAATCCTGCAGGGCTTCGCCAAGCACCGCGGGAGAAGAGGAGTACTTGGGAGAGGGGGAGGGCTGCGCCAGAACTTGGGGTGCGGCTGCCCTCCCACCCATCCACTATTTATAGGTGGGGAGAGAAGGGGGCCGGCCCCCCCTAGATCCCATCTAGGGTTGGGCGGCGGCCAGGGGAGGAGTGCCTCCCAAGTCAAGTGGAGGCCCTCCCCTTAGGGTTTCCCTCTCCCATGCGCATGGGCCTTGGGGGCTGGTGCCCTGGCCCATTACGGCTAGGGCGCCTTACAGCCCATTATGCTGTATTGGACGTGGTGGAACAATTTCCGGACCTCCGGACCCTCCGAATCCTCCGAACCTTCGAAGCTTCCGGTACAATACCGTAAAAACCCGAACTTTTCCCGGAACCCGAACAACAACTTTCCATATATAAATCTTTACCTCCGGACCATTCCGGAACTCCTCGTGACATCCGGGATCTCATCCGGGACTCCAAACAACATTCGGTAACCACATACAAACTTCCTTTATAACCCTAGCGTCATCGAACCTTAAGTGTGTAGACCCTACGGGTTCGGGAACCATCTGCGACATGACCGAGACGTTCTCCGGTCAATAAGCAACAGCGGATCTGGATACCCATGTTGGCTCCACATGTTCCACGATGATCTCATCGGATGAACCATGATGTCAAGGACTCAATCAATCCCGTATACAATTCCCTTTGTCTAGCGGTATTGTACTTGCCCGAGATTGGATCGTCGGTATGCCGATACCTTGTTCAATCTCGTTACAGGCAAGTCTCTTTACTCTTTCCGTAAGACATCATCCCGTGATCAACCCCTTGGTCACACTGTGCACATTATGATGATGTCCTACCGAGTGGGCCCAGAGATACCTCTCCGTCACACGGAGTGACAAATCCCAGTCTCGATTCGTGCCAACCCAATGTACACTTTCGGAGATGCCCGTAGTGCACCTTTATAGCCACCCAGCACGTTGCCAGGACGCTTGGTACACCCAAAGCATTCCTATGGTATCCGGGAGTTGCACAATCTCATGGTCTAAGGAAATGATACTTGACATTAGAAAAGCTTTAGCATACGAACTACGATCTTTGTGCTAGGCTTAGGATTGTCTTGTCCATCACATCATTCTCCAAATGATGTGATCCCGTTATCAACGACATCCAATGTCCATGGTCGTGAAACCGTAACCATCTGTTGATCAACGAGCTAGTCAACTAGAGGCTTACTAGGGACATGGTGTTGTTTATGTATCCACACATGCATCTGAGTTTCCTATCAATACAATTATAGCATGGATAATAAACGATTATCATGAACAAGGAAATATAATAATATCTAATTTATTATTGCCTCTAGGGCATATTTCCAACACAAAGTTTGGGTTTATGCAGACTTATGGAGAAGGCTGCGTTTACAAGAAAGTGAGTGGGAGCGTTGTAGCATTTCTCATATTATATGTAGATGACATACTTTTGATGGGAAATGATATAGAACTTTTGGACAGCATTAAGGCCTACTTGAATAAGTGTTTTTCAATGAAGGACCTTGGAGAAGCTGCTTACATATTAGGCATCAAGATCTATAGGGATAGATGGAGACGCCTCATAGGTCTTTCAGAAAGCACATACCTTGATAAGATATTGAAGAAGTTCAATATGGATCAGTCCAACAAAGGGTTCTTGCCTGTATTGCAAGGTGTGAGATTGAGCTCGGCTCAATGCCCGACCATGGCAGAAGATAAAGAAGAGATGAGTGTCATACCCTATGCCTCAGCCATAGGGTCTATTATGTATGCCATGATGTGTACCAGACCTGATGTAAACCTTGCCGTAAGTTTGGTAGGAAGGTACCAAAGTAATCCCGGCAAGGAACACTGACAATGGTCAAAAACATCCTAAAGTACCGAAAAGGACTAAGGATATGTTTCTCGTTTATGGAGGTGACGAAGAGCTCGTCAGTAAAGGGTTACGCCGACGCTTAGCTTCGATACTGCATCTGGATGACTCTAAGTCACGCATCGGATACATGTATATTTTGAATGGTGGGGCGATGGTAGTGCAGTTGCAAGCAAAGCGTCGTGGCGGGATCTACATGTGAAGCAGAGTACATGGCAGCCTCGGAGGCAGCGCATGAAGCAATCTGGGTGAAGGAGTTCATCACCGACCTAGGAGTCATACCCAATGCGTTGGGGCCAATCGCACTCTTCTGTGACAACACTGGAGCTATTGCACTTGCCAAGGAACCCAGGTTTCACAAGAAGACCAGGCACATCAAGCGTTGCTTCAACTCTATACGTGAAAATGTTCAAGATGGAGACATAGATATTTGTAAAGTACATACGGATCTGAATGTAGCATATCCATTGACTAAACCTCTCCCTAGAGCAAAACATGATCAACACCTGAACGCTATGGGTGTTCGATCCATCACAATGTAACTAGAATATTGACTCTAGTGCAAGTGGGAGACTATTGGAAATATGCCCTAGAGGCAATAATAAAATGGTTATTATTATATTTCTTTGTTCATGATAATTGTCTGTTATTCATGCTATAACTGTGTTATCCGGAAATCGTAATACACGTGTGAATACATAGACCACAGCATGTCCCTAGTAAGCCTCTAGTTGACTAGCTCGTTGATCAACAGATAGTCATGGTTTCGACTATGGACATTGGATGTCATTGATAACGGGATCACATCATTAGGAGAATGATGTGATGGACAAGACCCAATCCTAAGCATAGCTCAAAGATCATGTAGTTCGTTTAGCTAGAGCTTTTCCAAATGTCAAGTATCATTTCCTTAGACCATGAGATTGTGCAACTCCCGGATACCGTAGGAGTGCTTTGAGTGTGCCAAACGTCACAACGTAACTGGGTGACTATAAAGGTGCACTACGGGTATCTCCAAAAGTGTCTATTGGGTTGGCACGAATCGAGACTGGGATTTGTCACTCCGTATGATGTAGAGGTATCTACGGGCCCCTTTCGGTAATGCATCATCATAATGAGCTCTATGTGACCAAGTGTCTGGTCACGGGATCATGCATTACCGTATGAGTAAAGTGACTTGCCGGTAACGAGATTAAACGAGGTATTGGGATACCGACGATCGAGTCTCGAGCAAGTAACGTACCGATTGAGAAAGGGAATTGTATACGGGATTGATTGAATCCTCGACATCGTGGTTCATCCGATGAGATCATTGAGGAGCATGTAGGAGCCAACATGGGTATCCAGATCCCGCTGTTGGTTATTGACCGGAGAGGCGTCTCGGTCATGTCTCAAGATGTCTCCCGAACCCGTAGGGTCTCTACACTTAAGGTTCGGTGACGCTAGGGTTGTAGAGATATGAGTATGCAGTAACCCAAAAGTTGTTCGGAGTCCCGGATGAGATCCCGGACGTCACGAGGAGTTCCGGAATGGTCCGAGGTAAAGAATTTTATATAGGAAGTGCAATTTCGGCCATCGGGAAAGTTACGGGGGTCACCGGTATTCTACTAGGACCACCGGAAGGGCCCCGGGGGTCCACCGGGTGGGCCCACCTATCCCGGAGGGCCCCGTGGGCTGAAGTGGGGAGGGGAACCAGCCCCTGGTGGGCTGGTGCGCCCCCCCTTGGGCCCCCCCTGCGCCTAGGGTTGGAAACCCTAGGGTGGGCGCCCACTTGCCTTGGGGGTAAGCCTCCCCTTGGTCACGCCCCAGAGATCTCATCTCCCAGGGCCGGGCGCCCCTAGGGGGCCTATATAAAGGGGGAGGGAGGGCATCCGCACCCATGCCATAGGCGCCTCCCTTCCCCCTTGCTACACCTCTCCCTCTCGTAGAAGCTCGGCGAACCTCTGCCGAGACCACTGCTGCATCCACCACCACGCCGTCGTGCTGCTAGATCTACGTCAAGCTCTCCTCCCTCCTTGCTGGATCAAGAAGGAGGAGACGTCTACCTCAACTATACGTGTGTTGAACGCAGAGGTGTTGTCCGTTCAGCACTAGGATCATCGGTGATTTGGATCACGACGAGTACGACTCCCTCAACCCCGTTCTCTTGAACGCTTCTGCTCGCGATCTACAAGGGTATGTAGATGCACTCCTTTATCTCGTTGCTAGATGAACTCATAGATTGATTTTGGTGAAAGCGTAGAAATTTTTTATTTTCTCCAACGTTCCCCAACAACCCAGTCCTGGTCAAAGAGCGACTTTTCAGAATGATGTTGTGATAAATAAAAAGACAGCGTATTCGGCCATGGGATTACTTACTTGGGTGTCTGGGCGATTGCAGCTCAGACCCACATCCTCGGTGACGTCCGGACACCTTATTTGTGGTCCAAAGAACAATTTGTACATCTCTTCGAGCGTCATGCCGAAGAAGTGCTGAATAGCTCGCTGTCCTTCCAGGTTGAACTCCCACATTCGGAGGGGTCGATGTTTGCAAGGCAGGACCCGACGAACTAGCATGACTTGCATTATCAGAACCAGGCCGACATCTCTCTCGAGGAGATCTCGGATGCGGCTCTGCAATATCGGCACATCATTTATCGCCCCAGTCCAGCCCCTTATTGATCCATGACGTCGGGCCAGGTGGGGGCCCGAGCGAAGGGCAGGGCGGCCACCCACTTGGTACCCCGAGGAGCTGTGATATAAAACCACTCCCGTTGCCATAAACTGGACACCTCCGGGAAGGAACCTTTTGGCCATGGAACTTCGGCGCCTTTTCTTATTACGGCACCTCTGCACTCTGCGTGTCACCCCTCAATCATCTTCGGCTCCAGGTTGAAAGTTTTAAGCCACAGGCCGAAGTGTGGGGTAATGCGGAGGAAAGCTTCACACACGATGATGAACGACGAGATGTGAAGGATGGAATCCGGGGCCAGGTCATGGAAATCCAGCCCGTAATATAACATGAGCCCCCTTACAAAGGGATCTAGAGCAAGGCCTAGCCCTCGGAGGATGTGAGAGATGAACACAACGCTCTCGCCGGGTTTGGGAGTGGGAATGACCTGCCCTCGAGCAGGCAACCTGTGCGAGATTTCGCCTCTCAAGTACCTGGCCTCTCTTAGCTTCTTGATGTCTTCCTGCAGGATGTAGGAAGGCATCCACCGACCTTGAAGGTTGGATCCGGACATGGTTGAAGGTCCGAAGCGCCTGACCTAGGCCTTGGGTGTTGGAACTCGAGGTGGGGGAAGGATTCGATTGAGCGCAAGAAGAAAAAGGACAGGCCTTGGCCTCTTTATAAAGGGGATGAATATCAAGCGTCCTCCGCGTGGCCGTTTGGGACTTGCCTAAAATCGAGGAGTCATACCAACGGGCACGATTGGGTTACCCACATCCGTATTGATGAGAATCCCGTAATAAGGGGGACACGATCTCTGCTTCGACAAGACGTGCCAATAAAATCACCTCGCAAAACGTGCAGTGGCAGGCTGATTAAAAAAGACGGTCCGTTATGGCCAGACAACGACCATACGTCACATTATGAAAAACGATCGGCAGATTGATTTGTGGAAATATTATTCTCTCTACGGTGGTATGTGGAATTCGTTTTGCAGAGCCGGGCACTATCCTTGTGTTCAAAATCTTCTATGGAGTATTCAGAAGAGGAACCCGCCTTGCAATGCCGAAGACAATCTGCGCGCTGGAGTCATCGTCATTGAAGCCTGGTTCAGGGGCTACTGAGGGAGTCCTGGATTAGGGGGTCTCCGGACAGCCGGACTATATCCTTTGGCCGGACTGTTGGACTATGAAGATACAAGATTGAAGACTTCGTCTCGTGTCAGGATGGGACTCTCCTTGGCGTGGAAGGCAAGCTTGGCAATACAGATATGTGGATCTCCTCCCTTGTAACCGACTCTGTGTAACCCTAGCCCCCTCCGATGTCTATATAAACCGGAGGGTTTAGTCCGTAGGACAAGAACAATCATACCATAGGCTAGCTTCTATGGTTTAGCCTCTACGATCTCGTGGTAGATCAACTCTTGTAATACTCATATCATCAAGATCAATCAAGCAAGAAGTAGGGTATTACCTCCATCGAGAGGGCCCGAACCTGGGTAAACATCGTGTCCCCCACCTCTTCTTACCATCCGCCTTAGACGCACAGTTCGGGACCCCCTACCCGAGATCTGCCGGTTTTGACACCGACAGCGACCTAGGCAGCCGTCATCTCCTTGGTGCTTAGCCGACAGGGGTCGCGATGCCCGCTCATCTGGCTGATCAGGTGCGGCCGACCTTGAAGCGGGAGAACCCGGTGCGCGATGAAGGCAACCAAAAAGTCGGACACCTTGAGGCCTTCGGTGTTCGTCAGCTCCCGGAGTCGTTGGATGGCGGCGGCGCCGTCTGCTGACACCGGCTTCGGCTTTTAGCCCCAGCTAGCCCGAGGCTCGGCCGGCGGGCTGGCTACATAAGCCGGCAGGTTGATGAAGTTGACGGCCGGGTCCATGTTCTCCACATAGAAGTAAGATTGCTGCCACATCTTGACCGATTGTGGAAGCTTGATGGTGGGGAAGGCGTTCTTCGGCGACGGCCGGCGAACCGCGATGAAGGCACCGCACTGGGCAGCCACCTCCCGGACGGAGGTGCCCAGCTTGGTGTAGAAGAATGCTCCCCACAGCTCGATGGTGGGGAGGATGCCGAGATAGCCTTCGCACAATGTGACAAAGGCGGCTAGGAGCATCACGGTGTTGGGCGTGAGGTGATGAGGCTGGAGGTGATAAAATTCGAGAAACAAGCGGACAAAGCCGCTCGCCGGTAGGCCGAAGCCGCAGATGAAGTGTGAGCGGAAGACGACCCGCTCGCCCTCCCCCAGCGCCGGCGAGATCTCTCCCTCCGGCGGCACGCGTGCCTTCACATAACCTGTGCCGGGAAGACAGTGCATCTCGCGGAGGAAGGTGATGTGGTCCTCATTGACGTTCGATCCATCCCAGTCTCCTCCCCGCTCGCGCGCCATGGAAAGCTCGACGGAGGAAATGGCGCGGCGGGGGAGACAAGAATGGGGCAGGGCCAAGAGGGCTTGGGGCGGACGAGCTCGACGAGGACGAGCTGCGGCAGCGCTCCGGCATGGCTCGGGGGCGCTGCGGCGAGAGGAAGAAGAAAGAGGCAAGAGCGGAGTGGAGGGGTGCGCGTTGTCACATCCCTAATTCTGGTCTCACCTATGCCAGCTTCCATCTGTGCATCATGTTTAAATTCAAATGAAATTTGAATTGAGGAATTTTCCAAGCATCAGAAAAACCCTAAAAATAACCAACATTTAAATTTCATCAAATGAGTCCAAGAAAATGTTCCTATTATTCTGTGAAAATATTGGCATGAGGTGAAATTAAAACCAATATTTTTGGAGTCACGGAAATATTTTATTTGGGCCTTTGATTTAAATCAATAATATATTTGGGTTGGATTATTTCTGTTATATAAGAAATAATGTCCAAATAATCCGAAACTGATATGTTCGATGTTGGATATGATCTAAACAGTGGGAATGTACAGTTAGGTGATTTTTGGAAATACCTTCTCCCACCTCTCGCCAGTAGGACGAGAGGTGTGTGGCCGCCATACGCGCCCACGCGCCTCGGCCACCTCCTGCTTCCTGCCGCCTCCCCGACGTCGCTCTGGACGCCCTAGACGTCGACACTCAACCCCTCTGGCTCTCTCTCACTCTCCCCGTGCTCCTCCCCCTCCTCTGCTCTCTCTCCCTCTCATGACCAAACACAGCCGTCGCTGCCGACGAGCTCCCCCACGGCCACAAGCAACCCCGAGCCTCTCCGACATGTCCACGAGCATCGCCACGCCTCCCTCGTCCTCTCCGTCTAGCCACGCCTCGCCGGAGGCCTTGCATCGACGCCATCTTCATCATCTTTGCCGCCGGCCGCCGGAGATCCCTCTCGCTTCCCCGCTCACTCCGGTGCTTCCCCGAGAGCACCGAGGCCACCTCTGCACTCGTTGTAAGCTCCTCTACTGACCCCCCCTACTCACATGTCCATTAGCTCATCGTAGCCCTCATTTCCGTCGAGACCGAAACCTCACCGGCGCCGGACTTGTCGCCGTCGTTGTTTTGGTTCGCCTCCGTCCAAACCGAGCGCGTCACTGCACTCAGTGCACTCCCAGGAGCCCTTAGCGCACACCACACTACAAAAAAAGACACATCCGTGACATTTTGGGCCGAACGAATTTTTTTCCTGTCATACATATGACACTTCTATGACGATAATTGTGACAAAACCCGGTATCATCATAGATGTGGTGGGCTCCTACTTCTATGACAAAAATCATGATAGAAAATGGGCTTTTCGGCCCCGGGCGGGCTGGAGACGCAGCAGCATGACATTCTTTGGGCCGCCCATGACGAAAAAACCATGGTAGAAGCAAGGGGAGGAAAATTTCGGGAGTTTCCTGCCACGGTGGGAGGTCGGGGCGGAGCGATGCGCTGCTTTCTCAGACGCACGCTGCGTGTGTGTGGGAGGCATTGGCTCTAATCAAGCCGAAGCGAGGCGTTGGGCTCTAATCGAACCCAAGCAATTGCATCACAGTTACGCTGGCGTTATCGAACCCGAGCGATCGATCGATGGCTGTTAATCGAACCCGATGGAGCGATTCTTCGCCATCGCCGCTAATCAAGCCGATCGATGCTGCCTCTGGGATGAACAAGTGAGGTTATGGGGGGTGGATGAACAGTGAGCGGTGGCTTTGCCTCTGGATGAATATGAACCCGTGGTGTGGAGGGCTGGATGAACAGTAGACGGTGGAGGGGTGGCCGTGGAGGGGTGATTGAACAGGACCCCGTGGTGTGGAGGGCTGGATGAACAGTAGACGATGGAGGGGTGCCCGTGGAGGGGTGGTTGAACAAGAGCCGGTGGAGTAGCGCGGTGGAGGCTGGATGAACAGGAGCCCGTGGAGGCCGGAGGAGGTCGACGGTAGCCCGTGGAGGCCGGAGGAGGTCGATGGTGGAGATGAACTGTATCCTGTGGAGTCCCATTTTGCGGTACGCCACACCCTCCCGGCGAACAGGACCCCGGGCCAACCGTAGGAGGTCCGTTTCGTCTGCTTTTGCGGCACGCCACACCCTCCCGATCAACAGGACCTCCCTTTCAATCGTAGGGAGGTTTGTTTCGTCTGCTTTTCCGGTATGCCACACCCTCCCGATCAACAGGACCCCTGCTTCGACCGTAGGAGGTCCGCTTCCTCCGCTTCGCAGACGCCAGCCTCGCTTCATCGCCGTTCCGCCCAAGCCGTTGCCTCCCACGCTGCTTCTGTTGCCTCCCGATGAACACAACGCATTCCGCTGCCTCCCCACGAACACGACGCATTCCGCTGCCTCCCCATGAACACGACGCATTCCGCTGCCTCCCCATGAACACGAGCCCTCGCCATACGTGAGCGCGCCGACTAGGCGCTCGAGACCCCACCCGTATGTACACATATGTGGTCAGATTTTCTTTCTTGCACCTCGCCGCTGTAATGACATGTACATGCTACGCGGCGCGCTCTACTACTTACACGACGCCGCCTCTACTACGACACTTGCGCGCCTCTACATCGATCAGTATATATGTATGTACAAGTTCGCGACCAGAATGACAACGCTACGTACGCTTCGACCAGGTGGGTCCCGACTGTCAGGCAGTTCCTTGCGTGCGAAAATGTAGCTGGTGGGTCCCAGCAATGAGGGGCGAATCGCTTTTTTGTCCGGACGCACTTCCTTTGCGTATAAGATGTAGCCGGTGGGTCCCAGCAGTCAAGGGGCTAATCGCTTTTTTTTGCCGGACGCACTTCCTTGCGTGCGAAGATGTAGTTGGTGGGTCCCAGCAATGTGGGGCGAATCGCTTTGTTTTTTGCCCGGACGCACTTCCTTGCGTGCGAAGGTGTAGCTGGTGGGTCCTCACCGCCGTGGAGGAATAATTATTTTGCGCGTAATAAGGAGGCACTTCCTTGTCAGCGGCCGTGGACCCAAATTGTCACCTCTCCACGACAGCTCCACGTCCGATGGAAGCCGTTCCTTGACCATGTTGACCACGCCACACGAGAGCACCAGTGGTGGTGGACGACGGCGAGGCCTAGGAAGGGGACGACGCTGAGCCGGGAAGACACGACAAGGATGCCCATGCGTGAGGAGTACGCTGGTTCACCGGTTCATTGCGGTGTGAGGCTGCGATCGCCGCAGAATAACAGGGGGTGTGGGTGAGTAGAGGGATGGCCTGGCCAGCGGTGGGAGTAGTAGGGGGCGGTGAGGCCTCCGCCGCATCGCAGCCGGCCACGGGAGGCAGGAGCACGAGGCACGACTGGTGCTGGTTTGGGCGGCTGGAGCAAGAAGACCAGAGGTTGAAGAAGCACTACGGCCGTTGGATGGACATCGTACGGTCACTGGAGCTAGAATCGTGCATATTGACTAAGTTGACAAAGCCCTCCGTCCCCGTCAACTTAGTAGGCCCACAAGTCAGCCTGCCACTATACGGGGTCCCAGCCTAATGTGGGAGTATTCATTTTTGTGTGCGTAATAAGGAGGCACTTCCATGCATTTAAGATATAACTTGTGGGTCCGAGCCGCCGAGCCGGCATGGGAGGAGAGAGCAGGCAGTCCCGCCGGCGCTTGTTTGAGCGGCTGGAGCAGGAAGAGCAGAGATTGAAGAAGCACGACGGCCGTTGGATGGACATCCAACCGTCACTGCTTGTGCGTCAAACTTTTTTTTAGGAAAGCCTCGTATCTGTGGAAAACAGCATACATCCCATCTGCCATTTAATAATTTACAGCCCATTTGCTAATTCTTAAGGTTTTTTTTTGGAGCCCATATTCTTTTTGTTAGCATTAGAGCCCATATCGTGGCCACGGTTAAATACTTATACGAAATTTTGCATATTTCAAAAGTGTCCGAACTGGTTTTAATCCCGAAATTTCGACTCACATTCAAACTAATTTTAAAAATAAATGTATATCAATATAAAATCCAACAAATTCTCCATGCATAAAAATTAATGTAATTTAAAATCTCGAAATGAAAAAAAGATATTTGAAACTAACTGCCGGTTTGATGTGTTTTAAAAATGTACAGCCCATTTCTCATTACTGATGGGCCATTTTCTCGCCAAATTAATGAAAGCTCTCCTCGTCTTGAAAGATTTGCAGCCTAACAGCCCGACAAAGCGACTTACTTGGCAAATCACAAAAAAACTAGGTTGTGGTCAGGACCCACTGTCAGCCTCTACACGCATAAAGATTCTCCGATGGAATGTCGTTGACCACATTGACCACGCCACGCCGAGAGCACCAAGGCGGTGGACGCACGGAGAGGCCTAGGAAGGGAAGACGCGCCGGGAAGACGCTGCAAAGGATGCCCACGCCGGAGAGGAGTACCAGGTTCACCGGTTCGGCATGTGAGGCTGCCGTAGCCGCAGGGCCTGGCTAGCGGTGGGAGTAGTAGGGGGCGATGAGGCCTCAACAGCAGCACAGCCGGCCAGTGGAGGCAGGAGCAGGCGGTCTCCCCGGCGCTTGTTTGGGCAGCTGGTGCAAGAAGAGCAGCGATTGAAGAAGTAGCAGGACCGTTCGATTGAAATCCAACGGTTACTGCTGCTAGAATCGTTTGTTGACTAAGTTGACAAGCCTCACAGACAAGGCCAACGTAGTAGGCCCACAGGTCAGCCTCCCAACCGGTGCGCCCCAGATGTCAGTGGGAGGAATCATTTTTTTCGCGTAATAAGGAGGCAGTTGATTGCGTGCGGCCAGGCCAGCGGAGGGAGTAGGGTGGGCCGGGGAAGCCTGCGCGGCATCACAGCGGGCCACAAGAGGAGGGAGCAGTAGTCTCAGCCGGCTTAGTTTAGGCGGCTGGAGCAGGAAGATCAGAGATTGAAGAAGCACGGCGGCTAGAATCATGTGTTCACTGACAAAGCCTTGCGTAAACAAGTCAGCCTCGAAATCTGTGGCGTGTACAACCCATTTGCTATTATTTTATAAGTTTTGCTCATTTTCTAATTCATATGGAATTTATTGCAGCCCGTTTTCCATTTTTAGAATTGCCGGCCATTTTCTGGTCAGTACCAGGTTCAAAAATTAACTAAATATGTGGGAAATTTTTGCTGGGGAACGAAATATTCTTAATCCAAAAATTAATAGCCATACTAAAACAAATTTAAAAATAAGTTAGTACTATGTCGTGTTAAATCCAATGAAATACGTATAAGATATCAGTGAAGAACAAAATTAAAAAAAAAACTAATATCCCATTTGCTCGTCTTGAAAGATTTGCAGCTAAGTAATTCGGAGAAAACAAATAGGCCTAGATTGGGTATTCTTCAAAAAGAAATACTGGGCTACCTATTTTCCCAAAGAACTGGTGCATGAGCATTTAGCTTTATTTATTTACTTATTTATGTTTAGGGGACCATGAGCATATACCTGGGCCTGCTTCATGTGAGAGCGTCCCTTCCAGTTAATTATGGGCTTCTCTATTGGGCCTTCATCAGTGGGCTGCATGTTATCAACAAGTGGAAAATGTGTTCCATTTAAAAATAGTACGAGCTACGCATTTCACGGGCACTAAAGGATCGAACTGCGCAACGACTTCCAAAACATTGTGTTTGTCGCTCTAACAACACATATATATTCAACCAATGTATTTAAATATACTACTGATTGTACATTGAAAACAGCAGCAGCAGCAATAAGGGCCGGGGTGCAATGTATAAGAAGCAGGCCAGAAGAGTGAAGGCGCAGCTCTCTCTTCCAAAACCAAACATCAGCCGTCATTACAAAAGGGCTACCAAAAAATAACAAGTGTATGCATCAAACTAAATAAAGATCCTACTACACCAAGTGTACGCATCTAACTAACTGGCTCAATTAGACGTTACTATTTATTAAGCTGTGGAGATTGGTCAAGCGGCTTGAACCAGATGGGTGCTCGACGGGGAAACTCCAGCCAAGAGGTCGAAGTCCGATACTTGCGACCCTCTCTCCTACTTTAATGAAAGAGCGTGGCGGCACATATCGTGGTATGGTGCATGCAGACACGCATGGTACGCTGTACACACAGTTTTGCTCGATGAACGAAAACCGCTGCCATCATGATCCTTGTCGCCGGTTATCTCTTGGTTAATCGGATAATTCAGTCCGACAAACAGAGAGCGCAGTTGTTGCTACTTACCAGCCTCCAAGAAAAATTCCTCAAGGCCCAGAGAAGCTGGGATCCCGCTCAAAGACCTTGCAAAGGATCGTGATTGTATTCCGCGAAACAACACATCCGCACGTGTGAACGATCATCAATCTTTTCGCCGTCAGTTCGATCGAGCCAGAACCACCGCAACTACCATGCCGCTTTTCTTTGAAAGGTTCTGGATTAGGAAGGGTAGGGACACCAGCGCCTACAACATCATATCAAGTTGAGTCAAATAAAAAGGGCTCTTGATTTAGTCAATCTTAAGAACAAGATGTTATGAGCATGAATATTTTTTCAAGAAATGTTGATGATAATATAAGCAAGCCATCATGATATCATAGGAAAGTAACATACCGTCTGTAACAACCGCTTATAGCGATGATCGGAGTAGGCCGAATACGCCCAGCCATAGAAGGAGTCGACAACAGAATGAAGCCCTTGTGTTCAATGGCATCGAGAACCATGGAGGATGTATGATCCTGCGATGGACATGCAGATTTATCCACTTACCGCAGTGACTGTCCGATAGGCGAGATCGCAGCTTGAAGAACGCAATTAGCCTCGAAATCTTTATAATCCCGGATCTTGTGGGCACTTGGCAGATTACAACCTTGAGCAAATCAAACTTGGCATCATGTTGGCTACCGTAAGATTCCGAGTATTCTCGGGTCAAGGTGCCAAAGCAAAGGCAAAGTGTTAATCGAAGGAAGGGGATCAATCCCGGTGTAGACCTCCACGAGCATCCAAATGCCGCGACCGTCGACGCAGCACCATCCAAGACGTGTTCATGCCGACCCAAAGACATACCGTTAATGTAGCTGAGGCTGACGGGGATCGGATCGCAGTGAAGGGGGTTGATGCTCGCCACCCTACGATCGTTATGCTGCGTGACACGCAGTTTCTAAAGATCAGGCGGCATCAGCAATCAAGGAGCTGGCTTAAAAAGCTCCTGCCTGAGGGCTTTGAGTAAACGGTACAACCCCGATGAGCATGCGGCGAGCGGCATGGTACTGAGATTGTCCACACGCGAAACAATGAGCTTGATTACCTCTGTGGGGAGCGAATTCCAGCCACTCTTTCGGCGGACGCTGCTCGGTTCTGCATTGTTAGTGCTTGGGTTTCGTACGAGGGGGGGAGGCGCCTTAGCAGGGATGGAAGCTTGGACGAGATTATGTGCGGACAAAGATGCGTATTAATATGTGCTTTGGAAGTGGACAGTGATGATGACTACAGACACCGCTTGACTTACGGGACACATACCAACAAGCGAGGGTCATATCGATGCCGGACAACTTGCTTGAGTGATCACAAGATCGGTACTCCCTACAAGACCTACTACAAAGATTATGCCCTAGCTTGCTAGAGTAGAGTAGTAGAGTAGGACTCGCTCTACTACTAGCACCGAGGAGTAGTATATTCTAATCTAAAATAGTTACAAACTTCGATGCCCGGTCGTGGAACGACTATGAACCGTGCTCAAAGACCGTGGTTCACGTGGTGTTTGGACTTATATGCAAAAAATAGCAAGATGCCCGTGCATTGCACGGCACACCATCATCACCAACTCGGTTTTTCTCTACTCCTACTCCTATAAAAGACTCCGCTTGGTGATGATGGAGGCGAGGAGGCGTGTTCACCGGGCGTGGGACGCAAGCAACACTATTCGATTTGTTATAAAAAGTACTTGTAGAGATAGAGACATAGGGAGGAGCACGAGGTAAGGCCTTCTCAGAAATGTGGAGAGAAGTGCGGGTATCTTTTGTAAAATCGTCATAGTTGGCTTTATATCCGTCAGATATAGATCGGACGGTCTAAATTACAAGATGGCAGGCAAACAATCATCACCAACTCGGTTTTCTATAAGAGTAGATATATATATAGATATAGATAGATAGAGACTAGGGAGTACTAGTAAGGACACTATCTACTGCTTCGTGTGCTACTCCTGCGCTCCATTCGGCGGCCGCAACGTCCCCTACAGCCACTCCCTCATGCGCTCCATTCGGCGGGCGCTGTTGAAATTTGGGGAACGCACTCTCGTGACTGCTGGCAGCCATGACTTCACCGACGATGACTTCTTCCCCAACCTCGGCAACCACTTCCTCAACGACATGGGCGACAACCTCAACGCCAACGGTGCTGCTCCCGTTGCACCGTATGTGTTTCTATCCTTCCTGTTTGAAATCGTGGTAGAATTCATGTTTCTACTCTGTATCCTACTACTATGCTAGTCCACATGATTAGTTTCATCTCTGTTATAGCCGTCATGATTTATTTTGGGCTTATTCGAATTAAATCTCGTAGTAACTTGCTCACATATTCAACTGGCGCAACGTCCCCTACAGCCACTCCCGTTTCATGGATGGCCTAGTCGATACCTCCAAGGAGCCCTTCGTCCACTGCTATGAGTGCCTGATGCCGTTTTGTGGCTCGCCGACGGACATGGTGCATCACCTCACGGATGCGTGCAGTGGTCACTGCTGGCCCTTGGCGGAGAACATCAAGTACGACACGTGCATCGGGTTCACCATGCCGGAGTCGCTGGAGGATCACCGCCGCCGCTTGTCTCGAGGAGGACGGCAGCGTCTTCCTCTTGATCGTGGGCACCGGGCGAGGCTCAAGGCAGCCGCCGCCTGCCTTTATGGCGATGCATCGTGGGCGTCACGACGCCGACGATTAATCGACACAAGGCAGATGTACGGATGCAAGGTCAATGTTACTACCCCTCGGGGTCACATGGGCGGCGAAACCGGCCTCATCGGACAGACTTGGAATCTGAGGAGCTGGGACTATCCCGCTAATGTGGACTTGGAAAACCCATGGCATTCGTTCTATCCTTTACCCGCCGACTCGGTGCACGGGACTCCAAGGAGTTTCACCTGGACATACGCATTATCAAGTGCACTTAGAAAACATGTAGTGTGTGTGTGGGCGCTTATGGCCCGTGTCTTTGCCGCTTTTGATTCTCGTAAGCTTGTCGTTAAACTTGAGTGGCTTTCGCCGCAGTCCTTCCTTTGAACTGCTCCTCTCGGTGAGCTGATGTAAGACACTTTGGGTTTCATTTGATATCGAACCGGGAGGAGCCTCCTGTTCTTCTAAAAATACGCATTATCAAGTTAAATGTTGATCATTAGTCTTCGCCAATGTAATCCGCTGTCTAAGCATGTGGAGACTTCCATGCGTGATCTTGCTCTATTGGAGTATCGCGCATGAATAAAAGTGTATCCGCTATGGTTTAGTCTAGAATCTTGCATGTATGAATTTTTACTACAAGATCGGGTGAAAGACTTACGATGAACCATTTCTTACATCTCCTCCGCCCCTTGCAAGTCATCCCGATTTAATCCCTCCGCTTAGGTGTATAAGGGCATGGTTAATATTACTTAATAGTATAGCCAACTGTTGACTATAAGAAAGTGCCATGTCATCTGAGCCAGCATGTATAACAATCGATACTCAAAAACTAATTCTTAAAGATCATTTCTCGCAAAGCACAATAAGTGTTATTTCTTCACAAGTTTTGGATGCAAAGTTGAACAGTTGAACGCTTTTGTTTGCAAAAGATACCTTTTATCTATTTCACCCGGATGTTTGTGAGCTCTAGAGATGAGATAATATCCGAAGAAACCTATCGATACCCGTTACACATGATATGACCCCCACATCCTTTGTCAAAATAAACAACTCCCCAATCAATGCATTTCACTCTTCGGTGCAATGCACGGGCACTTACTACTATAGATTAGTACGACCAAAAATTGAACTAACATTATATATAGTACGATAAATACTGATGCATGTCACCTAAAATTATACCATTCAAAACTATGTTCAAATACAAATCCAACGATATAGTTTTTGTTGACATGCAATAACATTTTGTCAGTTAAATCTTCAGCCAAATTCAATGGGGGACTAATAAACCACGACCGATGTAGTACAAGTGTAGAGGGCGGCGCTGCACGGGAGTCTCACCTCTCACCCCGCTCGTGGCGCGGCAGTAAAGCCGTCATATCACAAAATCCAACCACTCCCGGTAATAAATGGCCTGGTAAAATAAACGGACAAGCAACCATCACATCCCTCCGTATTTTTTGCATTTTATCTCTCTGCATTTACTTTCTCCGATTCATTTCCGACGCTCGATCCCTAGCTACTACTCCTAGGGCCAGTTCTTTTGGCGGCTTCCCCAGCTTTTCCCACAAGACTAGTCACAGTGGAGAGTAACAATAAGGCGCCTCACTCATTTATTTGGGCTTCTAAACTACTACTCCGGCCCTGGTTTATTCCTCACCATTGTAATTTGTGCTAAATTTTGACCAAAGATTTAATCGATAAAATGTTACTCAAAACACTTAGGCGCTGTGCATCTAGGTGTGCAAGTCATCTTAAGAAAACCAAATAATCCGGAAACACTTAGGCGCGGTGCATTAACTTCTACCTCGTTTCTTGTTTCTTGACATATCAACCAATAAGATATAAAGAGTGTGCATGCTTTTAATGACTTGAGATATCAAACACGACATGCAGTGGTTAGTTCATTGCATGCAATACTATTAATTAGCAAATAAACATTAACGCTTTCTCGCTTTTCTCCTCCTCCTTAGTCACGGTACGACATAGAAATAACCACAGAGAAGGAAGCTAAAAGTAAACAATCAAACGAGCATTTTTGCATTTGTTTTGCATTGAATCGTTTCACAAGCTTGACTAGTGTTGTTTTTCCACTTTTACAAAAACCGCATCGTAATGTTCAAACGTGCATTTGCACATACATAAGTAATAGTAGTACTCCCTCCGTCTAGGTGTACAAGTCTTCCCTCCTTCTTGGTTACCGTGCACAACCAAAGATGACGTATTGACCTGGACGGAGGGAGTAGCATAGTCTGCAAGCATATATCGAGAGAGACGTGTAGTCCGATAGTATATAGTAAAGTTTGTGCTATATGCACGTACTTGCAAAATGCGTAATAATACACAATGTTTCCAAACTTTCCCTTTTACATACTTAATTAAGGACGCTAAAAATTCCTGAACGCTCGATTTATCATTTGCGTCCCAAAACTAATGAGACCGCCTTACGAAACAAAATTATACTCCTCCTAAAAGCCACGGCGCCGCAGGAGCTGGCGGCGCCACGAAAGTGCCCAGTGCGCGGCCGTTTCCCAAGCCGACACACGCCTCTTCCTCAGCCTCGCAACTCGCGAGGTGATGATTAGCGACTTTGCCGGGCGAGAGCGATCTCAGCGGTGTGGTGATCCGCGCCAACAGTACTCCTCCTGGCTAGAAGCGTGCACCCGGTCCACGCATCGCCAAGCGTAGATGAGGCGCTTGGGCCCGATCGCACTCGTATGCGTCGGCATGGGCGTCTCGGCCACCCTCACGGCCCTCGCACGAGCCTTCTCGCCAAAGAACCAATTGCTTGACTCTCTCGGACGCGACATAGATCTCCCAGAAAGCTTGTTGCGCAGTGCGCTTCTCTTCCTCGGCCTTCTTCTCCACCTCTATTTTGGCGCGCTCTGCTGGAGGCAAAGCCTCCCACAAGGCGACATCCATTTATTTCCAAAGCTCCTCAAGGCTGGGGGGCTCGGCGGGCGGCGCGGCGTTCTCCTCGTAGCGGGGAGCTGACACGTCCTCTGACGCGCGTGCCGGCGAGATTGAGAACGCCGACGCGCCCATCTCGACGCGTCGCGGCGAGGAGCGGAACACCGACGCGTCCTCCTCGACTAGTGGCGGCGAGGAACGGAACAGCGACGCATCGCGTCGCGGCGAGGAGCGGAACGCCGACGCGTCCTCCTCGACTAGTGGCGGCGAGGAACAGAACGGCGATGCGTCGCGTAGCAGCGAGGAGTGGAACGCCGATGCGTCCTGCTCGACTAGTGGCGGCAAGGAACGGAAAGGCGACGCGTGACCGTCCGCGCGGTGCAGCGAGGGGCTCCTAGGGCTTGGAAGGGGAGATGCCATGGTGGTCGACGTGAGAGGGAGGGGGAGGAAATAGCGATGAACGTGAACGTGAGGGGGAGGAGATAGCGATGTCGTGGGAAGCGCAGTATTTATAGCGAGCAATGGCACACCAGCGTAAGATATGGATCGAAGCTGCATCGAGCTAATCGCAGGTCCAGCTATGCTGCTGACATGTGGGCCAAGATAATCGCTAGGCCCGTATGTCAGTGACCCAATGCACCTGAAGTTAAGTAAAAGCTACGTGGGCATATTTGTTGGAGTACATTACGAGGGAGCGAAGGGGTGGAAATATTGCTGGCCACAACGGATTGGACGAGCGTGTGGGGAGGAGAGTCATGCATGCAAATTTTTTCACACGGGGTGGAGTGGTGGGACCGCCGGAGGGAGAAGGAGAGTTAGGCAGACATATTGTTTCCACACATGGAGAGGAAAAGATTTGGAGACGAACGGGCTTCCTGCGGGTATGGGGAACGATGCATAATAAGTCATCTTGCATGCCGGGCTAGGTCTAGTCTCAAGTCATTAAAAACATACACGCCCCACACATGTTCATATTTCAAGGTGCACTAAATTATTGCATGCGATGATTAAGGCTGGCCATCATGGTGGTATCTTAGCTGGTACACGGGAATAGCAAACATGCTGATGTGGCAAAGAATTAAATAAGAGAGGGGGGTTAGACTAACTAATGTTCATGCATGCATTGGTAAACACATTTTTTTGTGAACAACGACATCATTAGTTGAGTACTTTTGCAGACTTCAAAAACTATTCCACCACCTCTACTATCTTGCTAAGAGTAGGTGAAATTTTTTAGTCGAGCCCTTTAAACTAGAAGGGAGGTAGTGGTACTCTAATAGCTAGGTGCGTAAGTCATCTTACGGAAACCAAATAATCCCAAAACACGTGGGCGTGGTGCATTTACTTCTACCTCGTTTCTTGTTTCTTGACATATCAACCAATAAGAGATGAGGGTGTGCATGCTTTTAATGACCTGAGACTATCAAACATGACATGCAGTGGTTAGTTCATTGCATGCAACACTATTTAATTAGCAAATAAGCATTAATGTCTCTCGTTTTCCCCTCCTCCTTGGTCACGGTGCACAACCTAAGATGACTTACTCACCTAGACAGAGGGAGTATCAACATTCACAATGTCAAATCAATATTTTTACACTCATTATAAAATGTAGTTCTTATACTCATTATAATCAGTATTGTAGATATTGATATTTTTAGTATAAATTTGGTCGTGGGATTTCATTGATGCCTGTCAAAGCGTGGAGGAAGCGGAGCTTAGGGCTTGCATTGCCGGTCTCTACATAGGTATTTCTCTTCATAATCCTGTAATTTTAGAGACTGATTGCCTTTTGTGGTAGCGTCTCTTGCATCGGGGGACTATGACAGGTCTGCTATGCGTGACCTGAAGATGAAAGCGTTGACCATCTCTAAGTTGATCAACAATCTTCAATTGTCAAAGATTAGTCATTCGGCCAATAAGGTGGCACACTTAATTGCTAAGTATAGCTTTGACAATAGATTAGATGGTATTCTTGTAAATAACGTACCACCCTGTGTGGTGAATATTGTATCGAATGAGTGTACTGGTGTGGCTGGTTAATTAATATAAGGTGGTGTTTAAAAAAGTATATATTTGGTCAAACACTTTGCAAACGGTTGACGGGAGCAAAAAGGACCAGAGGGAGTATCATGCATGCGGACTAGGCAAAAAAATTGCTCATTTTTAGCCGGTCGAAGTCCCAAAGGGCGCGATCACGCGAGGGAGGCGAAGGTTGTGGGAGGCGCGACGGTTGACAGAATTAAGTGAAGTTACATCCACGCGCCGGCATGGCGTGCGAACAGGCAGAAGCTATACCGTCAGGCCTACAATATGGGTCTAGTAGACATGACATCTAGTGGGTCCCGCATAGTTCTCGAGAACTCTTTGGGGGCTTGCAACCGTTTATCCACCGAGCAAGCCAGCAACCCCACGCCGTTCGCACGCCCTACTCGTCCCCGTCTTCTACCTCACAACAGTTGGCTCCCAGTCGTCTCGTCCTTTCACATTAGTTAGCTCGGTTTATGAGTACAACAGTTCAACTTCTCCTCACCCTCCTCCAAAATCCATGGCCTCCCAAATCTCCATGGTCGCCGCTGAGTACCAGGTTAGAGCCATCGCCAGCGATCATTTCATCGTCATCTACACACGTGGATCCGCGACGGTGAAAGCATGGCTTGCTCGCTTCTACGCATGTTCAACAGTTCAACGGATGAGTGGGTCGTTGGGCTAGATGTTGAGTACACCACAGTCCTGCGACGAGAGAAGGATCTAAAGGACGAAGAGAGGAAGAAGCCCGTCGTGATCCAGGTTTGCGTACATAACGTTTGCTTGGTCTACCACATATGCCATGCCGACGTTGAGTGCCAGGATTTTAAGAACTTCCTCAAGGACAAAAGAGTGAAATTAAGCATCAGAGGGCTTTAAGAACGACAAAGAAGTCCTGCGTCGGATAGTTCGTGTTGTAGGCCAGCCCTTCGATCTCCGTATAGGCAAGCCCGGTGTCCTCCTCTCAACCTTCAATGCTGACCTGGCAGCAGCCATGATTGATCCTTCAGACGCTTAAAGCGAAGAAACCTCATCACGAAGTTTCATCATGCATGGGAGTCAAAGACATTAGATGAAGATCACATCCTCAGACGCAGCAATGGATGCCTACCTTTGTTTAAATATCTACATGGGTTGGATGAAGAAGCGAGCCCAAAGGTCCGTTCAAGCAAAGAATCGTCGGCGAAGAGGAAGAGGAAAAGGGACGAGGACGAAGTCGAGGACGTGGACTCGGACTCCGAGTAGGTGGCAGTGTCGTCGCTCATGCTGGTTCTACTGCAGTGTCAAGCTGACTAGTTGCTTAGTTTATTTTCAAGGGTGTGTTGTGCTGAGGCCCCAGCAGAACTATGTCTATGTTTATGTTCTTTCTCGTTATTTGAACTGTTTAGTACGTAGAGTAGTCCTAGTACTATGTCTTACTACTGTTCTTCTTGCAGTTCGTACTACTGCTCATACCTTCGTGTTCCCACTATAATTAATACGTTCGTACTAGTAGTTTAATTTGGGTCAGTCGATTTGTGAAAGAAGTTCGACGGAGCAAAGGAAGAAGACGACAAAAGAGGTGGAAGAAGCCCTTCTAGCCATCCATGTTGCATCAAACGGCTCACATGAGTCGACTGACCCAAATTGCTCCTTCAGATTGCAGGATCCACGTGGCATTCAAGGTCTCAAGGTAGATTCGCGTCTGCAACCGGGTTTGTAGGCTCGACGCAGCGACAAGCTTCCGCCGTGACAGCCACCATGCGCGCCTCCTCCGCGCGGGCGGAGACGACAATGACACACTAGTTCCTCCTCGCCGGCGTGCTAGAGCACGCGCTCGTCCTCCTCTTTGTACGCTGTGTGCATAGACACGGATCCACCAGCTGCTCGCGTGCTTGGCAGCGCGGCGACATGGCGAGGAGGGACTGCAGACGATGTGAGGGTTGGGGAACGTAGCAGAAATTCAAAATTTTCCTACGTGTCACCAAGATCTATCTAGGGAGAAACCAGCAACGAGGGGAAGGAGAGTGCATCTACATACCCTTGTAGATCGCTAAGCGGAAGCGTTCAAGAGAACGGGGTTGAAGGAGTCGTACTCGTCGTGATCTAAATCACCGGAGATCCTAGTGCCGAACGGACGGCATCTCCGCGTTCAACACACGTACAGCCCGGTGACGTCTCCCACGCCTTGATCCAGCAAGGAGAGAGGGAGAGGTTGAGGAAGACTCTGTCCAGCAGCAGCACAACGGCGTGGTGGTGATGGAGGAGCGTGGCAATCCAGCAGGGCTTCGCCAAGCACCGCGAGAGAGGAGAAGGGAGAGAGGTAGGGCTGCGCCTGGAGAGGTGAAAAACCATGTTATGGGCAGCCCCCACACCTCATGTATTTATAGGGGGAGGGGAGGGGCTGCGCCCCCTCTAGGGTTCCCTCCCCAAGGGGTGGCGGCAGCCCCCAGATCTCATCTGGGTGGCGGCCGGGGGGGGAGAGAGGGGAGGCGCACTGGTGGGCCTTAGGCCCATCTGCCCTAGGGTTTTGCCCCTCCCACTCTTCCTCGGCCTTGGGCCCCTTGTGGGCGCACCAGCCCACCTAGGGCTGGTCCCTCCCACACTTGGCCCATGCAGCCCTCCGGGTTGGTGGCCCCACTTGGTGGACCCCGGGACCTCCCGGTGGTCCCAGACGCTATCAAGAAACCCAAACTTTTCCGGTGACCAAAACAGGACTTCCCATATATAAATCTTTACCTCCGGACCATTCCTAACTCCTCGTGATGTCCGGATCTCATCCGGGACTCTGAACAACATTCGGTAACCACATACAAACTTCCTTTATAATCCTAGCGCCATCGAACCTTAAGTGTGTCGACCCTACGGGTTCGGGAACCATGCGAACATGACCAAGGGCGTTCTCGGTCAATAACCAACAATGGGATCTGGATACCCATGTTGGCTCCCACATGTTCCACGATGATCTCATCGAATGACCCACAATGTCAAGGACTCAATCGATCACGTATACAATTCCCTTTGTCTAGCGGTATTGTACTTGCCCGAGATTCGATCGTCGGTATCCTGATACCTTGTTCAATCTCGTTACCGGCAAGTCTCTTTGCTCATTCCGTAACACATCATCCCGTGGTCAACCCCTTGGTCACATTGTGCACATTATGATGATGTCCTACCGAGTGGGCCCAGAGATACCTCTCCGTTTACACGGAGTGACAAATCGATCTCGATTCGTGCCAACCCAACAGACACTTTCGGAGATACCTGTAGTGCACCTTTATAGCCACCCAGTTACGTTGTGACATTTAGTACACCCAAAGCATTCCTACGGTATCCAGGAGTTGCACAATCTCATGGTCTAAGGAAATGATACTTGATATTAGAAAAGCTTTAGCATACGAACTACGATCTTTGTGCTAGGCTTAGGATTGGGTCTTGTCCATCACATCATTCTCCTAATGATGTGATCCCGTTATCAACGTCATCCAATGTCCATGGTCAGGAAACCGTAACCATCTGTTGATCAACGAGCTAGTCAACTAGAGGCTTACTAGGGACATGGTGTTGTCTATGTATCCACACATGTATCTGAGTTTACTATCAATACAATTATAGCATGGATAATAAACGATTATCATGAACAAGGAAATATAATAATAACCAATTTATTATTGCCTTTAGGGCATATTTCCAACAGTCTCCCACTTGCACTAGAGTCAATAATCTAGTTCACATCGCCATGTGATTAACACTCACAGGTCACATCGCCATGTGACCAACATCCAAAGGGTTCTGGGTTTGATCATGTTTTGCTTGTGAGAGAAGTTTTAGTCAACGGGTCTGCAACATTCAGATCCGTATGTACTTTGCAAATCTCTAGGTCATATTGTAAATGCTGCTTCTACGCTCCACTTGGAGCTATTCCAAATGGTCGCTCCACTATATCCGGTTTGCTACCCAGAGTCATTCGGATAGGTGTTAAAGCTTGCATCGTCGTAACCCTTTACGCCGAACACTTTATCACCTCCATAATCGAGAAACAAATCCTTATTCCTCTAAGGATAATTTTTGACCGCTATCTGGTGATCCACTCTTTGATCACCTTTGTACCCTCTTGCCAGACATGTGGCAAGGCACACATTAGGTGCGGTACTTAGCATAGCATACTGTAGAGCCTACGTCTAAAGCAGAGGGGATGACCTTCGTCCTTTCTCTCTTTTCTGCCGTGGTCAAGCTTTAACTCTTAACTTCATACCTTACAACTCAGTCAAGAACTCCTTCTTTGACTGATCCATCTTGAACACCTTCAAGATTATGTCAAGGTATGTGCTCATTTGAAAGTATTATTAAACATTTTGATCTATCTTATAGATCTTGATGCTTATTATTCAAGTAGCCTAATCCAGGTTTTCCATTGAAAAACACTCTTCAAACAACCCTATATGCTTTCCAGAGATTCTACATCATTTCTGATCAACAATATGTCAACAACATATACTCATCAGAAATTCTATAGTGCTCCCACTCACTTCTTTGGAAATACAAGTTTCTCATAAACTTTGTATAAACCCAAAATCTTTGATCATCTCATCAAAGCGCACATTCCAACTCCGAGATGCTTACTCCAGTCCTTAGAAGGACCGCTGGAGCCAGCATACCTTTTAGCATCCTTAGGATCGACAAAAACTTGCTGATTGTATCACATACAACCTTTCCTTACGAAGACTGGTAAGGAAACTCGTTTTGACATCCATCTGCCATATTTCATAAATGCAGCTAATGCTAACATGATTCCGACGGACTTAAGCATCGCTACGGATGAGAAAATCTCATCGTAGTCAACTCCTTGAACTTGTTAAAAACTCTTCTCCACAAGTAGAGCTTCATAGACGGTGACATTACCATCCACGTCCGTCTTCTTCTTAAAGATCCATTTATCTCAATGGCTTGCCGATCATCGGGCAAGTCCACCAAAGTCCATGCTTTGTTCCGATACATGGATCCTATCTCGGATTTCATGGCTTCTAACCATTTGTCGGAATATGAGCCCACCATCGCTTCCCCATAGCTCGTAGGTTCATTGTTGTCTAGCAACATGAACTTCAAGACAGGATTACTGTATCACTCTGAAGTAGTACGCATCCTTGTCCCCTTACGAGGTACGGTAGTGACTTGATCCAAAACTTCATGATCACTGTCATAAGCTTCTACTTCAATTGGTGTAGGCGCCACAGGAACAACTTCATGTGCCCTGCTACACACTTGTTGAAGTGACGGTTCAATAACCTCATCAAGTCTCCACCATCCTCCCACTCAATTCTTTCGAGAGAAACTTTTCCTCGAGAAAGGACCCGCTTTCTAGAAACAATTACTTTTGCTTCCGGATCCGAGATAGGAGGTATACCCAACCATTTTGGGTATCCTATGAAGATGTATTTATCCGTTTTGGGTTCGAGCTTATCACGATGAAACCTTTTCACATAAGCGTCGCAGCCCCAAACTTTTAAGAAACGACAACTTAGGTTTCTCTAAACCATATTTCTCACGGTGTCATCTCAACGGAATTATGTGGTGCCCTATTAAAGTGAATGTGGTTGTCTCTAATGCCTAACCCATGAACGATAGTGGTAATTCGATAAGAGACATCATGGTACGCATCATATCCAATAGGGTGCAACTATGATGTTCGGACACACCATCACACTATGGTGTTCCAGCGGTATTAATTGTGAAACAATTTCCACGGTGTCTTAATTATGCGTACAAAGCTCAGAACTCAGATACTTATCTCTATGATCATATCATAGACATTTTATCCTCTTGTCACAATGATCTTTAACTTCACTCTGAAATTACTTGAACCATTCAATAATTCAGACTTGTGTTTCATCAAGTAAATATACTCAACATCTGCTCGAATCATCTATGAAGTCAAAACATAACGATATTCACTGCATGCCTCAGCACTCATTGGACTGCACACATCAAAATGTGTTACTTCCAATAGGTTGCTACCTTGTTCCATCTTATCAAACCGAGGCTTTTCACTCATCTTGCCTATGTGGTATGATCTGCATATCTCAAGTGATTCAAAATCAAGTGAGTCCAAACGATCCATCTCGCATGGAGTTTCTTCATGCGTATACACCAATAGACATGGTTCGCATGTCTCAAACTTTTCAAAAGAGTGAGTCCAAAGATCCATCAACATGGAGCTTCTTCATGCATTACTACACTAATATGACTTACATGGCGATTGCCACAAGTAAGTGGTACTATCATTACTATCTTATATCTTTTGGCATGAAAATGTGTATCACTATGATCGAGATTCAATAAACCATTCCTTTAGGTGCAAGACCATTGAAGGCATTATTCAAATAAATAGAGTAACCATTATTCTCCTTAATGAATAACCGCATTATGGCATGCATATAATCCAATCATGTCTATTCTCAATGCAAACACCAAATGACAATTATTCTAGTTTAATACTAATCTTGATGGTAGAGGGAGCGTGCGATGTTTGATCACATCAAACTTGGAAACAATTCCAACACATATCGTCACCACCTTTAGCTAGTCTCCGCTTATTCCGTAGCCTTTTATTTCGAAAGTTACTAACACTTAGCAACCAAACCGGTATCTAATACCCTGGTGCTACTAGGAGTACTAGTAATATACACAATAACTTAATGTATATCCAATATACTTCTATCGACCTTGCCAGCCTTCTCATCTACCAAGTATCTAGGGTGGTTCCGCTTCTGTGTCCGTTCCTCTCATTACAGAAGCACTTAGTCTCGGGTTTGGGTTCAACCTTGGGTTTCTTCACTAGAGAAGCAACTGTTTTGCCATTTCATGAAGTATCCCTTGTTGCCCTTGCCCTTCTTGAAACTAGTGGTTTTACCAACCATCAACAATTGATGCTTCTACTTGACTTTTACTTTCGCGGTGTCAAACATCGCGAACACTTCAAGGATCATCATATCTATCTCTTATATGTTATAGTTCATCACGAAGCTCTAGTAGCTTGGTGGCAATGTCTCTGGAGAAACATCATTATCTCATCTGGAAGAATAACTCCCACTCGATTCAAGTGATTGTTGTACCTAGACAATCTGAATACAAGCTCAACGATTGAGATCTTCTCCCTTAGTTTGTAGGCTAGAAAACTCGTCGGAGGTCTCATACCTCTTGACGTGGGCACGAGCCTAAAATCCCAATTTCAGCTCTCAGAACATCTCATATGTTCCACGATGTTTCAAAAACGTCTTTGGTGCCTCAATTCTAAGCCGTTTAACATTACCGAACTATCACGTAGTCATCAAAACGTGTGTCGGATGTTACGCAACATCCACGCATTCGGCGCTCGAGGTTCATCACACTTAGCGGTGCATTAAGGACATAAGCTTTCTTGATCGCATAATCGCCATCACAACTTTCAACTATATTTTCTCTAGGAACATATCTAAACAGTGGAACTAAAGCGCGAGCTTATGACATAATTTGCAAAGACCTTTTTGACTATGTTCAGGATAATTAAGTTCATCTCATGAACTCCCACTCAGATAGACATCCCTCCAGTCGTCTAAGTGATTACATGATCCGAGTCAACTAGGCCGTGTCCGATCATCACGTGAGACGGACTAGTCATCATCGGTGAACATCTTCTTGTTGATCGTATCCACCATACGACTCATGCTCGACCTTTCGGTCTCTTGTGTTCCGAGGCCATGTCTGTACATGCTAGGCTCGTCAAGTCAACCTAAGTGTTTCAAGGTGTGTAAATCTGGCTTACACCCGTTGTATGTGAACGTAAGAATCTATCACACCCGATCATCACGTGGTGCTTGAAACGCATTTAAATTTCGCAACGGTGCATAGTTAGGGGAACACTTTCTTGAAATTTTAATGAGGGATCATCTTATTTACTACCGTTGTTCTAAGCAAATAAGATGCATAAACATGATAAACATCACATGCAATCAAATAGTGACATGATATGGCCAATATCATTTTGCTCCTTTTGATCTCCATCTTCGGGGCTCCATGATCATCATCGTCACCGGCATGACACCATGACCTCCATCATCGTGTCTCCATGAAGTTGTCTTGCCAACTTATTACTTCTACTACTATGGCTACCGTTTAGCAATAAAGTAAAGTAATTACATGGCGTTTGTTCAATGACACTCAGGTCATACAACAAATAAAGACAACTCCTATGGCTCCACGGTTGTCATACTCATCGACATGCAAGTCGTGATTCCTATTACAAGAACATGATCAATCTCATACATCACATATATTCATCACATTCTTCTTGGCCATATCACATCACATAGCATACCCTGCAAAAACAAGTTAGACATCCTCTAATTGTTGTTTGCATGTTTTACGTGGCTGCTATGGGTTTCTAGCAAGAACGTTTCTTACCTATGCAAAACCACAACGTGATATGCCAATTGCTATTTACCCTTCATAAGGACCCTTTTCATCGAATCCGTTCCGACTAAAGTGGGAGAGAGATCACCCGCTAGCCACCTTATGCACCAAGTGCATGTCGGTCAGTGGAACCTGCCTCACGTAAGAGTACGTGTAAGGTCGGTCTGGGCCGCTTCATCCCACAATACCGTCGAAACAAGACTGGACTAGTAACGGTAAGCATATTGAACAAAATCAATGCCCACAACTACTTTGTGTTCTACTCGTGCAAAGAATCTACGCAATAGACCTAGCTCGATACCATCATGGGGGAACGTAGCAGAAATTCAAAATTTTCCTACGTGTCACCAAGATCTATCTAGGGAGAAACCAGCAACGATGGGAAGGAGAGTGCATCTACATACCCTTGTAGATCGCTAAGCGGAAGCGTTCAAGAGAACAGGGTTGAAGGAGTCGTACTCGTCGTGATCCAAATCATCGGAGATCCTAGTGCCGAACGGACGGCACATCCGCGTTCAACACACGTACAGCCCGGTGACGTCTCCCACGCCTTGATCCAGCAAGGAGAGAGGGAGAGGTTGAGGAAGACTCCGTCCAGCAGCAGCACAACGGCGTGGTGGTGATGGAGGAGCGTGGCAATCCAGCAGGGCTTCGCCAAGCATCGCGAGAGAGGAGAAGGGAGAGAGGTAGGGCTGCGCCTGGAGAGGTGAAAAACCATGTCATGGGCAGCCCCCACACCTCATGTATTTATAGGGGGAGGGGAGGGGCTGCGCCCCCTCTAGGGTTCCCTCCCCAAGGGGTGGCGGCAGCCCCCAGATCTCATCTGGGTGGCGGCCAGAGGGGGAGAGAGGGGAGGCGCACCTGGGGTGGGCCTTAGGGCCCATCTGCCCTAGGGTTTTGCCCCCTCCCACTCTTCCCTGGGCCTTGGGCCCCTTGTGGGGGGCGCACCAGCCCACCTAGGGCTGGTCCCCTCCCACACTTGGCCCATGCAGCCCTCCGGGGTTGGTGGCCCCACTTGGTGGACCCCCGGGACCCTCCCGGTGGTCCCGGTACGTTACCGAAAAAACCCGAAACTTTTCCGGTGACCAAAACAGGACTTCCCATATATAAATCTTTACCTCCGGACCATTCAGGAACTCCTCGTGACGTCCGGGATCTCATCTGGGACTCCAAAAAACATTCGGTAACCACATACAAACTTCCTTTATAACCACAGCGTCCATCGAACCTTAAGTGTAGCCGACCCTACGGGTTCGGGAACCATCGAGACATGGCCAGGGCGTTCTCGGTCAATAACCAACAGCGGGATCTGGATACCCATGTTGGCTCCCACATGTTCCACGATGATCTCATCGGATGAACCACGATGTCAAGGACTCAATCGATCCCGTATACAATTCCCTTTGTCTAGCGGTATTGTACTTGCCCGAGATTCGATCGTCGGTATCCTGATATCTTGTTCAATCTCGTTATCGACAAGTCTTTTTACTCGTTCCGTAACACATCATCCCGTGATCAACCCCTTGGTCACATTGTGCACATTATGATGATGTCCTACCGAGTGGGCCCAGAGATACCTCTCCGTTTACACGGAGTGACAAATCCAGCCTCGATTCGTACAACCCAATGCACACTTTCGGAGATACCTGTAGTGCACCTAGTCACCCAGTTATGTTGTGACGTGTGGTACACCCAAAGCATTCCTACGGTATCCGGGAGTTGCACAATCTCATGGTCTAAGGAAATGATACTTGACATTAGGAAAGCTTTAGCGTACGAACTACGATCTTTGTGCTAGGCTTAGGATTGGGTCTTGTCCATCACATCATTCTCCTAATGATGTGATCCCGTTATCAACGACATCCAATGTCCATGATCAGGAAACCGTAACCATCTGTTGATCAACGAGCTAGTCAACTAGAGGCTTACTAGGGACATGGTGTTGTCTATGTATCCACGCATGTATCTGAGTTTCCTATCAATACAATTATAGCATGGATAATAAACGATTATCATGAACAAGGAAATATAATAATAACCAATTTATTATTGCCTCTAGGGCATATTTCCAACAGTGAGCGGGCGAACCTTCGGCTTCATGGCACAGGGATGGTGGCGACACGGCGGTGATGGTCGAGAAATTGTTGGCCTGAGCAGGCAGGCGCTGGCATGCGCAATGGCGGCGGCGGCATATTGATGAGTGCGCGTATGGGAGCTTACTTTAGTTTTATATGAGGTTGGTCAAACTTAAAAGAAAACCGTACTAGTACACGTAAACATTAGACTTAGGCAGCGCTTTTATTATTTATTTTTTTGAAGTTAGTACCACAGCCATGATACGGAATCCTGTGCAAGCGCGTGAACCGCGGCATGGTCGATCGAATCGGTGCGTCACCATGTCGCTCCAAGGACATCCACCGAACCAAATTGTTAGTGTGAAAACAATCCTCGAATATTACTCAACTTTTTTTCCTGGGAAAGTTCTTGACGATGCAATATTTCCATATATTTGAATTTAGCTCCAGTTTGTGTTTATTTGGATTTGGACGTTTTAGGTGCGCCCTATTTTTTTAATACTTATTTTGTGTGTGTGACTGAGAGAGAACATGTGTATGTGTCCATATGTGTGTTCTGGAGGAAGGGCAATGTGGAGACGGTGTGCGTGTGATACAGACATAGAGAGGTGTGAATGTGCAAACGATCATGCATGAGTGAGACATAGACAGATGTCGATACGTTGTGTATACATGAGAGAACGGTCTTCTAGTTTACTTGTGTGTGTGTGAGAGAGAGAGAGAGAGAGGAGCATCCGTAACACAACAACCATCTCTCTCGATTTGTTCGTCCCTCGCACGATCGCATGCAACATATGCATCAACACGCACATTTTGACACCCTCACTCGGCCCCTGCCCACCTCAAGGCCCGCGCAATCTCTTCGTGAATACCCATTTCTCTCCTTAGGTTTGTTTTCGCTCAATATCTGACACACACACACACACACACACACACACACACACGCACGCAGCACAACACACAAACACTCCCCCGAGCACACAATTCATCCCCATCCAAGGTTATATGGCGACCACTCTCGCTTGTGCTTCTTTGCACCCCAACATGCACAACACCTCAATCTTCAAAGAGGGCATCGAGAAGATCGAAGACGGCGACCACACTGCGCTAGAAAATGCGGGGTCATTTGGAAGCAGGGTGATGTGACGACGGCTGACTGACTCCTCCCCCCCCCCCCACCCTCTCTCTCTTGCACAAAATTACCAATCCCTCTCTCCCCGCACAAAATTGTCAATCCCTCAACCCATGAGATCCTTCCTCTCGTCCATGTTTTTCCAAATTTCTCTCATCAAACATGTTGTCTCTTCTCCTTCCACGATACATGAATCACGATATTACATGTCTCCATCTCTCTCACAGACCTAACTTCTCACTCTCTCTCTCTCTCTCTCTCTCTCTCTCTCTCTCTCTCTCTCTCTCTCTCTCTCTCTCTCTCTCTCTATGTGTCTCGTTAGGTTTGTCTCCTACTCTCTCGTCCACATACATACAATCTTTCCCGCCCTATCTGCTCCATCTTCAAAAGCTCTCTCTGCACGTTTCATTCACACAATGGGATATGTCAAAATGTTGCTTCTATAATGGCTGATGTAGAGTTTTGGTTGTTTTTGTTGCATCCTACAAAGTAATAACTATGAAATGCATTTAGATTCTCATTTGACTGGGATTATGTGAGTTTGAGCATGTTGTGAAGTACTATAGGCCTTGTATACATCTTGGGATTCAACAATGATTGTAACTATTGAATTGTATATACCATTACATTCGAAGTCAATAGCCTAATATATTTATTTCACAATTTCAACAAATGATTAGTTCAATACAAACTAAGAAAACAAATGTGTACTCCTCCGCTTTTATTTAAGTCCGCCAGATTAGCATTGGTCAAACTCAAGTTTTGTAAACTCTCGTAAAGCTTATAACAAAAAATATTAACATATACAATAACAAATAAATACCATTAGATTCATTATTGAATGTACTTCCACATCATACATATTTTTTATGGTAAATGTTTATATTTTTATATAAAATTGGTCAAACTTTAGGAAGTTTGACTTTGGTCAAACCTAATATGCAGAGTTTACTACTACTACTCGCTAGTTGCTTAGCCGAATCACTCAACACGCCACACGGGGAGTCCAGTGTCACAAAATTTTGAGGTCGGCGGGAAAATCTCCCGTGACCCTCATTCGAGCAAAGGAAGTTACCATCATAGCCTTGAACAGGCCTACGACGACGCTTGGTAAGGTGCTGTTTTCGTAACTTCAGGTTCACCCTACCCAGCCAGCCCCACCCCGGCACCCAGAGTAGTACACCTGAATACTCCCCATTTTCTATCCCCACCGCAAAATAGACTTCTCCACGGCACCGCAGCCTTCGTGCTCCTCCCCTTTACATCGGTGCACTCGTCCACCGCAACGCATCTGCCTCATCGATGACCTCGTATGCCGCACTGGAGCCAGTCCACCGTCGTCGTCGTAGACGGAGCCTCTTCCCCGACATCGTCTTCCACGGTCTCGGATCTGCTTCCCGGAAGCCGACGCCAAGTGCAGAAGTACCAGCGTCGTGGACAATGAACTGACTCCCGTTGCTGACCATGACTCACAGAGGCCGCCGCGGCCATCGTTCTCCTCCTCGATTGGTAATGTGTGTATTGAATCACTTAGCAGTACATGTGCAGTTCCAATTTTGTTCATACCTACCCTTCAATTTTCCAGGTGCTATTGTTCCCGTAAAAGTAATTGGTTATAGCCTCCATTGTCCAACAGAATATCGGCTTGTAATTGTGCTGCCGCTTCCCGTATCGCTACCGTGCTTGGGTAGGTTTTTCATCCGCAACCGATAGTGTGGCAAACGATGGAAAGGTTTTAGAACTAGCAAGATGCCCATGCGTTGCACGCATCAAGATGCATTTGTATGAGTAGTTTATCTTGTGGGAGAAAAGGATGAACGAGGGAAGGCCTTATTTGCAACTGGAGAGGGTATGGGTATCGCTTGCAAAATTCCCATTTGTTTCCTTCCTATCCGCCGATATAAATCGGACGGCCTATATTGCAAGAAAAAAAAGTATAGAGAAAAAAAGTAGACAGTAAAGGAAGTAGAGATAAATATTAAATATAAAATAAATATAACCATAGAGAAGAGAGTAGAGATAGCAGAGACGTCGGGAAAGGATCGCTCGCGCGCGGGAAAATGCGGCCGCGTCGCTAGTTTTGGCCTTGGCGTCCGTGCGTTTATAAAATCCAACGCCCTCCCACCGCTCTGTGCCTTGCCACCGCTCTGTGCCTCACCACCGCTCTCTCCCCGCTCTTTTTCGCCCCGCCGCCGCCGCGTCACCATGCCGTCGCGTCACCGGGAAACTTGGGGATACCGCGGCGTCCGCGCGCGCCCCTCCGGCGGCTTCTCCGCCGAGATCCGGTTCCGCGGGATGCGCCTCGGCCTCGGCAATTTCGACACCGCCACCGAGGCCGCCACAGCGCGTCTGACAGCGGTGTGGCGCCTCCGGTGGCCTCATAGAACATTGAACTTCCCCAATGTGCCGACGCGGGAGCGGGCGCAGGAGCTCGCGCCTCTGCCGCGGCTTAGCACCGACGAGGATCGTCGCGACAACCGGAGGCGGGAGCACCATCTCGGCATCGCCGAGATGGACGAGGAAGCCATTGCGCTGTGGCGCCAACACTTCCCGTAGGACATCATCAACGAGCGCGAGTTCTACGCGCAAAGGAGGGCGGAGAGGGATAAGAGGAGGGCGGAGCGAGCCGCCTATCGCGAGGACAAGCGTAGGCGAAAAGCGGACGCTCAATTCAACATGAGGCTAGGAGCAGCGTCGCCCTGGGAATTCGACGACGATCGGTATCTGCTGCGCCTACGATCCGACATCGGAGGAGGACATCACCGAGGAGCGATCCGGACAACGAGGAGTAGTTGAATTATCTTTTTGTATCTATCTATGCTGAGAACTATCCTCTACTCTCTAGTATCTACTTCTCAATCTCAAAGATCAGAACGCTTTTTAAAGCGCCAAGACCGCGATTCTGTTGGAGATGCTCTAACATGGCGTATTTAGTGCTTTAATGTTGCCCACAGGATGCGTGAGTATTACTAGTAGTATTTTTCTTGCCATGTTGAGATTTTGAAACCACGAGTGTGAACATGCAGTGGAGCAATGAAGACCAAACATGGGATATTGGGGACATCTTCAAGGAGCGTGGCAAGTTAAAGAGGATTTGCAGCGGACCTGTAAACGAGCTTTGGTAAGTAACACCCTTTCAATTACTTTCGTTTAGCCTCGTGTTCTTCGATGTGTATATGTTGTAGTTTCTATTTCTCTTAAGCGTGGTGTTCTTCGATGTGTAATAAGAAGAGTCTTAATCGTCCTAATGCTTTCATTTTTAACTTGATGTAGGAAGTGGGTGTTCTCACCGTGTAGTCTGTTTTTATATTTATTTTCCTTTTGAATTCACTTCTTTGAGTTCTGTTTACCTGGCTTCTACTAAATGGGTCTAGGTTTCTCTGAGTATTGATCTAAAAAAATAAGTAACTTCATGTCAGGATGCAGTTCCTGCGAGGAGGGAAGTATGGTCAACCTCGAGATCATGTTTCCAAAATGAGGCTGGATTACACACAAGGTGCCAGTTCCCTAATGATGTTGGATTAGACACAAGGTGCAAATTCCCGAGATGATGCCGGATTACACACAAGCCGTGGAGTCGTCACTGTTCGTGTCCTCGTGGCATTAGTAAAGGCTGAAAGAAAGCGTCAGCAGCCCTTGAGAATGTAGCTGAGTTCTGAAGAAGCGAAAAGAGCAATCGGATGATCTCTTCACCCAAGCCACGTAAGAGATGGAAGAAGCTTTAAATAAGCTAGTAGAGGCAGAGCAGGCTAGGCGTCTCTCGCTATCTAAAACTGTTGTCAATACAAATTTCCTTCATAATAGCTAGGTTCAAATGTTTATCCAACAAGATGCTCATAGATGTCTGTGCATCTACCGATGTGGCACAAAATGTTTTTTGGGTCATGTAATAATAGCAATTACTTTCCAAACAATAATGCATTTAAGCATTGGACATGGTATAGTTCATGCATAAGCCCGACATTCCAAGTCCAACTTCCACATCAAACTCATGTTCACGAGATATCCGCACATTCATACATAATGTCCACAACCATGATTCACTTCAAAGCCAAAAAAAATGTGAGGAGAGTTATAAATAAAGAAAATCATCTACTAGTTCCTGCTACCGGTCACGAACACAACAAGTCAAGACCATGCGTAAATTAATTATATTTTAGTCATTTTTGTGTTCTAAAATGCCTCGCCGGCTCGTGGAAGGACGTGTTGCCGGCACACGCGCGGATTCAATGAAGGCAGGCGGGGCAGTCTTAAGCTGGTTGCACGCGGCGAGGAGGCGTGCTCAGCCGGGCCTGCAGCGAGTGCGGCCCTCTTGGCTGGCGCGCCGGTTCAATGCCTGCGCTATGAGAGGTCGCGTCCGTGTCAGAGCAATCACTCCCTCCAAATTTTTTTTGGTATAACAAAATCTCGTTTTCCATTCACATTTTACAAGTAAAATTCATGGACAAACTTTGACCCAAAGTACGATGGGGACTAGTAAACTAGAATGGAGGTAGTAGTTTGTTTAATCAAAGAAGGGTTTCCTTCCGATTCTTTTGAAAACCAACATCTAAATCTAAACCATAGTATTTGCCAAGAACTACCAGGTTCAACATCTCGTAACATAAACCCATACAACCATACGCCAAGGAGGCACATAGTACTATGAATTCCATTTTCGCTCCATACCAATCGTTCTAAAAACTACTTACTACTTATAACGTGCCATTTAAAATCGGAACTCTTAACCCCGTTAAAAACGGTATTTTAAACGTGGCTACTCGGTCTGTGGCAACTGGCGAGCCACCGTGCTCCAAGTCGTTCACCTGTGGTCCCGACCATCAACTCCTACAAAGGTGATCCACCACGCATCTGCACCGCAATGCAGCAATCATGCACCTAGGGTTTTAGGGTTTATTTGTTAACGCCGTCTTTACGTAACACTCATGTGTGCGAGACAAATGAGAGGCCCATCAAGCGTATGCGCCTCTTCTCTTCAGATATGTACTCCACCGCTTGTCTGGTGTCCAAAAAATTATAATAACTACTAGCAATGTGCCAATGCGTTGCCACACGATCAAACTAGATTAATACATATTCACCGATTTGATAGAAAAAAGTCTAGTTTTGAAATACGTATATCACTAAAAATATATTATGTTTCACTCAAAATATATTCCTTTGGTGGTTTTGATGAGATAAGGGAGGCATGTTATTGGTTTCAAGATTCGAGAAGTGGTATATGTCTAATTTCTACTCTTACTAGCAAGATGCCCGTGCGTTGCAAACATCAAAATCTCGTGGGAGAAAAGGATGAACGAGGGAAGGCCTTATCTGCAAATGTGGTGAAGAGTGTGGGTAAATTGCCATATTTTCCTTCCTATCCGTCAGATATAAATCGGACGACCTACATTGCAGGATGGCAGGCCCACCATCATCACCAACTCTATTTTTATCCCTACTCTTATAAAAAGCATTGTCGGTGATGATCGTGTGCCTACCATCCTACAATATAGGCCATCCGATCTATATCTCGACGGATAGGAAGGAAACTATGGCAATTTTGCAAAAAGATACCCACACCCCTCTTCACATTTGCAAATAAGGTCTTCCTCGCTCATCCTTTTCCCCACAAGATAAACTACTCATACAAATGCATCTTGATGTTCTGTGCAACGCATGGCATCTTGCTAGTTGTTGCAAAAAGCCCATGTGTGTGTGAGAGAGAGGGAGAGTGGAGGAGGACGGAGTGCATGTGTGACAAAGACACAAGTAGTGTGTGTGCGATAAGTATCAGCTTAAAATGAGTTCATAATGTGTGTGTGCACGATCGAGAGGGCGTGTCTCAAGAAGGCAAGAAAAAGCTACATAGATACAAGGAGCGAGAGAGAGACATGTATGTGATGGTGGAAGCATGAGTGTGCGGGTGTATAAACCAATCTAGAGGCTAGCAGGGGAGTCGATAAATGCTTGTGAGAGAAATACGAGTCGGGGTGCGAAAGCGAGAGTTTTGTGTGTGTGAGAGAGAGAGACGGTAGTCGGGAAGGGGGGTGGAAGCAAGAGTTGTGTGTGTGTGTGTGTCTGTGAGAGAGAGAGAGGAGACGGTAGTCGGGGTTGTCTGATCGGTGTCGATGCAGGATGGAGATTTAAAAGGAGACCACAACAAATGTTGTGTCTACAGGAGAGAGAGAGAGTAATTTTAGTGGTATGAGTCATATGTAGAGACATATAGGGTGTGTGAGAGAATCCCATAGAGATAAAGACAAAGTTAAAGACGAGTGGAGACTGTGTGTGTGGCGGTGAAAAAGAAAGCTTAGGTACCGAGTGATACCAGAGAACAGTAGAGACGTGAGAGATAATGAAAACCATGTAATGTATAATGATAGGGAGAGTTTGACACTTCTCAAGGGAGACATCGAGAGACCATGTTTGCGAGGATAGGAGAAACATGAAGTGAGCGTGCGGGTCAGCTAGAGAAAAGAGAGTGATGGCTACCTGAAGGAGCATGCATGCGAGAGAGATGGGCGTGAAAGGAGTGAACAAAAAAGGGATTCAAATATTTGAATTCGAGATGATGATACATGTAATCCATACTCGAACCAAAATTGATCTATCAAACATGCATACTCATATGAATTCACGCACATCTATGTTATTTAATATGTAGATATTACTGATCCATACATTTTAGTAGAACATAATTTGGTTAAATTTTTTTGAATTCAACCTTAAGATTTCGAGATCATTGTATTTGTAAATCATATTATACATATAAAGCAGAAAAATTCTTTGTTGTGCTTTTGAAAGTATATATGTAAAAAAATGATGTATATAGAATGTAATTCCAATTGAAAATGGATCCGCTAGAAAAAATAGTAGAATACAAACGGGATTCGAATTGAGTTGGTACGGTAAACGCATAATCGTGCAAAATTTGAATGAAGCGGGAAAGTCGCAGCAACCGCCCGAAACCAAAATCTGCGAGATGGAAATCACTACTGCCTATCCCTGCCGCGCAAAGCCTATCTGCTAGATTTCTATAGGTTTCGATAGGGGTAGATTTGTAATTTCATCCAAACGTGATGTAACCGCCTCTCACCCGGATTCATACACGGTGGGCGCCAAAACACAGTGTGCCCTCGGCCGAAATCGACTCCCTCCCCGATTCATATTCATACACGATGGGCACTAAAAACAAACTCTCGTCGGCAAATATTCGGTGTATGCGAGATTACCGTCCTATCCCCAACCGACTAATGTTGCTGTGATGTAGAAGAAATTTGAAACATGGGCTAAGTTTGTAAATTTCCTCGCATTTGAGACAAGCGCGCCCTGACTACATGGTTCCCCCCTTCCTCTCTACCTCCCTTTTCCCCATTCGTACTCCATGGGCGCCAAAACACCCTCTCCACCCCACCCTCCTCCGTCCACTGCCGTCCGCCACCCCATCCACCGCCGTCCTCCTCCACCATGCCAGAGCTGATACCCCGACGCTGTCATCCATTACAAAAGATCGACCTCTCTCATCCACGCCTTCGGACCGGGATCCTTGCATCCCGTCCTCTCGCTTCATCCCCGCCGTCGTCCACCTTGTCGGTGCCGCTCCTACGATCGTCTCGTCCACCGCGCCCCGCCGCCACTGTCTACCCTCCTAGATCTGCTTCCACGCCGCGGACAGCCATCGCTACCGCAGCACCATCAAATTCTCACCAGATGACATCGGCGCCCGCACTGAGGCGGTACTCTTCAGATTCTGCTCAACTTATTTATCGCAGCAAGAAAATAGATCGCCACCGCTTTACTCTGATTTCTTGTCTTGGTTGCGGTTGCCTTTGTCCGGTTTGCACCTTCAGATCCGCCATGGCACGCTCAACACTATACTCCCAATGCTTATGGTTTTCCCTTTTATATTCCACACTAGTTAAATCACAATAGACTAAATTTCAAAATTGGGTCACCGATTTTCAGAGCTTCATGGAGTTCGCCGATGCGATCCAAGGGCTCGGGTGGTTGTGGGGCCTCGCCGAACGAAGAAAACTCGACGCGGTGGGGGGTGGGGTGGCGGAGGAACACAGGCGGTGGGGCGGTGGTCCGCCGGCTGCCCGTCTTGTTCTCAGATGGGAAGAATCACAGACGAGGAAGAAGAAGGGTTAGGAGACGTAGGATCTTCATCCAACCGCCTAAAATGGTCGAGAGACAGTTGGGAGTTGCATTCTTAATGCGCTCTGGTTCATCATGTGTGGGCACTGCGCAACCAACATTTTATTATCCAAAATCTGCTTGCTCTTCTTTACCATGTTCGATAGAGCTGTGACACAAAACGTAGGACCGACTCCAGCAGACTGTACTCCATACTTCACCGCCACACCACTAGCCTCACCACATAGGACCTGCACTCCAAAGAAAAGGTATACCGATTTCATTTGCCATAGCACCAGCTGTACCACGTAAAAATCCCACTCCAAAGAAAAAGTACAATGAAGTCCACCGGCCGAAGACCTATCCCAACCGCAGAGACGGCCAATTCCTGCAGATTGGAACCCCATTCCATTTATTCCCGCTTAAAAGACAATGCTTTCAATGTTGTTAGGGACTACGTGCATATATTCCCATCATGGGAAGATTATTGTGAAGACAAACACCATTTTCACATCTTCCTGTCCAACCTACGTGTAAGTGCTATTATTCATTGTTATTATTTTCCTGTTTTCTGCTGATTGAACACATCAATGATTTCGTTACATTGTTGTAACTAGGCGAGGGTCAATCTGGATAGTCATGACGAGGAAAGCTTGCTTGTGCTTTTCAAGGAAGCATTGCAGCAGTATCGGTGTTACCTGAGGAAATCACACTTTGCTGGCAAATTTATAAACGAATTTCAGGTGAAGTCTCCAGTGCTAAATGTAGAAGACATTGAATGGAAAAACATTGTTATGCAATCGGGTCTCGTTCCTGTGATGAGGTACTTTCTATGAAATCACATGACAATTTGAACTTCTACTTTTCCGCATGTGCCTTACGGATCTTGTTTGCGTGAAATCTGCTCGAAGAAGAATTCCGGTTTGAAAAGAACGACGGATATCGCAAATATGTTGCCCGCTGCTTTGCTCTTATTAGTACCTGTTGTCCTGTATCACCGCATTTGCATACATACCTGGTTCATTATGTGACAGCAGTATGCATGATAGCTTGCTTATCAATTGTTCGCTCCAAATTCTTCAGTATCCAATGCCAATGTTTTTTTAGCTCTGCATTGTTCTTGTAAGTACATGCTGTCCTTTATCAGTGTACTTATAATGACAGTAGTTGTTCATGTACCATCACTCTGCAGCTTATTTTCCTTTGCCTCCATTTTCTACACATCGGATCTATATTTACTCTTACCATAAGGTTGGTAATCAAGAAGTTTAGCTGTGCATTGCTCTTGGTTGTACCTTTTGCTGTGTCGCTGCACTTACATTTATAGCTACTTGGTTATGTAGCATCACTCTTCATCTTATCTTAAATATTCTCCATTTTTTCGTATATTATCACATCTATATTTACTCTTAACAAAATGTAGAATAAAGGCAATGCTTATGAAGAAGATTCTGTGGTAAACTTCTTGAATTGCCCCCCCCCCCCCCATCAGCATGGACAAGGCCTTTATAGAGCATGTCTTTCACCAATAATGTAAGTTTGTCCATCTCAAGCCTTCAAACTTTGTTCTATATATTTGGTTAGGCATGACTGCAACACCTGTTTATTTTTGGTGTTTGCATCAAATTGCATGTTTAAAGTTTATTATGTACTCCCTCCGTTCCAAAATAGATGACCCAATTTTGTACTGAAGTTAGTATAAAGTTGGGTCATCTATTTTAGAACGGAGGGAGTAGTTCATAAACAAAAGTTTGTCCTTTCTCAATTTAAGTTTTCAATTGTACAACCAAGTTCCTTATTCATACCATGTAAATGAAATTATACAGAGCAAGTGATCTTCTTTTGCACTGCATGTATGCTTCTGTTCTTCATCCGTAATCCAGTGGTGTGGTGAACCTACCCACTACAGCACAATGTCATATTCTGCAATGTCTTAACTATGTAGAATGTCATATCATTCTACTACTCCCTTCGTCCGAAAATACTTGTCATTGAAATGGATGTATATAGATGTATTTTAGTTCTAGACACATCCATTTTGATGACAAGTAATTCCGGATGGAGGGAGTTTTATTTAAACCGTCTCTTTATTTGCCAATCTGAAATGGGATAAATTGACAAAGACACTAACAATTGATACTTATGAGTTCTTGATCTGTAATCCAGTGGTGTCATGAAGTCGACAACTCCTTCGTAATGTCATTTCCTGCCATGTCTTGACCTGAACAATACCATATTGTGTTAATGCAATTTTAAACTGTGTCACTTTATTCGTCAAGAAGAAATGTGATGAATTGTCAAGATCGATACTTTTATGTGCAAAACATGTCATCTGGCTCGCTTGTTTATCTTTCGAGTGAGGAAGATTTATGTGTTGAAAAAGCGCAATCTCATCATCTTGCTCACCGCTTATACCGCAGCTCCCAAAGAGGCTAACCTTTCTTGAACTCTATTGAAGTCTTTGTCGGTTTTGTATATTATTTTGTCGGCGTGTTTATTTGCACTGGTGGCGATCTTTGATGCCCAGTGTATGTAATCTGATGTCTGCTTGTGGTTTATTATCATAGTGGCGAACTTTGATGCCCAGTGGATGTAATATGCTGTAATTTCTTTATTGTATAGTCTAGGTTTTTTATTATTCATGATGCTGCAGTTATTTTACTGTCTTCGCAGTAAACCGGCCAAACCGTGAAATTACGGTACATAATCAGGCTGTCATGCAATCACGATATAGGTTGGGCCTGAAATGTGCCGAACAGCTAACGGGCCGGCAGCAGCCCGAAATGAACCCCGGCCCATGATTGTGTGAATCAAATCACGGGCTTTTAACAAGCCAAAATTGTCTCGGTCCTTGTTTGGCCCAATCAGATATTTGCGAAAGCGTGTCGGATGCAAACCGGGCCGTAGTTAGGCCCAACTATATGACGGGCATTTAATAGGCCGAAATTAATATAGGGCGAAATGTTAAACGGGTCCTTAAGAGGCCAAAACTAATGTCGTGAATTACTAAGTGGGCCTCTAGCAAGTGGGCCCAAAAGCATAGTGTCCAGTTAATGGGCGAATCGATATGGGCCATAATTGAGCCCATAGCCTCTTAAAGGGTCAGACCGATCCGGGCCGTAATTTGGCCCGAACATGGTAGGCTTATAACGGGTCGGATCTCATATGGGCCACTATTAGGCTTAACGTGGCAGACCATTAATGGACCGGATCAAATATGGGCGGCATTTGGCCCAAAACATGGCAGCCAATTAATGGGCCGCCTACTAGGGCCCTCAAATTCTTGTGGGCCTACAATTGGTGGCAGATTAATGTCGTGAAATCTCGTGGGCCTTTAGCGGGCTGGCCCATTATGATCCGCAAGAATCTTGTGGGCCTTTACTTGGGCCGGCCCATTATGGCAAACAAAAATCTTGTGGGCCTTTACCTGGGCCGGCCCATTATGGCCCATGAAATCTTGTGGGCCGTTAGCTGGGCCAGCCCATTATGGCCCGCAAAATCTCGTGGGCCTTTAGCTGGGCCGGCCCATTATGGTCCGCAAAATCTTGTGGGCCTTTAGTTGGGCCGGCCCATTTAAACTTGATGGGCCTGTCCACGTGTCAACATATCATAGGCGCGTCTCGCCTATTGGATGAGTGACACCTGTGCCAGCACGGACCTAACACGTGTCTCCTCCAGCCAATGATGATTTTACACGTGGAAAATCCCCATTTGTCGGGGCTGTTAACGGGTTATCGGATCCAAAACCCGACCCGATAGCTTAACAGCGTTCCATTACGGTGGATGCCACGTGTCGGCCACCCATGACGAAAGCACTTCTGTGACGCGCGATTTATCGTCATGGAAGTGGACACTTCCGTGATGATAATTTTGGTAATGTCATGGAACACTTCTACGACATCACATGTATGACTATCTTGATTCTGTCATAAATTTGTCCTGGATGTACATGCATGACAAAAAACGCGACCTACTGTGACAAACACGTATTATCACGGAAGTGTTTTTTTTGTAGTGCCAGCTCCTCCTCCCATGCATCATGGCGCCGAACCCGTCGTTGCCCGAGCTCCGGCAGCCGCTAACATCGTCGCCGGCGACGATTCCGGCCACCTCCAGACCAACCACCACCACCAATGGAAGCTGCGCACCTCCAGCTCCCCGTAGATGGCATCTGCCGCCCATTTAGTTCTTGGGGCCTTGAAACCCGCGCCGCTCACTTGTCTGCTTTGCCCATTGGCGGGTAAACACCAGCGGGTTGACTGCCTTTGACCGGCAGGGTTTGACCCCGTCTGCCCAGGGGTTTGACCCCTCTCTCTCACTGACATGCGGGCCACGCCCTGCTAACTAACCTAGATTAGTGTTAACTTAACCTAGTTAGTTTAGTTTAGTTACTGACTCATGGGACCCACTGTCGATTTGACCTGGACCGCCTGTTGACCTGCGACGTCACAAGGACGTAGTCCGACGCAAAGAACTCTTTTTGGATTTATTCTTATACAGGAAATTCCAGAAAATAGCCAAAACTTCTAAAAATCATAGAAAATCAATCGTAGCTCCAAATCAAACAAATTATATATGAAAAATGATCAAAAAATCCAATATTTCCATATGTACCATTTTCATGCATGTTTAAACAACTTATACCTGTTGATCAGGTCAAATCAATTAAATGGCATTTGAATTTCACATATGAAGTTTGAATTTGAACCTAGGGTTCAAACCAACTCCATTTAACATGTTGCTAGTTGCATTAGCTCAAAACACAACATATTTCCATGTCATCATCAAGCATCATATTGTTGCATTGCATTGATTGTGTTCTTCCCTATTTGTCGGTATTTGTCCCCTCTTAGTAGACGAGGTTCCGACGATGAGTTCGATGACACCGGTGAAGAGCTATAATATCTTCAGTGTTGGAAATATGCCCTAGAGGCAATAATAAAAGGATTATTATTATATTTCCTTGTTCATGATAATTGTCTTTTATTCATGCTATAATTGTGTTATCCGGAAATCGTAATACACGTGTGAATACATAGACCACAATATGTCCCTAGTGAGCCTCTAGTTGACTAGCTCGTTGATCAATAGATAGTCATGGTTTCGACTATGGACATTGGATGTCATTGATAACGCGATCACATCATTAGGAGAATGATGTGATGGACAAGACCCAATCCTAAGCATAGCACAAGATCGTGTAGTTCGTTTTGCTAGAGCTTTTCCAATGTCAAGTATCTCTTCCTTAGACCATGAGATCGTGTAACTCCGGATACCGTAGGAGTGCTTTGGGTGTACCAAACGTCACAACGTAATCGGGTGACTATAAAGGTGCACTACGGTGTATCTCCGAAAGTGACTATTGGGTTGACACGGATCGAGATCGATTTGTCACTCCGTGTTACGGAGAGGTATCACTGGGCCCACTCGGTAGTGCATCATCATAATGAGCTCAAAGTGACCAAGTGTCTGGTCACGGGATCATGCATTACGGTACGAGTAAAGTGACTTGCCGGTAACGAGATTGAACGAGGTATTGGGATACCGATGATCGATTCCCGGGCAAGTAACATACCGTCTGACAAAGGGAATAGTATACGGGATTGATTGAATCCTCGACATCGTGGTTCATCCGATGACATCATCGAGGAGCATGTTGGAGCAAACATGGGTATCCAGATCTCGTTGTTGGTTATTGACCGGAGAGTCGTCTCAGTCATGTCTGCATGTCTCCCGAACCCGTAGGGTCTACACACTTAAGGTTCGGTGATGCTAGGGTTATTAGGAAGACTTGTATGTGATTACCGAATGTTGTTGAGTCCCTAAGAGATCCCGGATGTCACGAGGAGTTCCGGAATGGTCCGGAGGTAAAGATTTATATATGGGAAGTTGTCGAGACGGACAGGAGAGTTTTGAGGTCATATCGGTATTGTAAGGGCCACCGGAGAGGTTCCGGGTCCACCGAGGGGCCACTCCTCGGAGGGCCTCATGGGCCACAAGGCAGGGAACCAGCCCGGGAGGGCTGGGCGCCCCCTTGGGCCCATGCGCCTAGGGTTGGGGGAACCCTGGTGGGCGCCCCTTGGCAGGGGGCAAGCCCCCTCCTGGCCGCCGCCCCCTCTAGATCTCATCTAGAGGCCGCCCCCTGCCCCTTCCCTATAAATAGAGGGGTGAGGAAGGGCTGAAATACACTTCCAAGGCGCAGCCCTCCCTCCCAACACCTCTCCTCCTCCGCGTGTGCTTGGCGAAGCCTGCTGGGAGAATCATCACTCCACCATCATCACGCCGTCGTGCTGCTGCTGGAGCCTTCTTCCTCAACCTCTCCTTCCCCCTTGCTGGATCAAGAAGGAGGAGACGTCGTCTGTTCCGTACGTGTGTTGAACGCGGAGGTGCTGTCCGTTCGGCACTTGGTCATCGGTGATCTGAATCACGACGAGTACGACTCCATCATCACCGTTCCCTTGAACGCTTCCACATGCGATCTACAAGTGGTATGTAGATGCAATCTCTCTCCCATGACTCGTTGCTTAGATGAACTCATAGATGGATCTTGGTGAAACCGTAGGAAAAATTTTAATTTTCTCGCAACGCGTTCCCAACAGTGGCATCATGAGCTAGGTATATGTGTAGTTCTCTATTGCACGAGTAGAACACAATTTTGTTGTGGGCGTAGATCTTGTCAACTTGCTTGCCGCTACTAGTCTTTTCTTGCTTCAGCGGTATTGTGGGATGAAGCGGCCCGGACCGACCTTACACATACGCTTACGTGAGACAGGTTCCACCGACTGACATGCACTAGTTGCATAAGGTGGCTAGCGGGTGTCTGTCTCTCCTACTTTAGTTGGAGCGGATTAGATGAAAAGGGTCCTTATGAAGGGTAAATAGAAGTTGACAAAATCACGTTGTGGTTATTCGTAGGTAAGAAAACGTTCTTGCTAGAACCCAATTGCAGCCACGTAAAAGATGCAACAACAATTAGAGGACGTCTAACTTGTTTTTGCAGCAATTGTCATGTGATGTGATATGGCGAGAAGTTGTGATGAATGATGAATGATATATTGTGATGTATGAGATCATGTTCTTGTAATAGGAATCACGACTTGCATGTCGATGAGTATGACAACCGGCAGGAGCCATAGGAGTTGTCTTAATTATTGTATGACCTGCGAGTCATTGATTCAACGCCATGTAAATTAATTTACTTTATTGCTAAACGTGTTAGCCATAGTAGTAGAAGTAATAGTTGGCGAGCAACTTCATGGAGACACGATGATGGAGATCATGATGATGGAGATCATGGTGTCATGCCGGTGACAAGATGATCATGGAGCCCTGAAGATGAAGATCAAAGGAGCTATATGATATTGGCCATATCATGTCACTACTTTATATAATTGCATGTGATGTTTATTATGTTTTATGCATCTTGTTTACTTAGAATGACGGTAGTAAATAAGATGATCCCTTATAATAATTTCAAGAAAGTATTCCTCCTAACTGTGCACCGTTGCTAAAGTTCGTCGTTTCGAAGCACCACGTGATGATCGGGTGTGATAGATCCTTACGTTCACATACAATGGGTGTAAGACAGTTTTACACATGCATAAACACTTAGGGTTAACTTGATGAGCCTAGCATGTACAGACATGGCCTCGGAACACAAGAGACCGAAAGGTCGAACATGAGTCGTATGGAAGATACGATCAACATGGAGATGTTCACCGACGATGACTAGTCCGTCTTCACGTGATGATCGGACACGGCCTAGTCGACTCGGATCATGTAACACTTAGATGACTAGAGGGATGTCAAATCTGAGTGGGAGTTCATTAAATAATTTGATTAGATGAACTTAATTATCAAGAACTTAGTCTAAAATCTTTGCAAAATGTCTTGTAGATCAAATGGCCAAGGCTCATGTCACCATGAACTTCAACGCATTCCTAGAGAAAACCAAGCTGAAAGACGATGGAAGCAACTATTCGGACTGGGTCCGGAACCTGAGGATCATCCTCATAGCAGCCAAGAAACAATATGTCCTAGAAGCACCGCTAGGTGATGCACCCATCCTGCAGAACCAAGACATTATGAATGCTTGGCAGTCTCGTGCCGATGATTACTCCCTCGTTCAGTGCGGCATGCTTTACAGCTTAGAACCGGGGCTCCAAAAGCGTTTTGAGCAACACGGAGCATATGAGATGTTCGAGGAGCTGAAAATGGTTTTCCAAGCTCATTCCCGGGTCGAGAGATATGAAGTCTCCGACAAGTTCTATAGTTGTAAGATGGAGGAAAACAGTTCTGTCAGTGAGCACATACTCAAAATGTCTGGGTTGCACAACCGCCTGTCTCAAATGGACATTAACCTCCGGACGAGGCGGTCATTGACAGAATCCTTGATCGCTCCCACCAAGCTACAAGAGCTTTGTGATGAACTACAATATGCAGGGGATGGTGAAGACCATTCTGAAGTATTCTCAATCTTTGAAGTCGCAGAGGTTGAAATCAAGAAAGAACATCAAGTGTTGATGGTCAATAAAACCACTAAGTTCAAGAAGGGCAAGGGTAAGAAGAAATTAAATAAGGACGGCAAGGATGTTGCCGCGCCCGATAAAGCAAGTTGCCGGAAGAAGTCAAAGAATGGACCCAAGCACGAGACAGAGTGCTTTTATTGCAAAGGGAAGGGCCACCGGAAGCGAACTGCCCCAAATACTTAGCGGACAAGAAGGCCGGCAACACTAAAGGTATATTTGATATACATGTAATTGATGTGTACCTTACCGATTACTCGTAGTAACTCACAGGTATTTGATACCGTGTCGTTGCTCATATTTGTAACTCACAGCAGAGCTGCGGAATAAATGGAGATCTGGCGAAGGACGAGGTGACGATGCGCGTCGGGAATGGTTCCAAGGTCGATGTGATCACCGTCGACACGCTACCTCTACATTTACCTACGGGATTAGTTTTAAACCTCAATAATTATTATTTAGTGCCAAGTTTGAGCATGAACATTGTATCGGGATCTCATTTAATGCGAGATGGCTACTCATTTAAATCCGAGAATAATGGTTGTTCTATTTATATGAGAGATATGTTTTATGGTCATGCTCCGATGGTCAATGGTTTATTCTTAATGAATCTCGAGTGTAATATTACACATATTCATAGTGTGAATACCAAAAGATGTAAAGTTGATAACGATAGTCCCACATACTTGTGGCACTGCCGCCTTGGTGACATTGGTGTCAAGCGCATGAAGAAGCTCCATTCTGATGGACTTTTAGAGTCTCTCGATTATGAATCATTTGACACATGCGAACCATGCCTTATGGGCAAAATGACCAAGACTCCGTTCTCCGAAACAATGGAGCGAGCAACCAACTTATTGGAAATCATACATACCGATGTGTGCGGTCCAATGAGCGCCGAGGCTCATGGAGGATATCGTTATGTTCTCACTCTCACCGATGACTTGAGTAGATATGGGTATGTCTACTTGATGAAACACAAGTCTGAGACCTTTGAAAAGTTCAAGGAATTTCAGAATGAGGTAGAGAATCAACGTGACCAAAAATAAAGTTCTTACGATCAGATCGTGGAGGAGAATATTTAAGTCACGCAATTTGGTACACACTTAAGGAAATGTGGAATCGCTTTCACAACTCATGCCGCACTGGAACACCTCAACAGAACGGTGTGTCCGAACGTCAGATGTCGCACTCTATTGGATATGGTGCGATCTATGATGTCTCTTACAGATTTACCGCTATCATTTTGGGGATACGCTCTAGAGACAGCTACATTCACTTTAAATAGGGCACCGTCTAAATCCGTTGAGACGACACCGTATGAATTATGGTTTGGGAAGAAACCTAAGTCGTCGTTTCTAAAAGTTTGGGGATGCGATGCTTATGTCAAGAAACTTCAGCCTGAAAAGCTCGAACCCAAGTCGAAAAATGCGTCTTCATAGGATACCCTAAGGAAACCATTGGGTATACCTTCTACCTTAGATCCGAAGGCAAGATCTTTGTTGCCAAGAACGGATCCTTTCTTGAAAAAGAGTTTCTCTCGAAAGGAGTAAGTGGGAGGAAAGTAGAACTCGATGAAGTACTACCTCTTGAACCGGAAAGTAGTGCAGCTCAGAGAATGTTCCTGTGGTGCCTACACCTCTTGGAGAGGAAATTAATGATGATGATCAAGGTACTTGGATCAAGTTGCTCTTGAACTTCAGAGGTCCACAAGGACACGTTCCACACCAGAGTGGTATGGCAACCCTGTCCTAGAAATCATGTTGTTAGACAACGGTGAACCTTCGAACTATGAAGAAGCGATGGTGGGCCCGGATTCCAACAAATGGCTTGAAGCCATGCAATCCGAGATAGGATCCATGTATGAAAACAAAGTATGGACTTTGACAGACTTGCCGATGATCGGCGGCGATAGAAAACAAATGGATCTTTAAGAAGAAGACGGACGCGGATGGTAATGTCACCATCTATAAAGCTCGACTTGTCGCTAAGGGTTATCGGCAAGTTCAAGGGATTGACTACGATGAGACTTTCTCTCCCATAGCGAAGCTTAAGTCCGTCCGAATCATGTTAGCAATTGCCGCATACTATGATTATGAGATATGGCAGATGGACGTCAAAGCGGCATTCCTTAACGGTTATCTTAAGGAAGAGCTGTATATGATGCAGCCGGAAGGTTTTGTCGACCCTAAGAATGCTAACAAGGTACGCAAGCTCCAGCGATCCATTTATGGGCTAGTGCAAGCATCTTGGAGTTGGAACATTCGCTTTGATGAGATGATCAAAGCGTTTGGGTTTATGCAGACTTATGGAGAAGCCTGCGTTTACAAGAAAGTGAGTGGGAGCTCTATAGCATTTCTCATATTATATGTAGATGACATACTTTTGATGGGAAATGATATAGAACTCTTGGACATCATTAAGGCCTACTTGAATAAAAGTTTTTCAATGAAGGACCTTGGAGAAGCTGCTTATATATTAGGCATCAAGATCTATAGAGATAGATCGAGACGCCTCATAGGTCTTTCACAAAGCACATACCTTGATAAGATTTTGAAGAAGTTCAAAATGGATCAGTCCAAGAAAGGGTTCTTGCACTGTCGCAAGGTGTGAGATTGAGCTCGGCTCAATGCCCGACCACGGCAAAAGATAAAGAAGAGATGAGCGTCATCCCCTATGCCTCGGCCATAGGTTCTATTATGTATGCCATGTCATGTACGGACCTGATGTAAACCTTGCCGTAAGTTTGGTAGGAAGGTACCAAAGTAATCCCGGCAAGGAACACGGACAGCGGTCAAGAATATCCTGAAGTACCGAAAAGGACAAAGGACATGTTTCTCGTTTATGGAGGTGGTGAAGAGCTCGTCAGAAGGGTTACGTCGACGCTTAGCTTCGACACGATCTGGATGACTCGAAGTCACAAACCGGATACGTGTATATGTTGAATGGTGGAAGCGAAGCTGTTGCAGCTGAAAGAAGAGCGTCGTGCAGTGATCTACATGAGAAGAGGATTACATGGCAGCCTCGGAGGCAGCACATGAAGCAATATGGGTGAACGAGGTCATAAACGACCTAGGAGTCATACCCAATGCGTCAGGCCGATCAAACTCTTCAGTGACAACACTGGAGCTATTGCACTTGCCAAGGAGCCCAGGTTTCACAAGAAGACCAGCACATCAAGCGTCGCTTCAACTCCATCCGTGAAAATGTTCAAGATGGAGACATAGAAATTTCAAAAGTGCATACGGATCCGAATGTCGCAGATCCGTTGACTAAACCTCTTCCATGGGCAAAACATGATCAACACCGTAACTCTATGGGTGTTCGATTCATCACAATGTAACTAGATTATTGACCAGTGCAAGTGGGAGACTGTTGGAAATATGCCCTAGAGGCAATAATAAAAGGATTATTATTATATTTCTTTGTTCATGATAATTGTCTTTTATTCATGCTATAATTGTGTTATCCGGAAATCGTAATACACGTGTGAATACATAGACCACAATATGTCCCTAGTGAGCCTCTAGTTGACTAGCTCGTTGATCAATAGATAGTCATGGTTTCCTGACTATGGACATTGGATGTCATTGATAACACGATCACATCATTAGGAGAATGATGAGATGGACAAGACAATCCTAAGCATAGCACAAGATCGTGTAGTTCGTTTTGCTAGAGCTTTTCCAATGTCAAGTATCTCTTCCTTAGACCATGAGATCTTGTAACTCCCGGATACCGTAGGAGTGCTTTGGGTGTACCAAACGTCACAACGTAACTGGGTGACAATAAAGGTGCACTACAGGTATCTCCGTAAGTGACTGTTGAGTTGACACGGATCGAGACTGGGATTTGTCACTCCGTGTTACGGAGAGGTATGGTGCATCATCATAATGAGCTCAAAGTGACCAAGTGTCTGGTCACGGGATCATGCATTACGGTACGAGTAAAGTGACTTGCCGGTAACGAGATTGAACGAGGTATTGGGATACCGACGATCGAATCTCGAGCAAGTAACATATCGTCTGACAAAGGGAATAGTATACGAGATTGATTGAATCCTCGACATTGTGGTTCATCCGATGACATCATCGAGGAGCATGTGGGAGCCAACATGGGTATCCGGATCCCGCTGTTGGTTATTGACCGGAGAGTCGTCTCGGTCATGTCTGCATGTCTCCCGAACCCGTAGGGTCTACACACTTAAGGTTCGGTGACGCTAGGGTTATTAGGAAGACTTGTATGTGATTACCGAATGTTGTTCGGAGTCCCGGATGAGACCCCGGACGTCACGAGGAGTTCGGAATGGTCCGGAGGTAAAGATTTATATATGGGAAGTTGTCGACGGACACCGGAAAGTTTCGGTCATATCGGTATTGTACCGGGCCACCTAAGAGGTTCGGGGGGTCCACCGGGTGGGGCCACCCCTCTCGGTGGGCCTCATGGGCCACACGGGGCAGGGAACCAGCCCCTGGTGGGCTGGGCGCCCCCCCCCCCCCTTGGGCCCATGCGCCTAGGGTTGGGGGGAACCCTAGTGGGGGGCGCCCCCCCCTTTGCTTGGGGGGCAAGCCCCCCTCCCTGGCCGCCGCCCCCCCTCTAGATCTCATCTAGAGGGGCCGCCCCCCCCCCCTTGCCCCTTCCCCTATAAATAGAGGGGTGAGGGGAGGGCTGCAACACACTTCCAAGGCGCAGCCCCTCCCCTCCCCAACACCTCTCCTCCTCCGCGTGTGCTTGGCGAAGCCCTGCCAGAGAATCACTCCATCACCACCACGCCGTCGTCTTGCTGTTGGAGCCTTCTTCCTCAACCTCTCCTTCCCCCTTGCTGGATCAAGAAGGAGGAGACGTCGTCCGTTCCGTACGTGTGTTGAACGCGGAGGTGATGTCCGTTCGGCACTTGGTCATCGGTGATCTGAATCACGGCGAGTACGACTCCATCATCACCGTTCCCTTGAACGCTTCCGCACGCGATCTACAAGTGGTATGTAGATGCAATCTCTCTCCCATGACTCGTTGCTTAGATGAACTCATAGATGGATCTTGGTGAAACCGTAGGAAAAATTTTAATTTTCTGCAACGTTCCCCAACATTCAGAAGTGCCAGGCAAGCAAAACCCCCTTGTTCCTTCCGATACAATCCTACTCTCTTGCTCCTGCTCTCTTTTACTGCATTAGGACAACCACGATTCATTTGTTACTTGCTGTGGTAGCTGAACCCCTTTATCCTCTGCTTGACCTGTCATTGCCACAGTAAATAGATGAAACCCAGTGCCTACTCATTCATGCTTGTTTGTCGTGCCTGCTATTGCTTAGAGTTGTGTCAGGTCTGATTCATCGGGGATGAATCGGAGGTGTGTGAACATGTCCTACTGTTGAGAGCTAAGTGTGTGAACACGATTTGGTAAAGGTAGCGGTGAGAGGCCATGTAGGAGTACATGGTGGGTTGTCTCATTGAAACCATCCTCAGGAACTGAGTTCTGTGTTTGTGGTCCATGAACAGCTACTACCACCCATTGGGCCCGAAACCAATGGACCCTCTCGACTTATTAACTGCCCTTGCCCTCTGTCCAGGAGTTGCAACTAGTTTCTGGTGTTTGTAGGATATGTGTTGGAGGCCGTGCGTAGCGCTGACCCTAGGGGTGGGCTATGATGCGGTAGATACACCGTGGCACGGTGTCTTTGGGCGCCTGTTTGGTGTCTCGGGAACCCTGCACACATCGTTTGGGGCTGTGAGCGAAACTCTGGCCGGATCTCCTCGCGGATGGAACCCAAATAGGCGATAAACCTGGACTAGAGACTTGTGTGGTTAGCCAGGTCGTGGCCGACTCCCTCGCCAGGCTTCCGCTTGAAGGTTGCCGAGATACACGACGTGTACATGGTGGAAAGTGGCGAGAGCATGTGTGAAGAAGTACACCCCTGCAGGGTTATAAATGATCTATTCGAATAGCCGTGTCCACGATAAAGGACTTCTGGGTTGCCTGTACAGTTCATAGACAAGAGAAAGTGGATACTCTAAAATGCGCAAGATAAGCGTGAGTGCTATCGATGGCGTTCTCGTAGGGAGACGGGAGCGGATCCATAGTGGTGTATTGATATGGTGAATATGTGGACTCGTGTGCGCCACCTCAAAAGAGTTACTTGCAGCCGTAGTTCAGGATAGCCACCGAGTCAATGTTGGCTTGCTGCTGTTAAACTCCACCACCCCCTTTGTTGATACCGATGCATATGTAGTTAGATCTGATGTAAGTCTTGCTGGGTACATTTGTACTCACGTTTGCCTATTTTATGTTTCGAAGAGAGACTTGGTCTCGCTAGTAGTTCTGGCGTGGACTTCGACGTTTAGCTTGTTACCTCAGCTACGATCTTGTGCCCTCGGCAGGATCTGGTAGATAGTCAGGCTTCTCAGCCTTTTTCATTTATAGTTGTCTGTACTCAGACATGTTAAGCTTCTGCATGTGTTTGACTTGTATGCTCTGAATGCTGGGTCGAGAGACCCATGTTTGTAATATCTCGCTCCTCGGAGCCTAATGAATAAATACTTGAGTTGTAGAGTCATGTTGTGATGCCATGTTGTATTTGCACATATCGAGCATATTGTGTGTATGTTATTGAAATGCTTGGTATGTGTGGGATCCGACAACCTAGTTGTTTATCCTTGGTAGCCTTTCTTATGGGGAAATGTAGTCTTGTGCTTCCATGAGCCATAGTAGTCCGCTTCTGACCGGTTCACCGGAGTCCTGCTAGCTCCGGACTACCGCTCGAGCAGCTTGGTGGCCGGCATGTGATTCACTTCATTCTGTATACATCCCTTCGGGAAATGTCACGCTGGTGACATCCGAGTCCTGCCTAACTGCTACAGCCGGGTTCACAGAGTCCTGTTAGCCCAGCTACAGCCCGAATTAAGACGTCACGACCGACATGCTCGGTGTTGATTCATGTATGCCTGTCCCTATAAGTTAGTGCCACTTTGGGTTCACGACTAGTCATGTCGGCCCGGGTTCTCTGTCATATGGATGCTAGCGACAATATCATATACGTGAGCCAAAAGGCGCAAACGGTCCCGGGCCATGGTAAGGCGACACCTGTGGGAATACCATGCGTGAGGCCGCAAAGTGATATGAGGTGTTACCGGCTAGATCGATGTGACTTGGAATTAGGGTCCTGACAGCTTTGGTATCAGAGCCTGACTGCCTGTAGGATTACCAAGCCAAACTGGTCGAAGTTGTGTCTAGAAATGCTTTAGTTATGTAAGGGAATTGATTGTGGAAGGGAATGTAAGGCTCTTTTTACTCCTTATACCTCATGGCCTTCTGATCTGAGTCATCCTCTTCTCTTCTACGGGGATTAAGAACTAGGCCTTCTCGTCTATCTATCAGGATGATGTGTTACTAATTCGTAGACTCATAGGACTGTTGGATTTAAGCTTCATTTCAGTTCCTACTACTTTTGTATGTTCTTGGCTGGTCTCAGAACCTTGCTTTTGTGATGTTGAGTGGTTATGCCACCATTTCTGCAGGATATCTCAAATCTTTTTAAGCATTTACAATCGTTATGATGTTCGAGTCATCCCAGATTTCTAAATAGTCTGATGCATTTGCAAATCCCTTCTCTCCGTTTCTAATGTTCATTTGGGCCAGATTAATCACACAAATTAGTATGTTGAGGTACTCCGCTGCCTCGGCATATATGTTGGAGCTATTATTATGAACGTAGGTGTTTTAGGGAGTCACCTAGTAATCTAGCCATGTTTTGTGTTCCTGGTGTGATGATTCTGGCCATTATTCTCGAAAGCATCCCGTGATGCCATTTAGTTAGTAGGCATTCTATTTTTGGGCTCTTAAGCCCAAGATTCACTCTACTTATCTCGTGTGATAGTGCTTGCTAGTTCCTTTAGGTTATTAGTAACTTTTGTGATAGTCCTCGAGGTCCGTGGTATATCCTTCTTCCAAATACCATGAACTACTTATGGCAGAAGTTCCTCATTTGAACCAAAAGATCACAACCGAGTGCTCTTGATGAGTCCTCCATTCTATATTGTGATTCTCGCCGGTTCTACCTTTTCTCGCATGGGTTATCTGGAAGAAACCTGTTGAACTTGGTTTGACCTATTAATCTATGCATCCACAACTCAGAAAGATATATGTTCCCTTGAGTTGTCCCTCTTCATTTGTATTCCGACCAACGTCTATCAATTGATAGTCAGGAGTCATTGTGCATCCGTGTTATCAATGCTTATTATTCTTGTGGTCCGTCAAGCCATTCTATTCTTGAATGACTAGGAGAAACAAAGTCCAGTACCCTGTCCACTTCGAGGATTGGGTCAAAGCAGTTGTATTCTGCAGATCAAATACAATCAAGCTTTTGGTCTGATCTACCCTGAAGTATTACCCACTTTATGTCAGGATTTTCATGAGAATTGCTCCAGCTCTTGTGAATTCTTGACGCAGTGATACTTCTCGCCATCATTATTCATTTCTCGGTCCCCGTGTTATTGTAACCGGAACACCGACAAGTGAATCATAATGTGTGAAATCAATACCCCTAGAAACCGTGTTGCTTGGTAGTTAAAGGACAACAATTTCATCCTTAGCATGTTGGTTATTGAATCACCATCCTAAGGTTGGTCGTGCTACCTAGTCCTTATTCTGGTGCACTCTTCAATCAATGAGTTAGGATTGTGTCAAACCCTTGCTCGTTTGATCATATCGTCTTGCTCTGAAAAGCAAGATTGTTCTCGAGCTTAATAACATATCGGTGGTTCGTGATTTTCCGAATATCTTCTCGGAAGTATTACCAGGTTGTCACCTGACCGCTATGTTGGGTTCGTGATCAAGTTGGTTTTCTATAAACCACCCTTTCTCCAAGGATCTGTGTTGGATACCCCTGAACTAGTTGGATAAGCTAAACAATAAATTGGAGAGTAGGAAGATAAAAGCTTCATTTGACCCGGTTCATTCAAAGGGATGTCCTTAGGTGTGTGTGTGTTGAAGAAAGATGATATCTTCATCGATTGGTCCCTGTGATCAGTTGTTGGATCTATTATCTTAAACAATCTTTAATTTGAGCATGGGCTATTGTCAAATCAGAACCAACGATATTCATAATGTTGTCTCACTCGTGGTTGATCCCTCGAGCATACACCATTATATCCTTTGGTCTGACCAATACTATGACTTGTTCTCATAACTATGGAATTCCATTTTTATGGAAACCTAGATGAATTGTTGTTGAACCCATCGAAAACATCCTTGCCTTCTGCATAATTTTGTTGAACATTAAGCTAGTGTTGGAAATCTTTGAAAGCATTTGCTCATGCTAGCTCATGAAGCATATGTTCGAATGTAAGAAGTGACTTCCTCCAGTTCATGTGCATTTGATGCAAGTTGCCGCCGTGGATTCGAGAATGTCAATGTTACTTCCTCTGGGGTCATCCCAAATCGGTCATGCATACATGTGAAGTATTATGTGGTTTGGAGACTTGCAACCTCCATTCTATATGTATCCTCTACACACCAAGCCACTTATTGATTTGTTCAAGGAGAAGGAGTTCCTTCATAAGAGCTAATCCGGACTTATGTAAGGACTTTGATATCCTCAATGATGGTTCCCCACCTAAACTTGGTAGTGTTTTATTATAAGACTACCACGTGGTCATGCTTGTCTTGGACAACGTGTTCACATGTGAGTAGCAGTACCAGCTCATGTTTTGGAGCTTGCGACCGTAGTTCATCTCCCGAGAATCTCGCATTATCATCTCGTCGATTTGTGCTGCAACTTTTCCTTTTCGTACATGTTGTCTGAAGTATCCTGTTACTAACCAGATCTGAATCTCAGGCAGATATGATGGTTGGAACATTCCAGCATTTGCATTTTGTTCCTAGCTTGCACCGTCTTTGTGCCATTTCACTATGGGCTGCCTTCTTAGTAATTCTTGCTCAGGATCATCCTCAAAAGTGGTCCTACCATGGGTCCCATCCATTTCCGGTGATAAGCAAATCACCCCTTGTGCTGTCTTCAACAAGGTAATCCACATCATCCATACTAGTCCGAGTATGCTACTCCTTGAACTCCATCAAACGATCGTTCGTAAAATTGCCTCGGGTGGTGAGAAGAGTTCCAATGATCTATGTATCAAAAGTAATTCCTTTTGCCACTTGAGGGAATAATTCTCTGAGTCACCTTCCCTAAGGTGCCCCGTTATGGAATCATGGCAATTCTTCCTCGCTATTCTGAAACCCTCGTCAAATTATTTCCTCCGCCCCTCCTGATGCATGTTTTGCTTCTCAGCTCCAGAGATGTTTCTATGTCCCATTCCGTGAGTTGATCCTATGATCATTAAGATGATCCTAAGTTGCTCGAACCTCAGGAAGATTGATTCTTCTAAAATTCTCCCTCTCTACTCGTTGTCATGTTGGGTGTAGTTCTCAAAGCAAGACGTCGAGATCAAGGTGATGCAATGAATCAACATCCTCGAGAAAGTCATCTGGATCGTGAAGATTATGTTAGCTTGTGTCCCTCTGTCTTCTTACCTCACGACTTGAATCTTGGGACAAGATTCTTGTTTAGTGGGGGTGAGTTGTCACATCCCTAATTACGTGTCCGACCTATGCCAGCTTCCATGTGTGCATCATGTTTAAATTCAAATGAAATTTGAATTGAGGAATTTTCCAAGCCTCAGAAAACCCCTAAAAATAACCAACATTTAAATCTCATCAAATGAGTCCAAGAAAATGTTTCTGTTATTCTGTGAAAATATTGGCATGAGGTGAAATTAAAACCAATATTTTTTTAGTCACATAATTTTTTTTATTTTGGCCTTTGATTTAAATCAATAATATATCTGGGTTGGAATTATTTCTGTTATATAAGAAATAATGTGCAAATAATCCTAAACTGATATGTTCCATGTTGAATATGATCTAAACAGTGGGAATGTACAGTTAGGTGATTTTTGGAAATACCTAAGTATTTTTAGAAAAGCCACAAAGTTGCAGAAAAATAGAAAACAGGTAATAAGAGAGAGAGAGAGAGAGAGAGAGAGAGAGAGAGAGACTTACCTGGCTTACCTGGACGGCCCAGTAGGCAGCCCACCTGGCCGGCCCAGCCCAGCGCCGCTGCCAGTCATCTCCCATGTCTCGCCAGTAGGACGAGAGGCGTGTGGCCGCCGTGCGCGCCCACGCGCCTCGGCCACCTCATGCTTCCTGCCGCCTCCCCGACGTCCCTCTGGACGCCCTGGACGTCGACACGCAACCCCTCTGGCTCTCTCTCACTCTCCCTGTGCTCCTCCCCCTCCTCTGCTCTCTCTCCCTCACACGACCGAACGCAGCCGTCGCCGCCGACGAGCTCCCCGACAGCCACAGCCAACCCCGAGCCTCTCCGACCTGTCCACGAGCATCGCCACGCCTCCCTCGTCCTCTCCGTCTAGCCACGCCTCGCCGGAGGCCCTGCATCGACGCCATCTTCATCATCTTCGCCGGGCCGCCGGAGATCCCTCTCGCTGCCCCGCTCACTCTGGTGCTTCCCCGAGCACGCCGAGGCCACCTCTGCACTCGCCGTAAGCTCCTCTACTGATCCCCATACTCACATGTCCACTAGCTCATCGTAGCCCTCGTTTCCGTCGAGACCGAAACCTCACCGGTGCAGGACTTGTCGCCGTCGTCGTTTTCGTTCGCCTCCGTCCAAACCGAGAGCGTCACTGCACTCAGTGCACTCCCAGGAGCCCGTAGCGCACACCAGCTCCTCCTCCCATGCATCGTGGCGCCGAACCCATCGTTGCCCGAGCTCCGGCAGCCACCAACGTCGTTGCCAGCGACGATTCCAGCCACCTCCGGACCAACAACCACCACCAATGGAAGCTGCGCACCTCCAGCTCCCCATAGATGGCCTCTGCCGCCCATTTGGTCGCCACCGACGCTTGCGCCCGTCCAAACGACCGTGCGGCGCACTGGATAAGGAGGAGGAGCAGGGAGCAAGATGCCAGAGTGAGCACTGCCGAGGCCCGACGTCATGGCTCAAGAAAAACGACACCGATGCAAACCGATCACTGAAACTCTGAATTTTCTGAACTTGTACAGAAATAGTGCATGCCAACTGTTCGACGAAATGATTTGGGCATGAGGAAAAATTTTCTGGAGTTGGGGCTTGGTGAGGTGGTCTTGTGATGCATCCAGAGGCTGCTTGATTTATCTCGGATTTTTAGGAGAAGAAAAGGAATGAATTTCACCAAAAATGGCAAATCTGGTTCAAACTTGCAGCAAGCATATTTTGAAAAATTTGAACTGCGGACCAGTGGATCTTGATGGATCTTGGTTGAGGGTACTAAGGACTAGGGCTTAGAAACTTAAAGGATCTGGTACTTCCTTTGTAAATCCCAAGAGTCCAATTTAAATGACAGAAAAATAATTGAGGATAAAATAAATAGAAAGAAAATCTAAAAGAGGTTGAAACTTGCTGGAATTGGGTGTTTGACTTGATCCAAAGTGGGGAGGTGAGTCTGGAAGAAAGATTTCAACATATGTCATGGCAAAAGAGAAATTTTTAAATGGGAAAAGAATAAATCCATAATCCATAGGATTTCTTTTTAATAGAAAGAATTGTAAAACCTTCCAATATTATTTGTGTTGAGTCAACACTAAATGAAAAGCCCTCAAGACCAAAAATCAAGGTTGAGAAGAACACATAGAATATTTGTCCTAAAGGTTTTGAGAAGGAGAGGCTTTTAAGAAAAATTTAAATAACTTCCTTCAAATCAAATAAAGAATTTAATAAAAATCAAATCAAAATTTTTGGAGTGTTACAACACCTACCCCCTTAGGAAAAATCTCATCCCCGAGATTTCAGCTGATCCTCAAATAGGTGTGGGTACTCTGTCCGAAGGAAATCCTCTCTTTCCCATGTTGCTTCATCTTCGGTGTGATTGCTCCACTGAACCTTGAAAAACTTAATTGTTTTCTGACGGGTCCTCCTTTCAGACTCCTCTAATATTTTTATTGGACGTTCCCTATAGGTGAGGTCTGGTTGCATGTCAATGCTCTCGTGAGATACATGCTTCTCTGGGTTGCTTACACATTTCCTCAACTGTGAGACGTGGAACACGTCGTGGACGTCAACGACTCTTCGGGTAGGTCTAGGCTGGTAGGCCCTTTGTGCCTCTTCGTGCAACTACACAGAAGGGTCCGATAAATCTTGGTGCTAGCTTTCCTTTAACTTTGAACCGTTGCAGGCCCCTCATAGGAGATACTCGTAGATACACATATTCACCGGGTTCAAAGCTGACTTCCCGATGTTTTCGATCGTAATAACTCTTTTGTCGGCTTTGAGCTGTCTTGAGTCGGTCCCTGATTAGTCTAACTTTCTCCTCAGCTTCCTTGAGCATGTCTGGGCCGAAGATACGACTGTCTCCTGTTTCTGACCAATTTAATGGAGAACGAAATCTCCGCCCGTACAAGGCTTCAAAAGGTGCCATTTGTAGACTGGCTTGGTAACTGTTGTTGTATGCGAACTTGACATATGTCAAGCTTTCTTCCCAACTGGTTCCATAGGTGAGAACACATGCTCTCAGCATGTCCTCTAGAATTTGGTTCACGCGTTCAGTTTGTCCATCGATGCAGGGGTGGTATGTCTGTCTTGAATACTAGTTGAGTTCCCGAGCCTGTAAGCTTGATCCCAAAATTTAGAGACGAATTGAGTGCCCCTGTCGGATATTATAGTCTTTGGGATTCCATGCGGACAAACTATACGGGAGAGATAAAGCTTGGCAAGCTTAAAGTGGTGTAGGTTGTCTTTCTGAGGAATGAAATGTGCCACCTTGGTTAATCTATCTGTGATGACCCATATGGCATCATTTTCGTGTTGTGACCGAGGTAGTCCGACAATAAAATCCATTCCAATTTCGTCCCATTTCCACTCAGGTATCCTGTTTGGCTGTAATAGTCCTGCTGGTTTTTGGTGCTCGGCTTTAATGCGCCGACACAAATCACAACATGCAATGAATGTGGCTATATCCCTCTTCATACCGTGCCACCAAAATTTTTCCTGGATGTCCTTATACATTTTGGTTCCTCCAGGGTGGATTGAATATGGAGCGGTGTGGCCCTCGGCTAGAATTTGTTGTTTGAGGTCCTCTATATTTGTACGCATAAAGTCATCTCCGTACCATAATATTCCCTTATCGTCTACGACGAATTCTGAGGCCTTGCCCATACTCACTTTTCTTTTTATGCCTTTGATGCTGGGATGTCCATGCTGATCCTTCTTAAACTGATTCACAAGGGTGGGTTGTATTTCCAAATTTGACACTTTGCCTTCAGTGACCATCACCAAGTTGAGTTTGGCGAACTCCTGCTGAAATTCAGGCCTCAAGTTCTGTAGATTGTCGCCGTTGCAGCTGGGGTTTCGACTAAGAGCATCTGCCACTACATTCGCTTTTCCTGGATGGTAGTGAATGCCAACATCATAATCTTTGACTAATTCCAACTAGCGTCGTTGCCGTAAATTGAGTTCCGGTTGTGTGAAAATATATTTGAGGCTTTTATGATACGTATATATTTCACAACGATTTCCAAGCAAAAAGTGCCTCCACTCTTTGAGTGCATGAATGACTGCTGCCAATTCCAAGTCGTGAGTAGGGTAGTTTTCTTCATGCTTTCGTAGTTGCCTGGAAGAATATGCTACTACTTTGCCTTCTTGCATTAGTACGCATCCGAGGCCCTTCCGAGATGTGTCACAATATACTTCAAAGCTTTTGTGTATGTCTGGTACAACCAATACTGGTGTTGTTGTTAACTTCCTTTTGAGTTCTTGGAAACTTTTCTCGCAAGCTTCAGTCCATACAAAATTCTTATCCTTCTTGAGTAACTGTGTCATTGGTTTTGCTATGGTGGAGAACCCCTCAATAAACCTTGATAATATCCAGCCATTCCTAGGAAACTTCATTACATCTCTGTTATGTTGGTGGTGGTTTCCAACCAAATCTGGCCTTGACTTTTTCTCGGGTCTCTGACAACACCTTCTTGGGTCAATACATGGCCTAGAAAACCAACCTGTCTTAACCAAAATTCACATTTGCTGAACTTGGCGTATAATTGATATTTCCTTAATTCTCCCAAGACAATTACGAGATGTTCGGCATGTTCTTACGGTGTCTTAGAGTATACCGTAATATCATCAATGAACACCACAACAAATTTGTCCATAAATTTCATAAATACTTTGTTCATGAGGTGGACAAAATATGCGGGGCGTTTGTCAGTCAAACGACATTCTTGTAAATTCATTATAATCCGTGTCACGGAGGTGAATGTTGTCTTAGGGATATCTTATGTCCGTACTTTTAATTGATGATACCCCGATCTTAAATCAATTTTCGAGAAAACCTTGGCTTGTGCGAGTTGGTCAAATAAATCATTTATCCGTGGCATCGGATATTTATTTTTGATGGTGACCATGTTGAGAGCTTGATAGTCTATACATAATCTCAGCGTCCCATCCTTTTTCTTGGCAAATAAAACTGGTGAACCCCAAGGTGAGGAGCTGGCCCATATAAATCCTTTGTCCAGTAATTCTTTTGTTTGCTTCTTTAATTCCACCAACTCGGAGGGTGCCATTTTGTAAGGTTTCTTGTAAATGGGGGCGGTTCCAGGTGCTAGTTCAATGCTGAACTCTATTTCCCGGTCTAGTGGCATGCCTGGTAGTTCTTCGTGAAATACGTCCGGGAACTCACACACCACTGGAACTTTCCTTAACTCCGAAATGTCCACCTTGTTCAACCTTGGTTGTCGTGATACCGGTCTTTCTTGAGCTGTAACCTTTATCGTCTTCCCGTGATGATGAGTAAGAATCACAGTCCGATTGAAGCAGTCGATAAATCCCTTGTTGGTGGTTAACCAGTCCATTCCTAGGATGCCATCCAGTCCTTTATTTTCCAAAACGATGAGATTTGCCTGAAACTTTAATCCCTCAATTTCAATAACCACACCTTGGCAGTAACTCTGAGTGATTTGCTTAATCCCGGGGGACTTGATGATCATGGATTTTTCCAAGGGAAGCATCAAAAAATCATTTTGCAAAGCAAATTTCTTTGAAATGAACGAGTGAGAAGCTCTAGAATCAAACAAAAGCATGGCAGGTATTGTGTTGACAGGGAACGTACCGAGTACGATATCCGGGGCATTCTGTGCTTCTTCCTTGGTCACATGGTTTAAGTGACCCTTCTTGTGGTTGTTATTGGGGTTGAAGTTGTTACGCTTGGGTGTTGAATTATTCCCACTGCTGTTCGGCTTGGGGGCCGAGTTCCTTGGCTTTGGGCACTGTTTGGCATAGTGTCCTTCCTCTCCACAAGCGTAGCAAGTAACACCTGGGCGATGCGTAAAATCCTTGTCTCTTGCATGAATTTTTTTTGTTTTGGCGTGGAACGTTGGTTGTGGGTTTGTTCGCTCCAATCTTCTGAAAATCAGTCTTGTTCCGGTTGTTGCGAGCTTGAGTAGTCTTGTCCCTTTTGCGCTTGCGAAAATCCTCCAAGCTGCGGCGCTCATTTTCCAATGTAATAGCTTTGTCCACAAGTGTTTTGAAATCCAGAAAGGTGTGTACGACCAGCTGGCATTTAAGTCTTTGGTGCAGACCGTCGACTTTTCCATCTTTTTATTTTCAATCATATGCTCTTCGTTGGCATAACGAGATAATTGAGTAAACTGACTATTGTACTCGATCCTTTGTCATGCTTCTCTGCTTGAGGTCATCAAACTCCCTTTTCTTGATCTTCATAATGCTTCTGGGAATGTGCGCCCCACGAAAACCTTCTTTAAATTCTTCCCAGGTGATGTTATTTTCATTGGGGTGCATGTGTAGGAAATTTTCCCACCATGATGCAGCTGCTCCAGTGAGGTAGTGAGGTGCGTAAAGTACATTCTCACGGTCCGAACATTGTGCAATAATTAACTTCCTTTCAATGTCTCGAAGCCAATAATCGGCCTCAAGAGGTCTATCAGTGTGAGAAAACGTTGGGGGACATGTCTTTTGCAATTTAGATAATTTGGAATGCTGCTGATATGTTTCACGGTGATTTCCCAGATTGATAACATGGTTCATCATTTCTTGATGCTGCTGCTGACTTTGCTCATAAAGGCGGCATACTTGAGAAAATGTTGCTTCACTTCCTTGCTGACTTGACGTCCCTGTGTGAAATTGTTACTTGTCTGGGTACCATAATTTTCTTCCGGCGGACTTGGCATGGAATGAGCCCAGGGACGAGGCATTTTCCACTCTGGGGTATTTTTGCAGAACTCATGAGAAAAAAATTAAATTTGAGTCGCAAAAAAATAAATAATTTCGCAAGGCAGAATTTTTAAAGACTCCAAGATTTTTCAAGAAAATATTTGATTGCGCATGGAGAAGGACTGCTCAGTACATATCTTACACGCGAGTCGTAATTATACAATACATCACTCAGGATGTGCGTACACATTCCTGACATGTTATTTAGGCTAGTGCACTTCTCTGAGTTCCTACATGATGCGCACACAAACTACTTCTCACCAAACATATATACATATCAACATATCATACAAGCTGGTACATCGCACAGCTGCTAGGCGCACTCAGTCGGAGATGGTAAGAACTTCCCTCGGCTTGCCGAGGGTAAGACCCAGCGATGCTGGAGACTCAACCTCCTCCTCACTAATAGGCTCCAGGCGTGAAGTACTGAGTTGAGGAGTTGGTGCGGGCGCGGTAGGTGGCGCAGCTCCGACTGGAGTAGGAGCAATGACTTGGTCAAACTCCTTAGTGGTAGGCAGGTGGCAAAGATGGCAGGTGCATAGGATGCTGAGGACGAGACGTAAGTCAGTGGTGGTGCTGTATGGAGGAGCTCCCTCCTGTTGGCGGAACAACCCTGCACGAAGTCCATACGAGCAGCCACAAAGTCGTCCACGAGGTTGTCAAAAGCTGCCTCAAGAGCTTTGAGATACTCAACCAACATTTCAATAGCTTCATCTCTCTCTCCCCTAGGGCAAGCGAATGCATAGTGACACGTGTATGGCACGTGGCATGGGAGGTAGCGGTAGCGACGAGCCTTCATCGAAGGGAGCGCATCCCGGAGACAAGTTATCGCCTCACGGGCAGCCATCTGCATGGCATGCCTCTCCGTAGGCATGGCCCTTCCCACAAATCGGAAGCGGCGTGACTCATAACGCCCTCCCTTGAATTGCACCGCGGCCTGGTGCATAGATACGTTGTCGCTGATCTTGTGCTGGTAGAGTGTGAACTCTGGAAGAGCCGATGGCCCGATCGCGAGCTTGGTGATGGAGACGAGAAGCTTGATAAATCCCTCAGGTACATTGGCGAACACCTATGATTCACAGTCGCTGCCAGCCATCTACAAAGGTAGACAAAAATTCCGAATAGTCAAATCATAAATTTATGATGACTAACAGAAAATTGCTACATTTGCTAAATGTTAAAATGGCACTAATTACGCTAATAACCGATTAGCAATCGCACCTAGTGGCTTCCTACAGTCAGCCTGGCTCTGATACCAAGGTTTCAGGACCGGTTTTCCAATAAAACAATTATTGAGAAACCGGCCCTTTTATCGGACCAGTATAGAAGAATCCTTCTTACTGGTAGACAAATCCTTGATACAGAAATCCAGAAGTACTAAATATTATACAAGGTTGAGCTGAGGCTGCTCAACAATTTACTACAAGCACGCCGATATAATACATAAAGGCGGATATGACACAAGGAGTATAGTGGCATAACTACTGACTCGTAATAAAAGTGGTGTTGGATATGTCACAGCGAAGTGGGTGACAAGACTCCTAAATCTTACAGCTCATCGAGCGCCGGAGTGAGGCTCAATGATTTTATTGGTGTAGCGGAAGCGTATATTATACAAGTGACCAATTCCAGGATCGCACGGGACTGACTGGGACTCCTCTATGCGTCGGACTCGCTATCGTACTCTTCATCCATAAGGTCGCCTTCGTCAATATCTGGCCAAATCAACAAGCCAGGTGAGTACTTTGAATGTACTCGCAAGATAGTTTGGACATAATATATAACAAATGTAAACAGATGCACATGAGCAGATTAGTAAAGCGCACTCGGATAACAAAATTTGCACTGCATGACAAATAAAAAGGAAGTCAGGCGGTAGTCCTCCCGAAATCCCAATAAAATAACTGAAGACCGATCGGGTGTCTGAAGCGACGCCTCGAAAGGTAAAATAAAATTAACATGCTGCAGTCGGGCGTCAGGGCGACACCACATAAAGGGCTTATATTGAAAAGTAAACGACAGTACACGCCACAGTCGGACGTCTAAGCGACATCTCGAAAAGGGCTTATAATGAAAGTAAATCACAAGGATGCCACAGTTGGACGTCTGAGCGACATCACATAAAGGGCTTATATCGAAAGTAAATAACAAGAATGCCACAATCGGACGTCTGAGCGACATCACATAAAGGGCTTATATCGAAAGTAAATAACAAGAGTGCTGCCACGATCGGACGTCGAGCGACATCACATAAAGGGCTTATATCGAAAGTAAATAACAAGAGTGCCGCAGTCGGACGTCTGAGCGACATCACATAAAGGGCTTATATTTCATCATTCGAATTCAAGCAGTTCATGAATTTAAATCATCCCAAGAAATTACTTAGCACATAATAATAAACTGGTTAGTACATCCTTAGGAATAATATTCAGGCGAGTTTACCACTCTCGGTTTCCTGTTTATACTCCGGAGACTGCCACTGAGGTTGACACTGAGATTTGACACTGAGACTGACACTGACACTGAGATGTTGTTCAAATCCTTGATCATGGACAGGGATACTCGAATGGTTTTGACTCTGCAGAGTTTGTACTCTTTACCCACAGCCAACGGATTTCAGTAGTCACAAAGGACTAGTTCCATTTATGGTATTTTAGAAGAAACACATCTAACCAGTACACACCCATTCCACATTCCGCTGCCGTGAATCACCCTAGGCAACGCGTTCAAGAAAAACTCTAAGACGGGGAGATCACAATCTCGAATAGCATGGGATAAAATTTATATACGCGCGCTCTAATGGGTGCCCCCCTCTCGGTCCCAACCGGAAACACCCATGCCCCCTGACCGAATGACGGGCTTTAATCCAGGGCCATGGAACCCTCATCATGGTCTCTCTATTTGGCGTGTACGAGGAAAGAGGTTAGCAACTGACTAGAACGCATTCTTTGCAGAAGACATGTGGCAGTACAGAAAGGGGACGGACGGTAACATGACTTGATCCATGTTAACACTGGAGTTAAATGGTTGACATAAGACTGGCATGCTTCAACAATACCAGCTTACCACCTTCATGTCACTACGTGACCATGTTATCTTCCATCAAATGAACACATCAAGTTTCGAAGCTCACACGTAGTTGCCTTGCATGCAATATAACACTCACAGATGCTTATATGAACATGCCATGAAATAACTACTCAAGCAAACATGCAAAACACTCATCATATCAAAGGTTCAAACATGCTTGCCTGGTTCGGAGTAGTCGGAGTCTAGCTCGGCAAAGTTTGCGGTTCCGTCACCTCCTCCGGTATCTATGGTATAAAGAAATCGCATACTAACGTAAATACCATGTGTGCATAAAAATTGTTCCAAATATTTTTCAAATAAATTTGATAAAAAACTAGACAGAAAAATAAAGATGGCAGAAAAAGAATCAATTTAAAATCATCTTTTTTAAAAAATTTATAAAGGTTTTAGTCCAGGGACTAATCTGTGATGAAATAGAAAGTTTCCAGGGGTTAGTTTATAAAAACAAAAAACGTTTCGGTTAGGAATACGCCAACCATGGGGTCCCGCATGTCAAGTTTGAACTTCAAAACAGAGTCCACCGGCGCCCGAGGACCGCGGTGGTCGCCGGCGTCGATCCACGGCGAGGTAGGGGAAAAGGAGGGTACCTACGGGTTCACGGAGCTCTTCCGCACCTGTGGGTGGTGGAGTTGGTCGTCGACGAGCACCACGTCAACGGCGGCCTCTACTCCGGCGGACGGTGGTTCGGGGTGATGGATCTCGCCGAGGAGGGCTGCAACCATCAAAATTGGGGCTCGGGTTAGAAGAGCGGGTGCACGAGGAGGCTGCTGGCAAGGTTTGGGAGGCGGGGATGGACTCACCAGAGAGGATCTTGCCGGAGCCCGAAGCGGATCGGGGCAGCCGGAGTCGGGGAAGAAGGCCTCCTCGAGGTCCTCCTAGTGGCTGGGCGCAGTACTGGCAAGGTGGAGGAGTGGTGCTGGGTCGAGAACAAGCTCGAGGCCTCCTTTTATAGCCAGTCCGAGGCGGTTGCCGAGAACGGAGTATCTCCGGCGAGAAATTACGGCGAGGCAGTTGTTGGGAAGGCGGTTTAGGTGGCTAGGCGACTGCGGATTGGTCCACTGGTTCCATCTCGGGGCTAAGCTTGGCAAAACTTGGGTGCTACTCCAAGCTCTCGACGGAACGGCCTCACAGGCTCGTCGGCGGCAGAGAGCGCGCTATGCGCCTCTCTGGCCACGGTGACTGTGATGCAGCGTGCACAGGGGAGGGGATGGCCACGCGGAGGCTCCGGGTGGCTTGGGCGGTGCTGGTCGGTGTCGAAAGGCAGGGCTGGCCCCTGCTGGCCGCCACGGGTGGTTCTGCCACCGCGGAAGACGCCGGCGTTGGCGGGGCACGTCGCCACCGACGCTTGCGCCCGTCCAAACGACCGTGCGGCGCACTTGATAAGGAGGAGGAGCAGGGAGCAAGATGCCAGAGCGAGCACTGGCGAGATTGACGTCGCGGCTCTGAAGAAAACGACACCGATGACTGAAACCGATCACTGAAACTCTGAATTTTCTGAACTTGTACAGAAATAGTGCACGCCAACTGTTCGACGAAATGATTTGGGCATGAGGAAAATTTTTCTGGAGTTGGGGCTTGGTGAGGTGGTCTCTTGATGCATCCAGAGGCTGCTTGATTTATCTCGGATTTTTAGGAGAAGAAAAGGAATGAATTTCACCAAAAATGGCAAATCTGGTTCAAACTTGCAGCAAGCATATTTTGAAAAATTTGAACTGCGGACCAGTGGATCTTGATGGATCTTGGTTGAGGGTACTAAGGACTAGCTGGAGAAAATTGCTTGGGCTCAGAAACTTAAAGGACCTGGTACTTCCTTTGTAAATCCCAAGAGTCAAATGACAGAAAAATAATTGAGGATAAAATAAATAGAAAGAAAATCTAAAAGAGGTTGAAACTTGCTGGAAATTGGGTGTTTGACTTGATCCAAAGTGGGGAGGTGAGTCTGGAAGAAAGATTTCAACATATGTCATGGCAAAAGAGAAATTTTAAAATGGGAAAAGAATAAATCCATAATCCATAGGATTACTTTTTAATAGAAAGAATTGCAAAACCTTCCAATATTATTTGTGTTGAGTCAACACTAAATGAAAAGCCCTCAAGACCAAAAATCAAGGTTGAGAAGAACACATAGAATATTTATCCTAAAGGTTTTGAGAAGGAGAGGCTTTTAAGAAAAATTTAAATAACTTCCTTCAAATCAAATAAAGAATTTAATAAAAACTAAATCAAATTTTTTGGAGTGTTACAACTTCCTAGTTGTTTTGAAGAAGTCATATTATCTTCTCTCATTTATTCAAATTGGAATACTTGGAAAAATAATTTGAATAAAACCACTTTGATCCAATCACCAATTTTGAAAAATTCAAAAATGTATTTTTATGAAAACCTCCAACTCTCTCAATTGGTCCTTGAGTTGCTTAAGGTTTCTAGGATCAAAACTCCAAATAAAACCAATTTAAATATGCACAAATCATGGATGCATATGATGACCTAATGATTAACATCCAAATTGAAAATTGGGATGTTACACTAGGGTTCATACCTAGCTAAATTCATAACTAAATTTGATACCTAGCTAGGGTTCATAACTAAATTCATCGCCGCAAAAAAATAACTACCTAGTGCCCTAACTAAATAGATAACATAATTAACCTACTACCCTAACTAAATAGATAACCTAATTAACCTACTTCCCTAACTAAAACCTAAGTAAATTAACCGAAGAACCCTAGCTAGAACTCTAATGGAAGAGAGAGAGGAGCGGTGCGGGGCTTACAGATGGTGCAGGGCGAGGAGGCAGGCCCGATGACGACCAAGTTTGGGAGGGGATGAAGCAGAGGAGGGAGGCGTCATGCGTCAGGGTCGGGGTCAGGCGACGGCGGCGGAGGCGTGCGGTGTCGTGATCGGGGCCGGGGCCAAGGGAGAAGGCGCGTGGCGTTGGGGTCGGGGCCGGGCGATGGCGAGGGAGGCGCGTGACGTCGGGGTCGGTGCTCGGGCTCTGTCGAGGATGAGGGCAGGGGCGACAAGGGAGATAATAGAGTGGGGAAATTGGGGAGGAAGGAGAGGAGGGAAGCCCGCGCGGGGGGTTATGTGAAAATAGCAGTAGCGCTTTTCTTGAAAACGCGCTATAGCTAAGTTAGCTATTGCGCGTTTTCAAGAAAAGTGCTATTGCTATATGAAGTAGCTATAGCGTGTTTCTGGAACAACGCTACCACTACATAATGTAGCTATAGCGCTTTTACTCAACCAACACTCCTGCTATTGTTTTCATTTTTTTCCTTTTCTTTTTTGCTTACGTTTTTCCTTTTCTTTTCCATTTTGTTTCTTATGTTTTATTTTCCTTTTCCTTTTTTTTTGAGAGCCGGAATGAAGGGAAGGTGGTACAATGTATATAACTAAGGCGACATATATTGCATCATTTGACCCATAACGGTAAAGTGTGCATACAAAATAGGAACACATATATTACATCATTTGACCGATAACGGTCTCTCAGCGTCGATGTTTTCGTTTTTGAGTGAGCTTCTTTCCCTTCTTGTTCGTTGACGAATAATTGAGCCCCTCATTGTGACTTTTCCTTTTCCATGGAGTACGCTCTTTCTTAGGTAATGTAGTATTGATTCTTCTTTTGACATATACTTCATCGTCGTCGTCATCTTCCCTCATCGGGTTTTCGTACTGGTCGTAGTCTTCCTCGTTGGCGACTCCATCCATTTCAATGATGTTCCTTTTGCCTCTCCTCATGACAACACGGCTAGGATTTCTCGGGTCGGTTATGAAGAAGCATTGTGTCACGTGCTTAGCGTGTAACCATGGCTCGTTTTTTGCGATGGTGTTCACGGTAGCGCTCTTGGCGTCGGGTATTGTCATGGTAGTGAAATACCGGTTTTCTCTTTCAGCATTCTTAGCCCATTTGACATGGAACATCGTCGCGTTGTGTAGTACAGAGTAGTCAAGCTCCCAGATCTCCTCGACCCTTTCGTAAAATCTCTCAGTTGCACCATTGTCGTTGCCGGTCATGCATTCCATCGTCACCCTGAGTTTTGAAATCACTGTTCACATGTTTGGCCTCCGTGTAGAACGTGTATCTGTTGATATCGTATGCCTGATAGGTGACGAGGTTGGGCGAGGGGCCATGTGCTAAGGCGTATATGAGCAATCCGTCCTTAGAGCCCTCTTCCGGAGGATTAGCAAGAATATGCTCTTTGAACCAATGCAAGAAAGTGGAGTTGTGCTCTCTAGGAACTTCGGCGTCCGTCCTGCATACCCCCCGGCCATGATACTTCTTTGCGATAGTTTCTTTCTGCAGTGCCACGAAAGGATCTACCTAGTCTAGGTATTGTAGCACTACCAAGTTTGCTCTGTCAAAGTCGTTGCGTCGATCCGAGTAGGCCACATGCAGTTTCCTGCGACCGTTGGTGTGACCTTCTCCTTCGAGCCTCCCAACATGCTTCTTAATGGGCAAACCAACACCAGGCAGACGGTCTGCACCATATAGAAAATTCTCTCAGAAAGAGATGCACTCTTGTGTCATATAGCCCTGGATGATGCTTCCATCCGGACGGGACATGTTACGAACGAATCCTTTGATGACCCCATTCATCCTCTCAAACGACATCATGTTGTGCAGGAATGACGGCCCAGGGTCTATTACGTCGTCCACAATATGGACACACAGATGTACCATGACGTCAAAGAACACAGGCGGGAAGTAAATCTCAAGCTCGTTTAGTATCACAATGATCTCTTCCTATAGGCTTCGGAGCTACTTCACACTGATCGACTTTCGAGAGATGACGTCGAAAAAGTTGCAGAGACCAATAAGCATGTCACGGACGTGCTTGTCCATTATTCCTCTAAGGGAAACAGATAGTATCTGTGTCATCATCACATGACGTCATGGGACTTCATCCCGCTGAACATTTTCTTCTTCGTGTCTAGCAATCTGCTTATCTTCCCATAGTAACCAGAACTAACTTTGATTCTGGTAAGGCACTTGAAGAATTGACCGATCTTAGCCGGACTTATGGTGAAGCAAGAAGGGGGGGTGATACGTCCATTTTGCATCATGTTTTCTTACTTTTATTTATAATGTTTTTATCCATAATAATGCTTTTTGGAGTAATTGTAATGCCTTTTCTCTCATAATTTGCAAGGAACAGACCAAGAGGGATAATTCCGGCAGCTAGAAATCTGGACCTGGAAAAGCTATGCCAGGCCACCTATTCTGCACAACTCCAAATAATATGAAACTTCACGGAGATTTTTAATGGATTATTTAAGAAATACTGGAGCCAATAAACACCAGAGGGGGCCACCACGTGGGCACAATCCACCTGGGCGCGCCAGACCCCTAGGTGCACCCTGGTGGGTTGTGGCCTCCTCGGCCCACCCCAGGTGCCCATCTTCTGGTATATAAGTCATTTTGACCTAGATAAAAATAAGGAGAAGGCTTTCGGGAGGAGCGCCGCCATCTCGAGGCGGAACTTGGGCAGGAGCACTTTTGCCCTCCGGCAGAGCGATTCTGCCAGGGGAACTTCCCTCCAAGAGGGGGAAATCATCGTCATCATCATCACCAACAACTCTCCCATCTTGGGGAGGGAAATCTCCATCAACATCTTCACCAGAACCATCTCATCTCAAACCCTACTTCATCTCTTGTATTCAATCTTGTTACCGGAACTATAGATTGGTGCTAGGGGGTGACTAGTAGTGTTGATTACATCTTGTAGTTGATTACTATATGGTTTATTTGGTGGAAGATTATATGTTCAGATCCATGATGCTATTTAATACTCCTCTGATCATGAGCATGTTTATTATTTGTGAGTAGTTACTTTTGTTCTTGAGGTCACGGGAGAAATCATGTTGCAAGTAATCATGTGAACTTGATATTGTTTGATATTTTGATAGTATGTATGTTGTGATTCCCTTAGTGGTGTCATGTGAACATCAACTACATGACACTTCACCATATTTGGGCCTAAGGGAATGCATTGTGGAGTAGTAAATAGATGGTGGGTTGCGAGAGCGACAGAAGCTTAAACCCCAGTTTATGCGCTATTCCGTAAGGGACCGATTGGACCCAAAAGTTTAATGCTAAATTTATTCTTAATACTTTTCTCGTTGTTGCGGATGCTTGCGGGAGGTTTAATCATAAGTAGGATGTTTGTTCAAGTAAGAATAGCACCTAAGCACCGGTCCACCCACATATCAAATTATCAAAGTAGCGAACACAAATCAAACCAACATGATGAAAGTGACTAGAGGAAATTCCCGTGTACCCTCGAGAACCCTTTGCTTATCATAAGAGACCGTTTTGGCCTATCCTTTGCCTCAAAAGGATTGGGCTAACTTGCTGCATACTTTTTAATATTATTGTTACTTGCTCGTTACAAATTATCTCGCTATCAAACTACTCGCTACTTACAATTTCAGCACTTGCAGACATTACCTTACTGAAAACTACTTGTCATTTCCTTTTGCTCCTTGTTGGGTTCGACACTCTTACTTATCAAAAAGAGCTACAATTGATCCCCTATACTTGTGGGTCATCGAGGCTATTTTCTGGCGCCGTTGCCGGGGAGTGAAGCGCCTTTGGTAAGTGGAATTTGGTAAGGAAACATTTATATAGTGTGCTGAAATTTATTGTCACTTGTTACTATGGAAAACAATCCTTTGAGGGGTTTGTTCGGGGTATCTTCAGCTCGTCCAGAACCACAATTAGCTACCCCTCAACCTACTACACCTACTAAAAATATTGAATATGGAATTCCTTCGGGTATGATAGAACAACTGCTAGCTAATCCTTATGCAAGAGATGGAATCGAACATCCTGATATGCACTTGATATATGTAGAAGAAATTTATGGATTGTTCAAGCTTGCAGGTTTACCCGGAGATGAGGTGATGAAAAAGGTTTTCCCTTTATCTTTGAAGGGAAAAGCATTGGCATGGTATAGGCTATGCGATGATATTGGATCATGGAATTAGAATCACTTAAAATTGGAGTTCCACCAAAAAAATTATCCTATGCATCTAGTTCATCGTGGTCGGAACTATATATATAATTTTTGGCCTTGTGAAGGAGAAAGTATCGCTCTAGCTTGGGGGAGGCTTAAGTCAATGTTATATTCATGCTTTCTCGTAATGATCAAACCATGCTGGATACTTCTTGTGCTGGTTCTTTTATGAAGAAAACTATTGAATTCTGGTGGGATCTTTTGGAAAGAATTAAACGCAACTTTGAAGATTGGAAACTTGACGAAGGTAAAGAGTCAGGTATTAAGCTTAAGTATGATTGTGTTAAATCTTTTATGGATACCGATGCTTTTCAAAAGTTTTGCACAAAATATGGACTTGACTCTGAGATAGTAGCCTCCTTTTGTGAATCATTTGCTACTCATGTTGAACTCCCTAAAGAGAAGTGGTTTAAATATCACCCACCTATTAAAGAAGAAATTAAAGAACCGGTACTAGTTAAGGAAGAAACTATACTCTATAATGTTGATCCAGTTGTTCCTACTGCTTATATTGAGAAACCCCCTTTTCCTATTAGGATAAAGGAACATGCTAAAGTTTCAACTGTGGTTAACAAAAGCTATGTTAGAACACCTAAACCAGATGAACAAATTAGAGTAGAACCTAATGTTGCTATGGTTAAAGATCTCTTGTAAGAAGATACAGATGGGCATGTTATTTACTTCTATGCAGAAGCTGCTAGAATTGCTAAACCCGATAAAAGGGATAAACATAGACCAGTTGTTGGCATGCCTGTCATTTCAGTTAAAATAGGAGATCACTGTTATCATGGTTTATGTGACATGGGTGCTAGTGTGAGTGCTATTCCTTACTCTTTATATCAAGAAATTAAGACAAACATAACACCTGCAGAGATAGAAGACATAGATGTTACTATTAAACTTGCTAATAGAGACACCATATCACCTTGTGGGATTATTAGAGATGTTGAAGTCTTGTGTGGGAAAATAAAATACCCTACTGATTTTATTGTTCTTGGTTCCCCACAAGATGACTTCATCCCATTATCTTTGGTAGACCTTTCCTGAATACAATTAATGCTAAGATAGATTGTAAGAAACAAACTGTTGGTGTTAGCTTTGGTGATGAGTCTCATGAGTTTAATTTTTCCAAGTTTAGTAGAAATCATCATGAAAAAGAATTGCCTAGTAAGGAGGAATTAACTGGTCTTGCTTCTATTGATGTGACACCTACTGATCCTTTAGAACAATACTTGCTAGACCATGAAAATGATTCGCATATGCATGAAAGAAATGAAATAGATAAGATTTTCTTTGAACAACGTCCTCCGCTTAAACACAATTTTCCTATTGAAACTCTCGGAGGTCCTCCTCCACCTAAAGGTGATCCTGTGTTTGAATTAAAACAATTGCCATATACTTTGAAATATGCTTATCTTGATGAAAAGAATATATATCATGTTATTATTAGTGCTAACCTTTCAGAACATGAAGAAGAAAGATTATTGAAAGTTCTAAGGAAGCACCGAGCTGCTATTGGATATACTCTTGATGATTTAAAGGGCATTAGTCCCACTCTATGTCAACACAAAATTAATATGGAACCTAATGCTAAACCCGTTGTTGATCACCAACATCGGTTAAATCCGAAGATGAAAGAAGTGGTAAGAACGGAAATACTAAAACTTCTAGAAGCAGGTATAATCTATCCTATAGCTGATAGTAGATGGGTAAGTCCTGTTCATTGTGTCCCTAAGAAAGGAGGTATTATTGTTGTTCCTAATGATAAGAATGAACTTATTCCACAAAGAATTGTTACAGGCTATAGAATCACCGGTACGCGTCGGTGCTATACAAACGGTTTTTAACCCCTTTCCGCGACGGTGTTCGGAACCGTCACCTAGTGAGTGTGGCCGATAGGAGGGGGTCCTTCCCACACGACCTAGAAACTGTTGGCGATATGCCCTCCTGGCACACACGCTCGGCAAAATGAGGTCGTGTGCGACCGGCGAGCACTCGAATACAGAAATACATACAGTAGTGCTAAAAATACAATTATACAGGCAAAATCATTTCCGGTCGTAAGTACATCCCACACAGTCAGTCAGCCCTAAACGTTTCCGTTCGTATATACATCCCACACAGTCACTCTAGGGAAAACGTTTGCGCAAGGTGGCGTAACGCAAACAATTTTCAAGAGAATGTCGTGTGTGATTGTTCATTGATCCAACACGGTTTATTCCTAGAAAGCGTATGCGTTACTCGAGGTCATCGCCCCTGGTGTTTTCTCATTAACCGTTTGCAATAGGAAAACCCAATTAGCAAGCTAATTGGCCAATTAGCGGGCTAATTGTCCTATCATTAATAATCCATTTACTAATCTAATTGACATTCATATTGAGCACATAATATATTCCATTTCCATATTAAGGAAGCAGGATTTCATAATTGAAATACATCATAGTACAACATGATATAGCTTCAGCACTCAGCTACCCCATTACACAATCGCACCAAAGACAAGTTTCACATGCAATATCTAGAACCTTTCGAAATTAGCATCATAGACGGTACATAGAGAGATGCATCTCATCTGGAAAACCGCTGAAGCGGAAGGCGAATATTGAGCCTTCATTCATGTTGAAGGTCTTTGCAACTTTAGGCCAGTGCCTGTGGATGATTGACCGTCCATCCTTCGACCTCTTCAGGAACACTTCAATATTGAACCGTGGGTGTTGTATGAAAACTTTTCTCGCCTCCTGACCATAGAGGTGGTTTGAGAGGTAATCATCAGTGAACCCTGAAAACAAGTATGTGCATAAATATCTTCTCTATATTGGAAATGGGGCAAAGGAATAAAACAAGGCAAGGTATAATAGTTAGTACCATCTTATAAACCTCAGTGCTTCCCATTGTTTCCCTGCAACACATATAAGGTAGTTAGTCACCAGGTTAAGTAAGGGTTCGCATGCTATCAGTAAAATATGTTGATGAAAAATAAGCACATTGCAGATTCATTAGATTAATTCAAGCCACATGGAAAACCCATTTATCCAAACCAAGCATGATTAAGAACTAGGAAATATAGCACCTGTATATGTTTCTCATGTATTAGGTGCAGCCAAATTCAATTTATTCCTCACATGCTATACAATAAGAGAATGCAGCCACAACAATTGAACATCGCATATAGAATTGAACCAAGCAGTTAACTAAACACCACAACAAATGAACCAAACGTTAACTGAGCACCACATTGCACAATATAACATACTCCTAATAGAAGATCAGATAGTTAACCAAACCAAGCATGCTTAACTTGGAAATATAGCAATTGTATTTGTTTCTCATGTATTTAGTACAACCAAATTTGATTTATTCCTCACATGGTATACAATAACAGAATGCAGCCACAACAATTGAACATAGCATTGCAGAATTGAACCAAGCAGTTAACTAAACACCACAACAAATGAACCAAACATTAATTGAGCACCACATTGCACAATATAACATACTCCTAATAGAAGATCAGGCAGTTAACCAAACCAAGCATTCTTAACAACTTGGAAACATTGCACCCTGAAGAATTGAACATCACATTTGCAGAATTGAACAAAGCAGTTAACTGAACACCACATTGCACGACATACAGAACATATACACTATAGCAGAAGATTGCATGGTAAAAGTAGATAGCACACTTCACTAGAATTTGTTAAGGAAATGCAGTAGCTAGCAAACTGAACATGGGTCCTTATAGTGAGCTAATAAGACAAGATACTCCTCATTGTTGGAGATATCAATGACGATTGGCTCCTTGGGCATGGATGAGGGCGAGGCCTCCGCATTGTGGGTGCCCTCGTTGTAGTGGTGAGTGGCCTGAGCCGCTCCGGGCACCAACCTGCTGGCTCTCGAGATGAGGTAAGCACGTGCACGCTGAGAAAACACCTCGTAGTCTTCGTCGAAGGCATTGATGGTGGCCTTGGAAAAACGCCACGAACTGTTGTTTAAAGCAGCGTAAGCCGTATGCATACTATACTCTGTGCTGCATCTCACACGGTTGATTATAATAAACTGTGTGGGATCTACTTGATTTTTCGTCTTGATTTGAATTACATAATGGGGTCACAGCGGCCATGGACGCTGTTTGAATTGCTAGACCTTTTATCTGCAGTGAACATGCAACTATATGTGTGTCATAAAAGAATTGGAATTATTCAGGTTCGTTTGGACATTTTTATGCATTAACTGAGTTTTCAATGCATTTATGTGCATAATTCAAATTTGAACTACATGCACATGCTCCAGTGCATATAAATTGGTTGAAAAATCAAATCTTTGTCCTTGGGTGCATGCTTAGGTCCCATGCAAAAAATAGGAATGAATGTCAAACACCCTGCCACCATCACTCGGCCGCAAACATTGAGATACCTTGTTTTTAAAATCTAGTAAATCCAAAACTTGTCTGAAATTCATGAAACGTTGCATGCTATCATGGAGCGGCATCAACATGCCGTGGTAAATTTTTTGTCCCATTTGGGGCAGGTTTGGGTATATGCTTCTCACAAATCAGAGCTTCTCACAGCAAGCATGATGGTTTCGGTAGGGAATGCCCCACCTTTGGGGACAAAACGATATCCATTGCCTCTTATTGCTTTCAAAAATGTTCTCGTGTCAACATAGAACAACATGAGTGTTGTGTTATTTCTTGTGATTTTTTGGGGATCGTTTGGACATTTTTATGCATTAACTGAGTTCTCAGTGCATTTATGTGCATAATTAAAATTTGAACTACATGCACATGCTCTAATGCATATAAATTGGTTGAAAATTCAAATATGTGTCCTTGGTTGCATGCTTAGGTGCCATGCAAGAAAAGGGAATTAATGTCAAACACCCTGCCACGGTCACTCGGCCGCAAACATTGAGATACCTGGTTTTTAAATTCTAGTAAATCCAAAGCTCGTCTTAAATTCATGAAACTTGGCATGCCATCATGGAGCGGCATCAACATGCCGTGGTAATTTTTGTCCCATTTGGGGTAGGTTTGGGGATATGCTTCTCACAAACCAGAGCTTCTCACAACAAGCGTGATGGTTTCGGTAGGGAACGTCCCCCCTTTGGGGACGAAACGATATCCATTGCCTCTTATTGCTTTCAATTTTTTTTCTCGTGTCAACATAGAACAACAGGAGCATTGTGTCGATTTTTGGGATTTTTCGGGGTTCGTTTGGACATTTTTATGCATTAATTGAGTTTTCAATGCATTTATGTGCATAATTCAAATTTGAACTACATGCACATGCTCTAATGCATACAAATTGGTTGAAAAATCAAATCTATGTCCTTGGGTGCATGCTTAGGTCCCATGCAAGAAATGGGAATGAATGTCAAACACCAGGGCACGGTCACTCGACCGCAAATATTGAGATACCTGGTTTTTAAATTCTAGTAAATCCAAAACTCATTCAAAATTCATGAAACTTGGCATGCTATCATGGGGCGGCATCAACATGCCGTGGTAAATTTTCTGTCCCATTTGGGGCAGGTTTGGGGATGTGCTTCTCACAAACCAGAGCTTCTCACAACAAGCGTGATGGTTTCGGTAGGGAACGTCCCACTTTTGTGGACGAAATGATATCCATTGCCTCTTATTGCTTTCAAAAAATTTCTCGTGTCAACATAGAACAAAAGGAGTGTCGTGTCAATTTTTGGGATTTTTTGGGGTTCGTTTGGACGTTTTTATGCATTAATTGAGTTTTCAATGCATTTATGTGCATAATTTAAATTTGAACTACATGCACATGCTCTAATGCATATAAATTGGTTGAAAATTCAAATATGTGTCCTTGGGTGCATGCTTAGGTCCCATGCAAGTGGGAATGAATGTCAAACACCCTGCCACCGTCACTCGGCCACAAACATTGAGATACCTGGTTTTTAAATTCTAGTAAATCCAAAAATCGTCTGAAATTCATGAAACTTTGCATGCTATCATGGAGCGGCATCAACATGCCGTGGTAATTTTTTTGTCCCATTTGGGGCAGCTTTGGGTATATGCTTCTCACAAACCAGAGCTTCTCACAACAAGCATAATGGTTTCGGTAGGGAACGCCCCACCTTTGGGGACGAAACGATATCCATTGCCACTTATTGCTTTCAAAAATTTTCTCGTGTCAACATAGAACAACATGAGTGTTGTGTTATTTTTTGTGATATTTTGGGGTTCGTTTGGAAATTTTTATGCATTAACTGAGTTCTCAATGCATTTATGTGCGTAATTCAAATTTGAACTGCATGCACATGCTCCAGTGCATATAAATTGGTTGAAAAATCTAATCTCTGTCCTTGGGTGCATGCTTAGGTCCAATGCAAGAAATGAGAATGAATTTCAAACACCTGGGCACCGTTGATTGCCGGCAAAATGTTGAGATACTTTGTTTTTAAATTCTAGTAAATCCAAAACTTGTCTGAAATTCATGAAACTTGGCATGCTATAATTGAATGGCACCCGACATGTTGTGGTATTTTTCATGTCCATTTTGAGAGAAGGCGCACTCGAATAACAACCAACAAAGGCATTTTGAAAAAAAATAGCTGCCACTTTAATATCTCAAACGTTTGTATAATTCAAACCATGTGCGTTATGTTGACCATTCACGTGACGCCATGTGTCTTGGTTTTAATGGCTATAGGTTTTAATGGCTCTTGATCGCAAACGTTTTAGATAGAACACCCGTATGCAAAGTGAGAGCAGGATTTGTGCATCTCTTGAACACAAATGGTTCTTTTGGATGACCCGTGTGAACCACTTACAAATAATTTGGTGCGATTTGCATCTGTCATATTGGGTATGTTACCATTTGTCAAACTAGAAAGATTGACATTTGTTGATCTAGTAACATTGCCATTTGCCAACCTTGTAACACTGCGATTTGTCAAAATATGAAGCTAAAAATCACTAGCAGTGTCTAATTTTTGCAACTAAAATTCAGTAATTAAGCATAGATGGAGGCGAGGACGTGTGTTTAGCTGGGTGTGCAGCGGGCAGCGCCGTACTATTCGATTTGACAGCAGGCGGTGCAGTTCCCGATACGGCTTTAATGCAAACGAGGAAGAGGGTAGCGGTTCCCGAAATGTTGAACGGCCAATGATGCATCCTCCTTCAATTAGCATCGTGTGAATGCATGTGGAAAGTAATGGGAGGAGGACCAGGAAAAGAGGCAGCACGATGTGAATGCAACGCAGTTTGCACTCATATAAAGGCGCCCCTCCATTCCAATGCATCTACCACATCGTACGCACCTAAGCATTTGCCTAAGCACCTACATTAATAAGCGCAAAAGTGCTCACTCCAGACCCATGGCGGCGATGCGCGTGAGCGGCCAGTGGCTGTGCGAGATGGTCCACAACGCCGGCCTGCGGCATGGCACCGTGGTGAAGGAAATATGCCCTAGAGGCAATAATAAAGTTATTATTTATTTCCTTATATCATGATAAATGTTTATTATTCATGCTAGAATTGTATTAACCGGAAACATAATACATGTGTGAATACATAGACAAACAGAGTGTCACTAGTATGCCTCTACTTGACTAGCTCGTTAATCAAAGATGGTTATGTTTCCTAACCATAGACATGAGTTGTCATTTGATTAACGGGATCACATCATTAGGAGAATGATCTGATTGACATGACCCATTCCGTTAGCCTAGCACTTGATCGTTTAGTATGTTGCTATTGCTTTCTTCATGACTTATACATGTTCCTATAACTATGAGATTATGCAACTCCCGTTTACGGAGGAACACTTTGGGTACTACCAAACGTCACAACGAATCGGGTGATTATAAAGGAGTACTACAGGTGTCTCCAAAGGTACATGTTGGGTTGGCGTATTTCGAGATTAGGTTTTGTCACTCCGATTGCTCGGAGAGGTATCTCTGGGCCCTCTCGGTAATGCACATCACTATAAAGCCTTGCAAGCAATGTAGCTAATGAGTTAGTTACGAATGATGCATTACGTAACGAGTAAAGAGACTTACCAAGATCTAGATTGAACTAGGTATTGGATACCGACGATCGAATCTCGGGCAAGTAACATACCGATGACAAAGGGAACAACGTATGTCGTTATGCGGTTTGACCGATAAAGATCTTCGTAGAATATGTAGGAGCCAATATGGGCATCCGTGTTCCGCTATTGGTTATTGACCAAGAATAGTTCTAGGTCATGTCTACATAGTTCTCGAACCCGTAGGGTCCGCACGCTTAACGCTTCGGCGACAGTTCATAATGAGTTTATAAGTATTGATGCACCAAGGTTGTTCGAGTCCCGGATGTGATCACGGACATGACGAGGAGTCTCGAAATGGTCGAGACATAAAGATTGATATATTGAAGCCTACATTTGGACATCGGAAAGGTTCCGTGAAATCGAATTTCTGAGTACCGGAGGTTACCGGAACCCCCGGGAACTACATGGGCCCATAGTGGGCCTTGGAGGAAAGGAGAAGGGGCAGCCCTAGGTGGTCACAGCCCCCTTCCCTAGTCCTATTAGGACTAGGAAAGGTGGGCCGCCCCCTCTCTCTCTTCCTCCTCAGGAATCCTAATCCAACTAGGATTGGAGGGAGTCCTACTCCCGGAGGAGTAGGACTCCTTGCGCGCCTCCCCTTGGGCCGCCACCTCCCCTTGGCTCCTTTATATACGAGGCAGGGGCACCCCAATACACACAAGTTGATCTACGGATCTTTCCTTAGCCGCATGCGGTGCCCCTTCCACCATATTCCACTTGGTCATATCGTCAGAGAGCTTAGGCGAAGCCTGCGCACGGAGAAGTCATATCGTCAGCAGTTGCTTAGGCGAAGCCTGCGTCGGTGGAGCATCAACATCGTCATCACGCCGTCGTCTTGTGGAACTCATCCCCGACACTTTGCCGGATCGGAGTCCGGGGATCGCCATCGAGCTGAACGTGTGCGAGAACTCGGAGGTGCCGTGACGTTCGGTGCTTGGATCGGTTGGATCGTGAAGACGCATTTACTACATCAACAGCGTTGTTATAACGCTTCCGCTTTCGGTCTCACGAGTGCGTGGACGGACACTCTTCCCTCTTGTTGCTATGCCATCACCATGGTCTTGCGTGATCGTAGGAAAATTTTTGAAATTACTACGTTCCCCAACAGTGGCATCCGAGCCTAGGTTTTTATGCGTTGATGTCATATGCACGAGTAGAACACAAGTGAGTTGTGGGCGATACAAGTCATACTACCTACCAGCATGTCATACTTTGGTTCAGCGGTATTGTTGGACGAGACGATCCGGACCAACCTTACGCGTACTCTTACGCGAGACCGGTTCCTCGACGTGCTTTGCACATAGATGGCTTGCGGAAGACCTGTCTCTCCAACTTTAGTTGAACCGAGTGTGCTACGCCCGGTCCTTGAGAAGGTTAAAAGCGAGTCTATTTGACAAACTATCGTTGTGGTTTTGATGCGTAGGTAAGAACGGTTCTTGCTCAGCCCGTAGCAGCCACGTAAAACTTGCAACAACAAAGTAGAGGACGTCTAACTTGTTTTTGCAGGGCATGTTGTGATGTGATATGGTCAAGACGTGATGCTAAATTTTATTGTATGAGATGATCATGTTTTGTAACCGAGTTATCGGTAATCGGCGAGAGCCATATGGTTGTCGCTCTATTGTATGCAATGCAATCGCGATGTAATGCTTTACTTTATTACTAAGCGGTAGTGATAGTCGTGGAAGCATAAGATTGGCGAGACGACAACGATGCTACGATGGAGATCAAGGTGTCGCGCCGGTGACGATGGTGATCATGACGGTGCTTGGCGATGGAGATCACAAGCACAAGATGATGATGACCATATCATATCACTTATATTGATTGCATGTGATGTTTATCCTTTATGCATCTTATCTTGCTTTGATTGACGGTAGCATTATAAGATGATCTCTCACTAAAAATTATCAAGAAGTGTTCTCCTCGAGTATGCACCGTTGCCAAAGTTCGTAGTACCCGGACACCACGTGATGATCGGGTGTGATAAGTTCTACGTCCATCTACAACGGGTGCAAAACAGTTGCACACGCTGAATACTCGAGTTAAACTTGACGAGCCTAGCATATAACAGATATGGCCTCGAACACGGAGACCAAAAGGTCGAACGTGAATCATATAGTAGATATGATCAACATAGTGATGTTCACCGTTGAAACTACTCCGACTCACGTGATGATCGGACACGGTTTAGTTGATATGGATCACGTGATCACTTAGATGACTAGAGAGATGTCTGTCTAAGTGGGAGTTTTTTAATATGATTAATTGAAACTTAAATTTATCATGAACTTAGTCCTGGTAGTATCTTGCAAATTATGTTGTAGATCAATAGCTCGCGTTGTTGCTTCCCTATGTTTTTATATGTGTTCCTAGAGAAAATTGTATTGAAAAATGTTAGTAGCAATGATGCGGATTGGATCCGTGATCTGAGGTTTATCCTCATTGCTGCACGTAAGAATTATGTCCTTAATGCACCGCTAGGTGACAGGCCTATTGCGGGAGCGAATGCGCACGTTATGAACGTTTGGCTAGCTCAATATGATGACTACTTGATAGTTTAGTGCACCATACTTAACGGCTTAGAATCGGGACTTCAAAGACGTTTTGAACGTCATGGACCATATGAGATGTTCCAGAAATTGAAGTTAATATTTCAAGCAAATACCCGAGTTGAGAGATATGAAGTCTCCAACAAGTTCTATAGCTAAAAGATGGAAGAGAATCGCTCAACTAGTGAGCATGTTCTCAGATTGTCTGGGTACTTCAATCGCTTGAATCAAGTGGGAGTTAATCTTCCAGATAAGATAGCAATTGACAGAATTCTCTAGTCACCATCACTAAGTTACTAGAACTTCGTGATGAACTATAGTATGCAAGGGATGACGAAAACGATTCGAGCTCTTCATGATGTTGAAATCGACGAAGGTAGAAATCAAGAAAGAGCATCAAGTGTTGATGATTGACAAGACCACTAGTCTCAAGGAAAAAGGCAAAGGGAAGAAGGGGAACTTCAAGAAGAACGGCAAGCAAGTTGTTGCTCGAGTGAAGAAGCCCAAGTCCGGACCTAAGCCCGAGACTAAGTGCTTTTGCTGCAATAGAACTGGTCACTAGAAGCGGAACTACCCCAAGTATTTGGCGGATAAGAAGGATGGCAAAGTGAACAAGGGTATATTTGATATACAGGTTATTGATGTGTGCTTTACTAGTGTTTATAGTAGCCCACAGTATTTGATACTTGTTCGGTTGCTAAGATTAGTAACTCGAAACAGGAATTACGTAATAAATGTAAACTAGTTGAAGGGCAAGAACGATGAGTGTTGGAAGTAGTTCCAAGATTGATATGATCATCATCGCACACTCCCTATACTATCGGGATTAGTGTTGAACCTAAATAAATGTTATTTGGCGTTTGCTGAGCATAAATATGATTTGATCATGTTTATTGCAATACGGTTATTCATGTAAGTTAGAGAATAATTGTTGTTCTATTTACATGAATAAAGACCTTCGATGGTCATACACCCAATAAAAATAGTTTGTTGGATCTCGATCATAGTGATACACATATTCATAATATTGATGCCAAAAGATGCAAAGTTAATAATGATAGTGCAACTTATTTGTGGCACTGCCGTTTAGGTCATATTGGTGTAAAGCGCATGAAGAAACTCCATGCTGATGGGATTTTGGAATCACTTGGTTATGAATCATTTGATGCTTGCGAACCGTGCCTTTTGGGCAAGATGACCGAAACTCCGTTGTTCGGAACAATGAAACGAGATCTTGACTTATTGGAAATAATACATACCGATGTATGCGATCCAATGAGTGTTGATGCTCGTGGCAAGTATCGTTATTTTCGACCTTCACAAGATGATTTGAGCAGATATGGGTATATCTACTTGATGAAACACAAGTCTCAAACATTTGAAAAGTTCAAAGAATTTCAGAGTGAAGTGAAGAATCATCGTAACAAGAAAATAAAAGTTTCTACGATATGATCGCAGAGGAAAAATATTTGAGTTACGAAGTTTGGCCTTCGCTTAAAACAATGTGAAATAGTTTCACTACTCACGCCACAGAACACCACAGCATAATGGTGTGTCCGAACGTCGTAACCGCACTTTATTGGATATGATGCGATCTATGATGTCTCTTATCGGTTTACCACTATCATTTTGAGGTTATGCATTAGAGACAGTTGCATTCACGTTTAAAAAGGGCACCATCTAAATCCGTTGAAGCGACACCGTATGAACTATGGTTTAACAGTAAACCTAAGCTGTCGTTTCTTAAAAGTTTGGAGTTGTGATGCTTATGTGAAAAGTTTTCACCGATAAGCTCGAACCCAAATCGGAGAAGTGCGTCTTCATAGAATACCCAAAGGTAACTATTGGGTACACCTTCTATCACAAGATCCGAAGGCAAGTTATTCGTTGCTAAGGTGGATCCTTTCTAGAGAAGAAGTTTCTCTTGAAAGAAGTGAGTGGGAGGAAAGTAGAACTTGATGAGGTAATTGTACCTTCTCCCTTATTGGAAAGTAGTTCATCACGTAAATCAGTTCGATGATTCCTACACCAATTAGTGAGGAAGTTAATGATGATGATCATAAAACTTCGCATCAAGTTGCTACCAAACCTCGTAGGTCTTCCAGAGCAAAATCCGCACTGTAGTGGTACGGTAATCGTGTTCGGAAGTCATGTTACTATACCATGATGAACCTACGAACTATGAGGAAGCGATGATGATCACAGATTCCGCGAAAACGCTTGAGGCCATAAAATCTGAGATAGGATCCAAATATGAGAACAAAGTGTGGACTTTGGTTGAATTGCTCGATGATCGACAAGTCAAGTTAAATAAATGGATCTTCAAGAGGAAGACGATGATGATAGTAGTGTTACTATCTACAAAGCTCGACTTGTCGCAAAAAGGTTTTCGACAAATTCAAAGTGTTGACTACAATGAGATTTTCTCAAACTGTAGCGATTCTTAAGTCTGTCCGAATCATGTTAGCAATTGTCACATTTTATGAAATCGGCAAATGGATGTCAAAACTACATTCTTTAATGGATTTATTAAAGAAGAGTTGTATATGATGCAACTGTAAGGTTTTGTCACCCTAAAGGAGCTAACAAAATGTGCAAGCTCCAAGCGATCCATCTATGGACTGGTGCAAGCATCTCGGGGTTGGAATAAACGCTTTGGTAGGGTGATCAATGCATATGGTTTTATGCAGACTTTTGGAAAAGCCTGTATGTACAAGAAAGTGTGTGGGAGCACTACAACATTTCGATAAGTATATGTGAATGACATATTGTTGATCGGAAATAATGTAGAATTATTCTCGCAAAGCATAAAGGAGTATTTGAAAGAAGTTTTTCAAAGAAGGACCTCGGTGAAGCTGCGTACAAATTGAGCATCAAGATCTATTGAGATAGATCCAAAACGCTTGATGAGTTTTTTTCAATAAGAACATACCTTGTCAAGATTTTGAAGTAGTTCAAAATGGAACAGTCAAAGAAAAGTTCTTGCCTGTGTTGCAAAGGTGTGAAATTGAGTAAGACTCAAATCCCGACCACAATGAGTAAAATAGAAAAGAGAATGAAAGTCATTCCCTATGCCTCGATCATAGGTTCTATAAAGTATGCTATGCTATGTACCGGACCTATTATATACCTTGCTCTGAATTTTGCAAGGAGTACAATAGTGATCTAGGAGTAGATCCTTTGGACATTGGTCAAGAACATCCTTAGTGAGGACTAAGGAAATATTTCTCGATTATGGAGGTGATAAAAGAGCCCGTCGTAAAGAGTTACATCGATGCAAGCTTTTTACACCGATCCGTATGACTCTAAATCTCAATCTGATACATATTGTAAGTGGGAGCAATTAGCTAGAGTAGCTCCGCAAGAGCATTGTAGACATAGAAAATTGCAAAATACATAACGGATCTGAATATGAAAGACCCGTTGACTAAGATTCTCTCACAAGCAAAACATGATCACACCTTAGTACTCTTTGGGTGTTAATCACATAACGATGTGAACTAGATTACTGAATCTAGTAAACCCTTTGGGTGTTGGTCACATGTCGATGTGAACTATGGGTGTTAACCACATATAGATGTGAACTATTGATGTTAAATCACATGGCGATGTGAACTAGATTATTGACTCTAGTGCAAGTGGGAGATCAAGGAAATATGCCCTAGAGGCAATAATAAAGTTATTATTTATTTCCTTATATCATGATAAATGTTTATTATTCATGCTAGAATTGTATTAACCGGAAACATAATACATGTGTGAATACATAGACAAACAGAGTGTCACTAGTATGCCTCTACTTGACTAGCTCGTTAATCAAAGATGGTTATGTTTCCTAACCATAGACATGAGTTGTCATTTGATTAACGGGATCACATCATTAGGAGAATGATCTGATTGACATGACCCATTCCGTTAGCCTAGCACTTGATCGCTTAGTATGTTGCTATTGCTTTCTTCATGACTTATACATGTTCCTATAACTATGAGATTATGCAACTCCGTTTACCGGAGGAACACTTTGGGTACTACCAAACGTCACAACGTAATCGGGTGATTATAAAGGAGTACTACGGTGTCTCCAAAGGTACATGTTGGGTTGGCGTATTTCGAGATTAGGTTTTGTCACTCCGATTGTCGGAGAGGTATCTCTGGGCCCTCTCGGTAATGCACATCACTATAAAGCCTTGCAAGCAATGTAGCTAATGAGTTAGTTACGGAATGATGCATTACGTAACGAGTAAAGAGACTTACCAAGAATTTAGATTGAACTAGGTATTGGATACCGACGATCGAATCTCGGGCAAGTAACATACCGATGACAAAGGGAACAACGTATGTCGTTATGCGGTTTGACCGATAAAGATCTTCAGAGTATATGTAGGAGACAATATGGGCATCCAGGTTCCGCTATTTGTTATTGACCAAGAATAGTTCTAGGTCATGTCTACATAGTTCTCGAACCCGTAGGGTCCGCACGCTTAACGTTTCGATGACAGTTCATAATGAGTTTATAAGTATTGATGCACCGAAGGTTGTTCGAGTCCCGAATGTGATCACGGACATGACGAGGAGTCTCGAAATGGTCGAGACATAAAGATTGATATATTGGAAGCCTACATTTGGACATCGGAAGGTTCCGAGTGAAATCGAATTTATCGAGTACCGGAGGTTACCGAACCCCCGGAACTACATGGGCCCATAGTGGGCCTTGGAGGAAAGGAGAAGGGCAGCCCTAGGTGGCGCTTCTTCCCTAGTCCTATTAGGACTAGGAAAGGTGGGCCGCCCCCTCTCTCTCTTCCTCCCGGAATCCTAATCCAACTAGGATTGGAGGGAGTCCTACTCCCGGAGGAGTAGGACTCCTTGGTCGCCTCCCCTTGGGCCGCCACCTCCCCTTGGCTCCTTTATATACGAGGCGGGGGCACCCCAATACACACAAGTTGATCTACGGATCTTTCCTTAGCCGTGTCGGTGCCCCTTCCACCATATTCCACTTGGTCATATCGTCAGAGAGCTTAGGCGAAGCCTGCGCGGAGAAGTCATATCGTCGCGGTGCTTAGGCGAAGCCCTCGTCGGTGGAGCATCAACATCGCTATCACGCCCGTCGTCTTGACGGAACTCATCCCCGACACTTTCTTTGGATCGGAGTCCGGGATCGCCATCGAAATGAGCGTGTGCGTAACTTCGGAGGTGCCGTCGTTCGGTGCTTGGATCGGTTGGATCGTGAAGACGTGCGACTACATCAACCGCGTTGTTATAACGCTTCCGCTTTCGGTCTACGAGGGTACGTGGACGGACACTCTTCCCTCTCGTTGCTATGCCATCACCATGGTCTTGCGTGATCGTAGGAAAATTTTTGAAATTACTACGTTCCCCAACACGTGGATCGTCTCCACACGGTGTTGGTGACCGGCTGGTGGATGGCCGCCGTCGACGCCAGCTACGATTGTCAGTACGACGAGATGATCGTTCGCACCACCAACAGGTTCACCGTCGTCAAGAAGCTCGCGAACGACATCGCCGTACTCCTCGAGCACATGCGCCCGGGCTCCTTATTGTATGCCACCCTAATCGGCCTCCATGGTCGGAACCTCTTTCAAGCACTCGTGGCCCTGCGACTGCCCGCTGATGCCACGAAGAATGTCCACCTGGAGGTCACGCTCGCCGCGAGGCGCCTTGCCTTGCAAGAAACCGTAGACCTACACATCCATGTGTACGAGCGAATCGTGTACATATGTATCTACAAGGCCAGTGAGCACGCTACGACGTTGGCCTTCTTCAACCGGCTGGAAGCCTTGGATGCCTTAGCTGAGAAGCACCTTGACCTCGCCACAAAAGCCGCCGCTCCTTAGCCGCCGGATGGTGGCCCAGCGCACTGAGTTAAGGAGAAGGAGGTCGTACGTTGATGGATGCATCTTTCTTCTTGCCTCCTGTAACCACCACTACGATCGCATCATTGTGGCCTTAATTCTTATTATGCTATTGCATTCTTGTTCTAGTCAATACAGACATGTGCGATCCCTTTGCTTAATTATATGAATCACTGTAACTAGTACTCCATCTGTCAATTTATAAGTTGTGCTGCTAGTGTTTGGGGCCGGCGCATCACGCACGTTCGTGTGCATTCGACTGAACTATAAGTTGAACCGTTTATGTTCTCTTCCCTAATCGAAACAATTCATTCGACTGAACCGTATGCCGTATATCACACACACCCTGATCTGGCTAACCGTTTCTGTTGCTTTCCCTAATAGCAAACAGTTCATCGGAGCGAACCGTAGGCCGTATATCGCACCCGCATTAATATGGCTGCTCGTTTCTGTTGTTCTGTCTAATCGCAAACAGTTTGTGTGGATCAACCGTATGCCCTGCTTCACACACGCAACTAAAATCTGAACCATGTTTGATGCATCCGTCATCGCAAATGTTTTGCACCTTTTTGGACGGTTTTTTTGCACCACCGTTTGCGATTATGGCATCGCACATAGTTTCGTCGAAGGGTCTTTGATCGTCGCGTTAGCAGCATCCTGAAGTAGTGAATGGTAATTGATTTCAGAAAATTAAATAAAGCTACTAGAAAAGATCATTACCCTTTGCCTTTTATTGATCAAATGCTTGAAAGATTATCTAAGCACACACACTTTTGCTTCATTGATGGATATTCTGGCTTTTCACAAATACCCGTTTCTCAACCTGATCAAGAAAAGACCACTTTTACTTGTCCTTTTGGACCTATGCTTATAGACGTATGACTTTTGGTTTATGTAATGCACCTGCTACCTTTCAAAGATGCATAATGGGTATATTCTCTGGCTTTTGTGAAAAGATTGTTGAGGTCTTCATGGATGACTTTTCTGTTTATGAAAAGTCTTTTGATGATTGTTTAAGCAATCTTGAGCGAGTTTTGCAAAGATGTGAACAAACAAATCTTGTTTTGAATTGGGAGAAGTGCCACTTTATGGTTAATGAAAGCATTGTCTTGGGTCATAAAATTTCTGAAAGAGGTATTGAAGTGGACCAAGCTAAGGTTGATGCAATTGAGAAATTCCCATGTCCGAAGGACATCAAAGGTATTCATAGTTTCCTAGGTCATGTTGGTATCTATAGGAGGCTTATTAAGGACACGGAGTTTTTGCACTCGGGCGCAACTGCTCTCTTTATCCGGACCACCGAATATAGCTTGGGGGTCTGTTCCATGTCAGGTGCCTGGCACAATACGTGTGTTTTTAATTCGGGCCATCAGGTCTCTACGTATGTCCCCGTGCTGTGATGTGGGCCATCATCGGGACGGCCGTTCGTGTCTGATGTTTGAGCCGTGGCTCGGAACGTCAACGCCAATGCTGATCCGTGGAACAGAAAACGTGCTTTCCGTCCTCGTGAGGTCGGGGGCAGTCGATGCCCATTTTCGTTGCGATAGAGCAGAGCAGATAAGATAAGGTTCATGTTCCTCGAAGGGCAGGCGCCCGAAGAAGACGACGCCATTGATGGGAGATGCGATTCCTACGGCAGCTAATCAGCCGGTAATGAAGCCCCCTTCTTGCGGTTTCGATCCTTTGGGGATCTCTATGTTCAGATCTGCAGTGGTGATTGTAATCTCGGTTTGTGGAAACAGATTCCAACTGATTGAAGCGGTGGACGACACTGAATGCATGCGAGATCCACTGCGGCGAGTGGCTGCCTTGACGGTTGTTGGCGTGGATCAGGTGCCGGCGCCGGCCGCGAGTGCAGACGCACAGATCTGCTCGAGCGTCGTCGCCGCCCACAAGCTCCTCGGTGGTTAAAGAGGTTAGTGCGCAACATGGTAAAGGTGTATTTCTTTTGCGGATATAGTAGTACTTCGTTGTAGGAATCCGTTAGTGATCTGGATTAGAGTCATGTCTGATCGGGGAAGTGGTTAGTTTTTCATTCAATAGGAATTATTGCTACTAACTTTGCTAAAAATGGTAAAAGTCGGTAGAACGGAACTAACTAGCAACGACCAATGTTACTATGTAAATTACTACAAGAAGCGTACAGGCAGTGCTGTAGGACCTTGGATTTAAGGGAATTGCTTCTGACTTGAGAAGGTGAACTTCAACTACTAAAAACATATAACTACTGCTGCTGTAGGACAGGAAATGTGTAAGATTAGTATGGCAGACCCATTTTGCAGTCATCTTTGCGCAAAATTATATTAGCTACGTCGTGTAGTTTGGCAGGGCACTTTGTTTTTAGAAGATTGTTGCTTACTCTTGAAAAAATTTAAAAGTAATTGACCAAATAAAGCAGTGTAGCTGATTTTGCAGATGTCTAAGGTTAATATGATAGAACAATTTTGAGGGCATCATTGTGCCCGAATATATGAACCGTCTGCACACGCAGTGGGTGAGAAGCTTGCATCTATAATTTCTTGGTTGCAGCACTCGGCGAAGACATGAACTAGATGCCCAGCACCATAGACAGAGATCAGCAGTTTGGAAAGCTTTTGGTTCATTAGACCATGTTTGCATATTAGTGATAAGGACATGTGCAATTAAGTTAGCTGTGAATAATAGTAGGGTAATAATTTCAGGTCTCGTCTGGCCAAACACGTGGGTTCATTGGGAAAGTTGTACAGAGTATTCTATCAAATTTCCCTGATTTTTCACAGATTTTTTGTATGGAAAAAGTGTGTCCTGATTCTTTCTTGTTCTGTACCGACTGGATGTTTCTTCAATGTCCAAACTTATGATTAGTGCATGAGTATTTACAGGCTAAGGAAATCTGCAGAACGGCTGCTTCTTGAGTGCCCAAGCTTGAATGATGTTCATATCTATCGATGTTGTGATATGTTGATCGGAGTAATCAGAAACATGGTGAGCCGTGGATCTTGTTCTCGATTTCTGTCTGACCTGTGGCTCAAAAAAGTCGATGCTCCATGGATTCAATGCAAGGTAAGTCTGTTCTTCCCCAACGCGGCCGTCATTTTGGTGGATGGCTTGAATCGTTCACTGCAGGCCGGTGGCTCCCCAGCTGCGGTATCCAAATCCATTTCCAGCCAGCGGGGTGCTCCGGCGCACACGAATCCATTCGAGCGATGGAGTTCCAAATGCAGCTAATTAGAAGGTAAGATGAATCCATGGATCTATCAAGCTAGCTGACTTGCTAAACTGTTGTTCAGCTTTATGTTCTAATTTGCGTTTCCTTGTGTGTTCTGTTGGCTTTGTAAGGTATCCTCTGGTGGAGGAGGTGAGTGAGAGTGACCAGGAGAGGGGATCTGCCAACAAGCAGGGCGGTGGCGACTTTCCCGGCAGTGGGTGAACCGTCGGCGGCCTGTCCGCGCAGATGTGTGAGTTACAGACCGCCGTGTTGGGAAAACAGAAGAGCCCGCTGCAGCAGTCTAAACTATCAACTGGTAAGATGAACCCGTAGGCCCTGTCATGGTCCAAAAATTGCGTGCGTGTAAGCTTGGATTGGATCTAAATTTGTTGATAATGCTTGAATGAAATTGTAGTAGAATGCATAGATTATCGATATAGTGACGTTCATTCGGTAGAATGAGAAATTGTCTACATAGTACTTTTAGAGCACGTTCGTATTAATAATTGACTAAACAGTACCAATGGAAATTACCTCATGATTGAGCAATTCTAGAAAAAAAAGTACGAGCCGTGCGGACATTTGTCGGTGTGAAAAACCATAACCAGACTGTGATCTTAGCTGGCGTCCTGGTACGCGATGAGACCGTGTAGAGTTTTGAGTGTTTTTGTACTGAATCCCTGAGGATTATGTTGATTAAGGACATCTGTTAAAAAGAGTACTCTGGTAGTATGATGATCTGACTGTTTCTTGTTTTTGTTCATGTGCAGATCAAAATCGAGCAGCGGAGGTCGCAATCAAGAGTGTGATGCTTGTTGGTGTGTCGACGGCTGGGGCACAAGAGAACTACTTACCCGGATCTCGGTGATGTGCCAAAGCAGCCTCGGAAGCCGGCGAGTTGCAAAAATTGTGGTGTGGTGGGGCACCAAAGGAACAATTTTACGAAAGCGATGGAGCTGAGATTAGCTGGTGGCGTGTAGTGGTGAATGAAAAATGCCAAACAATTTCAGTAAGTTTGAATTGTCAATCGCAAGCATGACTTGTTTTCTGCATTCATGATGTGTTTGTGCAATTGAGCACCTGCCCTGCGTGCAGGCAAGCTTTATGTCTCGGATTAGTTTGCTGGCGTTGCGTCGGGTAATGAGGTCATTACCCGCCTAGAGCTAGTGGTGTGATGTAATCCATCTCCAAGTTTGTTGTCCTGCCGTAGTTTTTTTTAGGATCTGTTCTGCCGTAGTTAATTAAGATTCGTAATCATCATATCACATTTGTCTTGCGGCCGTGTTCGTTGGCGATCGTGCAAAGTAATGTGACGGCATGGATGGCCTTCTATGGAACAGAATCGACAAGTAATCGGCCCATGACGTTTGGTTCTGTTAGGTCCGTCAAACAAATAAACGAGGACGTTGCTTTTATGGGTGGCCCTACATGGGCCATGATCCTTAAAAGCGATGAAATACGAGTTACTATACCGCACGCAATACGCTCGGGAAAGGCGATCTCAGAATCAAAAAGGGGGATATCGAGCACATGTGCGCTCGAGCTCAGAATATGACTTTCGGTTTATTAAGGACTTTTCTAAAATTTCTAGGCCTCTTATTAATCTTTTGAAAAAGGATATTCCTTTTATTTTTGATGATGATTGTCTTAAAGCTTTTGAAGCACTAAAGAAAGCTTTAATCTCTGCACATTGCAAGTCTATTTTTTACACTTTTTACGATTTCCGAAATTCGAGATTTTAAAAAAAGTTCATAATTTCAATTTTTATTCAAATAACGTAAAAAGTTATGAATTACAAAATGTTTTCCTATTTTAAAGAACTTTTGGAATTTTATTTTATTTCTGTCGTGCCAAATTTGTACAAATTTTTAAAAAAATCTCATGTTTTATTTTTTTGTATTTAAAAAAAATCCAAATTCGAATAATATTCTGGTTTCAACGATTTTTAAACAAATTGAAAGTAATGTTACCATCCGTTTACCGTCGAAATTTATTTTTCTATTCGAGGTTGTAATAAATTTTGTGCGTTCGTCTGTTTTTTATTAGCAACCCAGATTTTCGTACTTCGGCTGCACACGCTGTGGCTCAGCCAAGCCAGCCCAGTTATTTGCCTCCTCGCAAAGCTGCAAAAACTCTATTTGATGCTGGCGTGGCAGATAGTCAGAGCTTCGCACAGGACGCACAAACTGTGCCGGCCCGTTTTGTTATTCCTTCCAAATTTATTTTTTACCTTATTTATTAATAAAACTTCTGAAAAAAATTAAGAATTTTATTATTTTTTTTTTCAAATTTTTATAAAATGCTCAGAATTACAATATTGTGTTCCTGTTTTTATGAATGGTCGAAAAAAGTATTTTTCTCTTGTTCCAATTTTTTTTGAAATTCAGAACATATTCAAAATTTTCCAATAAAATGTTTGTGTTTTCGAAAATGGTTTGGATTTTCAAAAAAAAAGTTTCAAAAACTATTCCAAATTTTAAAAATATTCTTGTTTTAGTAAAATGTTCACAAATTCAAAATAATGTCTGAATTTAAAAATAGATTTTATAAAACTGTTCTAAATGTTCAAAACATGTTCTGTTTTCAAAAGTTGGTCACAACTTTAAAAATGTTTTTGTTTTCATAAAAAACTCATGTCTTCAAAAAATGATGTCGTTTAAAAAAATCATATTTGTTTTCAAAATGGACGGAATATTAAAAACATTATTCCTAATTTCAAAACATATTCACTTTTCCAAGAATATTCGGCAATTCATATTTTTAAGATAATCTATTTTTTATAAATCTGACGTTGCATTATGTTCTTAAATGCTCTGGCCATTGGTTAGCAGTAGGTATTTGTTGCCATGGCTAGCAGCATGTGGTCGAGTCTTTGAGGTCATGTGTTCGATTGTTCAACCAGTCATTTTTCTGAATTATTACTCGTGCCTTGCAAACAAAGGTCATTTTGGTGCCTGCCAGTAGCTGGTCGATTGGTTGTGCGTTCCACGCACTATTTGACGCAAGTAGCGTCATATAGTAGGTCCACACAGCTGCCCCAAGAAAAGCAAAATTATATATATAGATTTAGTTTCGTCCATTTCACACATAGTTCCCCATTTTTTTGGCTTATTCCCAACTAGGCCTACCACACATTTCTTTTTCTGTCACACTCACAAGCAGCAAAAAAATTAAGGGCGTGAGGGGATTGAACTATGAACCTTCCCTATTGTGTCAATGGACAAAGCCAACTCAGCTAGCTTGCAATTATGATAGGAATAGTCCCACCTTGGAATTTTATACTAAATCGCACCTGTTTTTATACGTCGCTAAGTGTTTGGAAATAAGAAGGCTGTGTGAGAATAAGGAAGTTGCCTCGAGAATCATGTGCAAAACGTGGTACTCCACAAATTATTGCCGGAGGTAACTTGCACGTGTCAATAAAAGACAATATGCTGGTTGGCTATAGCCTATAATTGAAAAAATTATGGGCACATAGTAATAGAAGAAAATATGCTGGTTTTGCTCTAATTAATAAAAAGTTATGGGCACGTGAGCGCAAAAATAGCCAAAAAGAATAAACCCTGATAATAAAGGGACATTCATGCCTGGTTGTGTGCTAATTATGCCAATCAAACAAAAATTATGCACTGTAATTAGTAATCCATCCGGTTACATCGTTGTAGGAGAGAGTGGTCGAAGCAACTGTGCCTTGAAGGTCACCACGTAGCAAGCAAATAAGGACGCAACCATGAATCTGAGACGGAGGCAGACCCGGAGGAAAAAAAGGCACCAGTTGGTGGTCGCCACCAAGCCGACCAACCCTACTATTATCTAGATCTCGCGGGCTGATGGTGGCCGAAAGGAGGATAAGCGACAGTATAGATCGTGCATTGTGTTCACATAGAGGATGTGGAACAGTGTGTTCAAGGTTGTGGGGAATGCTGATATATTATTTTTCTCCCCGTTAAAGCGCACGGGCATATATATGTGCCATATGATTTAATTTATGTAGCTCTTTGAAGTCTGACCTTTATTTTGAATGATTTATTTTTCGACAATTCCTCAAAAAACAAGTGGTCAGAAACAATGTATATGACTACTTTAGAATCATGCCTAGGTTTATAATTTTTGTAGCAGACTTACTTGCGAATTATATTTGCAACACCGACAATAGTTCGGTTGCCGAAGGAGGTGACTATAGGCGAGGCGCTAGCCGATGACACCTAACCGACGCGGCCGAGCACTAATGCCGACTATCTCCTCCCATTATAGACGGTGGTCGCCCACATCGTTCCACCGACACAAGGTTGAACTACCACCGCCGACGATGGCAGGAAGGAGAATAAGCGACAATATAGATCACATGTTGTGTTCAGATAGAGGACGTGGAAGAGTGTGTGCGGGGATGTGGGAAATGCTGAGATATTATTTTTCTCCCGTTGCAACGCACGGGCATATTTCCTAGTCCTAGTCCTAGTCCTAGTCCTATCCTAGTCCTAGTCCTAGTCCTAGTCCTATCCTAGTCCTAGTCCTAGTCCTATCCTATATCTATACCTACTAATAAAGCAAGGTGCTTTCTTCAATTTTTTCATCCGTTCACCACCGAAAATATTTTTTCTATATCTGAGGTGGTACTAAATTTTTATGGTCCATCTGCTAGAAAAGAAGAGAGTTTGTCCAGAATTTCGTACACGGGCCGCACACGCTAAGGCCCAGAAAAGCCACCCATTTATATCCTGCGCACGCAGCTGGGAAACCTTATTTCTCGCGTTGAGCGGCATATAGTTCGAGCTTCCCATCAGTCTTCCAATGTTGGGCCGGCCCATATTTATTTCTTCTGTGTTCCTTTTTTATTTTTATCTTTTTCCTTCCAAGTTATTTTATCCTTTTACCATAAATTTATTTTAATTCAAAATTGTTTTCCATTTAAAAAAATATTTGGTACTTTAAATTTTTAAGTTTGTTCAATACTTGTTTGATATTCAAAAAATGTTCGCTTTTTTTGAAAAAGAATTTCAAAATTGTTCGAGATTTGTAAAATAAATTTTACTTAAAAATAATAGATATTCAAAAAATGTTCTTTAATTGAAATGTTCACAAACTCAACATAATGTTCATGATTAAAAGAAATTTTTGAAAATTGTTTGAATGTTCAAAATAAGTTTCCATTTTCATAAATTGTTCACAAATTCAAAAAATGTTCATTTGTCCCGCCTTAGAAATGGTCCAGTTTTTAAAAAATGTTTGTCAATTTAAAAAAAACTACGTATTTCAAGTTTTGTTTGCCTTTTTCCAGAAATTAACGATTTTTCAAAAAAAATAAATGCTTGCATGTTTTTTTTTTCAGTCAGGAGGTCACCACAACCTCGACAAGAATGCGGACCTGAAGGAAAAAAAAGCACGAGTTTGGTAGTGACCTCCACTCCGACCAACCCCACTACTACAAAAATCTAGCGAGCTAAACATGACCCGCGAGAACACCACAGCTCTCCTCTCTATCGCCCCACTGTTGTGAAGATCGTTTTGATGGACACATCAATTATATCTCCCGATGCTTCTTGCAAAAAACTCTCTCCCATTGCAACGCATGTGCATTTGTGCTAGTAATAATAAAGCAAGGTGCGTTTCGCCAATTTTTTCATCTGTTCACCACTGAAAATATTTTTTTTCTATCAGAGGTGGTACTAAATTCTTATGCGTTTGTCAGCTAGAAAAATAATTTTCGTACATGGGCTGCGCACTGTGGCCCAGCGAACCCAGCCCAATTATTTTTCTGCCCACGCAGCTAGGAAAAATCCTATTTTCCTCACTGGGCGACAAATAGTTGTTGCTTCGCACAGGATAACTAATAATTGGCTGGCCCATTTTTCTTTGATTCTCTGTTTTACTTCTATTTTTATTCTTATTTACCTATCTCTTTTTTCCATTCCAAGTTTATTTTTATTTTAGATTTTATTTCATAAATTAAAAATACTCAAAAAAGTTCAAAAAGAACGGAAAATGTTCAGCATTCCAAAATTTGTTTCTATTTTAAAAAATATACGGAAATTGCAAAAAGTGTCCCATTTTATCAAAAAACAAATATTGTTTTTCATAATTGTTGGAGATTTCTAAAAGGAAAATGAAATTTCAAAAAATTCTGCAAATTTGGAAAATGTTCTTGTTTTAGTGAAGTTTTCACAATTAAAAATAATATTCATGTATAAAAGATGCAGATTTTCTAAAAATATTATGAATTTTACAAATGTTCCTCATTAAAAAAATTCACAAATTCAAATAATGTTCATATTTTTTAGTCAGAGTTTCGCACACGACAACCAATAAAGGACTGGCCAATTTTTCTATGTTCCTATGTTTACTTCTATTTTTATTCTCCTTTCCCTATCTCTTTTTCCCTTTGAAGTTTATTTTTATTTTAGAATTTATTTCATAAATTAGAAATTCTCAATTTTTGTAAGAATTTACGAAAACAAAATTTGGATAGTTTTCAGAATTCATAAATTTTGTTGATATTTTGAAAAATATTCGGAACTTGCAAAAAGTTTCTCATTTTTTGAAAAACAAAATTATTTTTTTTAAAAATTGTTCAATATTTATAAAAAATGTCATTTCAAAAAATGCTTCAAATTAGAAAAATTTCTTGTTTTAGTGAAATTTTCACAATTAAAAATATTGTTCGTGTATGAAAGATACACATTTTCTAAAAATCTTATTAGTTTTCAACACTTGTTCCTGTTTTTATAAAATATTCACAAATTCAAATAATGTTAATGTTGTTATAAAAAATTTGGTGTTTTCAGAAAATGTTTGAGAATTTTTAAAGATGTTCCGTTTCTTATTTTGTTTGCGTTTTTCCAAATGTGTACATAATCTTTAAAAAACTGTTAATGATTTATAAATTTATTGATGTTTCCTAGAATATTCAGAAACTTCATACCTGAAAATCCCCTCGATTGAAAGGATTGAAAAGAAGAGTGGATTAAATAACTCATGGGCCTTCTCTGGCATATCATAACGTAACAAAACTCTTAAATGCCCTTGATCAATGAATGGATAAATAGCGGATTGATACCTTCACACGCGGTGAAACCGAGAAATTAAATGCTCCTTTTTTCGTGTGCACACAGGGTTTTGCTTGCACATATAATTCTCCTGACTTTAAATGCATACTATTTTATCTCCAATTGCAACCCACGGGCATATGTGCTAGTGAAATGTTAAATTAAGAAACACATACCATTTCTTCAGCAGATGAGCTGGATGTTAATGGCATGCAAAATTAAACAAGATATGTTTAAATTGCCCAAGAGCATTGACGTGTGATAAGTCTTTGATTTTATAAATTTGTATTTTTATTATGGTATTGGGGGAGTACCTTCCCAATGCTCCATCTTTATTTAGTAAAGTGTAAATAAGAAATAAGTGCTACCCAGACACACACACAAAAAAGCAACAAATGCTTACCATGTTCTGATGCCTCTGTACATATAAATAGCACAGCAGTTGTGTCCACCAGTCCAAACATCTATCTGCGCATAGATCCTTAAGGGCTTGTTCGGTTGGAGTGGATTAGGGGAGGATTGGACCCCCTACAAGTCAAAATCCCCCTCAATCCCCTCCAAACCTTTTCAGGAGAGGTTTAACCGAACAAGGCCTGACAGATCATACATGATGCAGCGAAGGTTCGACTGCCAGATGAAAGCAAATGCAGCAACCGTGCTACTCCTTGTCCTCCTTGTATGCCACGCGTTATCCGCAGAATGTAAGTGCATGTAATTTCTGCGAGTTTGTAACTGATGGTTATCGTCGCCGTTTCAAGTACATTTTTTTAGGGTGTTTCAAGTACATTTCTGATGCAATGTATTGGTGCAGGTGGTGAGGTGCGGGGATCAGGCGGCCGTCATCCGGATTTCAGGATCCGAGGCCACGGTGGCGCCGGCGAGGTCAGCGTTGACGTGTGCCGGCCAAACTTTTGCGGAGGTGGTTCTCAAGGCGATAACTGCTGGTGCTGTGAACTACTTGGGTCTTGCAGCTATGGGTCGCTGCAGGATTGCCTCGCGAACTGCGCCTCGTCCCCATAGACGCCCTGCGGTTCCTCAGTACAGACGACAGAGCGATCCGACTTTATGGCTGGATGATGCGAAACTTTCACTTCAAAAGAGACGTCCAGGCTAGAAATTAGACAGCACAATTCTGGTGCATGTCCGACAGATGGTCAATAAGAGAGTTACGGTACCTGTTAGCTCTTGAAAGAACAAAAAGGAAACATGTTCACATTTTCTGCAATATCAATTTTGGATTATGCCGCTGAAATGTTTATTAAGATTTCCTCTCCATTTCCAAAAAGAAAACAGACAGATTTTGTTGCAAATAGTAGCTTCGTATTTTTTTAATGATCGGCCCGGAGCCAAGTAGGAAAAATTCATCTCTCTCCACCGAAAATAACTCAACTAGATTTTGATTATTAAGAAGACAGACACATCTCTCTGCAGTCTCCATAGGCAACCATGATTGAAGGAAACCAACCAAAAGCTTTTAAAAATTCATCGGCGCCCGTATAGCAGCGTAAATAAGAAAAAAAAAACTTCCACATTTGGGGTTAGGGTTACAAAAGACTATTATTTTCTTTGATTTCTCAAAAAGCTATCACAAAATTGGTTGAATGTTCCAAAAAACACTAATGATGGGAGGCTAAAATTTGATCCGGATTATGAAAGGGCGAACCCACATGTTTGTTTGTCGTTAGGTTGACCATTAAGTCTGACATTATGACAGGCCCACATGTAAGCTTCTTCTTTGCCCCTTCTTTCCTAGCACCGGTGACCTCATTTTCCTCGGGCGTTGTTTCAATGGACGTCATTGAGGGGGATCCGCGTCTGAGGCCACCGAGAGGGTAAGTAGGCTGGGGGAGGATGTAACGCCCCAGATTCGATGCGCCAGGTGTCTGTCAGTTATTTGCCGTCTTTGCCATGTCATGTGCTTGCGCGTTGCACTTTGCCATGTCATCATCTGCATTTCATATCATGTCATCATGTGCATCTCATTTTGCATACGTGTTCGTCTCATGCATCCGAGCATTTTCCCCGTTGTCCATTTTTGCAATCCGGCACTCCTATGTCCCCCGGCGCCCCCTTTTACCTCTTTTCATGTGCGGGTGTTAAACGTTCTCGGAATGGACCGAGGTTTGTCAAGTGGCCTTGGTATAGCACCGGTAGACCGCCTGTCAAGTTTCGGATCATTTGGAGGTCGTTTGATACTCCAATGGTTAACCGGGTAACCGCAAAGGCCTCTTTTGTGTGCAGCCCAACACCACTTCCAAAATGGCCCAAAACCCAGCATACTCCCCTCCATGCTCTCGATCGTTCGATCACGATCGTGTGGGCGAAAATCGCACCTCATTTAGACTCTCCTAGCTCCCTCTACCTATAAATATGTGTCTCCCTCCGTTTTCTCGCGCAGATCAAACCACGAAAATCCTCAAGACGCCACCGGACGTGTCCATTCCCGCCGCCCGGACGCGTCGCCGCCGCCTCCATGTCGTCCGGACCAATCGAGCCGCCACCTCAGCGCGCCGCCTCCGCGACCAACCGCGCCGCCACTGTCTCGCCGCCGTTCACCGCCGCCCGCCAGATCCGCCCGTCCGGATCCAGCGCCGCCGCCCGAAACACCCGTCCATGAGGCCCATCCCGCCCGCGAGCCGCCCGCGCCCGCCGCATCTGCCTGCGCCGGTCGTGCGCGCCTCCTCTCCGGCCGCGCCCGCCGCCAGCCGCCGCGCCGTCGTCGCCCTCACCTCCTCCTCGCCCGCCCGGCTCGCTCGGCGCCCTCCGCCGCCTGCCGCGCCCGCCGCCTGGCCGCCTTCGCCCGCGCCCGCGTCCCGCCCGCCCGGGCTGCCCTCCGCCGTGGGCTCAAAACTCCCGGTGCCCCTCCGTCGCCTCCTTCGCCGGGATCCGGCCGGATCCGGCGAGATTCGGCCCGGACCCGCCCGTCTCTGGCCAGCCCCTCCACTCCGGCGAGATCCCAGCCATCCTCGTTCTCCGTGCAATGGTTGACTTTCCTCTCCCCCGAAATCCTCTAAGTCCTATTCTTGCAGATATTTTGTTGCATTTTCATCATGCCATAACTCTCTGAATATTGCTCCGTTTCGTGCGTGTAATATGTAAAATTGTTCGCCTCGACGAGTACATCATTTCTTCTCATTGCATCATTTTCATTTGAGCTCATCTTGATGCCCTAAATGCTGTTAGAAGAGGGCTATGTGATGTTAGTTTCAGATTCTTATCAGAACATGCACTTTTGTCATTTTTGCCATGATTGATGTGTGCATCCTATGAACTTGAGTCCTAAATGTGTTTTGTAATATGCCATGCCATATTTACAGGGGTGTATGCCATGTATTTTTGTGATCTCTGTGGTAACTAGCACAAGCATGCAAACTAGGCTTCATGATGTTGCTGATTTCAGCCCCTGTTCTGCTGATATTTTTATGCCATATTAACTTGATGCTACCGAGAGATCCATGCTTATTTTGAGATACTTCAGTAAGGATGTTTTGTTATACATGTCTTGTTCTATCCATCCATGCCCTTGTTTGAAATTATGGAGTGCCATAGCTTGAGTCAATCGAGCTCTACTTTTGCTATAAAATGTCTCCTGGCAGATTGTTTACATGTTATTCAATTTTGCCAAGGTTGTTGTAGTTGATCCATGTATGCTATGATGTTGTTCTTGCCATTTATAGCTTCTATGCCATGTCTTCGTGCTGTTGGTTGCCTTGCCATGCCATGTATTGCTATGTGGTGAGTGGTTCAAGCTCACCAACATGCCTAATTGTTGTTCCTGCCATGTTTGAATCTGTAATACAACTTGCCATGTTTACATGGGTACCATCATATTTTCTGATCCTTTTTGGCTCATGGTCAGTAAAGGACTTTTTTTCTATGCATTTAGTAGATTCATTCCATGCCTTTGTTGGCCATGTTAAGTTCCTGTAGCATGTTGTTTGATAGCTCTAAACATTGCAACCTGATGTTATTTCTGCAAAGCCTGAAACTGTTATTATTTGCAATCTTGCCATGTGTTTTTGAGCATGTTATAGTGATTTCTGGAGATAGCTCAGTGTTCATGTTTTGTAATGCTTTATCTGTACATCATGCCCATGTCTTTTGTTTTTACGTTGAGATGTTGTAGCTTAACGTTTTGGTGATTGCAATATGCTTAGTTGCTGTTTTGGACAGCTTGTCCTTTAAACTTGTATGGAGTGTATGTGTTGAACCGTTGCTCCGTTTTGAGTGTGCTCTATATGAAACTTGCTTGATTTTGCATGTAGTTTCATATTATCATGTTGCATCCTTGTTTTGAGGTGTTTGCTTGATGTTTGGGTGCATTTTGCATCAATGCCATGTTTAACTTGTTTTGCTCATATCTTCTAGGCCGTAGAGTTCGAATCTAATGAACTTTATATGTAACTTGACTAGAATTTCGTGTAGATCATCGTGGTGCATCTTAACTTGCTGTTTAACAACTTCAACATAAGGTTTATTCAGATCTGGACCAATTTCGAAATTTGCATATGAGGACTTACCGGAATTGTTATATGTTGTTTCCGGCCTTAGTTAAACTTGCCTTGATGTGTTGCTCTTGTTTGCATCATCTCTTGCCATGAGTAGCTCCATGTAGCCTTGTCATGCATCATGCTTGTTGTGCATCATGTCTTGTTCATGTGTAGTGTGTTTACTATGTTGTGTGCTTCTTCTTGTTAGTTCCTGTTTCGTTGCGATCGTGAGGAGTCGTTCGTCTACGCTTGGTTCGGCTTCATCTGTTCGTCTTCTTCATGGACTCGTTCTTCTTCCTTGCGGGATTTCAGGCAAGATGACCGTCACCTTGGACCTCACTACTATCATTGCTATGCTAGTTGCTTCGTTCTATCGCTATGCTGCGCTACCTATTACCTGTTTATCAAGCCATCCCAAATTGCCATGTCAGCCTCTAACCTTTGACACCTTTCCTAGCAAACCATTGGTTGGCTATGTTACCGCTTTGCTCAGCCCCTCTTATAGCGTTGTTAGTTGCAGGTGAAGATGAAGTTTGTTCCTTGTTGGAACATGGAGATGTTGTTCCTTGTTGAAACATGTTTACTTGTTGGGATATCACATTATATCTTATTTATTAATGCATCTATATACTTGGTAAAGGATGGAAGGCTTGGCCTTATGCCTGGTGTTTTGTTCCACTCTTGCCGCCCTAGTTTCCGTCATATCGGTATTATGTTCCCGGATTTTGCGTCCCTAACGCGGTCGGGTGATTTATGGGACCCCTTGACAGTTCGCTTTTGAATAAGACTCCTCCAAAGAAGGCCCAACATTGGTTTTACCATTTGCCTCACCTATGCCCTTTTCCCTTGGGTTTCCGGAGCCCAAGGGTCATCTGTATTTTAGCCCCCCCGGGCCAGTGCTTCTCTAAGTGCTGGTTCGAACCGAAACGCTTCTTGGGCCACCACGGGAAACTTCGAGGCTTGGTTTTACTCGTAGCTTTGTCTCATCCGGTGTTGCCACGAACGAGATATGTGCAGCTCCTATCGGGATTGTCGGCGCATCGGGCGGCTTTGCTGGTCTTGTTTTATTGTCGTCGAAATGTCTTGTAGCCGGATTCCGAGATCGATCGGGTCTTCTCGGGAGAAGGAATATCCTTCGTTGATCGCGAGAGCTTATCATGGGCTAAGTTGGGACACCTGCAGGTATAAACTTTCGAGAGCCGTGCCCGGTTATGTGGCGGATGGGAATTTGTTGATATCCGGTTGTAGTAAACTTGAAGCAAACTCTTCTAAAATACACCAACCGTGCGTAATCGCGTGAGTGTCTCTTTTTCGGGTTGATCGAGAGGAGAACACGGTTTCGGGTTATGTCTCGGCGTAAGTAGGAGTTCGTGATCACTTCTTGATCATTACTAGTTGACGACCGTTCCTTTGATTCTCTTCTCGCTCTCATTTGCGTATGATAGCCACCATACATGCTTAGTCGCTGCTGCAACCTCACCACTTTACCCCTTCCTTTCCCTTTAAGCTTTGCTAGTTTTGATACCCATGGTAATGGGATTGCTGAGTCCTCGTGGCTCACAGATTACTACACCACCAGTTGCAGGTACAGGTTATGCGATGATCATGACGCGAGAGCGATGTTTGTTTGTGTTGGAGTTCTTCTTCCTCGTCGACCAGGGGATAGGTTCCAGGTCGGCAGCCTGGGCTAGCAGGGTGGATATTGTTTGAGTTTCTGTTTATGTTTCATCCGTAGTCGGATGTTGATCTTGTATATGATGTTGATGTATTCTTGTGGCATTTGTGCCTTATGTATATATCCCCATCCATTATGTAATGTTGATGTAATGATATCCACCTTGCAAAAGCGTTCCAATATGCGGGTCTATCCTTGGTGGGACCGTCGAGTTCCTTTTGGATAGGGTCGCATATTGGGCGTGACAGAGGAGGTGCACTTGAGGCCATTGGGAGGAGAGGATGAGCTCACAGGCTCGAGGCTGGACCAGATCAGGGTGCCCACGTCCGAGCCCCGGCCAGATCTGGTAGCCCACGGCCGCAATGCACGTCCATGGCTGACCATGGCAGGGCAGTAGCAGCGGGTGCTACTTGTGAGCTGTGTTGGGTTTTCCCCGGAGAGGAAAGGAGAAGTAGTTTAGTAGCGGATTGTATTGACCTCAGTAGAGAACCAAGGTTATCGAACCAATAAGAGATTCACATAGAAAAAGGACGACATTACCTACACATAAATAAAATACTTGCACCCAAAGCGGGCAAGAGGGTTGTCAATCCCCTTGTTCTCGTTATTGTAACAGCCCCAAAATTGGGTTATCAATTTTTGTGCTGTTATTCCTTCCTGGCACTCATTTTCAAAATCTTTCTCCTGAGTTTGTTGGATGACTCTGAGATTTCTTGTCATTTCCAACCCCTCAAAACCTTACTCATGTCTTTGTCAGTGGGCAAGACCTCTTTTGCATCAGCTCAAATCCTCTCAAACCCTAATTCCAATTTTTGGAATTTGAATGTGCCCTTTGTGAATACAAAGGAGCCATCATCTTCCTTTAGCTGTTGATCATCCCATCTGTTCCCAGAGACCCTCCTATCCTTGTAAACCTTGGATATGCAAAAATATTGTCAAGTCCCATGCAATATTTTCGAATTATGATTTATTCCTTTTCTATCCTTTCCGAGGAATAAAATCCAAAGGCATAGCTAGTCATCTCCTAAATTCATGAAAATTGGTGAAGTTGATATTTATGCCTAATGCAAGCTCTGGCAAATATATTGGCCATAATTAAATAAGGAAAATTTCCTTTTCCTATTTAATACCAATATTGCATTTCTGCCACTTTCTAAAGGAACTACTATTTTTATAGCAGACAAAATTCCCACATAAATTGTGGAGCTTGTCCTTGCTATATAATCACTAGTTCCATCCTTATCTCATGTTCCATAGTTCAAAAATTTGGCACATGATCCAATGCAAGTTTCTGCCTTCTCTGAAATTTTGCAAAGGAAGTGCTTTATTCCTAATTCCAGTTGAGCTGCAATTTGGTAGGGTGATTAACCTTGATAAATCACCCATGGATACCAAATATGAGCTCAATCCATTCATCTTAGCTCCCTGTGCAAATTTTCAAAGTTTCTGACCAGATTGCAACTTGGTGAAGGAAGTACCTTCATAGAGTTTCCAAATGGGTGAAACTTTTCCATCTTCTCAAGTGTCTCAAATCATTAGCCTCCACCTAAATTCAGTTCATTTCATTGAACTACGGGGGCACAGGAGCAATTCTTGGTTTCTGTCAAAATTTTCAGTTTGTGAAGCAGGTATATTTTATCTTGCTCCATTATGGCTGAAAATATTTCCAAGCCTTCTCCTATCCATATAACCTATATCCAACAAATTTTGGCTCATTTCATGTAGCCAATATTTTCCTAGAATTTTTCCAAGTTTCTGGTCGGATGTGAGGCTTGTGAAATAAGTACCAATTTGGCAACTCCATTTGGTATGATCTTTTTGCAACATCTAAACATGACCAAATCATGGAGCTTTACCAAGTTTTAGCTCAATCCAACACTCCTAGTGAGTGATTCTTCATCATTTATTTTCTGGGCCATATTTGACAGTTGCACCGCAGCTATGTTAAATACTTGCCCAAATACCTTCTAACTTTCCAGGACCGTAGTCCTTGCTACCCTAAGCCTCCTAGACTTCAAGTTTGCCACTTAACCTCTCTGGTTTAGTCTCTAGAACATGGCCAAGTTTGCAACAACAGACTTGTCGAGCTCGTGTCCCTCTGATCCCTTCACTTATGCTCGTGCCATCACCTCTTCTTTAATGAGCCTTGGAAGGACTCTGTTGAGGAACGTAGCAGAAATTCAAAATTTCCCTACGTGTCACCAAGATCTATCTATGGAGAAACCAGCAACGAGGGGAAGGAGAGTGCATCTACATACCCTTGTAGATCGCTAAGCGGAAGCGTTCAAGAGAACGGGGTTGGAGGAGTCGTACTCATCGTGATCCAAATCACTGGAGATCCTAGTGACGAACGGACGGCACCTCCGCGTTGAACACACGTACAGCCCGGTGACGTCTCCCATGCCTTGATCCAGCAAGGAGAGAGGGAGAGGTTGAGGAAGACTCCGTCCAGCAGCAGCACAACGGCGTGGTGGTGATGGAGGAGCATGGCAATCCTGCAGGGCTTCGCCAAGCACCGCGGGAGAGGAGAAGGGAGAGAGTTAGGGTTGCGCCAGGGAGAGGTCAAAACTCATGTGTTGGCAGCCCTCAAGACCTCAACTATATATAGGGGAGAGGGAGGGGGTGCGCCCCCTCTAGGGTTTCCACCCCAAGGGGTGCGACTGCCCCCAATCCCATCTAGGGTGGCGGCCAAGGGGAGAGGGAAACTTGCCCCCTGTTAGGTGGGTGCGCCTCCCCAACCCTAGGCGCCTGGGCCCTTGTGGGGGCGCACCAGCCCACCGGGCTGGTCCCTCCCATACTTGGCCCATGCAGCCCTCCGGGATGGTGGCCCCACTTGGTGGACCCCGGGACCTCCCGGTGGTCCCAGACGTTACCGATAAAACCCAAACTTTTCCGGTGACCAAAACAGACTTCCCATATATAAATCTTTACCTCCGACCATTCCTAACTCCTCGTGATGTCCGGATCTCATCCGGACTCAAAACATTCGGTAACCACATACAAACTTCCTTTATAACCCTAGCGCCATCGAACCTTAAGTGTGTAGACCCTACGGGTTCGGGAACCATGCGCATATGACCGAGACGTTTTCCGGTCAATAACCAACAGCGGGATCTGGATACCCATGTTGGCTCCCACATGTTCCACAATGATCTCATCGGATGAACCATGATGTCAAGGACTCAATCGATCCCGTATATAATTCCCTTTGTCTAATGGTATTGTACTTGCTCGAGATTCGATCGTTGGTATACCGATACCTTGTTCAATCTCGTTACCAGCAAGTCTCTTTACTCGTTCCGTAACACATCATCCCGTGATCAACCCCTTGGTCACATTGTGCACATTATGATGATGTCCTACCGAGTGGGCCCAGAGATACCTCTCCGTCACACGGAGTGACAAATCCCATCTCGATTCGTACAACCCAATGCAGACACTTTCGGAGATACCTGTAGTGCACCTTTATAGCCACCCAGTTACATTGTGACGCTTTGGTACACCCAAAGCATTCCTACGGTATCCGGAGTTGCACAATCTCATGGTCTAAGGAAAAGATACTTGACATTAGAAAAGCTTTAGCATACTTAACTACACGATCTTTGTGCTAGGCTTAGGATTGGTCTTGTCCATCACATCATTCTGCTAATGATGTGATCCCGTTATCAATCGACATCCAATGTCCATGGTCGTGAAACCGTAACCATCTATTGATCAACGAGCTAGTCAACTAGAGGCTTACTAGGGACATGGTGTTGTCTATGTACCCACACATGTATCTGAAGTTTCCTATCAATACAATTATAGCATGGATAATAAACGATTATCATGAACAAGGAAATATAATAATAACTAATTTATATTGCCTCTAGGGCATATTTCCAACAGTCTCCCACTTGCACTAGAGTCAATAATCTAGTTCACATCGCCATGTGATTAACACTCACAGGTCACATCACCATGTGACCAACATCCAAAGAGTTTACTAGTGTCACTAAACTAGTTCACATCATCATGTGTTTAAGACTCAATGAGTTACGGGGTTTGATCATGTTTTGCTTGTAAGAGAGGTTTTAGTCAACGGGTCTCGCAACATTCAGATCCGTATGTACTTTGCAAATCTCTAGGTCATATTGTAAATGTCGCTTCCACGCCTCCACTTGGAGCTATTCCAAATGGTTGCTCCACTATACGTATCCGGTTTGCTACTCGAGTCATTCGGATAGGTGTTAAAGCTTGCATCGATGTAACCCTTTACGTCGAACTCTTTATCACCTCCATAATCGAGAAACATATCATTATTCCTCTAAGGATAATTTTGACCGCTATCTGGTGATCCACTCCTTGATCACCTTTGTACCCTCTTGCCGATATGTAGCAAGGCACACATCAAGTGCGGTACACAAGATAGCATACCGTAGAGCCTACGTCTAAGGCATAGGGGACGACCTTCGTCCTTTCTCTCTTTTTGCCGTGGTCGAGCTTTAAGTCTTAACTTCATACCTTACATCTCGTGCAAGAACTCCTTCTTTGGTCGATCCATCTTGAACACCTTCAAGATCATGTCAAGGTATATGCTCATTTGAAAGTACCATTAAACATTTTTGATCTATCCTCATAGATCTTGATGCTCAATGTTCAAGTAGCTTAATCCAGGTTTTCTATTGAAAACACCTTTCAAATAACCCTATATGCTTTCCAGAAATTCTACATCATTTCGATCAACAATATGTCAACAAAGATATACTCATCAGAAATTCCATAGTGCTCCCACTCACTTGTTTGGAAATACAAGTTTCTCATAAACTTTGTATAGACCCAAAATCTTTGATCATCTCATCAAAGCGCATATTCCAACTCCGAGATGCTTACTCCAGTCCTTAGAAGGATTGCTTTGGAGCTTTGCATACTTGTTAGCGTCTTTCGTGATTGTCAAAACCTTCCGTTGTATCACATACAACCTTTCCTCAAGAAAACTGTCAAGGAAACAATATTTTGACATCCTATATGCAAGATTTCATAAATAATGCAGTAACTGCTAATCCAATTCCAACAGACTCTTAGCATTGCTATGAGTGAGAAAGCCTCACCGTAGTCAACTCCTTGAACTTGTTGAAAAACATCTTTAACGACAAGTCGAGCTTTCTTAATGGTGATACTTACCATCATTGTCTGTCTTCCTTTTAAAATCCATCTTTACCCAACGTCCTTACGACCATCAAGTATTTCTTCCAAAGTCATGGATCCTCTCTCGGATGTTATGGCCTCGAGCCATTCGTCGAATCCGGGCCCACCATCGCTTCTCCATAGCTCGTAGGTTCATTGTTGTCTAGCAACATGACCTCTAAGACAGGATTCATGCACTCACTCAAGTAGTATGTGTCCTTGTCGACCTACGAGGTCCGGTAGTGACTTGATTCGAAGCATCATGATCACTATCATAAGCTTCTACTACAATTGGTGTAGGTGCCACAGGAACAACTTCCTGTGCCCTGCTACACACTAGTTGAAGTGATGGTTCAGTAACCTCATCAAGTATCCACCATCCTCCCACTCAATTCTTTTGAGAGAAACTTTTCCTCGAGAAAGGACCCGTTTCTAGAAACAATTACTTTTGCTTCCGGATCTGAGATAGGAGGTATACCCAACTGTTTTGGGTGTCCTATGAAGATGCATTTTATCCACTTTGGGTTCGAGCTCATCAACTCAAACTTTTTCACATAAGCATCGCAGCCCCAAACTTTTAAGAAACGACAACTTAGGTTTCTCCAAACCATAGTTCAAACGGTGTCGTCTCAACGGAATTACGTGGTGCCCTATTAAAGTGAGTGCGGTTGTCTCTAATGCCTAACCCATGAACGATAGTGGTAATTCGATAAGAGACATCATGGTACGCACCATATCTAATAGGGTGCAACTATGATGTTCGGACACACCATCACACTATGGTGTTCCAGCGGTATTAATTGTGAAACAATTTCCACAATGTCTTAATAAGCGTGCCAAAGCTCGTAACTCAGATACTCATCTCTATGATCATATCATAGACATTTTATCCTCTTGTCACGATGATCTTTAACTTCACTCTGAAATTACTTGAACCATTCAATAATTCAGACTTGTGTTTCATCAAGTAAAATACACTCAAGATCTACTTAAATCATCCGTGAAGTAAGAACATAACGATATTCATCAGATGCCTCAAAGACTCATTGGACTGCACACATCAAAATGTGTTACTTCCAACAAGTTGCTATCTTGTTCCATCTTCTGAAACCGAGGCTTTTCACCATCTTGCCCATGTGGTATGATTTGCATATCTCAAGTGATTCAAAATCAAGTGAGTCCAAACGATCCATCTGCATGGAGTTTCTTCATGCGTATACACCAATAGACATGGTTCGCATGTCTCAAACTTTTCAAAACGAGTGAGTCCAAAGATCCATCAACATGGAGCTTCTTCATGCTTTTACACCAATATGACTTACATGGCGAGGCCACAAGTAAGTGGTACTATCATTACTATCTTATATCTTTTGGCATGAAAATGTGTACCACTACGATCGAGATTCAATAAACCATTCTTTTAGGTGTAAGACCATTGAAGGTATTATTCAAATAATTAGAGTAACCATTATTCTCCTTAAATGTATAACCGCATTGCAATAGACATAATCCAATCATGTCTATGCTAAACGAAAACACCAAATAACAATATTCAGGTTTAGCACCAATCTCGATGGTAGAGGGAGCGTGCGATGCTTGATCACATCAACCTTGGAAACACTTCCAACACATATCGACAGCTCACCTTTAGCTAGTCTCCGTTTATTCCGTAGCTATTATTTCGAGTTACTAACACTTAGCAACCGAACCGGTATCTAATACCCTGGTGCTACTAGGAGTACTAGTAAAGTACACATTAACATAATGTATATCCAATATACTTCTATCGACCTTGCCCGCCTTCTCATCTACCAAGTATCCAGGTAATTCTGCTCCAAAGGCTGTTCCCCTTATTACGTAAGCACTTAGTCTCGGTTTGGGTTCAACCTTGGGTTTCTTCACTAGAGCAGCAGCTGATTTGCCGCTTCATGAAGTATCCCTTCTTGCCCTTGCCCTTCTTGAAACTAGTGGTTTCACCAACCATCAACAATTTGATGCTCCTTCTTGATTTCTACTTTCGCGGTGTCAAACATCGCGAATATCTCAAGGATCATCATATCTATCCCTGATATCTTACAGTTCATCACGAAGCTCTAGCAGCTTGGTGGCAATGACTTTGGAGAAACATCACTATCTCTGGAAGATCAACTCCCACTCGATTCAAGTGGTTGTTGCACTCAGACAATCTGAGCACAAGCTCAACGATTGAGCTTTTCTCCCTTAGTTTGCAGGCTAAGAAAATCGTCGGAGGTCTTATACCTCTTGACGTGGGCATGAGCCTGAAATCCCAATTTCAGCCCTCGAAACATCTCATATGTTCAGCGACGTTTCGAGAACGTCTTTGGTGCCTCAACTCTAAACCGTTTAACTGAACTATCACGTAGTTATCAAAACGTGTATGTCTGATGTTCGCAACATCCACGCATTTACGCTTGGGGTTCAAGACACCGAGCGGTGCATTAAGGACATAAGCCTTCTACTGCCCGCATAATTGCTACTCGCCAACTTTCAACTATATTTTCTCTAGGAACATATCTAAAACAGTAGAACTAAAGCGCGAGCTATGACATAATTTGCAAAGGGTTTTGACTATGTTCAGGATAATTAAGTTCATCTTATGAACTCCCACTCGATAGACATCCCTCTAGTCATCTAAGTGATTACATGATCCGAGTCAACTAGGCCGTGTCTCGATCATCATGTGAGACGGACTAGTCATCATCGGTGAACATCTTCATGTTGATCGTATCTACCATACGACTCATGCTCGACCTTTCGGTCTCTTGTGTTCCGAGGCCATGTCTGTACATGCTAGGCTCGTCAAGTCAACCTAAGTGTTTCGCGTGTGTAAATCTGGCTTACACCCGTTGTATGTGAACGTAAGAATCTATCACACCCGATCATCACGTGGTGCTTGAAGCATTTAACTTTCGCAACGGTGCACGCTTAGGGGAACACTTTCTTGAAATTTTAATGAGGGATCATCTTATTTACTACCGTCGTTCTAAGCAAATAAGATGCATAAACATGATAAACATCACATGCAATCAAATAGTGACATGATATGGCCAATATCATTTTGCTCCTTTGATCTCCATCTTGAGGCTCCATGATCATCATCGTCACCGGCATGACACCATGATCTCCATCATCATGATCTCCATCATCGTGTCTCCATGAAGTTGTCTCGCCAACTTATTACTTCTACTACTATGGCTACCGGTTAGCAATAAAGTAATGTAATTACATGGCGTTTGTTCAATGACACGCAGGTCATACAATAAATTAAAGACAACTCCTATGGCTCCTGCCGTTTGTCATACTCATCGACATGCAAGTCGTGATTCCTATTACAAGAACATGATCAATCTCATACATCACATATCATTCATCACATTCTTCTTGGCCATATCACATCACATAGCATACCCTCGCAAAAACAAGTTAGACGTCCTCCGATTGTTGTTTGCATGTTTTACGTGGCTGCTATGGGTTTCTAGCAAGAACGCTTTCTTACCTACGCAAAAAACCACAACGTGATATGCCAATTGCTATTTACCCTTCATAAGGACCCTTTTCATCAAATCCGTTCCGACTAAAGTGGAGAGATCTGCACTCGCTAGCCACCTTATGCACCAAGTGCATGTCACCGGTGGAACCTGTCTCTCGTAAGTGTACGTGTAAGGTCGGTCCGTTACGCTTCATCCCACAATACCATCGAAACAAGATTGGACTAGTAACGGTAAGCATATTGAACAAAATCAACGCACACAACTACTTTGTGTTATACTCGTGCAAAGAATCTACGCAATAGACCTACCTCATGATGCCACTGTTGGGGAACGTAGCAGAAAATTCAAAATTTTCCTACGTGTCACCAAGATCTATCTATGGAGAAACCAGCAACGAGGGGAAGGAGAGTGCATCTACATACCCTTGTAGATCGCTAAGCGGAAGCGTTCAAGAGAACAGGGTTGAAGGAGTCATACTCGTCGTGATCCAAATCACCGGAGATCCTAGTGCCGAACGGACAGCACCTCCGTGTTCAACACACGTACAGCCCGGTGACGTCTCCCATGCCTTGATCCAGCAAGGAGAGAGGGAGAGGTTGAGGAAGACTCCGTCCAGCAGCATCACAACGGCGTCGTGGTGATGGAGGAGCATGGCAATCCTGCAGGGCTTCGCCAAGCACCGCGGGAGAGGAGAAGGGAGAGAGGTAGGGCTGCGCCAGGGAGAGGTCAAAACTCATGTGTTGGCAGCCCTCAAGACCTCAACTATATATAGGGGAGAGGGAGGGGGTGCGCCCCCTCTAGGGTTCCACCCCAAGGGGTGCGGCTTCCCCCAATCCCATCTAGGGTGGCGGCCAAGGGGGAGAGGAAACTTGCCCCCAAGTTAGGTGGGTGTGCCCCTCCCCAACCCTAGGCGCCTTGGGCCCTTGTGGGGCGCACCAGCCCACCGGGCTGGTCCCTCCCATACTTGGCCCATGCAGCCCTCCGGGATGGTGGCCCCACTTGGTGGACCCCGGGACCCTCCCGTGGTCCCAAGATGTTACCGATAAACCCCTAAACTTTTCCGGTGACCAAAACAGGACTTCCCATATATAAATCTTTACCTCCGGACCATTCCGGAACTCCTCATGACATCCGGGATCTCATCCGGGACTTCGAACAACATTCGGTAACCACATACAAACTTCCTTTATAACCCTAGCGTCATCGAACCTTAAGTGTGTAGACCCTACGGGTTCGGGAACCATGCAGACATGACCGAGACATTTTCCGGTCAATAACCAACAGCGGGATCTGGATACCCATGTTGGCTCCCACATGTTCCACGATGATCTCATCGGATGAACCACGATATCAAGGACTAAATCGATCCCGTATACAATTCCCTTTGTCTAACGGTATTGTACTTGCCCGAGATTCGATCGTCGGTATACTGATACCTTGTTCAATCTCGTTCGCAAGTCTCTTTACTCGTTCCGTAACACATCATCCCGTGATCAACCCCTTGGTCACATTGTGCACATTATGATGATGTCCTACCGAGTGGGCCCGGAGATACCTCTCCGTCACACGGAGTGACAAATCCCAGTCTCGATTCGTGCCAACCCAACAGACACTTTTGGAGATACCTGTAGCCACCCGCCACGTTGTGACGCTTTGGTACACCCAAAGCATTCCTACGGTATCCGGAGTTGCACAATCTCATGGTCTAAGGAAAAGATACTTGACATTAGAAAAGCTTTAGCATACTGAACTACACGATCTTTGTGCTAGGCTTAGGATTGGGTCTTGTCCATCACATCATTACGCTAATGATGTGATCCCATTATCAACGACATCCAATGTCCATGGTCAGGAAACTGTAACCATCTATTGATCAACGAGCTAGTCAACTAGAGGCTTAATAGGGACATGGTGTTGTCTATGTACCCACACATGTATCTGAGTTTCCTATCAATATAATTATAGCATGGATACTAAACGATTATCATGAACAAGGAAATATAATAATAACTAATTTATTATTGCCTCTAGGGCATATTTCCAACAGTCTCCACCTCTGCCAAGGTTTGGCACTACGTAGTCGACCAGAACGCGCGTCGTCGGTGGTGACCATGAGCAATGCCGACCCAAATCGGTGGTCTAGCCACTGTTGGCAACAACAGTGCCGCTCCGGCTGGATCTGGCTCGTCCAAGCTTGTCAACCAGCTCAGCTTCATCGTCGCCGTGACCCCTTGGCACTCGTCCGCGTCCCCCTCGTCGCCTTCCCGCCGTTCCTCATGACCCTTGGCCGCGTGTGCGCATCGTCGGCGGACGGACACGTAGCCGCGCCATGTGTCACCTCGCCCTCCCTCTAGAGCTCTTCCCCGCGGCTATTTAAGCACGCCTCGAGCTTCATCGCGGTCCTCAACCCCTCCCAAGCATCTCCCCCGAGCTCCCGAGCCTCTCCTCGCCCTCCATTGCCGCCATGGTCGCCGCCTCGGTCCTCCTAAATTGAAGCGACCCGAGCCACCCTGATACGTCTCCAACGTATCTATAATTTATGAAATATTCATGCTATTATATTATCTATTTTGGATGTTTATGGGCTTTACTTAACACTTTTATATTATTTTTGGGACTAACCTATTAACCGGAGGCCCAACCCATATTGCTGTTTTCTTGCCTATTTCAGTGTTTCGAAGAAAAGGAATATCAAACGGAGCCAAGCGGAATGAAACCTTCGGGAGAGTTATTTTTGGAACGGAAGCAATCCAGGAGACTTGGAGTAGACGTTAGGGAAGTTTCGAGGTGGCCATGAGGTAGGGAGGCGCGCCTGCCCCCTGGGCGCGCCCCCACCCTCGTGGGCCCCTCATGGCTCCCCTGACCGTCTTCTTTCGCCGCCTAAAAACATCGGGGAACAGAATAGATCGGGAGTTCCGCCGCCGCAAGCCTCTGTAGCCACCAAAAACCAATCAGGACCCTGTTAAGCACTCACGGAGGGGGATCCTCACCGTGGCCATCTTCATCATCCCGGTGCTCTCCATGACGAGGAGGGAGTAGTTCACCCTCGGGGCTAAGGGTATGTACCAGTAGCTATGTGTTTGATCTCTCTCTCTCTCTCTCTCTCTCTCTCTCTCGTGTTCTTGAGGTGATACGATCTTGATGTATCGCGAGCTTTGCTATTATAGTTGGATCTTATGATGTTTCTCCCCCTCTACTCTCTTGTAATAGATTGAGTTTTCCCTTTGAAGTTATCTTATCGGGTTGAGTCTTTAAGGATTTGAGAACACTTGATGTATGTATTGCATGTGCTTATCTGTGGTGACAATGGGATATCACGTGATCTACTTGATGTATGTTTTGGTGATCAACTAGCGAGTTCCGTGACCTCGTGAACTTATGCATAGGGGTTGGCACATGTTTTCGTCTTGACTCTCCGGTAGAAACTTTGGGGCACTCTTTGAAGTTCTTTGTGTTGATTGAATAGATGAATCTGAGATTGTGTGATGCATATCGTATAATCATACCCATGGATACTTGAGGTGACATTGGAGTATCTAGGTGACATTAGGGTTTTGGTTGATTTGTGTCTTAAGGTGTTATTCTAGTACGAGCTCTATGATAGATTGAATAGAAAGAATAGCTTCGTGTTATTTTACTACAGACTCTTGAATAGATCGATCAGAAAGGATAACTTTGAGGTGGTTTCGTACCCTACAATAATCTCTTCGTTTGTTCTCTGCTATTAGTGACTTTGGAGTGACTCTTTGTTGCATGTTGGGATAGTTATATGATCCAATTATGTTATTATTGTTGAGAGAACTTGCACTAGTGAAAGTATGAACCCTAGGCCTTGTTTCAACGCATTGCAATACCATTTGTGCTCACTTTTATCACTAGTTACCTTGCTGTTTTTATATTTTCAGATTACAAAAACCTATATCTACCATCCATATTGCACTTGTATCACCATCTCTTCTCCGAACTAGTGCACCTATACAATTTACCATTGTATTGGGTGTGTTGGGGACACAAGAGACTCTTTGTTATTTGGTTGCGGGGTTGTTTGAGAGAGACCATCTTCATCCTACACCTCCCACGGATTGATAAACCTTAGGTCATCCACTTGAGGAAATTTGATATTGTCCTACAAACCTCTGCACTTGGAGGACCAACAACGTCTACAAGAAGAAGGTTGTGTAGTAGACATCAAGCTCTTTTCTGGCGCCGTTGCTGGGGAGGTGAGTGCTTGAAGGTATATCTTTAGATCTTGCAATCGAATCTTCTAGTTTCTTGTATTATCACTAGTTTAGTCTATAAAAGAAAACTAAAAAATGGAATTAAGGGTGCCTCATATGCTTCATCTTTTTAATATCTTTCGTGAGAATAAGGATTCCAATAATTGTGCTCAAGTGCTAGAAGAAGAATGCATTAAAATGTTTGGCACTAAATATTTGAATGATGATCATGATTGCAATGTTGTTAGTATGAATTCTATGAATATCCATGATGCTAATTATATGCAAAGCCACAACTTGGGGATGCTATGTTTGTTGAGAATGACATGTTTGAGAATATATTTGCTGCAATTAATGTTTGTCCCAAGCTTGGGGATGCTATGTTTAATGAAGATGATATTTCTAGCCTCCCAAGTTTTGATATGCAAATTTGTTATGATGAAATCATGCCTCCTATCTATAATGATTATTGTGATGACACGTATGCTATAAATAATAATGATAACCATGAAACTTGTCATCTTGATCTTAATTTTCAATTACACGATAGTTACTTTGTTGAGTTTGCTCCCACTATTATTGATGAGAATAAATTTGCTTATGTGGAGAGTAATAAAATTTCTATGCTTGTAGATCACGAAAAGAATGCTTTAGGTGCTGGCTATATTGTTGAATTCATTCATGATGCGACTGAAAATTATTATGAGGGAGGAATATATGCTTGTAGGAATTGCAATAATATCAAGTTTCCTCTCTATGTGCTTAAAGTTTTAAAGTTATGCTTGTTTTGCCTTCCTATGCTAGTTGATTATTGTTCCCGTAAGTTGTTTCCTTACAAAATCCCTATGCATAGGAAGTGGGTTAGACTTAAATGTGCTAGTCATATTCTTCCCGATGCTCTCTTTATGTTTCAATTCTTATCTTTTATGTGAGCATCATTGAAATCATCATGCCTAGCCAGGGGCATTAAACGTTAGCGCTTGTTGGGAGGCAACCCAATTTTTATATTTGTTACTTGATTTTTGTTCCTGAGGGAGTCCTGGATTAGGGGGTGTCCGGATGGCCGGACTATAGCCTTTGGCCGGACTCCTGGACTATGAAGATACAAGATTGAAGACTTCGTCCCGTGTCCGGATGGGACTTTCCTTGGCATGGAAGGCAAGCTTGGCGATACGGATATGTAGATCTCCTACCATTGTAACCGACTCTGTGTAACCCTAACCCTCTTCGGTGCCTATATAAACCGGAGGTTTTAGTCCGTAGGACGAACAACAATCATACTATAGGCTAGCTTCTAGGGTTTAGCCTCTACGATCTCGTGGTAGATCTACTCTTGTACTACCCATATCATCAATATTAATCAAGCATGAGTAGGGTATTACCTCCATCGAGAGGGCCCGAACCTGGGTAAAACATCGTGTCCCTTGTCTCCTGTTACCATCCGCCTAGACGCAGATCCGGGACCCCCTACCCGAGATCCGCCGGTTTTGACACCGACATTGGTGCTTTCATTGAGAGTTCCTCCGTGTCGTCATCAGAGGTCCGATGGCTCCTCCGATCGTCAACCACGATGCGGTCCAGTGGTGAGACTTTTCTCCCGAACAGATCTTCGTATTCGGCAGCTTTGCACTGCGGGCCAATTACCGGGCCATCCGGAGCAGATTGAAAGCTACGCCCCGCCATCGTGTCAGATTTGGAAGTTTAAACTACATGGCGACATCCGCGGAGACTTGATCTTCGACGGGTTCGAGCCACAGCCAAGCGCCACAGCGTCACGAGGGCATGATCTAGCTCTGCCGCCGAACGGTGTCCTGGAGGCCGCACCAGTGTCCGCTCCGACCCTTAGCTCGAAGCCGACTACGCCGATCGAGGACGGGTGGCTGGATACCGCCTCGGGGGCTGCGATCTCTACGACGTTTGAGCCGTACACCTACCCGGTCCTTTGTGAAGCTCGTGACTCCAAGGTGCCGGACTCCTCTTCGGACTCCGAACCTTCCGCGCCCCCGCCAATCGAATCTGATTGGGCGACAATCATGGAGTTCACCGCCGCGGACATCTTTCAGCACTCGCCCTTTGGCGACATCCTGAATTCACTAACGTCTCTCTCTTTATCAGGAGAGCCCTGGCCAGACTACGGTCAGCAAGGTTGGGACGCGGACGACGAAGAAATTCAATGCCCACCCACCACCCACTTTGTAGCCAGTGTCGATGATTTAACCGAAATGCTCGACTTCGACTCCGAAGACATCGACTGTATGGACGATGATGTAGGGGAGGAACATGAACCAGCACCTATAGGGCACTGGAGAACCACCTCATCTCACGATGTATACATGGTGGACACACCTAAAGGAAGCGGCGATGAGGAACAACGGGCGCTACGAAGGATCATTCCCTCGGCAGTCAAAACGGCGACGTAAGCGCCGCTCAAAGTCCCGCCTCGACAAAGACAACAGCCATACAGACCCAGCCATAGAGCAGGGCGAACCGGTGGACGACGAACATGCTATCGAGCAACCGTCCGAACAGGACAACCTGGATAAACAACCCGTCCCCGGCGAAGATAACAGTCCGGACGATCTCACGCCGGACAAGTTGCTGGAGCAGAAAAACCTCCACAAAAGGCTCGTCGCCATCGCATGTAGCCTGAAAAGCGAAGCGGAAGCTCAAAACAGTGGAAGATGCACTCAGAATCAGATGGAGCAAAGTACTCAACACCGCAGACAAATACGGCGACAGTCGCCGAACAAAGAGCTACCCAAAGCGAAAACTGCTGCCCGAATTTGATGAGGAGGCCGTAGAGCCCCCGCAATCAAAGAGCAAGGAGGCCCGGTCGGATAGACGACCCCATGGCAAACATAGAGCGGCAAACGGTGCCGCACACAAGCCGACACGTGATCCGCACAATGATTCGCATCAAAAAGATGGCCCAGTTAGATCTATCTACGGGCCAAGAAAGCAAGCTCTAGTAAGCAACGCAACACATCAAGTACCCGAACATCACGGTACACCTAAATATAGGGGCGCCGCACACCCCCTATGTTTCACCGATGAGGTGCTGGATTATGAATTTCCAGCAGGATTCAAGCCCGTAAACATAGAGGCATACGACGGAACAACGGACCCTGGAGTCTGGATTGAGGATTACATCCTGCACATACACATGGCTAGAGGATATGACCTCCACGCCATAAAATACTTACCCCTCAGGCTCAAAGGGCCAGCCCGGCATTGGCTTAAAAGCCTCCCAGAAAACACCATTGGAAGTTGGGAAGAGCTCGAGGATGCTTTTAGGGCAAATTTTCAAGGGACCTATGTCCGACCTCCGGATGCAGACGATTGAAGTCACATAACCCAACAATCCGGAGAGTCAGCCTGAAAATTCTGGAATACATTCCTTACTAAAAAGAACCAAATAGTCGACTGTCCGGACGCCGAAGCCTTAGCAGCTTTCAAACACAACGTCCAAGACGAATGGCTCGCCGCACACCTCGGCCAAGAAAAGCCAAGAACAATGGCCGCATTAACAAGCCTCATGACCCGCTTTTGCGGGAGAGAGGACAAATGGCTGGCAAGATGCGCAAATACCAATGACCCAAGTACATTCGAAGTCGTGGATGGAACGGAAACCACGACGCAGCAAGGACCAGCGTCGGACCAAGGGAAACAACCCGAAGATCACGGCAGTCAACGCCGGATTCAAAAGCTCTCGGCAGAATCATAAAAAGCTGCCCCTTAAGGATAACAGGGAAGAGCTATCTAACTTAAACAAAATCTTGGACAAGATATGCCAAATCCACGATTCTCGGGAAGCCTGCAAACCATACCCACAGAGATTGTTGGGTCTTCAAGCAGTCCGCAAACTCAACGCCCGAACACAAGGCTCGACACACCAAGCGAGGACGATGATGAACCCCACAAGCAGAGCACCGGAAAACAAAAATTTCCCACAAGAAATCAAAACAAGAAACTCACTTCACGTGACAAAAGGGAAAATAGAGCGGCGCCCATAGAGGTATCGCGCCATACGGCCTATCCCGGAGGAGTCCGCCACCGTTGTTAAAACCAATCACCTTCGACCATCGAGATTACTCTAGAAGTATACGGAATGCAGGTTGGACTGCCTTGATATTAGATCCGATAATTGGCGGACTCCAATTTACTCAAGTCCTAATGGACGGCGGCGGTGATCTAAACCTGCTATATCGTGACACAATCCGCAAAATGGGGATAGACCCAACCAAATTTCGCCATAGCAACACTTCCTTTCAAGGGGTAATGCCAGGCCCATATGCCCATTGTACGGGCTCTCTAGTGCTAGAAGTTGTGTTCGGCTCACCCGACAACTTCCGCCGTGAAAAGTTAAACTTCCACCTCGCCCCATTTACAAGTAGCTATCAAGCACTATTGGGACGCGAAGCTTTCGCCCGCTTTAACGCAATACCGCATTATGCATCTCTCACACTTAAAATGCCCGGTCCACGCGGCATCATCTCGTTAAAGGGAAACATCGAGGGTTCCTCGAGTCCGGAAAATCGTGCGGTTGCCTTAACAGCCACACAATAAACCGGCTTCACCAATAAAAGCACTTAGACAGGTCGTCCAGACCCCGGACACGGCTGGACGAGTCCGGCGTAAACATACAAGGGCTTACTAGACGCATACCCCCGTACAAGGGGCTCCGCGCATGCACAACAAGAGACAATAAAGCTCAATTTTATTCATTTTTTGAATTGTACTTCGTTTATTTAATATAACGTACATTTTCAAGACGATCTTTTTCAACTAAGTTCCTCTCTTTTCTGAGATGAACACCGTGCTACACCCGTCAGGATACGGCACAACGGAGACACAGACGCCGACGTGCGAGGGACCCGTTGCAAGGATTCTTTTTAGATTAAGACCCCAGCGTAAACCTTTTTTTACTGTCTCTTGTTGATACACATCCCCGGTTTCTTGCTATAACCGAGGAGGAGGCTGGCATTTTGGCATAGGCCACGTCCGAATTTTTATGCGTGCACTGGACAATTGTGGGCTTATTACCAAGGGCGTTGTTCGCCCATTTTCATAAAGACCGAATACCTTAGGGAGTGTTCGGCGTCTCGAGTTAGGCCTTATATGCATCAGCTCGAATCATGTCTTTGGTCAAATGTTGGGTTTGCCCGGCTCCCGTGTTTTGCTGCCTTACGCCCGCTCTATCGGCTAATGCGGCACTAGGAGAACTATCGCGATTGTGCCCGGTTCGCCAAAGTAGCACCTCGAGAGAAAGCCGAAAACTGACTGTCATGATATAGCGTGAGACTGGTCAACCACTCGATGACCCACTGGAATCTTTAGAATTCCTCCGCATTGACGAAGGGCCGTTTCCGGTCAGTACATACGCCGCTTGACCGGGTGAGCGGTGGCCCTAGGGGCTATATAGTAGCCCCACTGTCGAACTCCTATGGCTAAGTGAAAGTGATAAAGCATTATAGTCCGGTTGCCTAGTTTGCTGCGCTATCACCTCCTTTGTAGGACCAAGACGTTGGATCAAGTGTGAAAAGGCGTTTTCTGCAAACACCCCCGCATTATATGCGTGGGGGTTGAAGCCAAAGACTGCCATCTTTCAGGTTATATACACATATACATTAACGGCCGCACAGGAGGTATTTTAATTCTTGAAGGCACAAGTATAAAAAGCTTTTATTCCATCAAAACTTTGTTTCACAATAATACATGTTATTCGAACATAATATCCTTCGAGCACTGCGTCTCTATTAAACGAGCGCCCTGCAGAACTTCCTGAAAATAGTGCTCGGCAATGTACTCGGCTTCCGTCTCAATCTTGGGATGCAACATCGGTGGCCTTCATCTCCGCCCAAGATATGTCTTGACACGGGCAAGAGCCATCCGCGCACCCTCTATGCATGCTGACCGCCTCATTGCTTTGATATGCGGCACCGCACCAAGGAACTGCTGCACCAAGCCAAAATAACTCTTCGGCTCAGGCCTTTTCGGCCACAAATGAGTCACGACATCCTTCATGGCAAGTCCGGACAACCTATTCAGCTCCGCCAATTCGGCCAAACGATCGCTTAATGGAAGTGGACGCCTGGATTACGTAATCTGCGACCAAAAAGCTCTTCCATCTCGTGATCCTTTTGATCTCCGAAGTGTTCGACGCGTCCATGACACTCGCCGCCAAGTCCGTATAAGCATCCTCCGCACTCCACAGCCGGTCCAACTGAGCATATTTAGGATCCGTGAACTTCCTCCGCAGCAGAAAGGGCTTTCCAGCCGCGATATCTCCGGCCTGACGTAGCTCCTCCTTCATAGCTCTCATCGCAGAGCGAGCATCCTTGGCCTCGGTGGTGGCCTTCTTCAGGTCCTCTTGCTCCGCTCGACCTTCTTTTTCAAGAAGCTCGCAGCGGTCGGTAGCATTCTTCAACTTCACGGCCATCTCGGCCATTTCCTTCTTGCTTCGGCAGTGAGCAGCCTGTTCGGCTTTTAGCTCTTCGGCCGCCTTTAAGGCAGCCGCATCACTTTTTCTGGCCTACTCCTTGGCTCGGTCAAGCTCCGCCTGAAGGTTCTCCATGGCACCGGCTCCATCTGCATCAAGCATACATGTTGTAAGGCACGAGCATCAAGCTCCCTTACCAGGTGTCCGCGGAGAAACTGCATACCTTGTGACTCGTCAAGCCGCTTATTGACAAGCGCGATGTCGGCATCCGCCACGTCAAGTTGCCGCTTTAGTTCGGCAAATTTATCGATCCGGCTAGCCACGGACGCTCCGCCACCTACATAGGAAGGGCGACATATTATAGTTGGGATTATGATCCTCGCACGCTGTCATTTTGACAACGCACCGAGTCTCGAGGCTACTATCTACACAGGCGCATCTTATATATGCGGAACCGTCAAAAGGTACATCATTGCATCGTACCTCAAAACCCGTCGAAGAACTCCTGGCGGCCTCGTACAACCCGCTTCATGGACGAAATTTTTTCAATCACCGTACCCATCAATGCACGGTGATCCTCGAGATAGACGCCGCTCGAGCAGATCCTTCAACTCCTCCGACCGTGCACTAGGAGGTGTCGGACTCGTCGATGTCCTTTTTCGAAGGCCAGACACGGAGGGCTCTGGGGGGCCCTACGACCGCCCTCCGCCCCTGCCGGATTCGGAGAAACCCTCCGCGACGACACCTCAGTATCGTCCGCCTCACTAGGCGGTACGGCAGGGGGAGGCGTTCCGCTCTCCATCATCTCCGGACGAAGATCCCCTAAAGACGAGCTCTCCTGAGAAGGGCTGAGATCCGAACTACAAGGTAAAATTTCGGTCATCTTCAGAAATAAAACAGGGATGTCTCTTATTTTAAAACTCCCCTCTCTACTTACGGCTCGCTGGAGGGCTGATCTCCTTGGGGAAATAGTGCGGCCGGGGCATCTCCCGGTGCAGGACCCTCTGGCGAAGATTTCTTCCCCCGCTTTGAGGCCTTGGTCTCCGGATCTTCAGAGGCGGTCCTCTTCTCCCCTTGGATGGAGGGATTCTCGATCCCTCCTTTCTTGATAACCTCCTTCGCGGAGGCAGTAGCTTCCTTGTTCCCCCTTCACCTTCTTCCAAAGGCGCAGCCTCTAGCATCCTGGTTAACACGGGATCCGGCGTGGTCTCAGGGAGGGGGGCCGGACACCTGATCAGTTTTGCTTTCGCTATCCACTCCTGTTTAAGGGACAACTCTTTTAAGGGCAAGTTTATGATAAATATACGGATAGCGTGTCCTGCACAGGACTACTTACTTGAGTATCCGGCGATTGCAGCTCAGACTGCGTCCTCGGTCAAGTCCGGACACATTGCTTGTGATCCGAAGAACAGTTTGTACATCTCCACGGGCGTTGCGCCCATAAAATGTTGGAGAGCTCGTGGTCCCTCCGGATTGAACTCCCACAGGCGGAGGGGGCGACGTTTGCAGGGCAGGATGCGACGAATCATCATGACCTGCGCTACTACGACCAGATTGATCTCTCTCTCTTGAAGGTCTCGAATACGGCCCTGCAACAAGGACACGTCCTTGGACGTCCCCCAGTCAAGCCCTTTATTGACCCATGACGCCACCATGTGGAGGACCCGGCGAAAGGCAGGTGGCGCCACCCATTTGGTGCCCCTGGGAGCTGTGATATAAAACCACTCTTGTTGCCATAGACTGAGCTCCTCTTGAAAAGAGCCCTCGGGCCATGAAACATCAACATTCTTGCTTATAACAGCCCCTCCACTTTTCTGCTGTTGCCCCTTGATCATCTTTGGCTCCACCTTGAAGGTCTTGAGCCACAATCCAAGTGAGGGGTAATGCGGAGGAAGGCTTCGCATACGACGATGAACGATGAGATGTGGAGGATGGACTCCGGATCCAAGTCATGAAATTCCAGCCCGTAATAAAACATGAGCCCCCTCATGAAGGGGTCCGCCGGGAAGCCTAGCCCCCAAAGGAAGTGAGACGCGACACCATGATTTCACCGGGCTTGGGAGTGGGAATAACCTGCCCTTGGGCAGGCAGCCTATGCGAGATTTCACCGGTTAGATACCTGGCATCTCTTAGCTTTGGGACGTCTTCTTCTGTGACGGAGGAAGGCATCCACCAGCCTTGAAGGTCGGAGCCGGACATCATCGAAGGTCCGAAGCGCCTGAATCTGGAGCTTTGGGTGTTGGAACTTCGAGGCGAGGGCGGATTCGATTGAGATTGAGAAAAGGAGCGGGCCTTGGTCTCTTTATAAAAGGTTGAGTACTAGGAGCCCTCCCGTGACCGTTCGGGACTCGCCCGATAGAGGAGGCGTGCTAACCGCACGATCAAGTTACCCACGCCCGTATTAATGAGAATCCCGGAATAAGGGACACGATCTCTGCTTTGACAAGACGTGCCAAGGAAACCGCCTCGCTAAACGCTACCGAGGTGGGACAAGAAAAGCGATTCAATAAAGGCTTGGCCGTGGTGTGATATCACGCCGCGAGAATCGTCGCCAGATTGAACTTGTGTAAATATTATTCTCTCTACGGTGGTATGTGGAACTTATTTTGCGAGCGGACACTATCCTTGTGATCAAAATCTTCTATGAAGTATTCGGAGGAGGAACCCGCCTTGCAATTCGAAGACAATATGCGTGCGGACTAAATCGTCATTGAAGCCCTGGTTCAGGGAGCTCTTGAGGGAGTCCTGGATTAGGGGGTGTCCGGATGGCCGGACTATAGCCTTTGGCCGGACTCCTGGACTATGAAGATACAAGATTGAAGACTTTGTCCCGTATCCGGATGGGACTTTCCTTGGCGTGGAAGGCAAGCTTGGCGATACGGATATGTAGATCTCCTACCATTGTAACCGACTCTGTGTAACCCTAACCCTCTTCGGTGCCTATATAAACCGTAGGGTTTTAGTCCGTAGGACAAACAACAATCATACCATAGGCTAGCTTCTAGGGTTTAGCCTCTCTGATCTCGTGGTAGATCTACTCTTGTACTACCCATATCATCAATATTAATCAAGCAGGAGTAGGGTTTTACCTCCATCGAGAGGGCCCGAACCTGGGTAAAAACATCGTGTCCCTTGTCTCCTGTTACCATCCGCCTAGACGCACAGTCCGGGACCCCCTACCCGAGATCCGCCGGTTTTGACACCGACAGTTCCTGTTTAGTAATAAATAATTCATCTAGCCTATGTTTAGATGTGGTTTTATGTTTTAATTAGTGTTTGTGCCAAGTAGAACCTTTGGGAAGACTTGGGTGAAGTCTTTATGATCATGCTGTAAAAAACAGAAACTTTAGCGCTCACGAGATGTGCTGTCATTTTTTACTGGAAAGTGATTTAGGTTGATTCTTTTCGCAGATGATTAATATACAAATTCCTCAGGTCCACCAATTTATTTCAGAATTTTTGGAGATCCAGAAGTATACGTTTGAAACAGATTACTACAGACTGTTCTATTTTTGACAGATTCTGTTTTCTATGTGTTGTTTCTTATTTTGATGAATCTATGAGTAGTATCGGAGGGTATGAACCATAGATAAGTTGGAATAAAGTAGATATTACACCAATATGAATTTATAATGAGTTCACAACAGTACCTAAGTGGTGATTTATTTTCTTATACTAACGGAGCTTACGAAGTTTTCTCGTTAAGTTTTGTGTTGTGAAGTTTTCAAGTTTTGGGTAAAGATTCGATGGACTATTGAATAAGGAGTGGCAAGAGCCTAAGCTTGGAGATGCCCAAGGCACCCCAAGGTAATATTCAAGGACAACCAAAAGCCTAAGCTTGGGGATGCCCCGGATGGCATCCCCTCTTTCATCTTCGCTCATCGGTAACTTTACTTGGAGCTATATTTTTATTCACCACATGATATGTATTTTGCTTGGAGCGTCATTTTATTTTGTTAGTATTTCCTTGCTGTTATTTAGAATAATGTTTGCATCTCTATTTTCAATAAAAATGTCAAGGATAGCCTTTACCATGCTTATTTTGCAAGTATACATGTTGCTGTTTGAAAACAGAAAGTTTACCGCTGTTGCAAAAATTCCCTAGAAAAGTCAGAATATGATAAAATGTTGAAACTTTTTGCATAATAAGCTCTGATAAATTTTCTACAGTGTGGTAGAATTTCATAATGTTTGGAGTTAGGGAAGTATGATGAATCTTGCATTCTTTATAGACTGTACTGTTTTGGCAGATTGCTGTTATGTTTGCATTGTTTGCATATGTTTGCTTGTTTAATGATTCTATTTGAGGATAGGAGTATTAAATATGCAGAGACATTTAGTATTCAATGTTGAATAATAATCTTACTGATTTGTTACAGTAGAGAATGATAAGGTTTTTGCATTGGCTTATACTAACTTATCTCACGAGTTCTTGTTGAGTTTGGTGTGGATGAAGCTTTCGAGATTTAAGAAACCGTGGTATGAGAGGAATTAAGGAGACACAAAAGCTCAAGCCTGGGGATTCCCAAGGCATCCCAAGATAATATTTCAAGAAGTCTCAAGCGTCTAAGCTTGGGGATGCCCCGGTTGGCGTCCCACCTTTCTTCTTCAACAACTATTGGTTAGTATCGGTTGATCCTAAGTTTTTGCTTCTTCACATGATGTTTGCTATTGTTAGAATGTAAATTTATTTTGTTTTGCTTACCGTTTGAATAAAATATCAACATCTGAAATTATTAAATGGGAGAGTCTTCACATAGCTAAATAATTATTTAACTACTCATTGATCTTCACTTATATCTTTCGGAGTAGTTTGTTATTCATTCACGTGCTTCACATATATCCTATGAGTAAATGGTTCAATGAATTGAATATAATAAATCTGAAATTATATATGTTTCATATGCTTATCCCATGGGGAGTAATGACTTCACATATAAGAAATAGAGGTGGTAAATTTTTTGAAGGTTATCAAACATTGTATTGGTCACTTGAACAATTCATGAAAGAATATTGAAGGAAGAAAGATTTCACATATAAATATACTATCTTGGACATCTTCTATGATTGTGAGCCCCATTAATTATTTTCAAACCTGAGAAAATTAGTTGAGGTTGGACAAGGAAGAACATAATGAGTTATGCTTGAGTATATTTGTATAGAAGTTATATTGTTATGGATCCTCTAACATGTGGTGCTTGCTATTTAGAATCCTTTGCTAGCCAAAATATCTGTACTAAGCGGGAATACTGCTTGTGCATCCAAAATCCTTGAACCAAGTGTCTTCCATGAGTGTCCACCATATCTACCTATATGCGGTATTTACCTGCCGTTCCAAGTAAATTTCCATGTGCCAAACACTAAACCTTCAAATAATAATATGTTTTGTATGCCCGAATCGCTCATGTAGCGAGTAGGGGCTGTCAGTATCTTCCATGCTAGGTGGGTTATTCTCACGATGAGTGGACTCCGCTCATCATTCATGAGAAAATGGCTGGTGGGATGCCCAGTCCTATGATCAACAGACCAAAAACAAATTCGCAAATAATTTAAACAAACTCCCCCAGGATTGTTGATAGTTGGACGGCACCCGTTGTTTCGGACAAGCCGTGGAGTGTGATTGTTGGTGGAGGGGGAGTAAAATCTTTACCTTTCTGTTTGGGAACCGCCTATAATGTATCTAGTATGGAAGATATTGGGAACTCTTGGTCGTTATGTTGACAATGAAAGCATACCTCTCAAAATTGTTTTCATCTCTGTTTTAGCTTCGAGCTCTGGAACCTCTGCAAATCCCTGCTTCCCTCTGCGAAGGGCCTATCTTTTACTTTTATGCAAGAGTCAGTAGTATTCCTTCTCATTCCAACCTACTCTTTAGTTGGCAAGCATCATGTGATGGAAAGATCTAAGCATATATGGCCATTCAAATATATTTGATCATGGATTATTATTGTTGACATTACCCTTGAGGTAAAAGGTTGGGAGGCGAAACATTAAGACCCTATCTTTCTCTGTGTTCGATGAATGCTATTTGTTCTAAAAATATGCTTTGAGTGGTAGCAATCATGGAAGACTATATGATAGTTGAGTATGTGAGATTTGCTAAATCAAAGCTCTTACGTAGACCCTTCCTGAAAATAAGAAGAATTGCAATTGTTTGATGACTGAGAACATAGTTTGTTAGTTTTCAAGAAAGTTTATGATCTATACTTTAACATGTGAACAGCTTGTTACTTGATCATGAAAAGTTCTATGAGTTGAGCTACTGTTATGACATATAATGATGCTAGAAAAGGTGATTGAAATTATCATTGATCAAACTTGTGCACCTGCTAGCATTCACACTTCATAAATTCTTTCTTTTATCATTTACCTACTCGAGGACGAGCAGGAATTAAGCTTAGGATGCTGATACGTCTTCAACGTATCTATAATTTATGAAGTATTCATGCTATTATATTATCTGTTTTGGATGTTTATGGCTTTACTAAACACTTTTATATTATTTTTGGGACTAACCTATTAACCGGAGGCCCAGCCCATATTGCTGTTTTCTTGCCTATTTCAGTGTTTTAAAAAAAAAAGAATATCAAATGGAGTCCAAACGGAATGAAACCTTCAGGAGAGTTATTTTTGGAACGGAAGCAATCCAGGAGACTTGGAGTAGATGTCAGGGAAGTTTCCAGGTGGCCACGAGGCAGGAAGGCGCGCCTGCCCCCTGGGCGTGCCCCCACCCTCGTGGGCCCCTCGTGGCTCCGCTGACCGACTTCTTTCGCCTATATATATCCATATACCCTAAAAACACCGGGGAACAGAATAGATCGGGAGTTCCGCCGCAAGCCTCTCAGAGCTACCAAAAACCAATCGGGACCCTGCTCCAAGACTGCGGAGGGGGATCCTCACCGTGGCCATCTTCATCATCCCAACGCTCTCCATGACGAGGAGGGAGTAGTTCACCCTCGGGGCTGAGGGTACGTACCAGTAGCTATGTGTTTGATCTCTCTCTCTCTCTCGTGTTCTTGAGGTGATACGATCTTGATGTATCGCGAGCTTTGCTATTATAGTTGGATCTTATGATGTTTCTCCCCCTCTACTCTCTTGTAATAGTTTGAGTTTTCCCTTTCAAGTTATCTTATCGGATTGAGTCTTTAAGGATTTGAGAACACTTGATGTATGTCTTGCATGTGCTTATCTGTGGTGACAATGGGATATCACGTGATCTACTTGATGTATGTTTTGGTGATCAACTTGCGAGTTCCGTGACCTCGTGAACTTATGCATAGGTGTTGGCACGCGTTTTCGTCTTGACTCTCTGGTAGAAACTTTGGGGCACTCTTTGAAGTTCTTTGTGTTGATTGAATAGATGAATCTGAGATTGTGTGATGCATATCGTATAATCATACCCACGGATACCTGAGGTGACATTGGAGTATCTAGGTGATATTAGGGTTTTGGTTGATTTGTGTCTTAAGGTGTTATTCTAGTACGAACTCTATGATAGATTGAACGGAAAGAATAGCTTTGTGTTATTTTACTACGTACTCTTGAATAGATCGATCAGAAAGGATAACTTTGAGGTGGTTGTCGGTGTCGAAACCGGCGGATCTCGGGTAGGGGGTCCCCAACTGTACGTCTAAGGCAGATGGTAACAGGAGGCGGGGGACACAATGTTTACCCAGGTTCGGGCTCTCTCGATGGAGGTAATACCCTACTTCCTGCTTGATTGATCTTGATGATATGAGTATTAAAGAGTTGATCTACCACGAGATTGTAGAGGCTAAGCCCTAGAAGCTAGCCTATGGTATGATTGTTGTTGTCCTATGGACTAAACCCTCCGGTTTATATAGACACCGGAGGGGGCTAGGGTTACACAGAGTCGGTTACAAGGGAGGAGATCTACATATCCGTATTGCCAAGCTTGCCTTCCACGACAAGGAGAGTTTCCATCCGGACACGGGACGAAGTCTTCAATCTTGTATCTTCATAGTCCAACAGTCCGGCCAAAGGATATAGTCCGGCTGTCCGAGGACCCCCTAATCCAGGACTCCCTCAGTAGCCCCTGAACCAGGCTTCAATGACGATTTTGAACACTCCATTGCAAGGCGGGTTCCTCCGAATACTCCATAGAAGATTTTGAACACAAGGATAGTGTCCGGCTCTGCGAAACAAATTGCACATACCATCATAGAGAGAATAATATTTCCACAAATCTAATCTACCGACAGCTTTTCATAATGTGACGTACTGCCGTGGTCGTCATGATGAACCGTTTTTCCGAGCCTGCCACTTCACATGTTGCGAGGCGGTTTTTATTGGCACGTCCTGTCGAAGCAGAGACCGTGTCCTTTTTTTCACGGGATTCTCATCAATACGGGTATGGGTAACCCAATCGTGCCTGTTGGTATGACTCCTCGATTTTTGGCAAGTCCCAAACAGCCACGCGGAGGACGCTTGATATTCATCCTCTTTATAAAGGGGCCTAGGCCTGTCCCCTTCTTCTCGCGCTCAATCGAATCCTTCCCCCACCTCGAGTTCCAACACCCAAGGCTCAGGCTAGGCGCTTTGGACCTACAATCATGTCCGGATCCAACCTTCAAGGTCGGTGGATGCCCTCCTCCGTCACAGAGGAGGACATCAAGAAGCTAAGAGAAGCTAGGTATTTGACCGGCGAAATCTCGCACAGGCTGCCTGCTTAAGGGCAAGTCATTCCCACTCCCGAACGTGGCGAGAGTGTCATATTCGTCTCCCACTTCCTCCGAGGGCTAGGCTTCAGTCTAGATCCCTTTGTCAGAGGGCTCATGTTCTGCTACGGGCTCGATTTCCATGATCTGGCTCCGGATTCCATCCTCCACATCTCGTCGTTCATCGTCGTGTGTGAAGCCTTCCTCTGCATTACCCCACACCTCGGCTTATGGCTCAAGACCTTCAATGTGAAGCCGAAGATGATTGAGGGGCGACACGTAGAGTTCGGAGGTGCCGTAATAAGCAAAAGTGCCGATGTTCCATGGCCAAAGGGTTCCTTCCCGGAGGTGTCCAGTTTATGGCAACGAGAGTGGTTTTATATCACAGCTCCCCGGGGTACTAATCGGGTAGCCTCCCCTGACTTTCGCTCGGGCTCCCCGCCACAACTGGCGTCATGGGTCAACAAGGGGGTGGACTGGGGGCCAGTAAATGATGTGCCGACATTGCAGAGTCGCATTCGAGATCCCCTCAAGAGAGATGTCAGCCTTGTTAAGGTAATGCAAGTCATGCTAGTTCATCGAGCCCTGCCTTGCAAACGTCGACCTCTCCCTATGTGAGAGTTCAACCCGGAAGGACCGTGAACTATTCAGCACTTCTTCAGCGTGACGCTCGAAGAGATGTACAGATCGTTCTTCGGATCACAAATAGAGTGTCCGGACACCTCCGAGGATGCGGGCTTGAACTGCAATCGTCCAGACACTCAAGTAAGTAATTCCGCGGCCGAACACGTTGTCTTTTAATTTATCACAACATCATTGTGAAAAGTCGCCTTTTGACCAGGACTGGATAAAAAAGGCGAAGATGATCAGGTGTCCGGCCCCCTTCCCGAGAGTTCACCGGATCCTATACTAGCCAGGATGCTTGAGCTTGCGCCTTATCAAGCACCATCAGGGGAAGGTAAAGGGAGGAACAAAGAAGCCGAGAGCGAGACTCACTCACTATTCATCCAAACCGGGGGAATTAGTGCCTCCATGAAGGAGGATAACCAGGGGGAAGAATCTAAAATTCCCTCTCCCCAGGGAAGGAAGAGGACCGCCTCTGAAGACCTTGAAGTAATGGTCTCCAAGTGAGGGAAGAATCATTTGTCGAAGGGTCCTACCCCGGAGGGCATCCTTACCGCACAGTACCCGCAAGGGGACCAGCCCTCTACCGAGCTGTAAGTAAACGAAAGTACTTTATAGTAAATATGTCCTGCTTCATTTCCGAGAACGATAACCGAGGCATGTGTCTTGTAGTTCGGATCGTAGCCCTTCTCGACAGAGTTCGTCTTCGGGGGATCTTCTTCCGGAGATGATGGAGAGCGAAACACCTCCCCGTGCCTCCCCGCCTCGTGAAGCGGGCAACCCTGAGGTGTCGTCACGGAGGATTTCTCCTGATCCGCAAGGTCAGAAGGTAAACCTTCGGCCAACCGAAGTCTGGGGTATTCGGCTCCTAAGGAGAGCAACAGAAAGAGTTCGGAACCGTCCGGCAAAGCGATCGACGACGACCGTTAATCTTCTGGAGCAAGCGGCTATCTCAGAAACGCATCGTGCGCTAATGGGCACGGTGGTTGAGAGGATTTCATCCGCCGAAAGCGGGTTGCATGAAGCTTTTATGAGTCTGCTGAAAGGCTTTGAGGTACGTAAAGTAATATATATTTTTTGGATGATACCGCACACACTAGGTGTGGCCTATGTAGATAGTAGCCCCTGAGACTCTGGTTTCTGTCTAAAAAGACAACAAATAGAGGATCATAGTCCCATGTAATAACCGTGCTGCTTTCATGTGCAGGTGGTTGCGGGTCCGGTGGCTAGCCAGACTGGTGAGTTTGCCGAACTGAAGCGGCAACTTGATGCGGCAGATGTCGACATCGCGCTTGTAAACAAGCAGCTTGACGAGGTACAGGGTGTGTATTCTCCTAGGATCAATACATATTAAGAGGAGCATGATGCTAGTATCTGTAATATGCTATGACTGCAGATGGAGCTGTCGCCGTGGAGACCCTTCGGGCAGAACTTGCCCGAGCCAAGGAATAAGCCAGGAAGAGCGATGCGGCCGCCCTGAAGGCGGTCGAAGAGCTAAGAGCCGAACAGGCTGCCCATTGCCAGAGCAAAGAGAAAATAGCCAAGATGGCTGTTGAGCTGAAGGATGCCGCCGGCCAATATGAGCTTCTTGAAAATGAAAGCCAAGTGAAGGCGGCGGAACTGAAGGAGGCCATGGAAGCGGCCAAGGAAACCCGCTCGCAAATCAGAGCGGTGAAGGAGGAACTCCGTCAATCCGGAGATATTGCGGCTGGGAAGCCCTTTTTGTTGCGACGAGGTTTGGAGACCAAGTATGCCCTCTCGATAAATTATGGAGTTCTCAGACGCTGCATTTGGATTTAGCAATGCGGTACCGATGCGACCAAGTTTTTCAAAGATTAGAAGGATCATGTAGTGGAAAGGTTGTTCTGGTCATAGTTCCGCACTCCAACGCGTCCGCTGCTGTTAAATGAACAAATGGCCAAGTGGGCCGAGCTCCATAGGTTGTCCGGACTTGCTATGAGGTCCGTCGTGGATCACCATTGGCCGGAGGGACCGAGGCCGAATAGTTATTTTGGTCTAGTGCAACAATTCCTTGGTGCTATGCCGCATATCGATGCTGTGAAGAGGTCGGCGTGCATAGAGGGTGTGCGGATGGTTCTTGCCCGTGTCAAGACATACTGGGCAGAGATGGAGGCCACCACTATTGCATCCCAGAGTTCGGCGGTAGGTCGGGTATCGGCCGAGCACTATTTTGAAGAAGTCTTAGAAGGCGCTCGTATAATAGAGGCTCAAAGGTTTCAAGCGTATCATGTTCTAGTGACATGTATCTCAATTGTAAGAACAATGCTTATTAAATTATAAAGGCTGTGTTTATACTTTTGCCCGAAAGTATTATGATGCCTCCCGTATGCGCCGCTTATGCATATATGTATATAACCTGAAAGTTGCAAATGCCGGCTTTAGCCCCCACGCATATAATGTGGGGTGTTCGCAAAACGCCAGATTCACACTTGATCCAACATCTTGGTCCATTAAGGAGGTGATAGCGCAATAACGGGCAATCAGACTATATTGCTTTAACACTTTCACTTAGCCATAGGAGTTTGACGGTGGGACTACTATATAGCCCCTGGTACCTCCGCGCTCATCCGAATACGGGGCGCGTACATACATGACAGGGAAACGGCCCTTCGTTAATGCAAGGGAATCCCGAAGATTCCGCTAAGTCATCGAGTGGTTGACCAATCTCGCGCTTTATCATGACAGTCAGTTCTCGGCTTTCGCTAATGAGGTGCTCGTCCGGATGAACCAGGGCACAATCGCAGTAGTTCTCGCGGTGCCACCTTAGCCGATAGAGTGGAACGTAAGGTAGCAGAACGCGGGAGCCGGGCAAACCCAACATTTGACCAAAGACATGATTCGGAGCTGATGCATATACGGCCAAACTCGCGACGCCGAACACTCCCTAAGGTATTCGGTCTTTTCAACATATACCGAGCTGAATAACGCCCTTGATGATGATCCTTGAGTGTCCAGGTACGTGCATTGTTCTGACGTGGCGAAATGCCAATAACGTCAGCATCGCTCTCGTTTATGTTGAGTATCCAGACGATGTGAAGCAACAAGAGACAATAAAAAAGGTTTACGCAGGGTCTTAATCTAAAAATAAACCTTTGAGCGGGGCCCTGCTGCATGTCTGCGCCTGTGTCTCCATTGTGCCGTATCCTGGAAGGGTGTAGCACGATTACCATTGTAGTCCTTTTACATGCGGGAAGCCCCTGGTACCGCCTATGAGGGTAAATCCATCGAACAAATCTTAGGTATATCTAAGCTGTTACAGCTAGTGTTGTGCCGGACTCGTCTAGCCGTGTCCGCGGTCTTGACGACCGATCATTTATTCTGGTTGGAGAGGTCGTTTAGTGTTCGACTGCTAAATCCGCCACACGTTCTTCCGCGCATAAGGAACACTCGATATTTCCACTAATTGTGATGATGCCACGTGGACCGGGCATCTTAAGCTTAAGAGAAGCGTAATGCGGTATTGCATTAAAACGAGCAAAAGCTGCTCTTCCGAGTAGTGCTTGATAGCCAATTCGGAATGGAGCGATGTCGAAGGTTAACTTTTCGCTTCGTAAGTTGTTGGGAGAACCGAATACAACCTCTAGTACTAGAGAGCCCGTGCAGCGGGCCTCTGGGCCTGGTATTACTCCCTTAAAGGTAGTATTACTGTGGCTGATTCTTGTCGGTTCTATCCCCATTTTGCAGAATGTGTCCTGATATATCAGATTAAGACTACTGCCAACGTCCATAAGGACTCGTGTGAGATGGTATCCGTTGATTATTGGGTCTAACATCAAGGCAGCCAATCCTCCGTGCCAGATACTTGTCAGGTGACCCCTGCGATCAAAAGTGATCGGGCATGCCGACCAGGGGTTGAACTTAGGGGTGACGGGCTCTACGGCGCGTGTGTCTCGGAGTGCATGTTTGCTTCTCCTCTTCGTCACGTGAATCATGTTCACTGTTTTGACCTCTGGTGGGAATTTTTTTTCTGTCCCCCAGTGCTTTGCTCGCAAGGCTCGTCCTCGTCTTCACTTGGTATCTCCCTCCCCTTATGTTTGGCCTTTAGCTTAACGGCCTGCTTGAAGACCCAACATTCTCTGTGGGTGTGATTTGCAGGTTTATCGGGGGTGCCATGAATCTGACATAATTTGTCTAGAATCTTGTTTATGCTGGACGGTCCATCTCTGCTGCCTTTGAAAGGCTTTTTCCGCTGACCCGATCGAGAGCCCCTGAATCCGGCATTTACCGCCGTGTTGTCTGGGCTGTCTTCGTTATTTTGACGTTTGCTTTTACCGCGTCGTGGTTTTCCATTGCCATCTCTGACTTTGGATGTGCCTGGGTCGCTGGTGCTACTTAGGGCTAGCCAACTATCTTCGCCCGCGCAAAAGCGGGTCATGAGGCTTGTCAGAGCTGCCATTATTCTCGGTTTTTCTTGGCCAAGGTGTCTGGCGAGCCATTCGTCTCAGACGCTGTGTTTGAAAGCTGCTAAGGCTTCGGCGTCCGGGCAGTCGACCATTTGGTTCTTCTTAGTGAGAAATCTGTTCCAAAGCTTTCGGGCTGACTCTCCGGGCTGTTGAATTATATGACTTAAATCGTCTGCATCCGAAGGTCGGACATAGGTCCCTTGAAAATTAGCCGTAAAAGCATCCTCAAGCTCCTCCCAACTTCCAATTGAGTTTTCGGGGAGGCTCTTCAGCCAGTGCCGAGCTGGTCCTTTCAGCTTGAGGGGCAAGTACTTGATGGCGTGGAGATCGTCTCTGCGAGCCATATGGATATGGAGGATAAAGTCTCAATCCGCACCCTGTGGTCTGTTGTTCCGTCGTACGCCTCTATGTTCACGGGTTTGAATCCTTCTGGAAATTCGTGGTCCAGCACCTCATCGGTGAAACATAGGGGGTGTGCGGCACCCCTGTATTTGGATGTGTCATGGCGTTCTGACGGTTGTAGTGTTTGGTTTTGGTTGTGCGCTGGAGCACGTTTCCTAGATCCATAGATGGATCTGGTCACGCCGGCTTTCTGACGCAAGTCCTCACGTGAATCGTGTGCTAACTTATGTGCGGCCTTGTTAGCCACTCTATCGCGGCCATGAGGTGGTCTATCCGACTGGTCGGCCGTTTTGTTTTTCGGCTGTGTGGGCTCTAAGGCCTCATCATCAAATTCAGGCAACAGCTTGCACTTTGGATAGCTCATTGTGTGGTAACTACCACCATACTTTTCTTCAGTGTCAAGCACTTTGTTCCATCTACTGTTGAGTGTATTCTGCGCGACCTTAAGCCTTTGCTTCTGCTTCTTCAGGCTCCTCGCGGTGGCAATAAGCCTTCTGCGGAGGCTCTCTTATTCCAAGTGCCTTTCCAGGATGATGTGTGCATCCTCGTCCGGACTGTTTTCCTCTCCGGAGGGAGGTTGATGAGCTTTATCCTTGGCGTCGCTGTGATCGGATAGCGGATCCGTACTATGTTCACCATTTGCGGGTTCATCCTGCTCTATCGCTGGGTCAATGTGGTCGTCGTTTCCTCTGGAGTCGACTGGGTGTTATTTTCTCTTGCGCTGTTATCGCTGTTTTTGCCGAGGCGGATTTGGAGCGGCGCCTACTCCGACGCTTTGGTTGCTTCTCGAGGGAGCTATCCTTCGCTGCATCCTTCCGTTCCTTGTCATTGTTTTCTTTGGGTGTATCCACCATGTATATGTCATGTGATGAAGTGGCTGTCCAGCGCCTCGGGCGATGGTTCTGCTCTCTCTCGCATCATCGTCCATGACGTCGATGTCTTCGGAGTCAAAATCGAGCATGTTGGTTAAATCGTCGACAGTGGCTACTAAGTGGGTGGTGGGTGGGGAGCGAATTTCTTCGTCATCCGCATCCCATTCTAGCCGGATATAGTTTGGCCCAGGTTCTCCTGACAAGGAGAGATACCTTAATGAATTTAGCACATCGCCAAAAGGCGAGTGCTGAAAGATATCCGCGGAGGTAAACTCCATAATCGGCGCCCAATCAGATTCGATAGGCGTGGACGCGGGCGGCTCGGAGTCCGTGGCCGGGGACAAATCCAACAGTTCAGCAACACGGGTCTCGTAGGAGGTGAAGTCAGTATTCGGCGCTATCGCCACTGAGTGTGCGGCCTCCGTGGCGGGGTCCATCCACCCGTCCACAGATGGCACAATTTGTTCCAGATTGAGGGCTGGAGTAGTTGCAGGTGTGATCTCCCGAACACTGTCCGACGGCAGAGCTAAATCATGCTCGTCGTGATTGTGCGGCACACCTGACATGGGCTCGAATCTGCCGAAGATCAAGTCTCCGCGGATGTCGGCAGTGTAATTCAAGTTTCCAAATCTGACCTAGTGGCCAGGGGCGTAGCCTTTGATCTGCTCCAGATGGCTGCTTAATTGGCCCGCAGACGAAGCCGAATACGAAGATCTGTCCGGGAGGAAAACCTCACTGGATCGCATCGTTGCCGATGATCGAAGGAGCCATCAAGCCTTATGGTGACGGCATAGTGGAACTCTCAATGAAAGCACCAATGTCGGTGTCAAAACTGGCGGATCTCGGGTAGGGGGTCCCGAACTGTACGTCTAAGGCGGATGGTAACAGGAGGCGGGGGACACAATGTTTACCTGTGTTCGGCCCTCTCGATGGAGGTAATACCCTACTTCCTGTTTGATTAATCTTGATGATATGAGTATTACAAGAGTTGATCTACCACGAGATCATAGAGGCTAAGCCCTAGAAGCTAGCCTATGGTATGATTGTTGTTGTCCTACGGACTAAACCCTCTGGTTTATATAGACACCAGAGGGGGCTAGGGTTACACAGAGTCGGTTACAAGGGAGGAGATCTACATATCCGTATTGCCAAGCTTGCCTTCCGCGCCAAGGAGAGTTCCATCCAGACAGGGGACGGAGTCTTCAACCTTGTATCTTCATAGTACAACAGTCCGGCCAAAGGATATAGTCCGGCTGTCCGAGGACCCCCTAATCCAGGACTCCCTCAGTGGTTTCGTACCCTACAATAATCAATTCGTTTGTTCTCCGCTATTAGTGACTTTGGAGTGACTCTTTGTTGCATGTTGCGAGATAGTTATATGATCCAATTATGTTATTATTGTTGAGAGAACTTGCACTAGTGAAAGTATGAACCCTAGGCCTTGTTTCAACGCATTGCAATACCATTTGTGCTCACTTTTATCACTAGTTACCTTGCTGTTTTTATATTTTTTCAGATTACAAAAACCTATATCTACCATCCATATTGCACTTGTATCATCATCTCTTCGCCGAACTAGTGCACCTATACTATTTACCATTGTATTGGGTGTGTTGGGGACACAAGAGACTCTTTGTTATTTGGTTGCAGGGTTGTTTGAGAGAGACCATCTTCATCCTACACCTCCCATGGATTGATAAACCTTAGGTCATCCACTTGTGGGAAATTTGCTACTGTCCTACAAACCTCTGCACCTGGAGGCCCAACAACGTCTACAAGAAGAAGGTTGTGTAGTAGACATCACACCCCTCCACTCACTGACCGCACCGACGTCTTCCCCGTGCAACGGTGATCCTCCCCAGCCCCTCAACCTCGTCGCCGGAGTACCTAAGCCGCCGCCCCAAGATCCAGTGCCGCCGCTGTCGCTCTCCAACTCAGTGGCCATCTCCTCCCCGTGCCTCCCCGACAGCCGCCCTTCCTCTGAATCGATGCGGCGGGCCACGCCGAGCTCGCCGGTGGCCGCGCCATGGCCGGAGACAACCAGAGCCGGCCGTCCCCCTCGCGTGAAGCTCGCCTGGTCCTCCTCTGTTCCACGCGAGGAACAGAGGGAGGAAGAAGACGAGCACCCGACCCCTCCCCCCGCGCTTGGGCCCCACGCGCCAGTGGCCCAGCGCCCTGCTGACGTGGATAAGTGGAAACGGCTTTTGCCCATGTACGCTTTCATCCAACGAAAGCGTATTCTTCCTGTGCTTCAGCTCAAAGTACGTTTTCTTTTATTGAAAGCGCCTTTCCCTATGTTTCAGCCCAGAATGCTTTTTCTTAATCAGAAAGCGTATTTATAATTTTGCGCCTCTGTCTTATCCACTCAGGGACCTGTCTGTGAATATTCTTTTTGCAGAAAAGTCCCTGATTTTCATCACTTCATAACTCCGCAACCGTAACTCCGATTGAGGTGAAACCAACGCTCACGTCTTCGTCTCGTCGAATTATTTCCGTTGGTATCATTTTCATTATGTTTTCACACAGTGAAAATGACCACTTTGCCCTTGCACGTAAACAGCCCCCTCTGAGAGAGTACTATTTCCGACAAATCTTTCCGTGATCGTTCCGCACTTTTTTCGGAGTATTCCCTGAACCCCAGGCAAGCCATCCTCTTATCATGAGCCCCGAACTTGCATGTTGACTTTGCTTGCACCTTGTGTGTGTGTTTAGTTGTAGTAGTTTCTTGTCTGTTCCGTCTGCTGTTATTTTAGTCGTGCTATATGTTCTATTATCTGTCTTGCATGTTGATGCTTTCATAAAATAATTTGACATGCTAGTTTGCTGTTGTTACTGATAATATCATGCCTATGTCTAGTTTAGTTTCATGTTAGTAGTATCGATGTTATGATAATTCTATTGCACTGATAAGTTTGCTAGTACTTTGTATTGCCATTTTTCGCATGCTATCATTGTTCTTTTGAAATGCTTGATGTTTGTTACTGCATTGGTATGTTGCATGTTAGTTATTGCATTCATGTTAATAATGCTCGCATGATGATTGATGATGGAGAAGTTAATAATATAACTTAATAATAAACCTCCTCCGTCATCATTGGGATATCATAGTGCCACCCAAATCGAGCTTTCTCCGGTGCAACCACATTTACCTTATGAGGAGGTCCTAGCTGGGTCTATTGTCATGCCTCTCGCCGGTGCCTCCCGCGAGGGAAGGTTATGGGCATGCGCTACCCTGATCAGGTAGGCGGACATAACCTTGTGTACTCATTTTTTTATGGTACCTTGTCCCCGTTTGGGACCGTTTTGCCATGACGGTGGCCGTTGGTGTCTTTGGTAGACACGGGGCCACCCAGGACTGAACCCCAAGGGGGTGTTGGTTAGAGTGGCCGGGAGAGTGTCATGGCAGTAGCTCGGTTTTGTCGGAACGCCGTGGTCCGCACGTATGGGAGTGCGAGGCCAGGGTTCCGTGGTGTGGGTAAAGTGCGCTACCTCTGCAGAGTGTATGTTTAATCTATCGATAGCCGCGTCCTCTGTCATGGGCACAAGATCGTAGTAGGTCACACTATCGCGTCTTGGTCGAAATGGATGATAAATCTGCTAATAACCTGTGTGATAACTAAGATGTGATAAATCATGTGATGACTTGGACTATGGGAAAATCGTGAGAAGTCACGATGATGTGTTGATATGACCCCGAGACGAGGTCTTGGTAAGTCATGCGTGTGCTCCGAGGAGCCGTGGCAGAGTAAGTAATTGTTGCATACGATTAATACACCATGTCTTCATGGGAGGTGACTGGTAGTTTATTTCCAGCATAGTTTCATGATGCCATGCCATGTTTTGATATGCTATGCTTTACTGTTGCTTTGCTAGAAGTAAGTTTGATATGCCATGCTAGTAGATGCTATGATGTTGATTGTGCTTAGTTTGATTTATGAATCTAGTTAATATCATGCCATGCTTAGAAGTCTTGTTGAAGTAGACTGTTGCATATGCTTGGTTCTTGCTTTGTCATCTGTTTGTTTGGATGGTATGTATTTGGTTGTCTTGCTAGTACATTCAATGTACTGACCTGGCATGTCATGCCAGTTTTGTAGGTCGAGCCCAACTTGTTCGCTTGTTCCGTCGTGCTAGGCCGTAACCTTGCCAGTCCTGTGAGTTGTGGAGCCCAGCCAGAGTTGTTATGCTGCCAAACCAAGACTTCTGCTGCCATTTAAATAGACTTATGCTTCCATTTAATAGCCTTAGGGCTATGCCAGATAATCGTATTCATCAATGATGTAATCTTATACACATGTATTTGATGAATATTAATGTACCTGGAATGCTGTATCATGGACCTGTCGTGCGTCAGGTGTTATCTGGGCTGACGTGAGAAGGCCCCCTGCTCCATGCAGATCGGGGTACCACGGGAGATGGTATCCGAGCAGCCAGGATGGCATAGGCGATCCTAGCATTAGATCACCGCTACCATTAAACCGGAATGCCCCTAAGGGATTTGACCCATCCCTGGCATCCGGCATGGCCACTGTTAATCAACAGGCGGCGCAGTCGGAACCGACACGTCCTCACCCCGCTGTCCCCGCCTAGTTATCCGTGGAACGAATAGCAACCCTATCCTTTCTGGTCGGCAGCACCGCTTACCCTACGCCATTAAGGGAAAGGGGCCACACCATGCATGCATGTCCCGTGTAGCTGCCTATAAATCCCCTTTCCGCTAGCCGTATTGCTCACCCCTCAGTCAGCCATGTCCCTGCAGAAAAGCTTAGCTAGTAGCTCCCCAGCCATGACTAGCAGCTTCAAAGCTTCCAAGTATTACACCCGCACATGTGCCGTCAACCACATTGGCTTTCCACCCCTTCTTACCGAGATGCTCACCAAAGCCTTTGGCTGTAAGACTAACCCCGATTACCTTGTGTTCCAATCGGTACCCGTCCCTCACCTTCATCGCTTTGATGCAAGAGTGCACATCAGCCTAGGTCCCGCAGTAGATGGCCAGCCGTTGGTATTTCAGGGTAGAGCCATGCCTACCACTGATTTAGCCATTTAGGTTGCTGCTGTGGAAGCTATCCTACACCTCCGAACCAAGTTCCCGCATGTGGCAACGAGGCGGGAGTTCTGCTTCCCCATTGTGGCGTAAGGTGAATGGAGCCTTCTCCCGCTATCCAAGGAGATGACCCCGCAATCGCTCGCCTGGTGCAGTATATCACTGCCCAGGGGATGATGATTTCAAAGATGCTTGCCGAGTTTAGAACCATGGACAATGATGTGGTACGAGTCGTCAAGGAAGCTTACCGTGAGGCTCGTAAATTCGCATCTCAAGTCATTCATCCAACGCCATCCAAACCGGTGCTACCCTCTCAGCCTGTGTTGTGGCCTAGGCCAAACATCGTCACCCTCGACAAGGCTCTTTACCGAATCCACCAGCAGCATTTGCTTGGGTCAATTTCAGCCACACCCCCAGCAGTCGAACCCCAACCCCTAGTAGTGTCGGACGATGAAGATGGAGATTGGCTCAGTCTTCCTCCTCCCGGAGAGCCCCAGCATGGCCAGTCTTCTGCATGACCTTAGTCACACAGTCAGGTGTTTCTGCGAGTAGGTCGGTCTGTCAGTTCATCCTTGATACGAGGATAGAACCATGTATACTGGAGTGCGTAGTTTCGATTAGCACGTAGAGCGTTCGTGCTTTGTTGTATGCTGTAATCCGTATGCTGTGTTCTATGTATGTTTTCGTGCTTGTTTTTGTTTGTCTCTCTGACAAGCAGAGATGTTTGACAGGGTTGGCAATATGTGTGCTAACAAGATTTTAATCAGTACGACACATACACTAAAAACAACATTGGCTCGTCCCGAGTCTTTAATAAAATGCGGGCTGGTGTAGGTATATGTATGCCAGGATTACATATACCCACTCGCATTAAAACACCTTAGAATGATCTGTCTGCTGTGTTTTTCATTGCATGTTTGTTGCATCGGTCTGTTAGTTAGTTAGTTAGTACTGCATACTACACGGATACCCGGTTCACTCACGAGTACATCTAGGGCAGTACTCGGGGAAAGGAAAATTCACATATCCCTCTCTATCTGTGTGTCGGAGTAATGGACTACGGGTAGGCAAACCCGAGCCCCTGAACCTTTCAAGACATCGGGGCGGACTGCGCCCCTCAAGATCCCAAGACAAAGAGCCGCCTTCAGAGAGTCGGCAACAGAGTTGCCGACTACCTCTCTGGGCCGAGTCCTAGAGGCGGCCTCAAGATAAGCCGACTTTAAGACGGCGACCTCAGGACAAGCCGACTCCAGGCCACCGACCTCCAGCGAGGCCGGCTACAGGGAGACGGCCCGCGACCCCAACCGCCTCCTGTTTCGAGCAACTACGAGCGGGATGGGGTGAGGCCGCCTTGCGGCCCATCCCTACCCTGCCCATAAAGGGCAGGTATGGCTACAGAGCGCCGTACCGACGGAGATCTTCGTCCGGCGCAGATCGCTGCCACGCTGCCCTCGACATCGCGACCGTGGGCAGATTCCTGTACCCACGATGGCCTGTCTGTACGACCCAAAGACGGCGGGACCCGCCTGTCGACGGGAGTACCGAAGACGGCGCGAGCGCCCCAAAGACGGACCCGATGGAGTCGGCCTCCGGGAGTCGGCCGCGGGATCCACGCGCCATTAACCAGACAAGACAAGGAATGGCAACAGTGATCGCCCGCCCGGCGGCGGCACTGTTGCCATGACCCCATGACCAAGCTTATATTATTAGGAGCACGGCTACAAGAATCTGCAGCGGCAAGACCGCCACATGGCGGACAAGGGCTGTCGGCCCCATGTCGGGTCAGCCGGGGCCCACTAGTCGGCGGGCCCTGTGAGTCGGCGGAGAAGACGGCGACTTAGAGACTGACGGCTTGGACCCACACCCAGCCGGATTACCGTTGTACCCTCGGGGGGTAGGCCTATATAAACCCCCTGGGGCACCCATGCAAAGGGTTGGAAGCTAGTAGTTTTAGACCCACACATAGAGGGAGAGAAGAGCTAGCCGTGCCCTTCTCCTTCCTCACCCCAAACAGCTCAAGGAGCCTCTTGTACCCACTTTGCCATAGTGATCATGCGGAGACCCCGCAGAGCAGCAGTAGGGGTGTTATCTCCTCGAGAGCCACAAGCTGGGTAAGATTCGCCCGGCGTGCATGTCTTCGCCTAATCCCGTTTCTGTGCACCGACGACGCTCTACTCGCCTCCATGATAAGCCATCCTTTGGCATATGTCGCACCCAACCCCCGACATTTGGCGCCCACCTTGGGGCCTGGTGCACCGTCGTCCGGAGACCTGCTCTGGACGGGAACCCTCTTCCTCCCTGGCGAGCGCAGCCAGCCCGGCATGCCAGACGGAGTTTGCGCCGACGCGCTGCATGGCGCCGAGGTCGCCTGCGCGGCGAGCTGCCTCGCCGAACTTGTCGGCGAGGTTCGCCTCACCGACGAGCCTGCATCCGATGCAGGCATGGACGGCCTCGAAAGCCTCCTCGTGGGCCTCCTCGAGCAGCTCCACGTTGACAGCGAGCCTGCCGCCGACCTGGAGTCCGTAGGCTCCACCGACCCGATGCTGGTCGACTTCGACACCGCGTCGCTCGACGCGTTCCCCACCAACGTGGTGGTCTACGACGAGCCTCTCCCTCGCGCGGAGAGCGGCGGGAGCACCGCTGCAAGTACTACTCGCCATCGGTCATGGCGAGCCCTCCGGCGGGGGCTCGTGACCCTCTCGATGCTGTTCTGCAAGACCTGACCGCCTCCATTCCGGAGGACGCCGACGTCGAAACGCTGGAGGCACGCCGCCTTCAGCTCCTCGTAGGCGCGCAGAAGCTGGCAAGCATGAGACGCCTGTCGAAAGCCTATCAGCGAGATGGATCGCGCTGTGGGCGGCTCGCCGGCTCCGACTGGGCCTAGCCGCCTAGGCGCGGTCCGGCAAGACAGCTGCCATCGCCCGATCTGTTTGGGGCCGATCGCCGCTGTACGCTTACGCCTGCGGAGAATATTCGTGCTGCCTGTGCGGCGGCGGACGAGCTGGATAACTTCGAGGGCGAGGAGCGCCGCCTGATGACGGAGCGAATCCAGCAGCTCCTCGACGCGGCCGCCGCGCAAGACGAAGCCGGCTGCCGCACGGAGGCGCCACGACGACAACACGGCAACTTGCCTCTCCGCCGAGATCAAGGCGCGACATCTCGGACGCCGACCGGGCGGCGTCCGCGAAGAAAGAACCAGATCCGGCTGCCAGCCATAGCCGGACTCACATCTCCATCGAAGCGCGACGAGACGGGCCGACCAAGGGCGGTGGAGCGGCGGGGACGACTATCACGCCTCCTCCTCCCCGCAGAGAAAGGCGAAGTCTCCCGCCACCCGTCGAGCATCCGACTCTCGGCGACCGCCTTTGGCCGCCGAGAGGGAGTCGGAGAACGACGCCCGCCATCGGATCGGCGACTCCACCGATCCTCGGGCGCTAGAAGAAGAAGACGAAGTTGGGCCCGCCCTGTTTCAGACCTCGCATCCGAGACGCAGCCCTTCCCGAGGATTCACACTCCCGAGACACACCTAAATACACCGCCCGCGGAAGCCGGAGGATCGGGCCGGTGGACTACTCCACGGCCGTCAAGATAGCGAATCTCAACAAGCGCTGCTGTTGCCGTAAAGTATGTTCCCCTCATGCCTGTGGCACGGCCCGACATGGTTGAACAACTTGAAGCCCCGCAGCATCAACGGCTGGGTCGACTTCACCGAGGCCTTCGTCCGCAACTTCACGAGCACATACAAGCGACCTCCCAAGCCTCGTCATACTGTCCCAGCGTACAAGGCCCCAACGAAGTCTACTCGCGACTACCTCACGCTACTGGGCGAAGCTCTGAAACTCCTGCGAAGGAGTGCACGAGGTGCAGGCGATCGAGTACTTCACCGCCGGGTGCAGAGAAGGCACCCTCCTCAAGCACAAGCTCCTTTGCGACGAGCCGGAGACCCTCGACGAGCTGCTGGTCATAGCAGACAAGTACGCCACTGCCGACTCCTCCATGAAGTCGGAGATCGAAGTCAGTGTGACTGGCAAAGTAGCTCCTCATGCTCCTAGAACTCCGGCTGGCGACGCCAGTCGGCGACAGCAGCAGAACGATTGTGGCGACCGGTTCTCCGGGTGTCAATTCCCAGGAAAAACGGTCCTTGTGCTCATCAGCCCCAGGATTACTGTTAGCTGATGAGGCACTAGATTGATACAGAAATTCCAAGCAGAAATACAATATGTGTAGTACAAGACCATTCTGGCCTGTGAGTACAACAAATGGCTTCTAAAGGTTGATGGCGGAAGCGGTTTATGAAATATCCTCGTTTATGGGACTCCATTTCCCACGGGAACAGCTGACCATGTTAACTCCTATCTTCGCGTGGCTGAGATCACCATTGCCTAGGTTCTGGGACAGTCACCGCAACGCTCCTCTCCAAGCATTAAATCTGGCCAAGACAATAGCCAGGGACAAGCCAGTGAGTACTTTGAATGTACTCACAAACATAATGAACACATGCATGATTTAATAAAGATGTGCTGAAAATATATTATGCTCAAGACGTTAGTCACATGAGATAATTAAAACTCTGATGCGTGCAAGCATGTTATATATGGATATGCAATAATATAGTAGTATAAAAATCATGAAGTAAATAACACAAAAGAAATGCCACAATCGGGCCCGAGCGACACCGCATAGAGGGCTTATAAATAAATAAGAACAATGCCGTAGTCGGGCGTCTGAGCGACACCGCATAAAGGGCTTTAAAAGAAATGCCACACTCGGGCGTCTGAGCTACACCGCATAAATGGCTTTAAAAGAAATGCCACAATCGGGCGTCTGAGCGACACCGCATAAAGGGCTTTAAAAGAAATGCCACAATCGGGCGTCTGAGCGACACCGCATAAAAGGCTTTAAAGGAAATGCCATACGGACGTCTGAAAGCGACCTTTCGCATAAAGGGCTTTAAAAAGAAATGCCACGGTCAAGGCCCGAGCGACACCGCATAAAGGGCTTTAAAAGAAATGCCACGCAAGGCGTCGAGCGACACCACATAAAGGGCTTTAAAAGAATGCCACAATGAATATCCAGGAGGTAGAACCATCCTAGGGATATTCGATAATACCAGAAAAATTTCACGGGTTAGTTCACATCCAAAATAGTAATCATAAATTTATCACAAGTCACAATCGTGATTCCAGGTTTTACAGTTTCACAGTTTCACCTCCGAAGACCGACACTAAGACCGACACTTGACCCATCCCAGACTGTAATCCTTAACCATAGACACGGCTATTCGAATAGGTTTAATCTCTGTAGAGGGTGTACTCTTTACCCACGAGTAACGGATTTCTTTAGTCCATCGGGACTAATTCCGCTTCACGGTCTTTTGTTGAAAACACACCTAACTTGCAAACACTACTTAACTCACATGTGTCTCGAATCACCCACGACACTGTTAAGCAAAACTCTAAGTGGGGAGGCCACAACCTCGACGTAACATGGGATCACAAAATTTATACCGCGCGCAACCGGGGGAGCTACCCCCTTTCGGCTACCACCGAAACACCCAGGCTCCCGGACCCGGTGGTATGACTACCGGATGCCTCCAAGATCTTCCACCACGGCCTCTGCATGCGGTGTGTGCTAGGAAAGGGTTGACAACTTCATCGAACCGCACCCTACTTGGTGTAGAGACGAGTGGTAGTACAAAGCTAGTATGGGGTTTACTGGCACAAGACTCGATCTACGGTCGACTCAGGAGGTTACAATATTTCCTGCATGATTAGCATAACAATGCATAAATCTCAAACAACAGATGGAAACACCACGCGACATCCCCTCATGTCATACCGGACACGACCATCTCGACGGAGGACTAGGGGCAAGCCCGTGTCTACCCAAGACAGAGGCCTTCCCGTCTTTCCTTCCGGTATGCATGGAAGACGTATGACGGTGATTTCCATCACAAATCATGTCAACTGCATTAGCATAAATTCTTTAAAATGCACCCATGAATAGGATCTCATCCTCACATAAAATGACGCATGTATATGACGGGGTGGTGTTGCCACCGTGCTATGCAACACACACAAAAATTCACCAGGGTTCGTAATGCTTGCCTTCGTGTCATGGGAAGGAAGGGTGCATCCAAATCATCATGAAATCTTCAAAAACCCTATTTGAAAGAATATATTTGAATTAACACACAAAATAAAAACAGCACAAAAAGTTGTTTTGAATTTTTTTTCAAATAAATCTGAAAATAAACTAGACAATATTTGAGAGAGGTAGCAAAAAGAATCAATTTATTTAGAGTTGTATTTAAAAAGTTATAGACAGTCAAAGTTCTGGTCAAATCTGATTTTAAAAATAAAACAGAAAACAGAAAAACGGTTCAATTAATTACGTACACGTCGAAAGCGTAATATGGAAATACGCTTCCACTTACTCCACGTGGACCGTGCGTGGCCACTGACAGTGGGTCCTAGGTGGCCCACTAGTCAGGTTTGACTAGTCCGCCTTCCTTCTTCTCTCTCTGTCCCGAGCGGAGGCGGGACTCCGGCGACCGTCGCCGGCGAACGGCGGGTCCTTATGGGAAGCTGAGGGCGGGGATGGATCCGCGGGTCGAGGACGATCCTACTGGTAGTCGCTGGGTCGGCGGGGACGGCGTGAGCTGTCGGCGGCGGGCTCCGCGGCGGAGGAAAGCTTCGGGGGGGGGGGGGGAAGTGGTTTCGGGGCGGCGGTGGTTCTCTATCGAAATGGAGTAGGGGGAAGTGTCCAGGGGAGGCAGATAAGGCTTCTGGTGAAGAGATTGGAGAGGAGGAAGCTCTGGTTGCGCCGAACGGAGTCGAGAGGCGGCGGTGGCCGAACTGACCGGAGTGGTTGAAGATGACCTGCTCCCCTCCTATTGGTGGCGATGGGGGCGCTAGTGAGACGGCGAGAAGCTACCTGAGGGCTCGGAGACGCTCGGGGCTTCCTTAAATAGGCGATGGAGGTTGGTTCCGAGGCGGCCGGCGATAAGTACAACGGCGAACCGCCTCCCTATAGCTTGGGCGACGTGGCGGCGACGAGCGCTAGCGGACGAGGCTGCGGATGAGCTTGCACTGTTCCAGGAGGCAGGTGGCAAGCTAGGGAGGCTTTGGCGATGCCGACCACGGTCGGGCCTGCTAGCGGCTGGCAGCTAGCCAGCACGGCCATCCTTGCGGTGGCGCTGTGGGGTGCCAGGTTGGTCGGGGTGGTGTGGCGGTGCAGGGGGACACGGCGAGCTGGCTGGGGCCGGGCTTTGAGTCTTGAGGTGGGGCGCGCGACTCGGGTGCATGCGGGTGCCAAACGCACGCTCTGGGCGCGCCGAGAGCACGCCCGGGGTGTGCTCGACGATATGCCATGGCAGCCTAGAGAGTTCCAAACCACAAGAGAGTTAGCAGAAATGGGTTATGGGCTAGGGCTAAACCTTGGGACATCTGTGGGTAGGTCAGGCTCAAGTTCACAATGTAAACTTGAAATCATGCAAAATCTGGTCATGCACTGTGGTGTTTGACAAAATGCCAAAGGCACCTAGGTAGCTCTTGGAGTGGCCAAACTCTCCAGATCGGTGTCTCTATGGATGTGAGAGGGGTGGTGAAGTCAGTTTGCAAAAGGAGAAACTTGCTAGTGCAAGTTTTGCAAAACTTCAGTTCTGGGCAGGGAGTGAGTGGCATCATTTCATGGACCAAAAGTGTTCCAAATAGAGCAAGCTCCTGGACTTAGGGGTTTTGCAGGGTTGACTACTAGCATGAGAAAACACAGGGTCACTAGAGCAAGAAATAACAGAGTTGCAGTAGAAAACACAAGTCTGGTCCAGAATGAAGAAGAGGCTAATGCACTCAAATTTTCCAAAGAACATCACTATGTTTTTGCATAAAGTTGAATGGCATGCTATCCCTGACATCCCATAATTTTGGTGGAGGCTCTAGGGAAATTTTTAATTAGGTTATAGTGCAAAAGTGTCCACTGGACCAGATTTGAAAAACAGGTGTAAAACTCAAAATATGCCATGAAATAATCATTTTAATGCACAAAAGTGATTTAGAGACCTCACATGACATCTCCAAATTTTGGTTGAAAATTTTAAGAGATTCTATCAAAAGGTTGTAGTTCAAAAGGAACTCCAAAAATTTAATACAGTTCATTTTAATGAATAAAGCTCAAGGTGAAATAATTTAATAAACAATTCTACTTATTTAGAAATTGTTTTAAATGAGATGGCAAGGAAGTCCAATGTATTTTGGAAAGCTCCACTTGGGAAAAATACAAAACTCCTTAACAATAAAAGAAGAGTTCTGAAATCAACAGAAATAAAGATTTTTAAAACCCTTGGCAAATTTTTTAATATTGAAAACTTGGCAAAAATTTTGGGGTGTTACAACTACTATCCCCCTTAGAAAAAATCTCGTCCTCGAGATTTGCAAAGAGTTAAAATTAAATAAATTTGCATTAAAACGGAAATGGCTACAGTGAGAGGGCAATAAGTGGTGCAAAAGTACAGTGTGGGGTACTGACGCGGTGTGGGGAAAACTAGCGATTTCTACACTGGTCATAAATTTAGAATAAATTCTAAATCTTAAAATACGCTGGTCGCACCCGAGAGCACAATGCCCTCTCTGGCTGACTGGTGGACCCGGGCCCACGGTCACCCTCTTCTCCTTCCTCCGGCTCTTTCTTCCTCTCTCCCGCGCGCTCTCCCGCGCTTTCTCGACCGGCGATGCCTAGCGCGTAGGGCACCTAGGCCGTACCGTGGTAGTGCGCGGCGCGCTAGCTGCCGGTGCAGCGTGCACTCACCTCGCCAGGCGGTCTGTTGTCGGCCTTGCTGTGGATTAAGCCTCCGAACACCGGCGGTCGGGCGACGAGCGGCGCTGGTGGACCTCGCCCACCGTACACCGAGCTCGAGCTTATAAAACGACCGCGGTGTTCCCCTCTTCTTCCTCACACCTGGCCTCACTCCTCCTTCTCTCTTCTTCTCCTCTGCTTCCGATTGCCGGAGCTCGAGGCGAGGCGCTAATGGCGGAGGCGGCGCCGGACTGGTACGTGGTCCTGCTATCTTGGGGTTGTGTGGAATAAATGATCTATGTCGTGAGAAAATATACGATGCGGCAACTCAGGGAAAAGAAATCTCACTCCAGGATTTCTCGCGAGGGAAAACCGTAATACAATAAAGTCCAAAAGCGACAGAGCTGCTTATATTAATGATATACTCGCTGTGAAACTCGGGGTACTAAGCATAAGTTACAACACATAAATAAAAATGCGACAACAAACACAGCGGTGCATCTAAATTGAAAACGGTAATTGGACGGGGTCTTGAGAAAATGTCTCCGGTACTAGGATACACTCTTCTTCTATCGGAGGGAGTGGATTGACCAGTCGATGTATGTGTCTCTCTTGGTCGGGCCTCAGTGATCTGCCGATGGCGATCTGAGGATTTAAATCCTCGAGGCTCTGCAGATAACCCATCACATGTTGGGTCAAACATTCTTGCGCGATGACGTATTGGACGAGGTTGGCCAAGACTGGGTCCCTCTCAATACGTCCATCTGGAAAAGATGTCACTCCTCCGGGTGCTGCACGGCTCGGAAAATAATAATACCCTCGTCACGGGCGAGGGTACCGCGAATCGGCGAGCAAGCGCTTCATACGCAGCAGCTTCTACGGCCATGTCGGGTTGGCATAGATTTCCCACGAAGAGACTTACGTGGGGTCTTGGTTTGGGTTTACGGGCGGAATGTGCACGGCTGCCCAATATCTCGAGGTGGAAGGGGTGATCCTCGATTTGAACAGCTCAGTCTTTGGGGTGGCTGGGTTTGCGCCCATGGTATCTGCGGGTAAAATCCCACAATATCTTAACAAAACTACCCGGTAGCATCTGAGTCCTCAGATAAATACTAGGGCTCGGCATGGCAGGAAATGGTTGTGGGGATGGTGCACAAGGTGAAGGTGCTTGGCAAGGTCACTCGGTGGCCCTTTTATAGCACCGGGGCTGGGTCATTTACCGTGGTAAAAGTAAAGAATTGGCCGGCTCAGCTCGGGTCAACCACAGATACACACATCTTACTAAAGTGATGTATCACTGTGGATGTTGTCGGGGCGGTTCTGGGTGGCTGCGCCAAGGATAGGGAAATCACGCTGCATACTAATACATCCATGCAAAACTACTATATAAAACAGATACACGATGCCAGGCTGCGCTAATTTAAGGAATCACAGAATTACAAAGCGAGGATACATCGACTCGCACTACTCGAGTGTCTCAGTCTACTTCATTTACATCCAAGCGGGCGTCCCTTGTGGACATTGAGGCTGCTCCACGGTTCTCACCGTCGGAATTTGCTGGAGAGGGCTGAGGGGCTGCAGGCTCGGGGTAGTGATGATGACCGTCACGGGGATTGTTGACTACAACCCCGTTGGAGTGTGCTCCTCAGAGGCGCACGAAGCACTTCGGGGTCATCAAAGCACCTTGGCCGACGGCACCGGGCTGACCTCGTGGTCTCGATCGGTTGTCCAAACAAAGACGACAGTGATTGTTGGCGTTGGGCTCGATCTCCTCTCTCATTGGGCTCGACGAACCAGCTCTCCACGAGCTGCGACCAGATCAATAGTGATTTGATCGAATAGGTCCTCCAGTGCACTTACATAGCGCACTAGATGTAGCAATGCAGGGTCCGTCTCGAGATCTCCGTTGGCAACTTGAGGTGGTCTACCATACCCTTCACGCCTGGGGTAGTAGTGGAACGAGCGACAGTTAACTCTAGGCGACAGGTGCCTGAGATGAACTATAGCCTCTCGAGCAGCTAGTTGGATGGCTTGTGGCTCAAAGGAAGTTGTCCTTCCGGTGAACTCAGGGGCGCTCGGGTGCCAGGCCCCTACCGTAGATATGTACAGTGGCCCAGAATTGACGGCTCTCGCCACTTATGGGTCCTTGGTACACAACATACTCGGGTGGCTCTTCTAACGCATAGGCACGACGGATGAGGTTTGCGATTATGGTCACAAAACTTCCAAGGTTGGTTGCTGTAGTCTCATGGTGTACTACGGGACCAGGCATTGTGGCTTGGTTTTGGGATAGCGGCTCTGCTGGGCTGGGTTGAGGCGGAAGCGCCCCTTTTTATAGAAAAAGGGACGGAGTCTTCTCTCCGCACGCTATGTAATGAGACGCCTTTGGGTGCTGGTAACTCGTGTGTGATAGACGGGCTAGGTTGATAGGTTGGGCACCGATCGCGCAGAAAAGCGCCGGGTCACCGTGGTGGCTATCTTGTAGAAGCTTGGTGAGATCTTGGTTATGGCTCGGTGGGTTATTAGCCTAAGTTTATTGACCTGGCTAAGATAGGATTAGCCAATGGTCAGCTGGCTCGATGCCAAGTCTGTGGCGACCGGTTCTCCGTGTCAATTCCCGTGAAAACGGTCCTTGTGCTCATCAGCCCTGTGATTACCGTTAGGCGATGAGGCACTAGCTTGATACAAAAATTCCAAGCAGAAATACAATATGTGTAGTACAAGACCATTCTAGCCTGTGAGTACAACAAATGGCTTCTAAAGGTTGATGGCGGAAGCGGTTTATGAAATATCCTCGTTTATGGGACTCCATTTCCCACGGGAACAACTGACCAGGTTAACTCCTATCTTCGCGTGGCTGAGATCACCGTTGCTCAGGTTCCGGATAGTCACCGCAACGCTCCTCTCCAAGCATTAAATCTGGCCAAGACAATAGCCAGGGACAAGCCAGTGAGTACTTTGAATGTACTCGCAAACATAATGAACACAGGCATGATTTAATAAAGATGGGCTGAAAATATATTATGCTCAAGACGTTAGTCACATGAGATAATTAAAACTCTGATGCGTGCAAGCATGTTATATATGGATATGCAATAATATAGTAGTATAAAAATCATGAAGTAAATAACACAAAAGAAATGCCACAATCGGGCGTCTGAGCGACACCGCATAGAGGGCTTATAAATAAATAAGAACAATGCATGATCGGGCCCGAGCGACACCGCATAAAGGGCTTTAAAAGAAATGCCACACTCGAAGGCGTCGAGCGACACCGCATAAAGGGCTTTAAAAGAAATGCCACAATCAAGCGCCCGAGCGACACCGCATAAAGGGCTTTAAAAGAAATGCTACAATCAAGGCCCGAGCGACACCGCATAAAGGGCTTTAAAAGAAATGCCACAGTCGGGCGTCCGAGCGACACCGCATAAAGGGCTTTAAAAGAAATGCCACAGTCGGGCGTCTGAGCGACACCGCATAAAGGGCTTTAAAAGAAATGCCACAGTCGGGCGTCTGAGCGACATCGCATAAAAGGGCTTTAAAAGAAATGCCACAATGAATATCCAGGAGGTAGAACCATCCTAGGGATATTCGATAATACCAGAAAAATTTCACGGGTTAGTTCACATCCAAAATAGTAATCATAAATTTATCACAAGTCACAATCGTGATTCCAGGTTTTACAGTTTCACAGTTTCACCTCCGAAGACCGACACTAAGACCGACACTTGACCCATCCCAGACTGTAATCCTTAACCATAGACACGGCTATTCAATAGGTTTAATCTGCAGAGAGGGTGTACTCTTTACCCACGAGTAACGGATTTCTTTAGTCCATCGGGACTAATTCCGTCTACGGTCTTTTTGTTGAAAACACACCTAACTTGCACACACCAGCTTAACTCACATGTGTCTGGAATCACACACGACACCTGTTAAGCAAAACTCTAAGTTGGGAGGCCACAACCTCGACGTAACATGGGTCACAAAATTTATACCACAAGAACCGGGAGCTACCCCTTTCGGCTACAAATCAAACACCCATGCTCCCGGACCCGGTGGTATGACTACCGGATGCCTCTAGTATCTTCCACCACGGCCTCTCAGACGGTGTGTGCTAGGAAAGGGTTGACAACTTCTTGAACTGCACTTACTTGGTGTAGAGACGAGTGGTAGTACGAAGCTAGTATGGGGGTTACTGGCACAAGACTTGATCTACGGTCGACTCAGGAGGTTACAATATTTCCTGCATGATTAGCATAACAATGCATAAATCTCAAACAACAGATGGAAACACCACGCGACATCCCCTCATGTCATACCGGACACGACCGTCTCGACGGAGGACTAGGGGCAAGCCCGTCTCTACCCAAGATAGAGGCCTTCCCCTCTTTCCTTCCGGTATGCATGGAAGACGTATGACGGTGATTTCCATCACAAATCATGTCAACTGCATTAGCATAAATTCTTTAAAATGCACCCATGAATAGGATCTCATCCTCACATAAAATGACGCATGTATATGACGGGTGGTGTTGCCACCGTGCTATGCAACACACACAAAATTCACCAGGGTTCGTAATGCTTGCCTTCGTGTCATGGGAAGGAAGGGTGCATCCAAATCATCATGAAATCTTCAAAAACTCTATTTGAAAGAATATATTTGAATTAACACACAAAATAAAAACATCACAGAAAGTTGTTTTGAATTTTTTTTCAAACAAATATTAAAATAAACTAGACAATATTTGAGAGAGGTAGCAAAAAGAATCAATTTATTTAGAGTTGTATTTAAAAAGTTATAGACAGTCAAAGTTCTGGTCAAATCTGATTTTAAAAATAAAACAGAAAACAGAAAAACGGTTCGATTAATTACGTACACGTCGAAAGCGTAATCTGGAAATACGCTTCCACTTACTCCGCGTGGACTGTGCGTGGTCACTGACAGTGGGTCCTAGGTGGCCCACTAGTCAGGTTTGACTAGTCCGCCTTCCTTCTTCTCCCTCTGTCCCGAGCGGAGGCGGGACTCCGGCGACCGTCGCCGGCAAACGGCGGGTTCTTGAGGGAAGCTGAGGGCGGGGATGGATCCACGGGTCGAGGACGATCCTACTGGTAGTTGCTGGGTCGGCGGGGACGGCGTGAGCTGTGTCGGGCGCGGGCTCCACAAGGAGGAAAGCTTCGGGGAGTGGTTTCAAGCGTGGTGGTTGTCGATCGAAATGGAGCAGGGGGAAGTGTCCAGGGGAGGCAGAGAAGGCTTATGGTGAAGAGATTGGAGAGGGGGAAGCTCTGGTTGCGCCGAACGGAGTCGGGAGGCGGCGGTGGCCGTACTGACCGGAGAGGTCGAAGATGACCTGCTCCCCTCCAATTTGTGGCGATGGGGGCGCTAGTGAGACGGCGAGAGGCTACCTGAGGGCTCGGAGACGCTCGGGGCTTCCTTAAATAGGCGATGGAGGTCGGTTCCGAGGCGGTCGGTGATAAGTACAACGGCGAACCGCCTCCCTGTAGCTTGGGCGACGTGGCGGCGAAAGCGCTTAGCGGACGAGGTCGGATGAGCTTGCACTGTTCAGGAGGCAGGTGGCAAGCCGGGAGGTTTTGGCGGCGCCGACCACGGTCAGCCTGCTAGCGGCCGGCTAGCCGCCACGGCCATCCTGGCGGTGGCGCTGTAAGTGCCAGGTTGGTCGGGTGGTGTGGCGGTGCAGGGGACATGGCGAGCTGGCTGGGGCCAGGCTTTGAGTCTTGAGGTGGGACGCGCGCGACTGGTGCATGCGGGTGCCAACGCACGCCTGGCGCGCCTGCAGCACGCCCGGTGTGCTCGACGACATGCCATGGCAGCCTAGAGAGTTCCAAACCACAAGAGAGTTAGCGAGAAATGGGTTATGGGCTAGGGCTAAACCTTGGGACATGGTAGGTCAGGGCTCAAGTTCACAATGTAAACTTGAAATCATGCCAAATCTGGTCATGCACTCAGGGTGTTTGACAAAATGCCAAAGGCACCTAGGTAGCTCTTGGAGTGGCCAAACTCTCCAGATCAGTGTCTCCATGGATGTGAGAGGGGGTGGTGAAGTCAGTTTGCAAAAAGGAGAAATTTGCTAGTGCAAGTTTTGCAAAACTTCAGGCCCAAGGTGGAGTGAGTGGCATCATTTCATGGACCAAAAGTGTTCCAAATAGAGCAAGCTCCTAGACTTAGGGGTTTTGCAGGGTTGACTACTAGCATGAGAAAACACAAGGTCACTAGAGCAAGAAATAACAGAGTTGCAGTAGAAAACACAAGTCTGGTCCAGAATGAAGAAGAGGCTAATGCACTCAAATTTTCCAAAGAACATCACTATGTTTTTGCATAAAGTTGAATGGCATGCTATCCCTGACATCCCATAATTTTGGTGGAGGCTCTAGGGAAATTTTTAATTAGGTTATAGTGCAAAAGTGTCCACTGGACCAGATTTGAAAAACAGGTGTAAAACTCAAAATATGCCATGAAATAATTATTTTAATGCACAAAAGTGATTTAGAGACCTCACATGACATCTCCAAATTTTGGTTGAAATTTTTAAGAGATTCTATCAAAAGGTTGTAGTTCAAAAGGAGCTCCAAAAATTTAATACAGTTCATTTTAATGAATAAAGCTCAAGGTGAAATAATTTAATAAACAATTCTACTTATTTAGAAATTGTTTTAAATGAGATGGCAAGGAAGTCCAATGTATTTTGGAAAGCTCCACTTGGGAAAAATACAAAACTCCTTAACAATAAAAGAAGAGTTCTCAAATCAACGTAAATAAAGATTTTAAAACCATTCTCACGAACACCTTGCATGCAACTTCTGTCCATTTTCGCTAAATTCAGAGTTTCAGTGTCAATCTTCGTCAGAATTCAGTCACATGCTCACTGTGCGTTTGGCACCTTGCTCACGGCCTAGCTCGCTTGTCCGGAGCCTCACACGCGCGCTTGGCGCCTTCCTGGCGTCGGTGGCGCCCTAGCCAAGGCGTGTCTTGCGGCGATCGTATCACCGTGGCGGCCGACAGGGAGCGTAAGCATAACGCTGCCGTTCGGCGCCGCCGAAAATCTCTGGTGGCTCGCGTGGCCGTTTCCTCGACAAGCGACGCATGCGACATGCCGTCGCCGGGCGCTGGCCGCAGAAGCGCTCCACCGCCGCCAGCGGGCCCGCGCCGCCCGTTCCGTCGAGCTCCCCTAAACAACCCAATCCCGACGCGATTAGCATCGAACGGAACCAGGAGCATCCACGACGACGCCAACCTCTCAACCCTCCAGGTGCAACCATCGCCCGCCGTAATCACCTCGCTGGAGAACCCCGTTCTCGGCAACCGCCTCGGGGCGGCTATATATAGCACCCCGAGCTTGCTCTCGCCTGGGCACGACTTCATCATCTCACCAGACCCCGCCTGGCCATTGAACAGGCCTCGAGGGGCCTTTCCTCCTAGACTCCGGCCACCTCTGTCCGCCTCGGGCTCCGGCATCGTTCTCTCCGGTGAGAACCCCTCCGCCGCCCTACTTTCGACCGTAGCCTCGTACCACCTCTAGTAAGATAACCCCCAGCTCAATTTTGACCTCGCAGCCCCCTCCGGCGAGATCCACGACCACCCGAACCGCCGTCCGCCGGAGCAAGCGTCACCACCGACGTGGTACTCGCCGGCGACCACCACCACCTCCCACAGACGCGGAAGGGCACCCTGAACACAGAGGTACACCCCGATCAACTTACCTCGCCGTGGATCGCCGCCGTCGACCACCGCACCTCTCGGCGCCGTCGCGCTCTGTTTTCCCTCGTTTGAAAATTTAAACCTGACGGGTGAAGCCCGCCTGTCAGTCTCTTTGAAACGAAACGTTATCTGGATTTTTCCGCAGAACCCCCTGGAAGTTTTCTGTTTCATTACAGATGAGTCCTTGGGTTAAAACCCTTATAACTTATTAACAGAAAGGAATTTTTGAGTGATTCTTTTTCTGTCCTCTTCAAAATTTTGTCTAGTTTTTTATGATTTTTATTTGAAAAATATTTGGAACACTTTTCTGTACACTCACGATATTTACGTTGCGTACGTATCTTTCTTATACCGTAGATACCGGAGGAGGTGACGGAGCTGCAAACTTCGCATGCTTAGACTCGACTACTCCGAACCAGGCAAGCATGTTTGAACTCTTGATATGATGAGTGTTGTTGCATGTTTGCATTTCAGTATAGTCATGACATGTTTATGAACGTCACTTTGAATGTTATATTTCATGCACATAAGCGGAAAGTAAGTTTTGGAAAGCATTATGTTGTTGGATACATATTTGCATAGCCATGTGATGGCATGAGGATGGGTAAGATGGCAGTGTTGTGACATGCTAGTCTTGTACCAAATCTTTTTTTTGACTTCCGTGTCATCGTGAAACAAATCACATTTCCATTCATTCCTTCCTATACTGTCACATGTTTTCCGAAAGGAATATGGCATAGTAAGTTGCAAATCGTTTTCCTGGTACACACCAAATAGAGAGGCCGGGATGAGGGTTCCATGGCCTTGGATTAAAGCCCGTCATCCGGTCAGGGGGCATGGGTGTTTCCGGTTGGGACCGAGAGGGGGGCACCCCTTAGAGCGCGCGTATAGAAATTTGATCCCATGCTACTCGAGGTTGAGGCCTCCCCGTCTCAAAGTTTTTCTTGGACGTTGTCCAGGGTGATTTCCTGGCACTCGTGAGGTGAAATGGGTGTGTACTAGTTAAATGTGTTTCTCTTTGAAATGTCAGAACGGAACTAGTCCTTCGTGACTACGGAAATCCATTGGCTGTGGTCAGTTCATCCAAACTCTGCAGAGTCTCAAAACTTTCAATTATCTTGTACTTTGATCATAAGCGCAAGGCCCCGCAGCCGGCTTCCAATAGCCGGCAGGTGGCGACAGTCGAAGACCAGCAGCCAGAGGGGCAGCCTTCTGCCAAGCGGCAGAAAGGCGGCAAGTCCAATTGGTTGCCGGCCTTCTCTTACGAGCAGACTTTGGACGAACCCTGCAAGTTCCACAGCGGCGCGAAGCCGTCAAATCACACCACCCGGAAGTGCCACCGCTCACCAGATCGCCAAGGGAGACGGCCTTGCCCCTCCTCCACTGCAGGCCGCCACCGCACCATCGCCCAAAGAGCGGCTGTCCGCCACCGGCGCAGTGATACAAGACGATTACCTGTAAGAGCACGGGCGCCTATGTCGTGTTTACCAAATAGTATAATGATCGCCGCAGCAGACGGCAAAGCAGAGTAAGAGGTGAACGCAAGAGCATCGGATGCCCCTGCATTCATGCATCGTCCGAGAAACCCATCACCGGAGCCGTCGGTCGATCACCCAGAGGTGATGCGAATCCGGGCTCCTACGCCTTGGTCTTGGGAGCCACCCTTGCCACGGACAAGCGGGCCGCCGCTTCTCGCGAGTAATCGATAGATCGGAGGCAGCAACATCAACATCCTGCATACAAGGATACGATGGAGAAGCTAGGAATCAAGCAAAGACAGCTTGAAGATAGTCGGACTGTGTTCCACGGAATTGTACTCGGCCTTTCCTCGCTCACCGATTGGCAAGATTCGATAGACGCCCTCTTTGGGGACAAGGATCACTTTCGCCGAGAGCCAGTTCGGTTCAAGTGGTGGACCTCGAGAGCCCCTACCATGCCTTGCTTGGCCGACCTGCTCGCCAAGTTCATGGCGGTCCCCCACTACGCCTATCTCAAGATGAAGATGCCGAGTTCCAAGGGATTCTCGACCGTAGCCGGGCGATTACAGTAAAGTCGTCCACTGCGGCAACAAAGCAGCCGGCTAGCCGAGTCCCTGGTGATCGCAGCTGAGAAGCGGCTCTTGGATCGGGTTGTGGCGATGGCCGGCAAGCAGCCAGACCTATCGCCCGACCCCAAGGAGTCAGAAGTCGAGGGCTCGCTCAAGCCGCCAAAGAGACCAAGAAGATACCCTTGGACCCGAGCACCCAGAGAAATCTGTTGTCAGAGGGTGCAAACCTCGACAAAGAATAGGAAGGCGAGCTCGTCGATTTCCTCCGTGAGAATCGGGACATCTTCGCATGGTCCCCCAAAGACATGCCGGGTGTACCGATGGATTTCGCCGAGCACAAGTTACATGTCCGATCTGATGTGAAGCCCGTCAGGCAGCCCTTGCGCTGCCTGTCAGAAGAAAAAAGAAGAGTTGTTGGAGAAGAGATAGCCTGGCTCCTCGCAGCCGGTTTCATCATGGAAGTTTTCTTTCCAGAATGGTTGGCGAACCCGGTCTTGGTACTAAAGAAGAACAATCAGTGGCGGATGTGTATTGACTACACAAGCCTCAACAAAGCTCGCCCCAAGGACCCGCTCGCTTCGCCAAGAATTGATCAGGTGATAGACTCCACAGCCGGATGCGAGCTGTTGAGCTTCTTAGATGCATATTCAGGGTATCATCAGATCAAGCTGAACCCGGCAGACAGATTGAAGACAGCCTTCATCACGCCATTTGGAGCCTTCTGCTACCTGACCATGACGTTCGGCTTGAGGAACGCCGGCGCCACCTTTCAGCGTTGCATGCAGAAGTGCCTCCTCAAGCAGCTTGGCAGAAATGCCCACGTTTACGTGGACGGCGTGGTGGTGAAGACGGAGAAGCGAGAACACTGTTGGAAGACCTCAAAGAGACCTTTGAAAACCCGTGTCGATTCCGCATCAAGCTTAACCCGAGAAATGCGTCTTGAGTACCAGAATTCGGCCAGCTCCTTGGCTTCCCAGTATCTCGAGCCAGCGGCATAGAGTGCAACCCCGTGAAGATCAAGGCAATTGAAAGACTGGATGTGCCCCGCCGATCGCTAGATGTGCAGTAAGTTCACCGCTGCTTACGCCTATCGGCCGATTCATCAATCGGTCAAGCGAGAAAGCTCTTCCTCTGCATTCAGCTTATGAAGAAGACCACCTTCTTCGAATGGAACTCCAAGGCGGACGAAGATTTTCTCCAGCTTGGAAAGAATGTCGACTACTCCCCGTCTTTGGCGGCTCGACTCCAAAGGAGCCCATGCTCTCAGATATTGCCGCCACCGCCAGTGGTAGTCAAGACAGCTTATTGTGGTTGAGCGCAAGGAGGAAGGCAAGGCGCCACCGTCCGAGAGACCAGTGTATTACACAGCGAGGTACCGCCGACTCCAAGAAGAACTACCCCCACTACCCGAAGATGTGTTACGGCGTGCACTTTGCCGCCAAGAAGTTGAAGCCTTACTTTCAAGAGCATCCAATCACCGTGGTTTGCACAGCCCCACTAGCAGAGATCATCGGAAGCCGAGATGCTTCAGGCCGAGTGGCCAAATGGGCCATAGAGTTGGCCCCTACACCATCTTTTACCAGCCCCGCACCGCCATCAAGTCACAAGCACCGGCTGACTTCCTCGCCGATTGGGCCGAGACCCGATTCGCCGCCAGCCGAAGTCCACCCATTGGCGGATGCACTTTGATGGCTCCAAGATGCGCACCGGCTTGGGAGCCGGCGTGGTCCTCACTTCCCCTAAAGGCGACAAGCTCAAGTACGTGCTGCAGATCCATTTCGCCGCCTCCAACAATGTCGCAGAATACGAGGCGCTCATCCACGGGCTCCGGCTTGCCAAAGAGCTCGGCATTCGCCGGATCCTGTGCTATGGCGACTCCGACTTGGTGGTCCAACAGTCATCCGGCGACTGGGACGCCAAAGATGCAAATATGGCGAGCTACCACTTTCTCGTACATCACCGAGTGGATATTTTGAGGGATGCGATTCCTCCATGTACCAAGGAACGACAACGACCAAGCAGATGCCCCGCAAGAATCGGTTCCACCCGGCAGTAATACCATCCGGCGTCGCCCTTGAGCGCCTTCTCAAGCCATCTGCTGCCGTCACCAGAGTCGACTCCATTTTGTGCCGGCTCCCCGGAGAAGCCGGATCCGACTCGAGCCTCGGCAGACGGCACAAGAATCCTTGAAGACGCCCCAAAAACGCTGGCAATGGGCCGCCCGGGACTTCGTAACCGGCCCGGGACTGTGGGCGACCCTTGCGAAGACTCCAAAGATGGCCCGGGATCGCGCTTAATCGGCCCGGGACTTCTTCAACCCAGCAAGCTGCTGCAGACTCAACCGCCGCCTCAAATTTCAGCCGCCCTTGTCCAAGTAGCAGCACTGGCAGTCGAAGAAATAGCAGCACCCTCATGGGCCCAGCCCATCTTGAAGTTTTTAGTAAGCGGAGAGCTACCAACTGATGAAACCTTGGCTCGGCAAGTGCAATGCCGAGCGGCAGCCTACACTATAGTCAATAGAGAGCTGGTCAGGAGCAGCGTCACCGACGTCTACCAGCACTGCGTCCATCAAGGCGAGTGCGGCCATCATGCGGCCTCCAGAGCACCCGTCGCCAAAGCCTTCCGACACGGCTTCTTCTGGCCGACTGCCCTAGAAGAGGCCAAGGAATTAGTTCAAAAATGCAAGGGGTGCCAGGTGTTCCGCTCCAAGCCGCTTCAGCCGGCTTCAGCGCTCAAGACTATCCCCATCGCCTGGCCCTTTGCTGTCTGGGGTGTCACGACCGACTTTTTCAATAACTAACTACTGAGAAAGTCGATCTTTAAATCCCAGTATAGGAAAAAGTCATCCTTTCTGGTAGACAAATGCTGGATAAACAGAGAACCAGTAGCATCAAATATATTACAAGGTTGAGCTGAGGCTGCTCAACAATTTATTACAAACTCGCCAATATCTTACATATGGGCGGTCTTGACATGTGGGTGTGGTGGCATGCTACTAGCTCGAGGAAAAAGTGGTGGATAACTTGACTCTAATCGGCAGCCCATCGAAAGCGCCGGGAGGCTCAATGAATTTATTCGGGTTGCGGAAGCGGATAATACAATGACCAAAACAGGATCGCACAGGACTGACTGGGACTCCTCTAGGCGTCGGACTCGCTATCAAACTCTTCATCCAAGAGATCGCCTTCATCAACATCTGGCCAAATCAACAAGCCAGGTGAGTACTTTGAAAGTACTCGCAAGACAGTTCGGACAAAAGATATAATCAATGAATGCATGAATGCGTCAAGAACAAATGATGATGCTCATATGACAATGACATTATTGCAGGACTTGATAAATAAAATAAATAGCTGAAAACCGATCGGGTGTCTGGAGCGACGCCTCGAAAGGTAAATAAATCATATGAATGCTGCAGTCGGGCGTCTTAGCGACACCACGTAAAGGGCTTTAAAATAAATGCCACAGTCGGACGTCTGAGCGACATCACATAAAGGGCTTTAAAAGAAATGCCACAGTCGGACGTCTGAGCGACGCCACATAAAGGGCTTTAAAAGAAATGCCACAGACGGACGGCTGAGCGACGTCGCATAAAGGGCTTTAAAAGAAATGTTACGATGGACGTCTGAGCGACGCCACATAAAGGGCTTTAAAAGAAATGCCACGCTTGGACGTCTGGCGACATCACATAAAGGGCTTTAAAAGAAATGCCACAATCGGACGCCCGAGCGACATCACATAAAGGGCTTTGAAAGGAATGCCACCGTCAGACGCCCGAGCGACATCACGCATGTGGCTTGCAACAAATGTAAATAACAGATATGCCACCGCCGGACGTCTGAGCGACATCACGAGCCAGTGGCCTATAACAAAAATAAATAACAGGTATGCCACCGTCGGACGTCTGAGCGACATCACAGACAAGGCTTGTAATGAATGTAAATAACAAGATTAGTCCGACCACAAGAATAATCTTTTAACCGGATTTATCACACATAAATCCCATCGGGGTTTTGTCTCTGAGGCTGATACCTGACAAGATAAGATGAAGATAGTACTTGATCAACGTACAAGATAATTGAAAGTTTTGAGACTCTGCAGAGTTTGGATGAACTGACCACAGCCAACGGATTTCCATAGTCACGAAGGACTAGTTCCGTTTACGGTATTTCAGTAGAAACACATTTAACTAGTACACATCCATTTCACCTCACGAGTGCCAGGAAATCACCCTGGACAACGTCCAAGAAAAACTTTGAGACGGGGAGGCCTCAACCTCGAGTAGCATGGGATCAAATTTCTATACACGCGCTCTAAGGGGTGCCCCCCTCTCGGTCCCAACCGGAAACACCCATGCCCCCTGACCGGATGATGGGCTTTAATCCAGGGCCATGGAACCCTCATCCCGGCCTCTCTATTTGGTGTGTACCAGGAAACCGATTTGCAACTTACTATGCCATATTCCTTTCGGAAAACATGTGACAGTATAGGAAGGAATGAATGGAAATGTGATTTGTTTCACGATGACACGGAAGTCAAAAAAAAGATCTGGTACAAGACTAGCATGTCACAACACTGCCATCTTACCCATCCTCATGCCATCACATGGCTATGCAAATATGTATCCAACAACATAATGATTTCCGAAACTTACTTTCCGCTTATGTGCATGAAATATAACATTCAAAGTGACGTTCATAAACATGCCATGACTATACTGAAATGCAGACATGCAACAACACTCATCATATCAAGAGTTCAAACATGCTTGCCTGGTTCGGAGTAGTCGGAGTCTAACTGTGCGAAGTTTGCAGCTCCGTCACCTCCTCCGGTATCTACGGTATAAGAAAGATACGTACGCAACGTAAATATCGTGAGTGTATAGAAAAGTGTTCCAAATATTTTTCAAATAAATATGATAAACAACTATACAAAATTTTGAAGAGGACAGAAAAAGAATCACTCAAAAATTCCTTTCTGTTAAAAAGTTATAAGGGTTTTAACCCAAGGACTCATTTGTAATGAAACATAAAACTTCCAGGGGGTTCTGCGGAAAAATCCAGATAACGTTTCGTTTAAAAGAAACGGCTGAGAGACTGACTGGCGGGCTCCACCCGTCATGTTTAAATTTTCAAACGAGGGAAAACAGAGCGCGATGGCGCCGAGAGGTCTTGATGGTGGCCGCGGCGATCATCCACGGCGATGTAAGTTGATCGGGGTGTACCTCTGTGTTCAGGGTGCCCTTCCGCGTCTGTGGGAGGTGGTGGTGGTCGCCGGCGAGTACCACGTCGGCGGTGACGCTTGCTCCGGCGGACGGCGGTTCGGGTGGTCGTGGATCTCACGAGGGGGGCTGCGAGGTCAAAATTGAGCTGGGGGTTATCTTACTAGAGGTGGTACGAGGCTACGGTCGAAAGTAGGGAGGCGGAGGGGTTCTCACCGGAGAGAACGATGCCGGAGCCCGAGGCGGACGGAGGTGGCCGGAGTCTAGGAGGAAAGGCCCCTCGAGGCCCGTTCAATGGCCAGGCGGGGTCTGGTGAGATGGTGAAGTCGTGCCCAGGCGAGAGCAAGCTCGGGTGTTATATATAGCCGCCTGAGGCGGTTGCCGAGAACGGGGTTCTCCGGCGAGGTGATTATGGCGGTGTAGAGGTTGCACGGGAGGGTTCAGAGGTTGAGCATCGTCGTGGATGCTTCCTGGTTCCGTTTCGATGCTAATCGTGTCGGGATTGGGTTGTTTAGGGGAGCTCGGCGAACGGGCGGCACGGGCCCGTCGGCGGTGGAGCGCCGCCGCGCTGCGCGCGCCACGGGCGACGGTGCTGCATGCGTCTTGTCGAGGAAACGGCTACGCTGAGCCACCAGGGGTTTAGGCGGCACCGAACGGCGCGTTTTTGCCGCCGCTTCCCCTCGTCGGCCGCCACGGTGATACACGCCGCCAAGAAGACACGCCGCCAAGAAGTGCTGTGGCGCCACCGACGCCAGGAAGGCGCCAAGCACGCGTGTGAGGCACCGGACAAGCGAGCTAGGCCGTGAGCAAGGCGCCAAACGCACTGTGAGCATGTGACTGAATTCTGACGAAGATTGACACTGAAACTCTGAATTTAACTGAAAATGGACAGAAACAGTGCATGCAAGGTGTTCGGCAGAATGATCTAGGCATGTAGGGATTTTTCCTTGAGCTGGTTTTTGGTGGAGGGGCCTCTCATTGCACCTAGAGGCCGCCTGAATATTTGTAGAATTTTTGGAGAGGTGTAGATATGAATTTCACCAAATTTGGCAAATCTGGTCCAAACTTGCAGAGAGTAAAATTTGAAATATTTGAACAGGAGAAGAGTGGATCAAGATGGTTCTGGGTTGTGGGTATAAAGGACTATCCAGGGGTGTTGAGTTGAGGTCAAAAATCAAAGGCATTAGGGTACTTGCTTTGCAAATCACCTAGGCTCAAAAGAAAAGACAAAATTATTTTGGGAGGAGAAATAATTGGAATAAAATCCAAAAATGGATTTTATTAGTTTGGACAGAATGTTTGGGTTGTAACAAAGTGGGAGGAGGGGTTTTTGGGGGAGTTTCACCATAGGAGGCATGGTAAACCAGAGTGGATAAAAATCAAATGAAAGACCAAAAATCAAAAAGGTTATCTTTTTTTAAAGGAGACTAAATCCAAGAGAAAAAAAGATTTTTGAGAGGGCAAACTTAGAAGATTGGTTTTTAGGAAGGTTTTAAATGACCTTCTTCCAAACCAAGCAAGGCTCTTTCTGAAAACAAAAATCACAAATTTTTTTGGAGTGTCACAGCACCTACCCCCTTAGGAAAAATCTCGTCCCCGAGATTTCAAATTTGATCCTTAAACAGGTGTGGGTGCTCTGTCCAAGAAAATCCTCGCTCTCCCAAGTTGCTTCATTCTCGTGTGATTACTCCATCGAACTCTGAAAAACTTAATGGTTTTCTGTCGGGTCCTCCTCTCGACTCTTCTAATATTTTTTATGGGGTGCTCCTGTAAGTGAGGTCCGTTGCACGCCAATATTCTCATGTGAAACTTGCTTCTACAGGTTGCTCACGTATTTTCTCAACTGTGAGATGTGAAACACGTTGTGGATACCGGATAAGTCTCCGGGTAGGTCTAGCTGGTAGGCTACCGTGCCTCTTCGGGCCACTATATGAAATGGTCCGATGAATCTTGGTGCTAGTTTCTCCTTAATCTTGAATCGTTGCAGACCCTTCATAGGAGAAACTCTCAGGTATACCAATTCTCCGGGTTCAAAACTGATTTCCCGATGCTTTCGGTCGTAATAACTCTTTTGCCGACTTTGAGCTGTTTTGAGTCGATCTCTAATTGCCTAAACTTTCTCCTCGGCCTCCTTGAGCATATCTGGGCCAAAGATATGGCTGTCTCCAGTCTCTGACCAATTTAGCGGGGTACGACATCTTCTCCCATATAGAGCTTCAAAGGGTGCCATTTGCAAGCTGGCTTGATAGCTGTTGTTGTATGCGAACTCTACATATGGCAAACTTTCTTCCCAACTGTTCCCGTAAGTGAGGACACAGGCTCTTAGCATGTCTTCTAGGATTTGGTTTACGCGTTCCGTCTGCCCATCAGCCTGGGGATGGTATGCGGTACTGAAGGCTAGTTGGGTTCCCAGTGCCTGTTGTAGGTGATCCCAAAATATAGAGACGAACTGTGTGCCTCTATTGGAGATGATAGTCTTAGGGACTCCATGCAAAGTGCAATACGGGCAAGATAAAGTCCGCCAGTCTCCGAGTGGTGTAAGTTGTCTTTAACGGAATAAAATGTGCCACCTTGGTTAATCTGTCGGTTATGACCCATATGGCATCGTTTCCGTGTCATGACCGTGGCAGTCCAACGATAAAGTCCATCCCAATCTCGTCCCATTTCCACTCGGGTATCTTATTTGGCTGTAATAGTCCGGCTGGTTTCTGGTGCTCGGCCTTGATACGTTGGCAAGAGTCACAGCATGCAATGAACGTGGCTACATCTCTCTTCATACGGTGCCACCAAAAATTTTCCTGAAGGTCTTTGTACATTTTTGTCCCTCCAGGGTGGATTGAATACGGAGCTGTGTGACTTTCAGTCAATATCTGCTGTTTGAGGTCCTTGACATTTGGTACGCATAGCCTCTCTCCGCATTCACAATATTCCTTGCTCATCTACGTTGAATTCTCGAGGCTCTTCCCAAACTCACTTTTCTTTTTATGCCCTCAATCTTTGGGGTGTCCGTCTTTGGGCTTCCTTGATCCTTTCCATCAAGGTAGGTCAGTATCTCTATATTCGACACACTGCCTTCGGTAACCATTGTTAGATTGAGTCGGGCAAATTCTCGCTGAAATTCTGGCCTCAACTTTGGTATACCGTCGTCAGTCTGCTGGGATTTCGACTAAGTGCATCTGCCACAACATTTGCTTTTCCGGATGATAGTGGATTCCAACATCATAATCCTTTACCAACTCTAACCAGCGTCGTTGCCGTAAATTTAACTCCGCTGTGTGAAAATATACTTAAGACTCTTATGGTCTGTGTATATCTCACAACGATTCCCAAGTAGGAAGTGTCTCCATTCCTTGAGTGCATGGATGATCGCTGCTAATTCCAAGTCATGAGTGGGATAATTCTCCTCATGCTTGCGTAGTTGTCTAGAGACGACGCAACTACCTTGCCTTCTTGCATCAATACGCATCCGAGGCCCTTCCGGGATGCGTCACAATATACCTCAAAATTCTTGTGTATATCTGGCACAATTAGTACAGGTGCCGTTGTTAATTTGCTTTTTAGCTCTTGGAAGCTTTCCTCACATGCTTCTGTCCATTCAAACTTCTTGCCTTTCTTGAGCAATTGTGTCATGGGCTTTGCTATAGTGGAGAATCCTTCAATAAATCTCCGATAATAGCCTGCCATTCCCAAGAAACTCCGTACGTCCGTTACGTTAGCTGGTGGTCTCTCAAATCACGGCCTTGACTTTTTCCGGGTCTACTACAATACCTTCTTGGGTTAGTACGTGGCCTAGAAAACCCACCTGCCTTAGCCAAAATTCACATTTGCTGAATTTGGCGTACAGTTGATGTTTCCTGAGTTCTCCGAGTACAATCCTGAGATGTTCGGCGTGCTCTTCTGGTGTTTTTGAATATATCAGAATATCTTCGATGAATACCACAACAAACTTGTCCATATACTTCATAAATACTTTGTTCATGAGGTGAACAAAATATGCGAAGCGTTAGTTAGCCCAATGGCATCACTTTAATGAACTCATACAACCCATATCTGGAGGTGAAGGCGGTCTTGGGAATATCTTCTGTTCATACTTTTAATTGGTGGTATCCTGATCTCAAGTCAATTTTTGAGAAGACTTTGGCCTGTGCGAGCTGATCGAATAAATCATTTATTCGGGGCATTGGGTATTTGTTCTTGATTGTGACCATGTTGAGACCTCGATAATCAATACATAACCTCATTGTCCCATCCTTCTTCTTGGCAAATAAAATTGGAGAACCCCAAGGTGAGGAGCTGGCTCGTATGTATCCTTTCTCCAATAATTCTTTTATTTGCTTCTTCAACTCTACCAATTCGGATGGTGCCATTCTGTAAGGTTTCTTGTAAATAGGAGCGGTTCCGGGTGCTAGCTCAATGCTGAATTCTATCTCTCGGTCCGATGGCATGCACAGTAGTTCTTCCGAAACACGTCAGGAATTCACATACTCATCGAACCTTGTTCAGCTCGTAAACGTCCACCTTGTTTAATCTAGGTTGCCGAGGTATTTGTCTCGCTTTGGCTGAAACTTTTATTTTCTTCCCATGATGGTGTGTGAGAATCACGGTACGGTTGAAGCAGTCAATAAAACATTTGTTGGTGGTTAACCAATCCATTCCTAGGATGGCATCCAGTCCTTTTCTTTCCAGTACAATAAGGTTGGCGTAAAACTTCAATCCTTCAAATTCAATAACCACACCTTGACAGTAACTCTGGGTCACTTGCTTAATTCCAGGGGACTTGATGATCATTGATTTTTCCAAGGGAAGCATCGAAAAATTATTTTGCAAAGCAAAACTTTTCAAACGAATGAGTGAGAAGCTCGTAATCAAACAAAACCATGGCAGGTATTGTGTTGACGGGGTACGTACCGAGTACGATATCTGTGGCGTTCTGTGCTTCCTCTCGGGTCACGTGGTTCAGGTGACCTTTCCGGTGGTTGTTGTTGGGGTTGAAATTGTTTCCCTTTGGTGCTGAATTATTGCCACCATTATTGAGCTTCGGGGTTGAGTTCCTTGGCTTGGGACACTGCTTGGCATAGTGCCCTTCTTCTCCACAAGCATAACAGTACTTGCCTGGGCGATAGGTGAACTCTTTGTCTCTTGCATGGAAATTCTTGGTTGGACGTGAATTATTCGTCGGGGTTTGTGTGAATCCCCTTTCGAAATTCCTTCTTGCTTCGTGATTGCGAGAAAGTAGTCTGGTCCCTTTTCCGCTTATGGAAATCTTCCAGCTACGTCGCTCATTTTCCAGGGTAATGGCCTTATCTACGAGTGTCTTAAAATCTGGAAAGGTATGCACAACTAGCTGGCACTTAAGGGCGGGTGCCAGGCCTTCCAAGAATTTTTCCATCTTCTTGCTCTCGTTCATGCGTTCTTCATTGGCGTAGCGAGACAGCAGAGTGAATTGGCTGTTGTATTCTGACACTGTCATGGCCCTTTGCTTGAGTTCATCAAATTCTTTCCTCTTGATTTTCATGACGCTCTTAGGAATATGTGCCCCACTTAAAACCTTCTTTGAAACCTTCCTGTGTGATTTCATTTTCGTTGGGGTGCATGTGCGAGAAGTTTTCCCACCACGATGCAGCTGCTCACTGTGAGATAATGTGGTGCATACAATACTTTTCACGGTCTGAACACTGTGCGATAATTAATTTTCTCTCCATGTCTCGAAGCCAGTCCTCGGCCTCAAGAGGCTTGTCAGTATGAGAAAATGTTGGAGGACGCGTCTTTTGTAACTCTGATAATTTGGATTGCGGTTGATACTGACTACGGTTACTTCCCATATTGATGAATTGGTTCATCATTTCCTGGTGTTGCTGCTGACTCTGTTCATACAAACGACAAACTTGTGTAAAAGCTGCTTCACTATCCTGTTGACTTGTCTGACCCTGAGTGAAATTGTGGTTCTGCGGCGTGCCATAATTTTCTTCTGGCTGAGTTGGCATGGAGTATGTCCAAGGACGAGACATCTTTCACTCTGGGGATATATTTTGTGAACTCGTAAGATAAGAAAGAGAGTCGCAAAAGCCAATAAAATCACACACAAAGAACATTTTTAAACTCCAGGATATTTTTGGAAACACACGATTGCGCGCGGAGAAGGACTATTACATATCTTACACGAGGGCATAATTATACATTACATCACTCAGGATATGCGTACATAATCCTGACGTGTTATTTAAACTAGTGCACTCCTCCAGATCCTACATGATGCGCAAACAGGCTACTTCTCACAACCTATGTACATATAAACATATTACACAAGTCGAAACATCGCATGGCATCTACGCCGTACTCGATCGAGAGATGGTGAGGATCTCCCTTGGCCTGCCGAGGGTGAGGCGAGCGACACTGGGAATCAACTTCCTCCTCGCTAATAGGTTCCAGACGAGGAATGCTGCGCTGAGCTGATGGAGCAGGTGCCGAGGCGGAGTACCTGAATAAGAGTGGGTGGAATAGGTGGAGTAGCACGTATGGGAGTGGGTGCAAAAGTGGTGCAGCGCGAACGGGAGTGGGTGCAATAGCCTGGCTGAATTCCTCAAGGTAGGCGGGCTGACGTGCGATGGCGAGAATGGTAGGCGAATGAGAAGCTGAGGACGAGATAAAGGTCAGCGGTGGAGGCGGTGTGTAGGAGTTCCCTCCCCTGTTAGCATCACAGCCATGAACTGAGTCCATGCGGGCAGCTACGAGGTCGCCCACCATGCTGTCAAAGGCTGCCTCCGGGGCTCGGGAGGTACTCGACAAGCATCTCAAAGGCCTCGCCTTGCTCTCCTCTCGGGGCAAGAGAAGGAGTAGTGACAGGTGTAAGGCATATGGCATGGAAGGTAGCGATAGCGACGGGTCTTCATTGCAGGAAGGACATCCCGAAGACGAGCTATCGCCTCGCGGGCTGCCATCTGCATAGCATGCCTCTCTGTAGGCATGGCTCTCCCCAAGAAGCGGAAGCGGCGCACCTCAACATGCCCTCCCCTGAATTGCACCGCGGCTTGGTGCATGGTTAGAATGTCGTTGATCTTGTGTGGATAAAGTGTGAAGACTGGGCGCACGGATGGCCCCATCGCGACCCGAACGATGAAGGAGAGGAGTTTGACGAACCCCTCTGGCACGTTGGCGAACATTTGAGACTCGCAGTCGCTGCCGGCCATATACAAAAGTAGGCAAAAATTCTGAGTGATCAGATCATAAATTTTTATCCTGACTGTCAGAAAGATGACTACATTTTGCAAAAACAAGAATAAACACTGCCATGCTAATTATTAAATTAGCGATCGCACCTAGTGGCTTCCTACAGTCAGCCTGGCTCTGGTTACCAAGTCTGTCACGACCGACTTTTTCAATAACTAACTACTGAGAAAGTCGATCTTTAAATCCCAGTAGAGGAAAAAGTCATCCTTTCTGGTAGACAAATGCTTGATAAACAGAGAACCAGTAGCATCAAATATATTACAAGGTTGAGCTGATGCTGCTCAACAATTTATTACAAACTCGCCAATATCTTACATATGGGCGGTCTTGACACAGGGATGTGGTGGCATGCTACTAGCTCGAGGAAAAAGTGGTGGATAACTTGACTCCTAACTGGCAGCCCATCGAGCGCCGGGGAGGCTCGATGAATTTATTCGGGGTTGCGGAAGCGGATAATACAATGACCAAAACAGGATCGCACGGGACTGACTGGGACTCCTCTAGGCGTCGGACTCTCTATCAAACTCTTCATCCAAGAGATCGCCTTCATCAACATCTGGCCAAATCAACAAGCCTGGTGAGTACTTTGAAAGTACTCGCAAGACAGTTCAGACAAAAGATATAATCAATGAATGCATGAATGCGTCAAGAACAAAGGATGATGCTCATATGACAACGATATTATTACAGGACTTGATAAATAAAATAAATAGCTGAAAACCGATCGGGTGTCTGGAGCGACGCCTCGAAAGGTAAATAAATCATATGAATGCCGCAGTCGGGCGTCTTAGCGACACCACGTAAAGGGCTTTAAAAGAAATGCCACAGTCGGACGTCTGAGCGACATCACATAAAGGGCTTTAAAAGAAATGCCACAGTCGGACGTCTGAGCGACGTCACATAAAGGGCTTTAAAAGAAATGCCACAGTCGGACGTCTGAGCGACACCACATAAAGGGCTTTAAAAGAAATGCCACAGTCGGACGTCTGAGCAACGTCACATAAAGAGCTTTAAAATAAATGCCACGATGGAGGTCCGGCGACATCACATAAAGGGCTTTAAAAGAAATGCCACAGTCGGACGTCTGAGCGACATCACATAAAGGGCTTTGAAAGGAATGCCACCGTCGGACGTCTGAGTGACATCACAGACAGGGCTTGCAACAAATGTAAATAACAGATATGCCACCGTCGGACGTCTGAGCGACATCACAGAAAGGGCCTATAACAAAAAAATAACAGGTATGCCACCGTCGGACGTCTGAGCGACATCACAGATAGGGCTTGTAATGAATGTAAATAACAAGATTAGTCCCACCACAAGAATAATCTTTTAACCGAATTTATCACACATAAATCCCACCGGGGTTTTGTCTCTGAGGCTGATACCTGACAAGATAAGATGAAGATAGTACTTGATCAAAGTACAAGATAATTGAAAGTTTTGAGACTCTGCAGAGTTTGGATGAACTGACCATAGCCAACGGATTTCCGTAGTCACGAAGGACTAGTTCCATTTACGGTATTTCAGTAGAAACACATTTAACTAGTACACACCCATTTCACCTCACGAGTACCAGGAAATCACCCTGGACAACGTCCAAGAAAAACTTTGAGACGGGGAGGCCTCAACCTCGAGTAGCATGGGATCAAATTTCTATACGCGCGCTCTAAGGGGTGCCCCCCTCTCGGTCCCAATCGGAAACACCCATGCCCCCTGACCGGATGACGGGCTTTAATCCAGGGCCATGGAACCCTCATCCCGGCCTCTCTATTTGGTGTGTACCAGGAAAACGATTTGCAACTTAGTATGCCATATTCCTTTCAGAGAACATGTGACAGTATAGGAAGGAATGAATGGAAATGTGATTTGTTTCACGATGACACGGAAGTCAAAAAAAAAAGATCTGGTACAAGACTAGCATGTCACAACACTGCCATCTTACCCATCCTCATGCCATCACATGGCTATGAAAATATGTATCCAACAACATAATGATTTCCGAAACTTACTTTCCGCTTATGTGCATGGAATATAACATTCAAAGTGACGTTCATAAACATGCCATGACTATACTGAAATGCAGACATGCAACAACACTCATCATATCAAGAGTTCAAACATGCTTGCCTGGTTCGGAGTAGTCGGAGTCTAACTGTGCGAAGTTTGCAGCTCCGTCACCTCCTCCGGTATCTACGGTATAAGAAAGATATGTACGCAACGCAAAAATATCGTGAGTGTACAGAAAAGTGTTCCAAATATTTTTCAAGTAAATATGATAAAAAACTAGACAAAATTTTGAAGAGGACAGAAAAAGAATCACTCAAAAATTCCTTTTTGTTAAAAAGGTATAAGGGTTTTAACCCAAGGACTCATCTGTAATGAAACAGAAAACTTCCAGGGGGTTCTGCGGAAAAATCCAGATAACATTTCGTTTAAAAGAAACGGCTGAGAGAGATCGACAAGTGGGCTCCACCCGTCAGGTTTAAATTTTCAAACGAGGGAAAACAGAGCGCCGACTTGTGAGAGGTGCGGTGGTCGCCGGCGGCGATCCACGGCGAGGTAAGGTGATCGGGGTGTACCTCTGTGTTCAGGGTGCCATTCCGCGTCTGTGGGAGGTGGTGGTGGTCGCCGGCGAGTACCACGTCGGCGGTGACGCTTGCTCCGTGAGACGGGCGGTTCGGGTGGTCGTGGATCTCACGGAGGGGGCTGCGAGGTCAAAATTGAGCTAGGGGTTATCTTACTAGAGGTGGTACGAGGCTACGGTCGAAAGTAGGGCGGCGGAGGGGTTCTCACCGGAGAGAACGATGCCGGAGCCCGAGGCAGACAGAGGTGGCCGGAGTCGAGGAGGAAAGGCCCCTCGAGGCCCGTTCAGTGGCCGGGCGAGGTCTGGTGAGATGGTGGTGTCGTGCCCAGGCGAGAGCAAGCTCGGGGTGCTATATATAGCCGCCCCGAGGCGGTTGCCGAGAACGGGGTTCTCCGGCGAGGTGATTATGGCGGCGCAGTGGTTGCACGGGAGGGTTCAGAGGTTGAGCGTCGTCGTGGATGCTCCCTGGTTCCGTTTCGATGCTAATCGCGTCGGGATTGGGTTGTTTAGGGGGAGCTCGACGGAACGGGGCGGCGCGGGCCCGTCGGCGGCAGGGAGCGCGCTCTGCGCGTGCCGCGCCACCACGGCGACGGTGCTTTGCATCGTCTTGGCGAGAAACGCCACGCGGAGCCACCAGGGTTTAGGCGGCGCCGAGCGGCGTTGTGCCGCCGTTCTGCTCCCCGTCGTCACTTCTGGTGATACGGCCGCGCCAAGAAGACACGCCGCGCGCGGGCGCCACCGACGCCAGGAAGGCGCCAAGCGCGCGTGTGAGGCTCCGGACAAGCGAGCTAGGTCGTGAGCAAGGTGCCGAACGCACTGTGAGCATGTGACTGAATTCTGACGAAGATTGACACTGAAACTCTGAATTTAACTGAAAATGGACAGAAACAGTGCATGCAAGGTGTTCGGCAGAATGATCTAGGCATGTAGGGATTTTTCCTTGAGCTGGGTTTTGGTGGAGGGGCCTCTCATTGAACCTAGAGGCCGCCTGAATATTTGTAGAATTTTTTGGAGAGGTGTAGATATGAATTTCACCAAATTTGGCAAATCTGGTCCAAACTTGCAGAGAGTAAAATTTGAAATATTTGAACAGGAGAAGAGTGGATCAAGCTGGTTCTGGGTTGTAGGTACAAAGGACTATCCAGGGGTATTGAGTTGAGGTCAAAAATCAAAAGCATTAGGGTACTTGCTTTGGAAATCACCTAGGCTCAAAAGAAAAGACAGAATTATTTTGGGAGGAGAAATAATTGGAATAAAATCCAAAATGGATTTTATTAGTTTGGACAGAATGTTTGGGTTGTACCAAAGTGGGAGGAGGGGTTTTTGGGGGAGTTTCACCATAGGAGGCATGGTAAACCAGAGTGGATAAAAATCAAATGAAAGACCAAAAATAAAAAAGGTTTTGTTTTTTTAAAGGAGACTAAATCCAAGAGAAAAAAAGATTTTTGAGAGGGCAAACTTAGAAGATTGGTTTTTAGGAAGGTTTTAAATGACCTTCTTCCAAACCAAGCAAGGCTCTTTCTGAAAACAAAAATCACAAATTTTTTTGGAGTGTCACATGGGGCCTGGACATGGTGGGACCATTCAAGACGGCACGAGGTGGCCTAACTCACCTACTTGTCGCAGTGGACAAGTTCACCAAGTGGATAGAGGCAAAACCCATCAAGAAGTTGAATGGTCCTACGGCAGTGACTTTCATCGCCGACATCACGACTCGGTACGGCGTACCACACAACATCATCACCGACAACGGCACAAATTTCGCCAAGGGCGCCCAGCCCGCTTTCTGTGACGCAGGCATCCAACTGGACTTAGCGTCCGTTGCCCATCCGCGATCAAGCGGCCAGGTGGAGCGGCGAACGGCCTCATCTTTGTCCGGCATCAAGCCTCGTCGGTCGAACCATTGGAAGCGTTTGGCGGTTGCTGGCTTGAGGAGTTGCTACCGCCCTCCGAGTCTGCATACGACTCCAAACAAGTCAACCGGCTTCACACCCTTCTTCCTCGTCTACGGTGCCGAAGCCGTCATCCCAACGGATATAGAGTTCGACTCCCCGCGAGTCACCATGTACACCGAGGAGGAAGCGGAAGAAGCACGTCAAGACGGCGTCGATCTGCTGGAAGAGGGCCGGCTGTTGGCACTCAGCCGGTCCAGCATCTACCAAAGTGATGCGTGCGCTACTACAACAAGAAGGTCAAGCCAAGATCTTTCCTAGAGGCGACCTTGTGCTCCGCCGATCCAAACAGTACCGCCAAGACAAGTTGTCGGCGCCTTTGGGAAGGACCGTTCATCATCGATAAAGTCTTTGAGCAACGACTCCTACTACTGATCGGCCTTTCGAAGCCCGAAAGCACGCAGAAGAGGGCGACTTCCGGCAAAGAAAGCGGAGCGGCCATGGAATGCTGAATCTCCTCAAGAAGATTTTACAGTTGTTGCAGTATGTACCACGCTACCCTTTCGTGTTTGAAATTCCAAGACTCCGGGCCCCCCGAGACGAGCTCGGGGACTGCCCTCTTTTGTTATCTGTATGATAAAGATTATGCCTTTGAGTATGTTACCCTTTGATTATGCTTTGTTTGGCATCGGGCTCGACTAGTCGGCCCGGGACTCGCCGCCTTTGAGCTATGAAGTGCTTCTGACGTCGAGACAAGTAGCGTCTGGTGCCTAAGCCGTCTCTGTCGGAAGCACGCAGCTATAAGCGGCTGTTTGGTGGGTAGGAGTAAGGTAGAGCGGCGCCACACGAAAAAAATGGCTAAGGATCCAAAGCATAAACATAGTTTAAATCGGCTCCCAGCCCGCTTTGTGAAACCGACTCTTAAGAAGCCGACTTGCCGTTTCTACCCAACTTGCTTAAACGACTCAAAATGGCCAAGTACTTGCCTTCTCAAAGTAGCCAAGCACTTGACCTAGACGGCAATCCGCAGAGCGGTTGCCCGACGGGCAAGGCAGCATCTAAGGGAAGGCGACAAAGGAAAAAAGCCACAAGAGCAATAAGCAAGGAAAGATAAAATTAGAATAATATTTACACAAACTTAGGCCCTTGGCCGGATCTTCGAACAGAGGTTTAGAGTACACCCCGCGGGTGGAATTGTGCGAATTAACAAAGTTCTTTCAAAAGACTAATAAACAGATAAAATAAAGACAAGGCAGCGGCCTAAGAAGCAGCGGATGGGGTTGGAAGGCCGGAGGCGGCGGCGTCGGCTGCCAGGGTGGCTGGTCAAGGCGATCTCGGTTTGATCATCTCTGGCAGCGGCTGGCTTAGATGGGCGCGGCTCGTTGCTGGAGGCGCGGTCGAGCTGAGGCTGGCCGCCCGCTCCGTCTTCTGACGCCTCCATGCCGTCTCCGTCCTCCGCCTCGTCTTCATCCTCGGTGCTGGAGTCGATCACCTCCGCCGAGTCCTCGCCGTAGTCCGGGTTCATCCCGAACCACTCCGGCGGTGCCTCCCCACCGTCTTCAGCCCGCTCGGGGACGAAGACACTGGTGTCCGTGTAGTCGGCGATCGCCGCCGCACGCTCGACGAGGGCGCCCTCCGCGGCCTGCATCTCCGCCTGGGCTTCTGACCGGAACACGGCCAGCCGGTCCAAGTCGAGCCCTGGATATCACGCCTTGACGAACTCCAGGGCTCGGCGAGCTCCAGCCCGAGCTACGGAGCCCTTCCAAGCCTCAAGACGCCCAGCCGCGACCTCCAGCCAGTCGGCGGTCCGGCTGGGAGTCTGTGAACCGGCATGTCCGGCCACAGGGCAGCAATCGCCTAGGCCCCGACACGCTGAAGACGGCGCAACATCCGATGTGCCGGCCGCGGACGAGCCTCAATGCTCAGGAGCTGCTCATCAAGGGTCCGGGGGGCGTTGGCTGCGATCTCGGTGCCACCCTCCCTCCGCGCCTCGCGTTCGGCCTCGATGGCCTGATTGGCCGCCTGCGTGTGACCAGGGAAGAAGTCTGCCAAGAAGAAGAAAAAGCAAGTTAGAAAAAACAGGAGCCGGCTTAACCCATAGTCGGCAACCCAAAAGAGAAAGTAAAAGCAAACTTACCATCGACGATATCTTCGATTTCATGGAAGCCGGAGGTCAGCCTCGCCTCTTTGTCGGTCCAGGCAGAGCGCTCGCTCTCAAATTCGGCCAGGAGGGCGGCCTCTTTCTTCTCCGCCTTAGCCCGCGCCGCCTTGAGCAGCTCCCTCTACTCCGCCAGCTGCGTAGCCAGCAGGTCGCGCTCTGCGGCGAGCTTGCCGCACTCCTCCTCTTTGGCGCGCAAGGCAGTCTCGGTCGTGCCCAGCTGCCCCCGCAGAGCGGCGTTGGATTCTGAAGAATAAAAAGAAGAAGGACGCAAGGTCGTCAGTTAAGAAGGTCGCCAGGAAGATCCGGCCCGACTGCGCAGCAGTCGACCCGAATCTCGGGGACTACAGCCTGCGTGTGCGCGCTCCTCGCCAGGTCAGCAGCCCGCTTGTTCAGTTCTTCAACGTTGCGGTTGAAGGCGGTAGCGCGGAGGTTGTGATATTCCTGTAACAAGGATTCCAGACACAGATAAAAACTTGGAAGTAGGCAAATAAAGTTCCGGGTCATCAGCTTGACCGACCAAACTTCGAGGACTACACCCGGTGGAGTGCGTTGGCGCGCCCCACAGAAGATCAAGAGAAATTCGGAAATGAAACATACCCTTGCGGCGGATCGCGACGCCAGTGCGCCTTGGAAAGGTTCTAGAGGGCGTCGCCTTCAGCCCGCAGCTTCGCTTGGACGTCTAGGAGCGCCGTGTTCAGCGGGCCCGTGCCGCCTCGTCGCACCCACCCAACGGGCGCGGCGCTTGTCGCCTCAGCGTCGGGGATGGCCGAGCTGGCGGCGCCGGTCTCCAAGGGAACTCTATGAAAAGGACGACCCCATGACGGAGGCGGCGACGACCCTCTCCAAAGTGAGGGGAGCCCTGATGAGAAAAAAGGACATGAGAAGACTCGGGCAAGACGGACCAGAAGAAAACAAGACATAATAAAAAAGATACTTACGCAGAGACCAGCGGTGGTTTCTTCACCTCCTTGCGGAAGCGGTTAGCGTTCGCGACCGCTTCTTCACGCTGAGTCGCGGCGGCCGCTCCCCTGAATTTCTTGGCCTGGCCGCTTGGCTGACTCGGCCCAGCCCGGCGCTTCTTCGCGCCGCCTCGGCCCCCCAAGGCGGCGGAGGAGCTCGCGCCTGGATGGCCGGCTCTCTGGCGGGGGCGACTTCATCATCGGGCCAGTCTGCCAAAAAGTGGCCGAGGGCCTGGTCGTCGGCCCTCCCCTCCCTCGTCGGCCTCCATCGCCGCCACGCCCAAGTCGGGGTCGTTGGCGTCGCTCTCCGCCCGGTCGGGGACGAATTCGTGAGCCGGCCCCGCGGCGCCGGTCGAGGGCGGCATGAGAGGATTCTGAGTCAGAAAAGACCAAGGAAAGTAAGAGCCGGATCCGGCTAAGGAAGGAAACAGAGAAGCAAGAGACAACTTACCATCGGCGGGGGATTGGCGCGCGAGTATGGCTCCTTGCCGAAATGCCATTCCTCCGTGAGGTCGCAGTTCGCCAAGAAGTTCACCGTGTCCACCACCTCCGCGTGGGGCATGTCCTTGGAGCACAGCCTGGGGTCCCGGCTGACGCTCATCTGGCGGTCGGATGAGGTCGGCCTTGAAGAGGGAGAACTTCGGCGCGCCCACGAAGGCGGCCAGCAAGTCTGCCCGGTCGGGCCCTCCGATCATTGTATCACTCTGGCGAGCGACGGCGGTGCCTGCGAGGGTCAGCGTCCGGGCCCTGTAGGACCAGCTGGTTGGTAGGCCCGCCAGTTCGCCGCCCGCGTAGGGCGGCAAGTTGACCCAGTCGCCGTCGGGGGCGACGTTCTTGGACGTAGAAATCTGGCGCTGCCACATCTTCACCGACTTGATGAGGGGGATGGCAGGGAAAGGGTTCTCGGCACCGGTCTCCTCTTGGCGATGAGCGTGCCGCCTGAGCCGGCTTACGCTTGACGTGGGTCCCGAAGCCGCTTGGAAGAATTCCCCCACAGCTCGATGGTGGGGAGAACTCGAGAAAACCTTCGCATAAGGATGCGAGGCCAGCAAACACCACCGTGTTGGGGGTGAGGTGGTGCGGCCGGAGCCGAAGAACTCAAGAACGCGGAAGAAGCCGCTCGCCGGCAGCCCCAGCCCGCGCATGAGGTGCGAGAGGAAAATCACCCGCTAGCCCTCCTCCGGCGCCGGCGTGATTTCGCCCTCCGGCGCGGCGCGGGCCCGCACTAGGTGGCTGCCGGGGATGCGGCGCGTTTGACGGCGAATTCAATTATGTATAAGTAAATGCGATGATGGAGCCGTCCCACACGCTGGAGCGCCTTGGTGGGAGGCCTTGGCGGCGATGAGGAGCTCATCTGCGGCGAGGAAGAAAGCGAGGCTCGGCGCGGAGGAGCGAGGAAGAAGACGAGGCGGGGAGGCGGGGATGAGAGAGTCGCGTGCGTCGCCGCCCTCCCTCCCCGCCTACTTATAGGTGCCTGAGGCTGCGAAGCGAGGCGTGGGATTAATCGCGCCCACATCCCCACGCCACGATTTAACCCACGGCGTTACTACGTGCGATAGCGGCGTAGAGCCCAACCGCCCGCACGACCGCGGCGGATCCGGCTGCGTCGGGGCAACGGTAGTGGCGGGCCCCGCTGACGGGCCTGTCTTGTCACGCAGCGTGGGCTGGCGGTAGCCTGCCAAGCGTGGCGAACTGCGCGGGCGGCTGCCGTGGCTTATCAGCACGCTGCCCGGATCCCGCTGCGACCTTAAGAACCTTTGAAGAGCAAGACGGCCCCCTGCAAGGCCGACTCCAGATAGAGACGGCGGGCCGAGTCAAGATTATTCCGTCAAAGGGATGAAGCTGTCGAGGCTCCTCGACTGGCTGCCATCGGCGCCTCCCCAGCTTCGGGGACTACTGTCAGAGTAATGGACTACGGGTAGGCAAACCCGAGCCCCTGAACCTTTCAAGACATCGGGGCAGACTGCGCCCCTCAAGATCCCAAGACAAAGAGCCGCCTTCAGAGAGTCGGCAACAGAGTCGCCAACTACCTCTCTGGGCCGAGTCCCAGAGGCGGCCTCAAGATAAGCCGACTTTAAGACGTCGACCTCAGGACAAGCCGACTCCAGGCCAGTGACCTCCAGCGAGGCCGGCTACAGGGAGACGGCCCGCGACTAACCGCCTCTGTTTGAGCAACTATGAGCGGGATGGGGTGAGGCCGCCTGCGGCCCATCCTACCCTGCCCATAAAGGCAGGTATGGCTCTGAGCGCCCGTGCAACGGAGATCTCCGTCCGTCCGGCGCAACCTTGTTGCCACGCCGGCCTCGACATCGCGACCGTGGGCAGATTCCTGTACCCACGATGGCCTGTCTGTACGACCCGAAGACGGCGGGACCCGCCTGTCGGCGGGAGTACTGAAGACGGCGCTAGCGCCCTAAAGACGGACCCGATGGAGTCGGCCTCCGGGAGTCGGCCAGCCCCTCCCGCGGGATCCACGCGCCATTAACCAGACAAGACAAGGAATGGCAACAAGGATCGCCGCCTACGGCGGCGGCTGCTGTTGCCATGACCCCATGACCAAGCTTCGCGTCATTAGAACACGACTACGATGTCTGCAGCCGGCAAGACCCGCCCATGGGCGGACAAGGCTGTCGGCCCCATGCTTTGAGCGTCAGTGAGGCCCACTAGTCGGCGGGCCCCAGGAGTCGGCGGAGAAGACGGCGACTTAGAGACTGACGGCTTGGACCCACACCCAGCCGGATTACCGTTGTACCCTCGGGGGGTAGGCCTATATAAACCCCCCGGGGCACCCATGCAAAGGGTTGGAAGCTAGTAGTTTTAGACACACACATAGAGGGAGAGAAGAGCAAGTCGTGCCCTTCTCCTTCCTCACCCCAAACAGCTCAAGGAGCCTCTTGTACCCACTTTGCCATAGTGATCATGCGGAGACCCCGCAGAGCAGCAGTAGGGGTGTTATCTCCTCGGAGAGCCACGAGCTGGGTAAGATTCGCCGGCGTGCATGTCTTCGCCTCATCCCATTTCCAGGCACCGGCGATGTTCTACTCGCCCCCTCCATGATAAGCCATCCTTTGGCATATGTCACACCCAACCCCCGACACTGTGCATACCCAGTGTGCCGAATTTCTAAACCTAGAGCCTCGCAAAGGCATTTCCGTCTGGCAGTTCCTCGTCTCCAAATTCTTTTTCCCGATTTCATTTCCGGAGGAACACTGCCAATTTTATTTCGCTCGATCCAGTACATCTACCCCAATACAAATTTCAAATCCGATTCTACCTCAACACCTACCTTTTCGTGGAGCCATCCGCGAAATTTTCCCGTAACCCAGCGTGATTCCTAAGCTGGCGCAACCACCTCACCTGCATCTGGACCCCACCACCACCCTTGCCTTTGCCTTGCGTGGCGCAGGTAGATCGCCACCACCGTTCCACCGCAGCACGAGATTACCCCGCCGGCGCAAAGCGACGAAGGATCAAGTGTGACGGAGGACCACCCCGTGCACCATCTTCTCCCGCATCTCGAGCCACCGCACCTAGCCGCGCATTGTCCCGAAATCGATCATTCCTGATGAGGATGAGCAGGAGAAACCACTATTCATTGGGGTGCATCTAGATTTTTTCGGGAGTCTGATCTCGAGTGCCCCTAGCCGTGGAGGTAACCCTGTTTTGCCCATATCTGTCGGGGTGTATCAATTATCGGTGCCCCCAACTCATTTGAATCTGGCCAAAGGATTAAAATTAACCTAGAGGTTTTTTCCCGGAGTAGTTATCTTTGCAATTGTGCTATAACCCTAGGAATCTCGAGGACGAGATTCTTTTTAAGGGGGGAAGGTTTGTAACAGACCCAAGATTGGGTTATCAATTTTTGTGCTGTTATTCCTTCCTGGCACTCATTTTCAAAATCTTTCTCCTGATTTTGTTGGATGACTCTGAGATTTCTTGTCATTTCCATCCCCTCAAAACCTTACTCATGTCTTTGTCAGTGGGCAAGACCTCTTTTGCATCAGCTCAAATCCTCTCAAACCCTAATTCCAATTTTTGGGATTTGAATGTGCCCTTTGTGAATACAAAGGAGCCATCATCTTCCTTGAGCTGTTGATCATCCCATCTGTTCCCAGAGACCCTCCTATCCTTGTAAACCTTGGATATGAAAAAATATTGTCAAGTCCCATGCAATATTTTTGAATTATGATTTATTCCTTTTCTTGCTTTTCCGAGTAATAAAATCCAAAGGCATAGCTAGTCATCTCCTAAATTCATGAAAATTGGTGGAGTTGATATTTATGCCTAATGCAAGCTCCGACAAATATATTGGCCATAATTAAATAAGGAAAATTGCCTTTTCCTATTTAATACCAATATTGCATTTCTACCACTTTCTAAAGGAACTACTATTTTTATAGCAGAGAAAATTCCCACATAAATTGTGGAGCTTTTCCTTTCTATATAATCACTAGTTCCATCCTTATCTCATGTTCTATAGTTCAAAAATTTGGCACATGATCCAATGCAAGTTTCTGCCTTCTCTGAAATTTTGCAAAGGAAGTGCTTTATTCCTAACTCCAATTGAGCTGCAATTTGGTAGGGTGATTAACCTTGATAGATCAACCATGGATACCAAATATGAGCTCAATCCATTCATCTTAGCTCCCTGTGCAATTTTTCGACCAGATTGCAACTTGGTGAAGGAAGTACCTTCATAGAGTTCCCAAATGGGATAAAACTTTTCCATCTTCTCAAGTATCTCAAATCATTAGCCTCCACCTAAATTCAGTTCATTTCATTGAACTATGTGAGAACAGGAGCAATTATTGGTTTCTGTCAAAATTTTCAGTTTGTGAAGCAGGTATATTTTATCTTGCTCCATTATGGCTGAAAATATTTCCAAGCCTTATCCTATCCATATAACCTATCTCCAACAAATTTTGGCTCATTTCATGTAGCTAATATTTTCCTAGAATTGTTGCAAGTTTCTGGTCAGATGTGATGCTTGTGAAACAAGTACCAATTTGGCAACTCCATTTGGTATGATCTTTTTGCAGCATCTAAACATGACCAAATCATGGAGCTTTGCCAAGTTTTAGCTCAATCCAACACTCCTAGTGAGTGCTTCTTCATCATTTGTTTTCTGGGCCATATTTGACAGTTGCACTGCAGCTATGTTAAATACTTTCCCAGATCCTTCTAACTTTCCAGGACCGTAGTCCTTGCTACCCTAATCCTCCTAGACATCAAGTTTGCCACTTAACCTCTCTTGTTTAGTCTCTAGAACATGACCAAGTTTGCAACAGAAAACTTGTCGAGCCTGCTTCCTCTTCTCCCTTCACTTATGCTCGTGCCCTCACCTCTTCTTTAAAGAGACTTGGAAGGACTTCACACCACGACAAGGTTTGGCACCACGTAGTTGACCACAACGCAGCGTTGTCAGCCAGACCACGAGCAATGCCGCCCAAATCGGTGGTCTAGCCCTTTGTTAACAATACTGGGCCCGCTCGGCTGGATCTGGCTCGTCCAAGCTTGTCAACCAGCTCAGCCTCATCGTCGCCGTGCGCCTAGAGCTTGTTCCCCCTTCGTTTGCTTCCTCGTTGAGCCGTCGTCATTGCCGCACATTCCCTGTCCGTGAGCTTGTTGCCTTCCTCGCTCTTGTCCCCTTCTACCCCTCGTCCGCGAGCATCCCCCGTCTCCGTGACCCCCTAGCACTCGTCCGCATCCCCCTCGTCGCCTTCCCGCCGTTCCCCGTGACCCTTGGCCACGTGTGCGCGTCGCCGGCGCACGGACACGTAGCCGCTCCGCGTGTCACCTCGCCCTCCCTCTAGAGTTCTTCCCCGCGGCTATTTAAGCACGCCTCGAGCTTCATCGCGGTCCTCAACCCCTCCCAAGCCTCTCCCCGAGCTCCCGAGCCACTCCTCACCCGCCATTGTCGCCATGGACGCCTCCTCGGTCCTCCTGAACTGAAGCGTCCCGAGCCACCCCTCCACTCCCTGACCACACCCACGTCTTCCCCGTGATCCGGTGATCCTCCCCAGACCCTCACCTCGTCGCCGGAGTACCTAAAGCCGCAACCCCCAAGATCCAGTGTCGCAGCGGTCGCTCTCCTTTCCGGTGGCCATCTCCTCCCCGCACCTCCCCTGCAGCCGCCCTTCCTCTGAATGGATGCGGTGGGCCACGCCGAGCTCAACGGTGGCCGCGCCACGGCCGGAGACGACCGGAGCCGGCCGGCCCCCTCACCTGAAGCTCGCCTAGTCCTCCTGTGTTCCATGCAAGGAACAGAGGGAGGAAAGAAGACGAGCGCCCGACCCCTCCCCCTGCGCCTGGGCCCCACATGCCAGTGGCCCAGCGCCCTGCTGATGTGGATAAGTGGACACGACTTTTGACCATGTACGCTTTCATCCAACGAAAGCGTATTCTTCCTCTGCTTCAGCTCAAATTACATTTTCTTTTACTAAAAGCGTCTTTCCCTCTGTTTCAGCCCAGAATTCGTTTTCTTAATCAGAAAGCATATTTCTTATTTTGCGCCTCTGTCTTATCCACTCAGGGACCCGTCTGTGAATATTTTTTTGCAGAAAAGTCCCCGATTTTCATCACTTCATAACTCCGCAACCGTAACTCCGATTGAGGTGAAACCAACGCTCACGTCTTCGTCTCGTCAAACTCTTTCCGTTGGTATTATTTTCATTATGTTTTCACACAGTGAAAATGACCACTTTGCCCTTGCACGTAGACAGCCCCCTCCGAGAGAGTACTGTTTCCGGCAAATCTTTCCGTGATCGTTCCACACTTTTTCCGGAGTATTCCCTGAACCCCAGGCAAGTCAACCTCTTATCATGAGCCCCGAACTTGCATGTTGACTTTGCTTGCACCTCGTGTGTGTGTTTAGTTGTAGTAGTTTCTTGTCTGTTCCGTCTGCTGTTATTTTAGTTGTGCTATATGTTATGTTATCTGTCTTGCATGCTGATGCTTTCATAAAATAATTTGACATGCTAGTTTGCTGTTGTTACTGATAATATCATGCCTCTGTCTAGTTTAGTTTCATGTTAGTAGTATCGATGTTATGATAATTCTGTTGCACCGATAAGTTTGCTAGTACTGGGTATTGCCATGTTTCGCATGCTATCATTGTTCTTTTGAAATGCTTGATGTTTGTTACTGCATCGGTATGTTGCATGTTAGTTGTTGCATTCATGTTAATAATGCTCGCATGATGATTCATGATGGAGAAGTTAATAATATGACTTAATGAAAAACCTCCTCCGTCATCATCGGGATATCATAGTGCCACCCAAATTGAGCTTTCTCCGATGCAACCACATTTACCCTATGGGGAGGTCCTAGCTGGGTCTATTGTCATGCCTCTCGCCGATGCCTCCCGTGAGGGAAGGTTATGGGCACGCGCTACCCTGATCAGGTAGGCGGACATAACCTTGTGTGCTCGTTTTTGTTTTTATGGTACCCCATTTGTTGCCGTTTTCCCACGACGGTGGCCGTTGGTGTCTTTGGTAGACATGGGGCCACCCTGGACTGAACCCCAAGGTGGTGTTGGTCGGAGTGGCCGGGAGAGTGTCATGGCAGTAGCTCGGTTTTGTCGGAACGCCGTGGTCCGCACATATGGGAGTGCGAGGCCAGGGTTCTGTGGTGTGGGCAAAGTTTGCTACCTCTGCAGAGTGTATGTTTAATCTATCGATAGCCGCGTCCTCGGTCATGGGCACAAGTTCGTAGTAGGTCACACTTTCGGGTCTTGGTCGAAATGGAGGATAAATCTGCTAATAACATGTGTGATAACTAAGATGTGATAAATCATGTGATGACTTGGACTATGGGTAAATCGTGAGAAGTCACGATGATGTGTTGATATGACCCCGAGACGAGGTCTTGGTAAGTCATGCGTGTGCTCCGAGGAGCCGTGGCAGAGTAAGTAATTGTTGCATAAGATTAATACAACATGTCTTCACGGGAGGTAACTGGTAGTTTATTTCCAGCATAGTTTCATGATGCCATGCCATGTTTTGATATGCTTAGCTTTACTGTTGCTTTGCTAGAAGTAAGTTTGATATGCCATGCTAGTAGATGCTATGATGTTGATTGGCTTAGTTTGATTTATGAATCTAGTTAATATCATGCCATGCTTAGAAGTCGTGTTGAAGTAGACTATTGCATATGCTTGGTTCTTGCTTTGTCATCTGTTTGTTTGGATGGTATGTATTTGGTTGTCTTGCAAGTTCATTCAATGTACTGACCTGGCGTGTCATGCCAGTTTTGTAGGTCGTGCCCAACTTGTTCACTTGTTCCGTCGTGCTAAGCCGTAACCTTGCCAGTCCTGTGAGTTGTGGAGCCCAGCCAGAGTTGTTATGCTGCCAAACCAAGACTTCCGCCGCCATTTAAATAGACTTCCGCTGCCATTTAATAGCCTTAGGGCTATGCCAGATAATTGTATTCATCAATCATGTAATCTTATACACATGTATTTGATGAATATTATTGTACCTGGAATGCTGTATCATGGACCTGTCATGCGTCAGGTGTTATCCTGGGCTGACGTGCGAAGGCCTCCTGCTCCATGCAGGTCGGGGTGCCAGAGTTAATTGCAAGGATTGATTCTGATAGTGAAATATATATATATTTAAAAAGGAAATAAAAGTTAATAAATTGCAGCGAGCTTTTTAGGGTCTTAGTAAATATGGTGAATGGACCTGGGGGCCATAGTTTTCACTAGAGGCATCTCTATTAAGAACATAGCATACATTGGGTAGACAAATTACTATTGGACAATTGATCGAAAATCGTATAGTTATGATGTTATTCATGACATGATCAGTACATAGGCATTACGTCCGAGACAAGTAGACCAAAACAATTCTGCATCTACTACTCTTACTCCACTTCGAGAGTGCTTCTATGCTTGCCTCTCTAGGTATTGAGTTCATAACAAACGGAGTAATGCATGAAGTATGATGACACAATGTAGACAAAATAAGACCAATCGATATGGACTGAACCTCGTCATTTTACCCTTAGTAGCAACAATACAAATATGTGCCTCGCTACCCCTTCTGACACGAGGTGATGACACCGCAAGATTGAACCTACTACTATGCAGCACTTCCACTAAAGATCTAATCATCAACTTGGCTAAAGAAAACTCATAGATCGGGAAGCATTACATAAGTATAACAACCACACATAATAGAGTTTAGAATATAAGTCAATTACTTTTAGTGAACAATCTGATCATAAACCCACAATTCACCGGATCCCAAGAAACACACCGCAAAAGAAGACTACATCGAATAGAACTCCGTGGAGAACATTGTATTAAAGATCAAAGAGAGAGAGAGAGAGAGAGAGAGAGAGAGAGAAATCCATCTAGCAAATCACTATGGACCCATAGATCATGTAGGAACTACTCACGCATCATCGGAGGTGCAGCAAGGTTGATGTAAAAGCCCTCCATGATCGATTCCCCCTCCGATAGAGTACTGGTATCACGAAAGAACAGAGCCTTGCGGCGGCGGAATAATTATTTCGGGTTGTCACAACCCTAGAAATTGACTGTAAATAGTTTCATCATCATCCATGCATCATGTTTAAAATTCAAATGAATTTGAAATGGGGATGTTCAAACCTTAGCAGCAAATGAAATTTAACTAGGATCAAAATAAAAAAAATCAATGAACCCAAAATTCCCTTCATTAATGTTTCATAATTTTGGCAAGGGTTTGGATCCAAACCAAAAATAGTAAACATCTTTAAGGAATATTCCGGGCACTGAATTTAAATCATTATTTTATTTGAATTTTGATTTTTATCCATAATATATAGAATATATTTTTGAATAACTTTCAAATATTTTATGTGCATTTGGAAAAGTCCATTTAGCAACATAAAAATATTCAAAGGGTTCACTGTTTTCATTTTGTTTGAAATTGAAACAATGGCAAATGAATAAGAAAACAAAAATAAACAGAAAAGAAAACATTCCTAGCGCTTACGTGTGTAGACCAGCACTACAGCAGGCCCAGCCCACCAGGGGCAAGGGCGTCTTCAACCTCCCGCCAGAAGGATGCCAGGCGCGTGCCCGACGCGCATGCGCGCTCCGCGTGCCACACGAGCTTCCTGCCTTGGCCACGTCGATGCCGTGGATGACCCCCTCGTTGTCGTCCCGATCTGGACAACCTCCCCATTCGCCCCCTGCCCTCTCTCTCGCCCTCCCGATGCCATGACCTAAGCCATCGAGGCCGTGCAACCGTAGTAACCGTAGCCACCGTGCTCCCCTCGCATTCCCACTATGTCTACAAACTCTGCCTCCGTTGTCTGTGTCGTCTCCAGCAAGCCATGCGACACCGGGCGCCCTGCAACGTCATCGACCCATCTTCTACCTCCGGCCTCCGACATCGCCGGCAACACCACGACGTCGTTCGTGCTTCCCCCAACCCACCGAGCTGCCCTTCTGACTCGTTGTGAGCTCCTACGCCATTGCCCCTAACAGCGCCATCGATTGCATGTCGTATCCATAGAATTGCATCAGAGCCATAGCACACTACCACCTGAGGTTGTCATCGCCGACGCTCCGGTGACCATTTGTCACTCAGGTGTGCCTAACATGCTTGCCGCATCACGTAGTGCCTCTCTAGCGCAAAACCCCACTCATTTGCACGCCGCAACAGCTAACGAGATAGCACCCGAACTTCGGCCACCGCGGATGAGCTCGCCGCCATCAATTCCAGCCACCCCAGGACCGGAAACCACCACCATTAGATGCGCCCATGGGTTGACGTTCCATAGAGACCAAGCTAGCGGCGCGAAGGGTGCTCTGTGGAGCATTTTCGAGCCATTTGGTCACTGCTGACCACGCCGCCGGCAAACCGCTGGTGAGTTTGACCCGTTCTGGTCAGGTTTGACCTAGGCGGCTCCTTAGACATGTTGATGTAATGCTGACACACTGCCGATGACATAATGATTTTCAGGCGTTCTTATATTTCAGAAATGATTTATAAATTCCAAAAATGTTTAAAACTTCTAAAAATCATAGAAAATAATCTATAGCTCAGATGAAAATAAATTATATAAGAAAAAATATCAGAAAAATATGAAGAATCTGTTTGTGCCATTATCATGCATGTTTGAACAAGTTAACTATGTTGTTTAGGATAAATCATGTTTATGGAAATTGTGATAAATAGATTTGGAGTTGGAATTTGATTTAGGTTTGAATTCCACTTCAATTAACTTGGCTAACTATTGCATTAGGTGAATTCAGTACCTTAAAATGTCATGTCATACATTTGATTGTGCATTGCATTGATTGCGTTTCCTTTTCCTGTTCGCAAGTGTTTGTTCCTTCTCAGTAGAAGATGATTCCGACATTGTGATTGGTTAGACCGATGAAGAGAAGTACCAACTTCAGAAGTGCCTGGCAAGCAAACCCCCTTGTTCTTCTCAATAAAATCCCACCTTCTCACTCCTGCTCTCTTTTATTGCATTAGGACAACAACGATTCAACTGTTACATGTTTCGGTAGTTGAACCCATTCATTTGCATGACCTGTCATTGTCATAGTAAATAGTTAAACTTTCCTAGCATTAATATGAGTTGCTTGAGCCATGATGTGACTTCATCCATGCCATGCTTGCTATGCTTAGAGTTGTGTCAGGTTTGATTCATCTGGGAATAAGTTTAAATGTCATGATCATGTTCTGATGTTCAACGCTAAGTGTGTGAACACGATTTGGTAAAGGTAGCGATGATGAGAGGCCATGAAAGAGTACATGGTGGGTTGTCTCATTGAGACTGTCCTTAAGAACTAAGTTCTGTGTATGTTATCCAAGAACAGTTACCACCACACATTGGGATACTTAATTGAACCTCTCGACTTATTAACCGCCGTGATCTATGTCCAGGAGTTCCAACTAGTTTCTGGTGTTTGTAGATTGTGTCAGTGGTCTACCATGTAGCACACGATATAGGTTGGCCCGGGACAGCCTAGGCAGAGTGGCACGATGTACCAAGCATAGTTCCATCCAACGAGGTGGGATTGGGAACCCTGCACACATTGTTTGGGTCCATAATGAAAACTTCGGTCGGACTTCCCTTGCAGGTTCAGCCTTAGATAGGCGATAAACCTGGACTAGATCTCGTGTGGTTAGTCAGGTTGTGGCCGACACCCTCGCCAGGCTTTCACTTGAAGGTTGCCGAGATACATGACATGTGTATGGTGGTAAGTGGTGAGAGCGTGTGTGAAGAAATACATCCCTTGCTGGTTACCTCAAGTGGCCTGCAATGCGTATCATAATGAAAAAATCCATCCCCAAACAGAATATTGTCTCCGACCATCCCCGGTATTGCAGCACCATCACCATCTCCCAACATTCACGGTGTTGGACCAACACCTAGACGATCTCCTCTAGGTCTTTGCAACCCCGTATGGGCTAAGGATGGTAGGAAGAGCACATGCTTGAAGAATCACAAAATTCTAATTGTGTTACAGATTCAGCGACGCCGCTAGCCCATCCCGAGATGCAACCTTGCAAAAACCCAAAGTTTACTCCGACAACACTGAAGAATGTGGTGGCCCAAGAAGCAATGTCATGTCCGCCCGTTTCCGTCCAACAGGTGAAAAAAAATGAAGATGCATCTAAAGGCTCCGAAAATGAATACTAATGCAAACACTTTTGCCAGCACACGTGCAAATGGAAGACCACCGTTAAAGAAGACACCGAAGAAGTCCTTGGCATATGAACAATGTGCTGAAACACCTGTCTATATCCCGGGTCAGAGAATGCTACCAGACAAGGTGTACGAGCACTGAGTCTTGAGATGAAGATTCTACATGACAAAATTGTGGAATCAGAGCTAGCCAATAATAACCAAGGATCCATCACTAACCCAAGAGATTACACTGCAATGTGCCAAAGGGCTACACTTTCTTTGAAAAATTCAGCAGGGACAAAATATATGTAGATTCCAAAGAGATCTTCTATATGTTCAGATTCTATAGTCTTGGAACTTGCCTAATGAGGCTAGTGACGCTTTTTCAAACCACTAAGTTAAGAAGCAAGAATATTTCTGATGTCGCCACAACCGGCCCTTATCTCATGAACAAGGAAAACCTAAAAAATGAGGTAGGGAGGCGGCGCATGAAGAGTTACCTTCTGGATTTCATGCAATAGAACAAGCTTAAAAACTTCCTCCTTGTGCGGACCCATGTATGTCCTTCTCTGGCTTTACGCTTTCGTTTTTGTACCTTTTTTCATTCATATATGTTTCATGTCTCAAAATTTGTAACTTTGTCATGATCGCAATATGTTTATTCTGTTTTGCGTAGTAACCATTGGGTTCTCCTAGTGCTAAGACCACAAAGGTGCAATTTTTACTTGCTGGATTCCACAAAGAGCCTGGGAAAAGACTGGTTGCTCCTGAAGGACCTTCTCGATTATTGTCTTTGCGATCTGAATACTACAGGATGCCACACCATTGAAAAAAACTACAAAGGAAGTGGAAAGAAAATGACTGCCTTCAGATAGAATACTCCATCTTGTATGAATCAACTGCTGACTAGTCTGACCTGTGGCTTCTACGCCTGCATTCACATGGAAGAATTCATAAGGTCCGCAAAAATGTTAAATCAGCATGGTAAAATCCTCAAATGGGGTCAATAAGTACAAAATAATTTGGCCGAAGCTGGCTTAGTGCTCGAAGAACTACAAGTCAAGTTCGTGACTATCATAAAAAGGAGGTCCGCTCATTGTCCGGCCTATTTTATAGTAACTCCGAAGAAGATGAGTCCAACCATCAAAAGAGCCTAACCTAACTTATTGCAGCAGGTAAAACTGAAACCGTGGCTAAACATATTTGGCATCATGCACTATGTTGTTCAACTTGATCAGCAGACTATATTTAATGACCATGTGTTTTGTGTAACTTGTTTATTCTTAATGTACTTCTCGTTCTTTATTTTTAGTTATTACCACTAGTTTTATTCCTGATTTGTTCGCATTTAATTGATATATGTCCCCTATTTGCATCAACTAACGCTGCTATGGCAGCAAAATATATGCTGCCACAGCAACATTTTTTATTATATCCTGGTGCAGCAATTAGTGGCGGGTGTTAACAAGCGCCCGCTACGCGTACTTCACAAAGTAGTCACGAGCGATGCACCATGCTCGCCATTGGTAGGGCTGCCAGCCACTGCGACGAGATGGACTACACTAGTGGGCAAATTTCTTCGCTTACCACTGTTAGGGCCCTACCAGTGGCGGGCGGCCCGAAGAGGCTTGCTTGCCACTGCTGGGCTTTAGGCGCCCGCCACTGCCAGGCATTCCTGCAAATAGTGTAGTGTTTTGTTGTAAGGTTTCCATGTGTTCATGATTGTCTTGGGCAGTGTGTTCATATGTATCTTCCAATCCAACTCATGTTTTGGAGTTGTTGTCGTAGTTCATTTCCCGAGAATCTCGCAACGTCATCTTGTCGATTTTTGTTACATGCCTTCTTTTTCAGACACGATGAGTCTGGAATATCCTGACACCAACCAGATCTGAATCTTACGCATATATGATGGTCAGAACATTCCCCAAGAACTATAATATTGGTCTTTCTAAACTGGTATGTGGATGTTGTGGCTAACACACTTATCCGGGAGACCTATTATTGTAGCATCTTCATTCAACAATTTGGCCACTCCCCATGAGGATTTGGTATGACTTATTCTACAAGTTGTTCCTTATGGATTATTTGTGCTCCCAAAGTGAGACATTTACTTGATGGCCATGCTGATGCTTTTAAGCATGACTATGGTAGCTAGAACATCAAGGAGAGCATTAGAAGCGGAGTGCTAAATGTCTCTTGGTCGATAATCCGAATTTTGTTTCTTGGCAATGTGATACGACTCCAATGTATCTATAATTTTTTATTGTTCCATGCTATTATATTATCAATCTTGGATGTTTTATATGCATTATTATGCTATTTTACATCATTTTCTGGACTAACATATTAACCTAGTGCCAAGTGCCAGTTGCTGTTGTTTCCTTGTTTTTGCCTTTACAGAAAATCAATACCAAACAGAGTCCAAACGGAACGAAACTTTTTGATGATTTTTCTTGGACCACAAGACACCTTAGAAGCTTCGGGAGGAGGACAACAGAGTTACGAGGTTGCCACAAGCTCGTACGACATGCCCCAAGCTTGCGTGCCCCTCGTAGCCCCACTAAACCTATTTCCTCTTCTGTAAATACCCAAATGTTCCCCGTAGACCAGAGGGCACACCAAAAATACTTTTCCGCCTCCACACGTTTCTATTATTGCGAGATCCCATCTAGAGGCCTTTTCCGGTACTCCGCCGAAGGGGGATTCGACCACAGAGGGCTTCTACATCAAATTTTGTAGCGACCCGACCTCAGACGGTCAAGTCTCTGTGCTTAAGTGTCATCCATGGATCGGTATGCTGACACACACAGTACTCGAGGATCTATAACAGAGGTAAATCACATGTATAAAGTAACGTAAATACTATTACCTCAATCCAAATAACGGAAGTAACAAGGTTGTGGATTCCCATCAACACCAATGGCAAAGTTGAGTGTAGAAATCGTAACCCTAACGTATCACTTACTCGTCAGAAGATTCTCGCAACATGAGACGCGTTGCACCACAAAGGGCCAAGACATTGAATGTCTTTGGCAAATTCACACCAGAGGATAATGATGAATAAAGGCTATCACTACATGCATATTTGGCTGGTGGAAAAGCTCTATGGTTATAGTTTTTGCGAAAAGCCAATTTTTCCCTACAACAAAGGAATAGATTTTATTTTAACTATCATGGTAGTTGAAACATCATTGAGAAGGTTCCTCCAACTCAATCCCAATTAAAGTAGTTATCAGCCCAACAATATTAATTTAGAGGGATGAGATACTTAGGATACTCCAAGTACTAGATACTCAAGATTGTCCATAACCGGGGACACGGCTAACCATGATTAGATTGTACACTCTGCAGAGGTTTGCGCACTTTTCCCCACAAGACTCGATCGCCTCCATTGGAGTTCTCGCACTACATGGTGTTTGAGAAAGGGGTGAACGAGACACAGTCTTTTAGAAACATTAACTCTCTACTCCGGGGAGACCATACCAAACCTACAACCCTCTACCTGCTGATCCACCTCTTCAAGAGCTTCATGTAACCTACTCAACTATGCTAGAGCCCACAATAGCTTGTGGCTGCACACGGAAGTTTCTAGCATGAAAATATCTCGATTCCTTTGAGCACAGGCGGTCCATAGGAAAATCACACGGAACCCGGATTTCCAAAAATATAGGCAACACTGGATTCTCCAGTGCCTCGATCCACCAGATGTGTATTTAAGTTGCCACCTTAAGTTGAACCATTAATTAACAATCTCACATCTGTCATGGATTTCACTCACCCAATCCACGTCTACGAGCATAGCATAGCAATATAAGCATAACGTAGTAGTAACTCCCAAGCTTTGAATACAGGGCAATAGGTTCCTACCTCATCAACTACTTCCCAATACCCACATGTTATCAATCCTACTCATGCAATGTTTCAGGGTGAAACTAATGCATAAAAACTAGGTATGAAAGGGGATATGATCAAAGTGTGAACTTTCCTGTACTATTGATGAAGATGATTCGCACTCAAAAATCTTGATAGATCTACTCTCACACTCAGGTCAATCTATCGTAAGCAAGCAATGGTAACCACACATAAGCAATCACTCAAAAGATCGGAAAGAACGAAGAAGACAATTCAGAAAACATCAGACCCAAAGTAAATAACTCTTGCAACATAAAACAATTTCTAACAGTACCAAACTTATGTCAATTTTTCCTTATCAGAAAGTTTAGGTCAAGAGCTTCGATTTGCAAAAAGAATCAACTAATTCGGAGTTATAAAACTCAAGTTATGATCAAACAAAGTTTGAATACAAATCTGTTGGAATTCAAATTTTAAAACTTTCAAAAACATGTTCAAGTTGTTTTACTGGATAGAGGGGATCATAATGAAGAAGTGGGCATTGGTTTCGTTGGATTTGGACAGACGAGCAAAAAGATGTGATAGATTGAAGATCAGGGACTAAACTGTGAAGAAACTAATTACATACGGGTCCCTGGCTAAAATAAACAGAAAAAAAGAAAAATCTAAATAGCAAATGTTCGTTACAGAATGCTAACGAATGAAATCGTTCGCTAGACCTACCTAAACAGAGAACGATCGTTAAATAACTAATCTAACTAGAAAAAAACTAAACCGAAAGAAAGCCGAAGAAAACCGGATCGGTTTTATTACCGGTTCGGCAACGGTTCTCGACAACGGCGGCGGTTAACTCTGGCGAGATGGCGCGGGGCTCCAGCGATGGTGGCGAGCTCAGCGGCGGCAAAGTGAGGCTACGCGGCAGTGGGCAAGGCGCTCCCGTCATGGCAGAGGCGGCAAAGCGGCGAGATGCAGCGCAAGCGGGCGTGATGCGAGGAGGGAGGCGGCGCGAGCGAGGGCGGGGTCCCAAGCAGCCTATAAAGGCGGTGGCCGATTAGGCGAGGCGACGCAGTCTTGGCGGCGCAGACTTGGGAAGTCCCGGTCACAAGACGGAGGAAGGAGGTGGCGGCGATTTGGGCCGGCTGGCTGGGCCTCGGCCCAGTGGGCCCGGGATTTTTTTTAAACATCTATTTTTATAGAGAAAAAACCAATAAAATAAAAATATACTATAGGCATATAATATACCAAAATTTTCATAAAAAGATTTTCTACAAGATGAACATTTTACTAACGTCAAATAAAATACACACAATTTTAAATAAATCAAAGAGTGCTACTGCCCTACTAAAATCCAATAAAAATCATTTTAAAAATACCAAAATGACTTCAAATTTATTTATCTCCAATTTTCTGATGTAGGGAATCATGTTACCCTATTTTCCATATATTTTTATTTTGGAGAAAAATAATTTGAATAAAACTCAAATAACTCCAAATTGGAAATAAATTCACAGGGGCTTTGAATTTAATTCTTTGAAACTCCCAACTCATATTTCATATGTTTTGAAGAAGTCATTTTATCTTCGCTCTTGAAAATCATTGAGTTGCATAAAGTATGTGGATTGGAAATATTTTCCAAATGGAATTCAAAGATTTTCAAACACCCTTCTCATTTATTTAAATGGAATAAGTCATGCCATCTTCTCTCCAGGGTTTTGTATTTGAAAAGAATTTGAATTCATGGAGATCATAAAAACAAAATGAAAGTTTGGGAAAGTCCTTTTATTCCCTCTCATTTAACTTTCAAGGAGGTTTGAATTCACTCACTTTCAGTCAATCGATCACACACAATCAAACAAACAATCAAATCTATCTATTTATTATAACATTCCAAAATTTTGAATTTTGGGATGTTACAAACCTACCACCCTCAAAATGAATCTCGTCCTCGAGATTCGGAGAGGCTAGAAAGAAAATAGGTTAGGGTTTGGGGGTCTTCACAAAATCCATTGATCGTCGGAGGGGTCTAGGGAGCTACCACCCTTAGAAGCATGGTTACTGTTGGGGATATTACTATCGGTGTAAACCGCCAGACAGCCGGGTTAACTTCGTTAGTAGTTGAGTATGTTAAAGCCCAAGTAGGCGATGAGGGCTCAAGGCCCATAGCCGGTTTATATTCAGAGCTGTAAACGGGCGTCGGTATGTAACTTGTATTGTAAGTTAGGAATAGTGGAGACCGAGCGGATACATCTATGAACCCGGCGTCGGGACTCACAAACCGACAGGCGCCACCCATGTATATAAGGGGCGACCAATGGCGGTTCGGGGACAACAGACAACAACTCGAGACTTAGGCGAAGCTTGTTTGCTCCCTAGTCATCGAAACCCCATCAATTCCATCACAACTAGACGTAGGCTTTTACCTTCATCGAAGGGGCCGAACTAGTATAAACTCTCTTGCGTCCTTGTGTCCGCTTCAACCCTTTCAAGCTAACCCGTAGCGATGGCTCCACGACTAAGTCCTTTCATGAGGACATCTACCGTGACAAAACCATGACAGTTGGCGCCCACCGTGGGGCTATCACACGATGGTTTCAAGTTCTTGGAGGGCAACTTCGAAGGACTCAAGGGTTACGCTGTGGGCCGGATGACCAAGAGTCATCGCGACAAGCTCTACATCGACAATGCAGGGTGGGGCCCCGAGGCCGGCTCGATTGAGTACGGGTACCGGGTCCCCTTTGGTGGCATACACGTCTTCATCGGCAAGATCGGTGAACCGGGCCCTGAGCCGGACATCTGCACCGACCTCATCGAAGCGGCTCGGCGTCTGCGCGATACGCCCGAGTTAAACCGGCCGTTAAGCGTGCCTTCGTGGGAGTCATCCACGGAGGGGAATATGAGGATGGATCGGAATCTGGTAGCGAGACCGTCATTTATTCCGGCGACGAGTCTTCAACCGAAGAAACCGAATCGTTATATCAGTTACAAGAAGGCCGGATTTGGGGCTGTTCCGATGGCGACAGTATTCCGGGCCCCTCTGATCTGCCCAACCGGGTTTGAATATTCATGGCCGGTACACAGGCGGCGATCCACTCTTCGACCGCAGCAGCAATGATCTCCGGGTCAGCAGCGGCGATGGCTGCCGGGGCAGGAGGCCCTGTGCACCCACCGGCTCAAGTTTTATCTGATCTGTTTGATGCATTGGCTGTGCTTATGGCAGAGGCTAACCCGGCAGATCAGGACGCCCACAACGCAGAAGTTGCAAGGGTGAGGGAACAGATCACTCAGGCCAAGGCCGACCTAGCAGCCGAGAATGACAGGATGGTCGCAAAGCGGGCCGCTTTGGATGCGCAGGCCTATAGGCTTATGCTGGATCGCATCAGCGTCGCATGAAGTCCTGAAGAGGAAGCACCGATATCGCTTGCCTCCGGTTTTCAAAGCCAGAAATCTCTTTAACACCCCAGGAGCAGGAACTAGTAACCCGCCGGTGATGAACCGGCGGAGGCACTGGCCGGGCGCGCGCCGGTTCAGCCTCGCCTGATGGAGCCGCCTCGACAAAACAATGTTGTGCCTCAGCCTGTCCCGACACCTCCGGGTCATTATTCCAATCCAATGGACAATCTTGTCGGTGCCGCTTCACGGCTGGAGGCCATCCCGATTGAAGGTGATTCTCCGCAGGCGGTGGGGACGCGCCGGGTTAAGGAGCTTCTTCGAACAGCCTTGATTCAACAAGAAGCATATTCATACAGCCGTGACCGAATTCATTCCACCCCCCCGTCCAAGCTGGAGCTACAGCAGGCGTATGGATGAACCGGCCGTGTCAAGCAATGCACGGAACCGTGAAGCGCCCCGTGGCAATAACCCGGCAGGTGGCATTGGTGATGCTTAGGAAGTGGTGGACCGGGCTCGGGCGCGCAGGGAGGCCGAGTTAGCGGCGCAACATGAAGCTTCGTCGACCACGCGGTTCGTCCAACCACCTCGGTCGAACCGGGGTTACTTCTAGTTCTTTGGGGTGCCTTGTCTTGTCCCCACTTTATGCAATGTGCGCCTGCCCAAGGATTTCAAGGGCCAGCGAGGTGCCAAATTACACCGCCGATTTGTCTCCGTAAACATGGGTGGAGAGCTATGAGATGGCCATGGAGATGCTTGATGTGGATGAGGCGGCGTGTGCGAAGTATTTCACCATGATGCTTGAAGGGACAGCCCATACTTGGTTAAAGAGCTTACCGGCCAATTCTATCAGTTCATGGGCCCAGTTGCGAGCCCGGTTTATCCAGAATTTCAAGGATACATGTAAACAACCATGTCGATAGTGGACTTAGCGGCCTGTGTCCAGGAGGAAGGAGAGTCGACAACCCACTGGGTGCGCCGGGTCTCGGAAATTCTACACTCATCGATCAGATCAACGCCGATTCATGGTTATAACCTTGGAAGGCAACTGCCGGTTTAAGCCTCTGAAGTTGAAATTGGGACGGATGAAGCGCCATTGTAATGATATGGGGACCCTCATGGCTGCGTTAGTGAAGTATGCTGATTCTGATAGTACCAAGGATCCCGAGTCTGATGATGACAAGACAGGGAAGGGAAAGAAGAGCAGCAACTCCAAAGGGCAGCAACACAACACGACAACTCATGGAAACGGAGGCAAGTGTAAAGCAGATAGCAGCATGGACTTTGTGGCTAATACTAGCGCGCAGGACAAGGGCCAGCGACGAAAGGGTAAACCGTCGAATCGCGGTGGAGCTCCCAGTCCTAACCCGGACCGCCTGACCTATCTGTTAAACTAGCCCTGTCCAAAGCACGGGACGAAGGAGATGCCAGCCAACCACCTTTGGAAGGATTGTTACATTATGCAGGAGTTCAAAAATTCTAATGCTTTCCGATATGATCAAGGATCAGGTGGTGGCTCAGGATCCGGATTCCATGGGCCGGGTCACGGTGGAGGAAATTCCGGTTCAGGCTTCAATGATAATCAGGGTGGACATAACAATCAAAATAATCAGAATAGCCAGGGTGGTTACAACCAGCAGCAGCAGGAGTCGAGTTATCAGAGCAATTCGAAGAAGTTGAATAGTGGGCAATATCATGTCTTCACCACTAGCTTGGATAAGCGAGACCGGAAGCTTCACAAGCGAGCGGTGAATTCTGTTGAACCGGCCGTGCCTCGTTATTTACGCTGGTCCGAACAGCCGATCGTATGGAGCAGAGAGGATCACCCTCCCCGGGTTGACAATCCGGGTCAGCTAGCGTTGGTGGTGGCACCTCAGGTGGGAGGTTATAAATTCACCAAGGTGCTCATGGATGGAGGGAGCAGTATTAATATCCTATATTATGAGACCTTCCGCCGTATGGGGCTAACAGATAAAAATCTTAAACCGTCCAATACGGTATTCCATGGTGTGGTACCTGGTAAGTCAGCATATCCTGTTGGCAAGATAGCTCTAGAAGTGGCCTTTGGAGACGATCATGATTCTAGGTCAGAGACATTGACTTTTGAAGTGGTGAAGATCCGGAGCCCATATCACGCCCTATTTGGGCGGCCGGCCTATATCAAATTTATGGCACGACCCTGTTATATTTATTTGCAGCTCAAGATGCCGGATCACAAAGGAACAATAACTGTTCATGGAAGTCGCAAGATTCCTTTGGAGTGTGAAGAAGGTGATGCGGCCTATGCAGAGTCGGTTTGTGCCATGGAAGAGTTGAAATACTACAAGGATAATGTTGATCCGGCGGACATGACTCCATTGAAGAAGCCAACTACAGAGCATGATCCGGCCTTAAAGTTCAAATAGGCAGCTGAGACTAAGCTTGTTGACTTCGTACCCGGCGATTCGTCCAAGCAGTTCAGTATCAGTACCAACTCGGATCCGAAATAGGAAAGCACGCTCATCGAGTTCATCCGTGAGAATCGGGACATTTTTGCATGGAAGCCTTCTGACATGCCAGGTGTACCGAGGGAACTACACTCTTAATGTCGATCCTAAGTACAAACCGGTGAAACAGTTTCTCCGCCGGTTTAACGAAGAAAGGCGCAAAGCTATTGGAGAGGAGGTGGCCAGGCTCTTAGCGGCTGGCTTTATTGTTGAAGTTTTCCATCCTGAATGGCTGGCTAATCCGGTGCTGGTCCTTAAGAAAAACGGCACCTGGCGCATGTGTGTGGATTACACAGATCTTAACAAGGCTTATCCGGCAGATCCTTTTACCCTCCCCCGCATCGATCAGATTATTGATGCTACTGTGGGTTGTGAGCGTTTGAGTTTTCTGGATGCATATTCTGGTTATCATCAGATCAAGATGGCAGTTAAGGACCAGGAGAAGACGGCGTTCATAACTCCCTTTGGAGCCTTCTGCTATGTATCTATTCCTTTGGGCTCAAGAGTGCCCAGGCAACTTATCAACGGTGTGTAGAAAATTGCCTTCATAAGAAAATCGGCCATAATGTACATGCCTATGTGGATGATATTGTGGTTAAGTCATGGGAGAAGGAGACTCTGGTCGATGATTTGAAGGAAACCTTTGATAACCTGCGGACATACAAGATGATGCTCAACCCGGCCAAGTGTGTTTTTGGTGTACCGGCAGGCAAATTATTGGGTTTTCTGGTATCCAACAGGGGAATTGAGGCTAATCCAGAGAAGATCACTGTTGGTGTCAAAACCGGCGGATCTCGGGTAGGGGGTCCCGAACTGTGCGTCTAGGCGGATGGTAACAGGAGACAAGGGACACGATGTTTTTACCCAGGTTCGGGCCCTCTCGATGGAGGTAATACCCTACTCCTGCTTGATTAATATTGATGATATGGGTAGTACAAGAGTAGATCTACCACGAGATCGGAGAGGCTAAACCCTAGAAGCTAGCCTATGGTATGAGTGTTGTTAGATCCTCTGGGACTAAAACCCTCTGGTGTATATAGACACCGGATAGGGTTAGGGTTACCAGTCGGTTACAATGGTAGGAGATCTACATATCTGCATCGCCAAGCTTGCCTTCCACGCCAAGGAAAGTCCCATCCGGACACGGGACAAAGTCTTCAATCTTGTATCTTCATAATCTAGGAGTCCGGCCAAAGATGATAGTTCGGCTATCCGGACACCCCCTAGTCCAGGACTCCCTCAGTAGCCACCGAACCAGGCTTCAATGATGATAAGTGTGGCGTGTTGATTGTCTTCGGCATTGCAAGGCGGGTTCCTCCTCCGAATCCTGTGTTGAATAGTGTCCGGCTTTCTTGTGAATATCGCGCTTCTCGGCTTCCACGCCCAATAATGGCCATCTTCCACGTGTCGAACGAATGTGAAAAGTCAGGGTATCTTTACATTTACCCCCCTTGATGTGCAAATGAGCCGTCTATAAAAGAGACGGGGATCCAGATCCGGATCACACCATCCTCCCTTAGCGAGCCTTCATCAGAGCGCCTTTGACAAAAAACCCATTCCATCATGGACAGTCGACGCGGCTCCTCCTCCCGCTCCCGGCCCTCGGCCGGAGATTGAGGGAGATGCTCGATCCGCAGAGCGGGTGGTGATGCTCAAAACCAAGGGATTCCTTCCCCGGCCTTCATGGTTCAGTGCGTTCCGGCACTTATAAGGGCGGGAAGCGGTGAGAGCATCCCGATCCCTCTAAGGGAGGCGGGTATGCCGTCTCTTACCTAATGAGAGGACTCGGATTTCCAATCCATCCGTTTCTCGGGGCTTACGGAGTTCTCTGACCTCCATTTGCACAACCTTCGCCTGCCTCCATCTTTCATATATAGCGGGCTTTGTGGACCTTTGCGAGCTGTTTCTGGGCGTTGAGGCCCATTTCGCTCTGTGGAAGAGATTGTTCTTCCTTGTGCCTCGTTCTCACGAAGGGTCAATATATCAAGTGGGCGGAGCCGAACTATGGCGCATCGGCGGGACAGGATACTTATCCGGAACCCCAAAGAAGGCGTCCGAGGACTGGCCCTCGGAATGGTCTTACATGGAGGACGTCCTGCTGCCGGATCCTGTTCGGATCGGCCTTCCGGAGTTTAGCAACGCTCCTCTGAAGAAGCGCCTAAGCTGGCGCCCATGAGCCCCGGAGGAAAATGACCGGGACGTCCTTTACTTGATGAGCCAAATAAGATTACTGGCTCATGCCGGATTGACCATGATTGGAGTCATGGCAACCTGCATTATGAGAGGAGTACAGCCGCTCCAATATAGGGGCCACCCCATGTGGGACTTCGACGGGGAGGACGATGCCACCCGCCATGGCCGCAAAGGGCTGGGATCGGTCACCGAACTGGTGAAGACCTTGTCCGCCATGTACAAAGGGGAAGAGGAGGATTTTCTCCGTGTCAGTCCACTGAACGGGTTTTCTTCGAATAATCCTCGAAGTTGGGTAAGAAAATATCTTTGTGGCCTGTCCGATCCATGTTCCCATGGTTAAATATCTCATTTCATGGTTTCCACGCAGGAACTGCGCCGGGCCATGGAGAAGATACACAGCCCGCCCCCACAACCCAAGGATCCGGAACGGTCCCTCGATCCGGCCTCTGAAGAGGACCCGGATATAAAGGTGGAGCTGATCGACGGGGTGTTCCACCAACTTAGCATCGACAATGCTTTGGTTGCCATTACTGACCCGACTACCGGATTATTTCTGGCCTCCCGTGTAACCGTGACCGAAGTCCGGATACCATGACCCACCCGTGCTTTCCTTCTAATCACCACGTATTTGATGGTGTTTGCAGGGGTGCCTTGAGGCGGAGGCCGAGCCAGCGGCTGGCCAACAAGGCGGTCTGGCCCAGCAGCTAAAAATAAGTGCGGTCCGGATCGAAACTCCGCCGCAACGGTATAGCACGTCACCATATTCCCAAGATTGATTCCTGGAAGGCGTACTAACGCTGGTGCTCTTTTCAGGAAAAAGAGTGCTCACGGATCGAGTCCGGAGAGGTTGCCAATCGAACCTCCGCCAGCCAGGCTCCAAAGCCGGATCCAGAAGCGGAGGCGAGCACGAGGCATGCGTCGGATGCTCCTCCGACAAAGGATGCCGACAGATTATCCGCCACCAACTCTGAGGTGGAGAGCGCCATGAATCACAGGCGCCGCCGGACAGTTCTTCGTGATGCATGTTTCTCCCAAGAGGCCTTGAATGCGTTCAATTCGGGAGATGCGCACCTCCGTGCCGCTCAAGATGGTCTAGCCAGAGCCACGGGCGGTATGTAAAGGACATACTGGTGAGGAAATTTGTGATTATATATGCGGTAGCCCCGAGACTTAAAATAGTTAGAATAACTGATTTAAGGATCATTTGTTATCTGAGGATCTTACAAAAGAATACCCGACTGTCTCGGGGCTTGAAGAATGCAAGGCCCAACTTGAGACCGCACTAGCAGCCATGAGGGGAGCCACAGAGACCCCCTCCGTAATATATGCTTCAAAAGATAAATAGTTTGTGAAGTGCGGCGTGTGTGTAAATCGACAATAATATTGCGAGATGGCGCGGCCTAGATCCGGACAAGCAACAACTCTTGCGCCGGTTGAAGGCGGCGAGTGTGCTTTCTGAGGGTGCGGCAGGAGAAAAATAACCTCCAAGATGCCAACACCCAACTGGGTGAGGAACTAAAGGATGTTCGTGCCCGGTTGTGTGACTCCGTAAAGGAGAATCGGCGGCTTCGTCAGCGGCATTTTAGTAAGTGCTTGAGCGAACTTTGAAAGAGTTGGCGAGGAAGGCGACTAGCATAAACATGTATGTAGGTTTGCTCACAGGTCGTCTGAGGAGGAGATGCCTAGTTCTTGGTGATCTTCTTCCCGAATGCGTCGGTACCTGCACGAACGAGTTCGGCAGGTGATGAAAGGCATCGGCCAGGCCTTGTGGCCATCTATCTCCCTGCCCGAAGGCATTGGGGAGCTGGCAGAGCGGCTTCAAGGAGCACGGCGGCGCTTCCGGCTATGGAAGATATCGGCCTGCCGTTAAGGCGCCAGGGAGGCCTGGGCCATGGTAAAGACGCGGTACACGAAGGCGGACCCAAACCATATGGCCGAGGTCGGACCTGTGGGGCCTGATGGGAAGGAGATCCCTGTAAGCTTAGTGTACGGCCAAGTAGAATTGGCCGCCAAGTATTCCTAGCAAGATTGTAAATTAGATAGCCTATTAGATGGCATTGAGGTGGAATACAATGAGTCGAGTTGACTATGTAATTGAATATGACATGAAAATGGTCTTCTAGCCGGATTGTAGATCGTTTGTCATAGCGGACCTTTTAAACCCGACCTCTGGACCCAATAGTCCGGAGTGTGTCCGAATACCCTCGCGGTTATATAAGAATCGGGGCATGCATGGAGACAAGGCATAGGGGTCATTATTGCTGTATCAGACAAGTGCCCAACTAGTTATGTTATATTACATGGATAGTAAGAAACATCTTGCAGGGAGAATAGTTCCGTTAAGGGTTCCTTTCATTTGGGAGGCATGCCCTAAAGTGCATGTCAAAACTGCTAAGAAAGCGTAAAATCATCTAGGGGTAGATGGATAAATAGTTAAAAATCATCTTTCAGTTCACCGACCGAATATTCCCTTAAGAACGCTAGCTTTCGGCTTCACCCAGTCTGAGGTACACATCCGGCTGACCCGGCAGTAACAATCATAGAGGTGCTCCCTTTACCACCTAGCCGAACAATCGGGAACATAGGGGTAAGCACAGGAGCCAGGCAACCCAGCTTGGCCAAAACTTAAGTCATATCGATGCATATAATGGTGAATAAAAGGTACATGCGGAAGTTTGACACATGTGTTGGGCATGAAGCCCGTATAAATAAGCTTCATTAAAGAAGCCCCGAATATAATGAGCGGACAGCGCGTCAAATATGTGCTTGAACAAAAGCATAAGCGAGCCTCTAAAGGCTTCAAGAAGAAGGAGGAGGAAGGAGAGAAATAAAAGACAGCAAAAATAGAAAATGTGGGCCGGAGGAAGGAGACGAACTTGGAGTCCGGCGCTTAGGCGTAGAATCTTTGTAGACGGGCTGCGTTCCATGGGTTCGGCTCGAGTCGTTTATCCGATGCGTTTCGTAGACGGTATGCTCCGCCGGTCAGGACCTGGTCGATGATGAAGGGACCTTCCCATTGGGCTTGAGTTTATCCTTTTTCTTGTCTGGCAGGCGTAGAACTAGTTCGCCAACGTTATAAGCTTTGGCCCGTACTTCCCTGCTTTGATATCTTCGAGCCTGCTGTTGATAAAATACGGAACGAGCTTTTGCCACGTCGCGCTCCTCCTCCAATGCGTCCAAACTGTCCTGCCGATCGAGCTCGGCTTCTCTTTCTTCATACATGGGCACGCAAGGTGAGTCATGTATTATGTCACAGGGCAAGACTGCCTCTGCACCGTACACCATAAAAAATGGTGTGAATCCGGTAGTGCGATTCGGCGTGGTCCGCAGCCCCAGTCTGGTCGAGCTCCTCAACCCGGCGTGTTAGATTCCTTGAGGGACCGCACTAGTCGGGTTTAATGCTGCTCATGATTAGACCGTTTCCTCGCTCGACTTGACCGTTGGTTTGAGGGTGATAGATCGAGGCGTGTCGAGCTTGATGCCCATGTTTTTGCACCATAGTTTGACCTCATCGGCCGTGAAGTTGGTGCCGTTATCGCGATGATAATCTGTGGGGGCGCCGTAATGGTGCACTACCCTGATATGAAGTCTATCACCGGCCGGATTCGCCATTTTAACGAGCTTGGCCTCTATCCATTTGGTGAATTTATCCACCATGACCAATAGGTATTTTTTCTTGTGGGTTCCTCCCTTAAGGGGTCCAACCATGTCAAGCCCCAGACCCATGACGACCAGGTAATGGGTATAGTTTTGAGGGCGGTGGGTGGCATGTGGCTTTGGTTAGCAAAAAGCTGGCAACCGACACATCGTTGGACTAAATCCTGCGCATCTGCCCGGGCCGTCGGCCAATAAAATCCTGTACGGAAGGCCTTGCCTACAAGGGCCCGGGCTGCGGTGTGGTGCCCACCTAGTCCGGCATGAATTTCAGCCAGGAGGTTTCGCCCTTCCTCTTTGGAGATACACCTTTGAAGGACTCCTGTTGTGCTTTTCTTATAAAGCTCTCCCTCATGTACTTTATAGGCTTTGGATCGCCATACAATGCAGCGAGCCTCATTTTGGTCTTCGGGGAGTTCCTGCCTAGTTAGGTAGGCTAGGAATCGTTCCGTCCACGGGGCGATGACCGCCATTATTTTGTGGGCGGAGGGTGTTATTTCGTTGGCAGAGCCTCCGATTGTGTCCGAGTGTTCGGTGTCAGGCAGTGCGGTTGGGTCCGGAATGTTATTTCCGGACTCCCCTTCCCATAGTACGGATGGCTTGAACAGCCGTTCCAGGAAGATGCTGGGCGGGACGGCATCACGTTTTGCACCGATGCGTGCCAATACGTCCGCCGGCTAGTTGTTATCCCGGGATATATGATGAAATTCGAGCCCTTCGAACCGTGCTGACATTTTTAGGACCACATTGCGGTACGCTGCCATTTTCGGATCTTTGGCATCAAAGTCTCCGTTTATTTGACATATCGCGAGGTTCGAATCCCCGCGCACCTCTAGGCGTTGAATGCCCATGGAGACTGCCATCCGGAGACCGTGCAGAAGGGCCTCGTATTCGGCTGCGTTGTTGGAGTCCGTATACATTATCTGAAGGACGTATTGGACTGTGTCCCCGGTTGGGGACGTCAGGACGACGCCAGCCCCCAGGCCGGCCAACATTTTGGAGCCGTCAAAGTGCATGATCCAATTGGAGTATGCGCCGTACTCTTTAGGGAGTTCGGCTTCGGTCCATTCGGCCACGAAGTTGGCCAAAACCTGCGACTTAATAGCTCGTCGTGGCTTATAGGTTATGTCGAATGGAAGGAGCTCTATGGCCCATTTAGCAATCCGGCCCGCCGCATCGCGGTTGTTTATAATGTCGTTAAGAGGTACTTCGGAGGCTACCGTTATCGAGCACTCTTGAAAGTAGTGTCGCAGCTTCCGGGATGCCATGAACACCGCGTATTACGATCTATTTTACGGGTGAGATCAATAACTTAAGCACATATGGAAGAGTACCACATCTCTTGCAACGCCGTGTAGGCCCCTGCTGATACGTTGAGGGTGCTGCGAGTGCGATGGCTGTCGGCGGTGGGGAAGAAGACTTTAGACGGCAGACGGCCGTGTCGGGGGATAAATCCGGTTGCCGTGGACGAGGCGGTCATAGGAGCGGCAACTGCAAGGTGGACGACGGCGCCGATGAAGCAAGAGGACGCGATGATAGGATCCTGGTCTGACGCCGTGGATGAGAGACGTCCATCTCTTGTAGTGGACGACGGGGTAGGGGTAGCGGCTCCCGCAAGGTGGAGGATGGGGTGGCGGACGGAGGAGGCTGGCCACAATGGGGAGGTTGTTGTGGCGCCGATGGTGTGTGAATGGGGAAATGGAGGGGGAGGGGGGGATCTCAAATTGGGACGCGCTTGTCTGAAATGTGGGAAAGTTACGAACATATCCCCCGTTTAAAGTTTCAGGCATCACATCGGTTGGGGATAGGACGGTAATCTCACATCTCCCAAATATTTTCCGGTAGCGATTTCGAGCGAGGAGAGGGTGTTTTACCGCCCACGGTTGGCGCCCATGGTGTATGAACGGGGCTAATAGGTAGGGAGGTTGTGTCACGTCTGAGGGAAGTTACACATCTGCCCCTATTTAAAATATTTGCCTACATCGATTTCGGACGAGGAGAGTTTGTTTTGCTGCCCACCGTGTATGAATGGGGAAATGGAGGGAGAGACACATGTCTTTCGGACGAGCTTGAATCAAATGTGTTTTGCCGCCCAAGTTTGGTGCCCACCGTGTCTGAATGGGCTCAGAGGCGGTCGTGTCACGTCTGATTGAAGTTACTAGTCTACCCCTATCGGCGACATTGTAAATCCGGTCGATAAGGATGTCAAAGTGTGAGGGGTAGACAGTAATTTCCATCTCGTGAACACTTGCTTCGGGTAGCCCACAAATGATAGTGGGTGTTTAGCCGCTTCATTCAAAACTTGGGAGAATTAGCATTCACGTTTGCCCTGGGCCCTGGCAACTAAATTCAAATCCAATTTGTATTCGATTACGAATATCCACAGATAATTCTATGTTTTGTTATTTATTTCTTCAAAACCACAACAAAGATTTATTCCACCTTTATATACGATGATTTAGAAATGCCGTGATCTTTGAATTCAGTAGGTTGGATACACATTGTGTCAAACAGTTATTTCATCCAATGCAATATGCTCACACGAAAAACAGTTCACCTTATGTCAATCGTACAAGTACTAAGGATTACCTCGCCTAAATTTTTTTGGATCATTACAACACATGGACAACATAGGGGTCTTACAACACAATCCATTCAGAGACATGACACAACATGCAAGTACAATAATCTAATGACAATTTCTACTCGTATCTAAAGAAGAACTAGGATTACCCTGGGCTTCAGATAGCAGAAACAACAAGACCTCCTCCGTCTTCAGATGCAACATTCTTACTTCCTCCAATTCTTGGGTTGCTTGCATAATGCTGCAGCTAATTGCATAATTTCCAGCCTCAAGATCAAGATTACCTCATTCATGGCAGCCACACCATCTCTTTCTGCCTCTAGTAGAGCCTCAGGAACTATAATATCTGTGCTTAGACTGCTCTCCGACAGTGTTGCCTCTAAACTGCTACCATCTGGTAACATGGATGGCACACTGCTTCCACAAATAGATTTCGGGGTTGTACATTGTGTCCTAGTGTGAACGGCATCCTGAAAAGTTTCCGCTGGACATAAGTAAGAGCTAGTTATTGCATGATCCAGGCAGTAAGCTTACATGGTAAACAACATACGAATTATTGCCGAGCATGGCAAGCTATATTTAAATGGTTTGAAGCAGCATCAGCCGAAAAGAAATTAAAATGGTAAGATGAAACTAGGGATGTAAGTGGCAAATAAACGACATTCATGATCCCATCTAGTTAGTTTTTGCTGGCTCCCTAGTTCATTTTCCTCAAAAAACAAAAACTCTTTTGAACTATCGTACCACTAGTGGACTTTAATCGGGATTAAACAGGACTCAGTGGAGACCCCTAGTTGAAAGGGAGTGTACCACCGCTATATTTAAGTTGCCAAGGCATCTAAGCAGTTGAAATAATCTGAGAAAGAATTTAACAATGTGGCCTCATATAAACTACGAAGACAGTCTTGTGATGAAGTTCAGAGGAAAAGTTAAGGACTCAAATGAACTAGGCATGCATTTCCTTACGATAGTACAACAAGCACTGCTGACATATTGGCCAACTCAGGTATACCTAACAAGTAACAAACAAGCATTCGAATCAAGCAATACAGCAAAGTAGACAACTGAACTATTTGTAGTTCTGTAGGATTACAGGTTGAGGGCACAAGCCAAGAAAGCATCCCACACGCATTACGTTTCACATGTACTAAAACACACTAGCTTACCATATGTTGCTGTGAAGCCTCGCTGCTTTTGCAATGTTCTTTGAAGATATCGTCAGCATCCCGTGGTTGCAAATCTAGTTGTTGTAGTTTATTCTGCACCCTCTATTTAGGTGAAATTAATTTTAATCGCATGCACTGGTTTGAATTGATCATGAAAGGTTCATCTAAACTAATGAAAGAAGGGTGTGTGCTTACACGACAATATATCTGCTTCACTCTATTTTTATGCTTGTTCGAGGTACCAGCCCCAAAAGAACAAATATTTTGCTTGATGGGGTTGGCAGCTCCATAATTAATAGAAGCATAAAATTAGTCATGCAACTTGAGAAGATCAAGAACACACAAAAAAGTAATGAACAGAGGCTCGGAGCAGTGATGTAATAGCTAGCATTAGAAAATGTAGGGTAAAACGAACAAAAAGCAGCGGAACCACATGCTAGTTTGCTGATGTGTAATTAAGCATAGAGAACATGAAGCGGTCTGATGGAACCAACAGGTGGCATCAGAACAACACCATTATCCTAAATATAGCATGCAAGAAGTAAAACAGTAGGAAATGATATCTAGGAAGTATAGTAATACTTAGGACAAAACTAAAGCGCATTAACTATATGTGCACTGGTATGTAATTTAGCACATGTAACATGTCACTGCCAGAAGTATGGCCCTACAGGTGTAAGCAGAATAACGCGTCTCATGAAAAATTGAATGATGCCCTAAAGAAATTCAAAGGTGCGGTGCTTATGCTAAGAAAGTGAACGTAGGCGCCGGCCGTTGGATAATAGTACGTGATTCTTGGCGGCTATGGGTATTGTTGTCATACTTGATAGATAAGGATCATCGATGGTGCTCGTGTTGCGGTTGAGTTTGGGCCGGCTTTCGCCGTCGCTGAAGCGGCTCCGGTGCTTTGGTCGCGGCGCTTGTTGATACGTCTCCAACGTATCTATAATTTTTGATTGTTCCATGCTATTATATTATCCAACTTGGATGTTTTATATGCATTTATATGTTGTTTTATATGATTTTTGGGACTAACCTATTAACCTAGAGCCCACTGCCAGTTTCTGTTTTCTTCCTTGTTTTTGAGTTTTACAGAAAAGGAATACCAAACGGAGTCCAATTGACGTGCAAGTTTTTGATGATTTTTTATGGACCAAAAGAAGCCCCTGGAGTAAAAGAGTTGGGCCAGAAGAGTCCCGAGCCATCCACGAGGGTGGAGGGCGCGCCCCCCTATCTCGTGGATAACTCGGAGATGCCCCTGACGTGAGACCGACGCCAAAAATTCCTATAAATATAGAAACCCCCAGAAAGAAACCTAGATCGGGAGTTCCGCTGCTGCAAGCCTTTGTAGCCACCAAAAACCAATCGGGACCCTGTTCCGGCACCCTGTCGGAGGTGGGAATCATCACCGGTGGCCATCTTCATCATCCCGGCGGTCTCCATGAAGAGGAGGGAGTAGTTCAACCTCGAGGCTGAGGGTATGTACCAGTAGCTATGTGTTTGATCTCTCTCTCTCTCTCTCTCTCTCTCTCTCTCTCGTGTTCTTGATTTGGCAAGATCTTGATGTACCATGAGCTTTGCTATTAAAGTTGGATCTTATGATGTTTCTCCCCCTCTATCTTCTTGTAATGGATTGAGTTTTCCCTTCAAAGTTATCTTATCAGATTGAGTCTTTAAAGATTTTAGAACACTTGATGTATGTCTTGCGTGAGATACCCGTGGTGACAATGGGGTATCTATTGATTCACTTGATGTATGTTTTGGTGATCTACTTGCGAGTTCCGGGACCTTGGGATTCTATGCCTAGGGGTTGGCACACATTTTTGTCTTGACTCTCCGGTAGAAACTTTGGGGCACTCTACGAAGTTCTTTGTGTTGGTTGAATAGGCGAATCTGAGAGCATATCGTATAATCATACCAGCGGATACTTGAGGTGACATTGGAGTATCTAGGTGACATTAGGGTTTTGGTTGATTTGTGTCTTGAGGTGTTATTTTACTACGAACACTAGGGCTGTTTGTGACACTTATAGGAATAGCCCAATGGATTGATCGGAAAGAATAACTTTGAGGTGGTTTCATACCCTACAATAATCTCTTCGTTTGTTCTCCGCTATTAGTTACTTTGGAGTGACTCTTTGTTGCATGTTGAGGGATTGTTATATGATCTAATTATGTTATCATTGTTGAGAGAACTTGCACTAGTGAAAGTATGAACCCTAGGCCTTGTTTCAAAGCATTGCAATATCGTTTACGCTCACTTTTACCACTTGCTACCTCGCTGTTTTTATATTTTCAGATTACAAAAACCTATATCTACCATCCATATTGCACTTGTATCATCATCTCTTCGCCGAACTACTGCACCTATACAATTTACCATTGTATTGGGTGTGTTGGGGACACAAGAGACTCTTTGTTATTTGGTTGCAGAGTTGTTTGAGAGAGACCATCTTCATCCTACACCTCCCACGGATTGATAAACCTTAGGTCATCCACTTGAGGGAAATTTGCTACTGTCCTACAAACCTCTGTACTTGGATGCCCAATAACGTCTACAAGAAGAATGTTGTGTAGTAGAAATCACCTATCGATATACAAGAAAGCTCATCTGTGGTAAGTGAACAGTTGCACGATAAAGAAAAGAAAAACCAAAGGAGTACAAATCGAAATAACCTGGTGAGGCTGCGGCGTCAGTAAAGCAGGGCCGGTGTGTAACACCTCGGACGTAACATTCCTTATTTGTAACTCCAACTCTTGCCTTTTCCGGCTATGTGATATGATATTTCCTTCGTGGTTGGGTTTTTGTCTTCCGTTTTGTATATTGTTCTTGTCATGCATTTCATCTCATGTCATCCTGAGCATCCCGTTGCAATTCTTGAATAAACCGAGCAAGACTCGCAACAAGTCAATCAAATTCCTGAAAGTTAAATGGTCACACCATTCCGACCGTGAAGCCACCTGGGAGCGCGAGGATCACCTCCGTTTCGAATATCCAGAGTTCTTTCAGTCCTAGATCTCGGGACGAGATCCTCTTGTAGTGGTAGAGAGTTGTAACACCCCGGCTGTAACATTCCTTATTTGTAACTCCAACTCTTGCCTTTTCCGGCTATGTGATATGATATTTCCTTCGTTTTGGGTTTTTGTCTTCCATTTTGTATTTTGTTCTTGTCATGCATGTCATCATGTGCATCTATTTTGCATTCGTGTTCGTCTCGTGCATCCGAGCATTTTCCGTTATCCGTTTCGCGATCCGACACTCCCACATGCACCCGTTGCACCCCTCTTATCTCGTTTCGTGAGCTGGAGAAAAACATTCTCGGAACGGGCCGAGATTTGTCAAGTGGCCTTGATACATCACCAGTAGGCCGCCTGTCAAATTTTGTTCCATTTGGAGGTCGTTTGATGCCCCAACGGTTAACCGGGTATTCGTAAAAGCCCCTCTCTCTTTGCAGCCCAGCACCCCTCCAAAACAGCCATTAGCCCATCTAAACCCCCTCCATGGTCTCCGCCGTTGGATCACGATCGTGTGGGCGAAAACCGCACCTCATTTGGACACTCATAGCTCCCTCTATCTATATATATACCCTTCTCCCCCGAAATCTCAGATGAAACCCTAACCATTCATCCCCTTGCGCCGCCGGACGAAATCACCGCCACCGGACGTGTCCGCTAGACATGTCGCTCCGGCCAATCAGACCGTGCCACGTCACCCCACCGCGCGCCTCCACCAACTAACCGCCGCCACATCGCGGCGCCCGCGCCCGCCCGCCGTCCACTGGCGGGCCGCAGTTCGGGTCGGGCCCTCCCCGGCCGTGCACCGCCTCGCCGGTCAGCGCGCCCCGCCGCCGCTGTCCACGCCACCGCCGCGCCCGCTCTGCCGACGCCGCGCGCCGCTGGGCGCCCGACGCCGCGCCGCCTCCTCGCCCCTTAAATCGTTGGCCGCGCGGATCCGAGTCGCGAACTCCGACGAGCTCCCCGCGTCTCCGGCCGCCGCCGCATCCTACTCCGGCCACTTCTCCGACGAGTTCATCCGGCCGCCTCGAAAACCGTGCAACCCTAGATCCTGGAAGATTGCTCGCTTTTTCACTAAGTCCCGAATCTGCAATATCTTATGCCCCTGTTCATCATGCCATATCTACATGCTTGCAACTCCGTTTTGTGCATATGATATATCAAAATGTTCACCTTGTGATGCTCTTCATGTTAGTGTCATCTGCATGCATGTTACAGTACATATTGATGCCTTTATCCTCGTTGCAGAAGTGTTATATGATGTTAGCAGCTGGCATTAATCATAACTTGATGATTTGTCTTTTTCATTGCATTTGGTGTATGCATCCTATAAGCATGATGTCTATATGTCCTTCGAGCATCTCCATGCCATCCTTACAGTGTTGCAAGCTTTGTATTTTTATGAGCTCTGTGGTGACTAGCACAAGCATTCAAATTAGGCTATGTGATGTTGGTGATTTCAGACACTTAGTATTTTGCCAAGTCTTTTCCTGTTACATTTTGATGCTATGTTGTCTTGTTGCTGCCATGAGATCCATGCACATTTTGGGATAGTTCACTAAGAGTGTTTTGAATATGTTGTATTGCTCTATCCACCCATGCCTTTGGTTGCAACTATGGAGTACTCTAGCTTGTCACTACCATGCTCTACTTTTGCTAAATATTGTTCCTGGCAGATTCTTAACATGAAGTTCAGTTTTACCATGTATTTTGCTAGTGATCCATGTACCCTATAGACTTTCTCTTGCCATTATTAGCTTCATGAGTATGTCTCCTTACTGTTGGTTACCTTGTGATGCCATGAAATGCTTTGTGGTGAGTGGCAAGAGCTTGCAAGGTTGCTACCATGAATCTTTTTCTGCCATGCTCTGTTTTTCTTGATGCAAACCCAGTCATATCATTTTCCATGTTTGCATTGATGCTACCGTCTTATCCGTGCATCTTTGGTTAAAGTTCATTAAGGAAGTTTTGTTCTATTCCTTTAGTACTAGCATGCCATGTCTTTGTTTTCCATGATATGTTCTTATAGCATGCTATTTGCTAGCTCTAAACTTTCCTACCTGATGCTGTTTATGCCATGTTAGTATTTTCACCGTCTGTGAAGTTGTTATCATTTGCATTTTTGCTATGCTGTTTTAGGCTTGTGTAGAGAGTTCTAGCAGGAGCTCAGTGTTCATGATTTGTAGAGCTTCATTTGTACTTCGCTGCCATGTGCTTCTTTGCTATATTGGAGTGCTGTAGCATAGTTTCTTATTGCATCTTAAGTGCTACGATGCTGTTAAGCGCAGATTTGCATCATTCTTGTTTTGCTTGTCATTTGCAAATCGTGCATCCATTTCCGGTGTTCGTTATATCGATTTCGACCGAAATCACTCACTCTTTCCAGCGGCATACTTGGTTTGCCAAGTTGATGCCTCATCTTTTCCCTTCCGGAGTACCCATATGCATGTCACATCATATCTTGCATTCCATGCCATGTCTTGCATCATGTTGCTTGCGCATTGCACCGTGATTGATTGTTGCTCCATTGCTTATGTTCTTGCTTTAGGTAGAGCCGGGAGATGAGTTCGTGAACAAGGAACCTGTTGAGTACGCTAACGAGGAGCAAGCGTTCGACAACCCTGAGAACTTTGCAGGCAAGATGGCCATTACCCTCGATATCACTTCTATCTTTGCTTGCTAGTTGTTTGTTCTATCGCTATGTCGTGCTACCTGCCACTTGTTTTTTCATGCCTCCCATATTGCCATGTCAAGCCTCTAACCCACCTTCGTAGCAAAACCGTTGTTTGGCTATGTTACCGCTTTTGCTCAGCCCCTCTTATAGCGTTGTTAGTTGCAAGTGAAGTTGAAGATTGCTCCATGTTGGAACATGTTTATGTTGGGATATCATAATATCTCTTATTTTAATTAACGCATCTATATACTTGGTAAAGGGTGGAAGGCTCGACCTTATACTCGGTGTTTTGTTCCACTCTTGCCGCCCTAGTTTCCGTCATACCAGTGTTATGTTCCTTGATTTTGCGTTCCTTACGCGGTTGGGGTTATGGGACCCCCTTGACAGTTCGCTTTGAATAAAACTCCTCCAGCAAGGCCCAACCTTGGTTTTAACATTTTCCTACCCATCACCTATATTTTGCCCTTGGGTTCTGCAGACTCGAGGGTCATCTTTATTTTAAACCCCCGGGCCAGTGCTCCTCTGAGTGTTGGTCCAAATCGGGCGATGTCCGGCGCCCCCTGGGCAACCAGGGTCTATGCCAACCCGACGTCTTGCCCATCTGGTGTGCCCTGAGAACGAGATATGTGAAGCTCCTATCGGGATTTATCAGCACCTTCGGGCTGTCTTGCTGGTCTTGTTTTACCATTGTCGAAATGTATTGTAACCGGGATTCCGAGTCTGATCGGGTTATTCCGGGAGAAGGAATATCCTTCGTTGATCGCGAGAGCTTATGATGGGCTAAGTTGGGACACCCCTGCAGGGTATAAACTTTCGAGAGCCATGCCTGCGGTTATGTGGCAGATGAGAATTTGTTAATATCCGGTTGTAGAGAACTTGACACTTAACTTAATTAAAATGCATCAACCGCGTGTGTAGCCGTGATGGTATCTTTTTGGCGGAGTCCGGGAAGTGAACACGGTTTGGATTATGTTTGGACGTAGGTAGTTCAGGATCACTTCTTGATCGCCTCTAGCTTCACAACCGTTGCGTAGCTTCTCATCTTACTCTTGTATTCGTATGTTAGCCACCATATTTTCTTAGCGCTTGCTGCTACTCCACCTCATTACCTCATCCTACCCATAAGCTTAAATAGTCTTGATCTCGCGGGTTTGAGATTGCTGAGTATGCGTGACTCACAGATACTACCAAAACAGTTGCAGGTGTCGATGATGCCAGTGCAGGTGATGCTACCGAACTCAAGTGGGAGTTTGACGAGGACTTTGGCCGTTATTATGTTTCTTTTCCGGATGATCAGTAGTGGAGCTCAGTTAGGACAATCAAGGATCTAGCATTTGGAGTTATCTTCTTTTTATTTGGATTTGTCCGTAGTCGGACTATGTGTGTACTTTGAATGATGTATGAATTATTTGTTCTTTGGGAGATTGTAAGCCAACTCTCTTTATCCCTTTCTTGTTCATTACATGGGATTGTGTGAAGATGACCCTTCTTGTGACAGCACCATGCGGTTAATGCCTCTAAGTCATGCCTCAACACGTGGGAGATATAGCCGCATCGTGGGCGTTACACGGTGGAGTTGAATATGGCGTTCGTGGAGCGGGTCCGGTGCATTCGACAAAGGCCCGATGTACAGTGCTTTCGGTGAGGCGGATCTGTTGCGGCGAACGAGGGCTTGTATGAAGGGCCAACGATGGGGCGGACGAGGGAGTCAGTGAAGGGCCTACACTATGGTGGGCCAGGCGCCCGGTTAAGCAGATCTCAGTGCGGTGGACCATGATGGCGGTCAAGGAGATCTGGAGCGGTGGACAAAGCCGGTCGCTGAAGCGGCTCGGTGAAGTGGTGAGTTGGCAGATAGGGGTTCCAAGGTGCGGAAGGTAGATCCGGCAGGGTGTGAGGTCCACCGCTGCGGCGGAGGACTAGATTCAGCGGCTTGCTGTGGTTGGGAGGGGGTCGGGGAGGGGATGGGGAGGGGCTCTGGGGAAGAATGTTGGGGGCAAAGAGGGGAATACAATGGAGTTACCAAAGCAGCCCTTTTCCATTCATGTGGCAGGGGTAAAACAGGAATATCGCAGGGCTAAACTTTCGGGTGCGAGATATTTCGATGTGAGGGGGAAGTTTGAAAGCTTTTGGCGCCTAAAATTATAAGTGTTCTGCTCTTGTACGGCCGACTATGATATCATGGCCGAGAATTTAATTGTTTTGCACGCAAAAAAGTGCAACTTTTGAAAATCAATGTCTCCAACTCAAAAATTAGATTGTCCATTCAATTCAAATATGGATGATTGAGCTAGTACAAGCAAATACCGTCATAAGGTCCAATTAAAATGAAATTCCAAATGTGTTTATCCTAAATATGATGACAAAAGCAAAAATGTGTATGTGTATGAATAAAGTGGATGATTATAAAGTTTGAACATGCCCGCATGTCTATATCTCTAGGTTTGATATATGAATTTGAAATCACGATATCCCGGCTTAAAAGATGTACCTCCGTTTAAATGAATTACAAAAGCTAATGATGGATTCGAATTCCAAAATTCCAATCTTAGGTTTGTAATTCTGGTACATCAAGGTATATCACGCATGTTCAAAAGTACCGTTATCTCATAGTCCAAACTGTGAAACAAATTGATCAACCATGAGCGCACACACTATTGACCATATATATCTCAATTACGCTAAAGTCCCTCAATTATAGACACCTCACTCTTTATATGAAGCCAACCCCCCACCCCCCCCCCCCCCCCGCACACAAGTCGTTCTCTCCCCCAGACATGAACACACGAGCACATTAGCACCCCCCTCTCTTCTAAAGTCCGGACCCCAATATAGGTCTCTTATCACTTTTTCTCTCGGGTATGCACACATCTCTTCCCCCACTCTCTAGGTCTCCCGACATCTCTCTTTCCCAAGCACACGCACTATGTAGAGTGTATATTTCCCATACACACAAAACGTCGTCCCCAAACGTCTATCTCCCTAGTTATGTGGTTCTCGCACACTCACCTCACACACCACCCCCACTGCAAACAAGCACACTTTGTCTTCTTGTGCACCACTCTTCTCTTTCTATCTCTCCCACATGCGGACCCTCCCCAGCTCCTTCCGTGTATACATATATGTCGTGACTCTTTCCATAGCTCCCTAATGTATCATCATTCTCAATCTCTCATGTTGTTCTCTACACCATATATTCTAAATCTCTCATGAAGTCCCTATCACACACACCATGACTCGCTTCCCTGGCATCCCCGTACATAGGCCAATTTTGAACAACATCAACATTGTCTCCCTATCTATACACCACTTATGGACACAAACGACCCCCTCTCCCCCCTCTATTCCTCTCTCTCTCTCCGTCGCTAGCTCTCTCTCTCTCTCTCTCTCTCTCTCTCTCTCTCCTCTCCCACACACACTCGATGTCTCTTACAAATAGTCTGCTCCCCGCCCGCACCCATGCTATCCTGCTACTGCACATGCGTTTGTCTCTCTTTGACACACATGTCACACCATTCCCCTTCCCTTATACTAGGTTTACATCATTAGTGGTCTCTCTACTCCACATACACACACTCCCTCTCACACACAAACGCGCGCACAAACACACACAGACACGCACAAACACCAATCTATCTGGATCCTTCTTTTAAGACACACACCCTTGCATATTCTCCAGCTCTAGGTATGTATATACCCCCTGTCTCTAGCTCAGATGCACACCAAAATTCTCCATCTGTCTAACTCACACATCTCTCCCATGTCCGCATGTGTATCTCACACACTCGCTCTCTGATTATGTATATGTGTCTCCATGTTACACAACACAAAGCCCCATGTACATGTCTCTCTCTATCCTCCACACACATAGAAACAAAGAATATCTTATCATTGCCTCAGTCTCTAGACATATCACACACGCACACTGTCCCTCTCTCTCGCAAACACGCTCAACAAGGGTTTCCCTGTGAATAGCTTACCATCTATTCATCAACATTCATGGCAGTACGGCGAACACGAGACGTGAAAAAGAATAATTCAACACGTGTGTAGACCACCTAGTATGACTACTAGGACTAGAGCAAGCTGAAAGCGCGCCACTGTCACCCCCTCTTAATCGGTGACAGGAAAACCTTTGTTTTGCACAGTCGAGAAGTCATTGTGCTAAGGCCTCACATGCTGAGCCGTTGAATAGAATGTAGGTCCTAGTTTACGGAAACAAGTATCGATAATGCGTTTGTATCGCCATACTTATATTTCTTCTCTTATAAAAAAACCGAGTTGGCGATGATGGTATGCGTGCCATCTTGCAATATAGACCGTCCGATCTATATCTGGCGGATGGAATTAAACTAAAAGATACCCGCATCTCTCTCCACATTTGCAGACAAGGCCTTCCCTCATTCATCCTTATCTCCAACAACCGCATTTTTGAGCAATTAAAAAAGGAAGCCTCTGGAACAAACTGGCACGGTGGGCCAGCTGCGGCGTCATCCATCCCCATGCCTCCACTCAGTCCGACCACCAATCACCACCACGCCCCACTCCTCTTCACCTTATCTCCTCTTTCTCGAGATATCATTAGTTTTTACATATGTGATTACTCCCTCATGGGTTAATCACAACAAGTGTTTTATAAAAAAATGCATCTTGATGTTCCGTGCAATGCACGAACATCTTGCTAGTACTCCTACAGAAGACTAAGTTGGTGATGATGGTGTGTCTGCCATCCGTCATTTCCGACCATTAGATCTACATCTAACGACTTTGAGGTAAGTTGTTGCCTTTTCTCACCAACATCCCACTTCTCTACCAATTTGCAGAAAAACCCATAATTAGTATCTTAAAACCAACCACACCCCTCCCTCACCTCACCAAAACAGCCCAAGGAATATTTTCTGATTGGAACATAATATATCTCTAGTTATATATGTATATCAAAATTAGAGTGTTTTGTATCAAGTTTGTGAATAAATATTATTCTAATTATGATCCGTTGCAACGCACGTGAACATTGCTTGTATTTCCAACCATGCATAAAAAAGCTATTATTTCCATAGTTTCGAGTTTTCCATCAAGATATTAGTCACTAATGGTTGATATTTACTTTCAATCACGTACACATAGGCACTATGTAACTAGCCTTGCTTATTGGCTTCCAAAGCTTAACTTTCACTCGTACTTACAATATGTAGAGTATTTAACAAAAAACTACCACTTTCAACTAGCCCTAGGAAGAAACTATTGTACAAAAAATAGCAAAAACATACCCAAAATTTCTTAATCCGCGCCAAAAAGTACTACCTAGTGTCGATTAGGCTCGTTTAAACCCATTTATGACAGGGTTGGCCCACACGTCCGTGCTGACGAGGCAGCTTAAACCAACACATTTTTTTGACCGTTGACACGAGGGACACACATCCGACCTTCTATCCTGTTATTCCCCCTCAAATCATTATTTTTCCTGAATATTACTTCAAACAGTACTGATGCGTGCTCGTCTGTGGCGCCGGTGATGAGCGAGTTGGCCGCCGCTCCGCCGGACGGGCCGGATGCCGCGCTGGCCTCCACACGGGTTGGCAGCTTGGCTCGAGCGTGACTCACGCGCGAGCAAGCCACCGCTCTGGTCTTCACTCGAGCCAGATGGCTGGCCTTAGCACGGTGCGCGCGAGTAAGCCGCTGCGCCGCCGTACCAATCTAGCTAGCAAACCTTGCAGACAAGCAGCTGGACGGAGCCGCGAGCGCCGGACGGAGCTGGCATCCGGGCTGCCGCAAGATGGGCTCCGCACCGCCGACGTTTTGACCTCGCCTTCTGCCGGTGGGGGTAGCTGCGTCCCATGGCCGAGGATGACTAGGTGGACGGGCCGGGGGTAGGAGGTCACTCAGGGATTTTTGTGCAGACTAACATGTAGGTCCCACAAGTCATAACACCTAACTTGCCAGTCGAATAGAAGGCGTTGACTTAAGGGGCAACATGGGTTGAAACGTGCCTATAACGACACTTTGTAGAGTAGTCATTTCTTGGTAGGGCTGATTGGTAAGGGCATGTACAATGGTTGATAAGGTAGTCTTATCTTAAGTCTGCCACGTATGCAAGTGGTAGTACTTTCTTGGCATTATTAGTGGTTTCTTGTAAGGAACAATGTACTACTAGCGACAAAAGGTGATTATAGGTTGCGTTGTACTCCAACGAGCACTACTAGTGGTCGAGGGAGTGTATACCTCATTTTGTGGGTTCGATCCCGTCCGAACGCACAACGACCTTTTTTTAGATAGTAACTTCGCTGCGAGCCAATATTGGCACGGGTAGTTTGACTTTTGAAGTCGAAGGATGTGTCGCACCACAATCTGGGTGCACTGGATAGCCCAGCCACGTGAAAAGGTTTTCCTTCCCATCATCTCGTGGCTCGCGTGCTCGCCCTAGCCGCACCTCGCTTGCAGCTTCCTCATCAGCTAGTAGCATATTCAACTAGCGCCTCCCAATTAAGCCCAAGGAACCAGAAAAGCCTGGTGCAGCATTGGGAACTATGCAGTATGGCTCTGTACGTAAAGTGCTAGTACTCTACTACTCTATAGCTTGTGGCGTTGCACGCATGGACTTCACTCCATTATCGGCTCTATAAAAGAAATTCCTCTTGACGTGATTTTTTTTTGTTTTGAAACGGAGGCAAAAGCTTTGCCTCATCTCATTCATAAAGAAGGAACTACTAACAAAGTTCGACGAGATCCATTACACCTCCACAAATGGAAGCGAAAAGCCTAGTCTCGCTGTATCAAATAACTCAAATGTTCTGCCCCCGCTGTAACCGTCGCTGATAAACAGGCTGCTAGTGTGTGTGTGAGAGGAGCGGCTGAGTAGGCCAGCTGCGTGCTTGAATAGAGCACCGAGAGTACCCACTACGCAGGTGTACTTTTCCCTGGATTGATAGTACAACGATGGTTCTAGAGAACAGTACTACCCTCCACTTCCAACTGTAGCTCCTTGGCCCTGAGATTCAAGAGTTCAAAACTGGTGCACTATACTAGAAGTACAGTACTACATCGCACTACTAGTTGAGAAAGTAGTACTAGTACTGCTACAGTACAAGTACGTAATAAATAATAGCCTCACCCCTTCGCTAAGGAACGATTGAGGAGCTACAGTTGGAAGGGACGAGGCCCTGCGGTTACTATGCTCTTATCTCCTCGTCGCCAGTTCCCCTCCCACCGAAGAGAAGGCAGTTCGTCGCTGCTCCCATGGATTCGCCAGGCGGTTCTCCTCATCGACGGGGTTGGGAGACCTTGAACGACGATCCTTTGGGAGAATTCGCACGCCGCTCCGACGTCCTCACCGCCGCAAGACTCGGTGCTTCCTGCACCAACTTTTTCAAGACGGTGCTACATAGGCTTGGGAAAAGGCCATGCTTGTTGGTCTTCCATGCGTCCTCGAGGAGAAGGTTCTTCTATGAGACAATCCTTCGAACAGTCCACCGCTCCCTGGCCATGGTTTCACGTTGACTCCGCTAGAGTTGCCGATGTTGAGAGGTAGTCGGATTTTGTCCGATGAGCAGGTCAGTCCTGGAGTTTGATCATGCAGTACTTAGTTATTCCATTTCCAACCCGTAATTTCTCCGCTGCCCACCGTCTTATATATAGGTCTGGGTCGGTGCCAACAAAGATTGGCTTGCATACCTCCGGCCGGGCACCACCATCATTTTGCACAACATCCACAGCAGCGCGGCCTTTCCCGTAGACCCCTTCTCCAGCATTGGGATCAGCCTTCCGGACTAGCTTGAATACGTATGATGATGCATACATGAGATTGAAGAAGATAGCAATTGCGGACCTGCCGACAAAGCGACGCGGCTACGACGATTACTATCTCATCGCGATATTCGACATAAGGATTGCCATCAATACAAGACACAGTAACGACAGATAGGGGAGAGGCTGGCGCATGTTGGCCGTGACAGATTTGTACCCCTACACGTTCGAAGACACCGTGTTCCATCTAGGCCGCATCTTCGCGGTGACAGGCCAGGGGTCTTGTTTCATCTGGTTGCCATCCTACGGTACGGGAGATTACAAACGGAATGCACAAACCATCATTTGCATCCCTAACAGTACTCCATTATTTTGCAGGGACCAGTCATCCCTCGATCAAAATAAGATCGCCAATCCTGGATGTGCATTTGCATCTGCGATTCGGTCTAACCTGGAACCTTGTAGCTGACTTTGGCATATTGGGATCAACTATCTTAGCGATGCGTTACCCATGGTACCAGCGATGTGCAACATGGTCACACAATCTACCACGATTGGACCGTCACCATCTATCCAGGTATTCCATTTAGTATTATATTTTTTAACCCTCTCGCCTTCTCTTTCATTGTTGTACTACTTACAAGTACTAGTAGGAGTACTTTTTACCTTGGAGGACGCGTATAGCTAGCTAGGCCCTTGAAGACTTGAACCCACTAGCTGCCACCATTTTGTTTTTCCATGTCTTACTATCTCTTCCATGTAGCCAAGAGTGGCTATATATAATAAGCGGTTATTTTACTTCCTATATACCGGAGTAGTACTATTTGTCGCACAAAGACATCGACCGCCATATTTGAGCACAACATTATTATGCATGGACCTTGACTATGTACGTCACCATGTGTCCAGATCTGAGATGCCACGTGTACCAGATGAACGGCGCCGAGTTTGACCCCCGTGATGCTACATGGGTGCCGAGGAACACTCTTGGAGAGTACTCGCTTTTCATTGGGGACAGCTACCCATTGTGAAGCAGATGCCACCTTCTGTGCGCGACACCGAAGGCCTGCCGTTCATGAAGCATAGTTGTGTCTTTAGTGTGCACCACCAGATGAACTACATGCTAGGACATGCTATCTCTGATTTATGCCGCTTTAGCTTGGATGAGTCTCCATCATGTAGAACCGGACTAGAAAGCTGCAACAATGATTCCCGTTTCTCACCGCTATGGATCGTGCCATCCATGAAGAACACCTGGGACTGGAACCTGGAGGAGGACATGTAGCCCATCTATATCCTGTAAGTGGAGTATGGTAAATTGTGAACGGTAGCGCTGTGAATATATGTAGACTAGTCGTGCACAAATTTATCACATCAATTAGAGAATAACTTGTGTGGCATACATGCATTTGTCCTTTAGAATTTATTACTAGTAAATGTGTTATGTGTACGTGCAACTTGTGTGGTTGTTGCACGGGCTCCAACACGCTCTTTGAGAAAAAAATGTTGCACAACTTTGGATATAGGTGACGTGGCGGCATGATACAGTAGCATCGTTCCTATAGTTGTAGTATACTCCTACTAGGACGACAACTCCTATAAAACCTTGCGCTTGGCTCTTTGCCTCTCCGGGGGGTTCAACAGTTCGTACTCGTGTGAACCATGCACTTGGCTCCTCGCCTCTTCGGAAGGTCCAACAATGATGGTACTACAGTACAATATGCTTCTGGCAATCTGACACCGATTGAACTGCTGCACGTCCACCACGAGGGTGAGGGTGAGCGAGAGGGAGAGGGCGCTATAGTCAAAACCCTCTCCTCGTCCTGCGAGCCACCGCACGCGTGGGCGAGGGAGAGGCATAGTAAGCAAGCTTCTCCTTGTTCGGCGAGTTGACGAGACACATCAAAGCAGTACTAGTACTAGTCCATACTGCGTCCTTTCCCGTTAATATGGCTTAATTTGAAATGATAAAATACACTGGCGGTCAACGTATGTAACAATACGCTCTTTACGGTCACTATATATAGTTTTGCGGTGATTATACGATCACTAGCTCATCATAGAGCACCGTATTGCACCCTCTTGTTGGCCACATAGTCGACGTGGCACTTTGTTAACTGGTTAAATTGTCACCTGGTTTACGGGTCCCACACATGGGTTAGCGAGCAAAGAAATCAGTTAAACAAAACTTTACGCAGGCGCGACAGGGGTCCAACCCTTGCACGCGAACCACCCTAGCTGTGTATGTGAGTGCATGTACGTGTGCTCCCTCGTTCTTCCAACAAAGAGTGTGCATCGGCTAAAAAACAAGGAGTGTACATCTACACTTCCAATGCATTTAGCCTTTAATCTAAATCTATATTGATTGACTAATGCACCAACTTGTGCTCTAGCTATAGGCTACATGTCTATCCTTAATTACAACATGCAACAACCTTCATTTAATCTTCTTCTCTCAATGTCACATGCACACATAAGTCTGCTACTTTTGGGCGTTAATTATGCCCTGGTCAATGTGTAAATCTCTAAATGTACAGTCTTTCACGGACGTAAGGAGTAGGTTGAGCACTTGAGCGTGAGCGTGTGTGTTGTGTCGTGTGCTGTGTGCCACATGGGTACGTGAGTGTTGCGTGTGTCCATGTGTACGTGTGAGTGTTGCATGTTGCATGCATGCATGGGGCTTTTACTCCCTCCCATTGACATGTTCATATTACAAGCTTCCTCTGTTCCCTCCATATGGTGATACTCCATCTGTTCCCAAATATGGAGTATTTGTCTTTCTAGAGATTTCAACAAGTGACTACGTATGGACCAAAATGAGTGAATCTACACTCTAAAAGATGTCTACATACATCCGTATGTTGTATTCCATTTGAATGTCTAAAAAGACTATATTTAGGAACAGAGGGAGTAGCAAATAAACATTAAGTTCTCTTGTTTTTCCCTCCTTGGTCACGGTGCACAACCAAAGATGACTTACTCACCTGGATGGAGGGAGTAGATGGTCAAAGTTTGACACAAAATTAATGCATTGGTAAACATAAATTTTTGAGGAAAACGAGTGCATTAATTGAGTGTTTTTGCAAACTAGAAAAATTATTCCACCACTCACCATCTACCTTGGTTGATGAGATTTTTGAATTGAGCCCTATAAACCAGAAAGGAGGTATTACTAGTACTCCTACATTATTAGCGTCGGGTGCCTTGGCTAATGTTTCATCTTGTTGGACAGGATGAGCGTAGAGGCATAGGGATACTATAGATAGGAAGTCTTCGCGATCCATTATTCCCCATCTCGATCAGAGAGAACTATTCAACTAGTCTTCATAGTGAAGTGACCATACACGCTGCAGCAGATGGGACACTTAATTAATATGCTGAACCAGTGTGTTGGTGTTACTAAATCAGCCTTACCCAGTACTGCCATCATGTTTGCCAATGGAGCACGCTTCCGCAAATACGCATACGCACCTCTCTCCTCCATTAACTGACATATGGGCCCCCTTGAGGTAGACCCACATGTCATCGGCGTAACTATTTACACTCCGAAGGATGGTATATCCTAGTAGTAGTACTAGTAGAATTGAGATTTAATGCACTTTCTTTCCCGTCTTTCACTCTTCTTCCTCCTCTCTTCTTCTTCCTCCTCTCTCCCCCATCGTCGGCCGCACACCATTTCCCCCCACTCACTGCTCGCCCCGCTCGCGCCATCTTCCTTGGTAGCTCTCATGTACCATGTCCCCCGCTCAGTGCTCGGCCACACACGCCATCTTCTTCGCTTGCCTGCCCGAATCCACTTCCCCGCTGGCTCGCAGGCACCGAAAACCCCAATCACTCAGCGCCCTAAAAAACACTATGGCAGAACCGACTGACATGCAGAGCCGCGATTGGAATTCCCTCCCCGATGTTCTCTTGGACCAGATACGTAATCGTATGGACCTGCTCAGCACCGTCCGTCTGGCCGCATGCTCGGTGTCTTTGTACCGTCTACTCGTCTGCAACCGGCCGGCTCTTTTCAAGACACTTTGCTTGCTGATGCCCGATCCTCGCAGGTGGCCCAGACACCGACTTGATGATCCTACGGAGGTTGCCGTGGTGCCCCTCGACATGCTACCACTTCCCGTCCACCTGTCCTTCATGCGCGGCCACTACTGGGCGGGCATGAAGGCCAACTGGATCGTCTTCATCCACCAATCCGGTAGTCTGTGGCGTCTCATGGATATCTACACCCAGCGAGAGATCACCCTTCCATCGTTGGATACCACCGCCATCGAGCCTCGCGGCCCGCCGGACACTCCGGCCTACTACGCACGAGACGCTTCGAGCTTTTGGCTCGACCTCTGTTTGCTGAAGGTTGTAATCTGCGAAGTGCCCACACCATCAGAAGACTACATGGATTACAAGCTCATTGCCTTGTTTAACACGGGATTAGTCTATCTGGAATCCGGTCGCCATACATGGTTATGGCTCATCGTCAATCCTCTTCAGCCAACATTTCTGTCTGATGCTATAGTGCATGATGGCATCGTTTACACGGTCGACGCACAGATTGGCTGCCTATACTGATGGAATCTATCACCGTGTAATTGTTTTATCTCATCCTCTTGAAACGTCATGTCCTACTTTCGTTTTCTACTCTCTACCTATAGTTTTACTAGTTCGTATACACGTATCATTATATTGAAAATAAATAAAGTTCCCTTTTCATATTTACAGCCTTATTTTTGTTGTTGTTTTCCCTCCCAGCGCTGATTTTTTTACCACTGGTTTTCCCTTAAACCAACTCGATTGTCCCACGTCTTGTTTGCTTACAGAAACAAAACGATTTTTTTGGCAAATCAATAAGTTCTTAAAAAATGCTTATCATTTCGGGATTACAACAGTTCGGACTCCACCGAAATTTGCAAAATAAGGTTGAACTTTTGATCGTGGTCCTGGGCAGAAAATGGGCTGTAATAAATTACTTAAGAATTAGCAAATGGGTTGCAAATTATTAAAAAAAATAGCAAATGGGCTCTATGTTGTCAGCCGCAGATTTGGAGGCTGACTTGTGGGCCTACTAAGTTCATGCGTACACAAGGTTCCTCAGAAAAAGAAACTTACTCAACAATCGACTCTCCCAGCGTCAGACCGTTAGATGTCAATCTAACGGCAATTGTGCATCTTCAGTCTCTGCTCTTCCTGCTCCAGCCGCCCAAACCAGCGCCGACGGAACCGCCTGCTCCCGCCTCTCGTGGCCGGCTATGCTGCCGAGAAGGCCTCACGGCCCCACCATACTCGCATCCCTAGCCTGGCTATCCCTCTACTCACCCACACCTCCTGTTATTTTTCGGCGATGGCAGCCGATCCAGTCAGCCCTTGTACTCCCCACCGTGTGGACAGCCACTGTCGTGTCTTCCCCGGCTCCGTGTCGTTCCCTTCGTAGACCTCGCCGTCGTCCACCGCCCTGGTGCTCTCGGCGCGGCGTGGTCAACGTGGTCAACGAACGACATCCATCGGAAGTGGACTGTACGTGGAGAGGAGGACAGCTGGGTCCATGGCTGCACACAAGGAAATGCCTCCTTATTACGCGCAAAATAATGATTCCTCCACCTAACATCTGGGACCCACTGGAAGGTCCTCTTTATTTCACGAAAAAAACGTTCCCACCGCTGAGATGTCAGACCCACTAGCTATATCTTCGCACGCAAGGAAGTGCTTCCCTATTATGCACAAAAAATGAATACTCCCCCTGCTAGCTGGGACCCTCCATATGGTAGGCTGACTTATGGGCCTACTAAGTTGACGCGGACGGAGGGCTTTGTCAACTTAGTCAATATGAACGATTCTAGCTCCCTTGACCGTACGATGTCCATCCAACGGCCGTAGTGCTTCTTCAACCTTTGGTCTTCTTGCTCCAGCCGCCCAAAGCAGCGCCGGTCATGCCGCCGCTTCCCGCCTCTCTCGTGGCGGTTGTGCCGCCATGAGGCCTCACCGCCTACTAATCCCACCGCCGGCGTGCCATCCTCCAATAACCCACACCCTCGTTATTCTCAAGGGCGACGGCAGCCTCACACATGATAGAACCGTGAACCCTCGTACTCCTCTCCGCGTGGGCATCCACTGCCGCGTCTTCCCCGGTTCTACGTCGTCCCCTTCCTAGGCCTCGCCGTCGTCCACTGCCTTGGTGCTCTCGGCACGATGTGGTCAATGTGGTCAAGGAACGACTTCCATCCGAAGGGTACACGACCGCAGCGAGGAAGTGCCTCCTTATTACGCGCAAAATAATGATTTCTCCACCCGCCAGCAGGGACCCACCGGACGGGCCATCATATTTTGCGAAAAAATGTTTCCCCCTCACTGATGGGACCCACCAGCTACATTTTCGCACGCAAGGAAGTGCGTCCATATTTCGGGCAAAAAAATGACCCCCCTGATTGCTGGGACCCACCAGCTACATCTTCGCATGCAAGGAAGTGCCTGATAGTCAGGACCCACCTGGTCGAAGCGTACGTAGCGTTGTCATTCTGGTCGCGAACGTGTACATACATACTAGTCGATCGGTCTGTCTGCAGGCTGCAGCGATTAACCGTGGCCGTGTAAGGAAGGGCACGTGTTGTAGTAGAGGCGCGCACATAGCATGTACACATACGTATAGCCAGGGTGCAAGAAAATAAATACGGCCACGTACATACATACGGGTGGGGTCTCGAACGCCTACTTATGCATACGTACGGCCAGGGTTCGTGTACATGGCTGGGTCAGAACGGAAAAATGCATCGTCATCGTGTTCATCGGGAGGCAACGAAATGCGTCGTGTTCATCAGGAGGCAAGGGAATACGTCGTGTTCATCGGGAGCCAACCGGCTTGGATGGAACAGCTGATCGAAACGAGGCCCAGCGTACCACAGAACGGAGGAAACGGCCTTGTGTTCGACCGGCCACGGTCAAAACGGGATCCTGTTCATCGGGAGGGGTCTGGCGTACCACAAAATGGAGGAAACAGACTTCTCTAGGACCTCCTACGGTCGAAACAGGGTCCTGTTAATAGGGAGGGGTGTGGCGTACCGCAAAACGGAGGAAATAGACTTGTGTTGGAGCACTACGGTCGAAACGGTGGTCCTTTTCATCCGGAGGGGTGCGTCGTACCGCAAAACGGGGCTCCACGGGATACTGTTCATCTCCACCGTCGACCTCCTCCATGCTCCACGGGCTAATGTTCATCCACCGTCGACCTCCTCCAGCCTCCACCTGCGACTGTTCATCCACGGGCTCCTGTTCATTCAGCCTCCACCGCTCCTCCACCGGCTACTGTTCAACCAGCCCTCTCCACGGGGTCCTGTTCAACCGCCCCTCCACGGGCTACTGTTCATCCTGCCCTCCATCGGCTACTGTTCATCTAGCCCTCCACGGGGTCTTGTTCATCCAGCCCTCCACGGGGTCCTATTCATCCACCCCCCAACTGACTCGATCGATCGGGCTTCTGTTCATCCAGCGGCAACGGCCTCTACTACCACGGGGTCCTGTTCATCCAACCCCCCACCGGGAACTTTTCATCCAAACCCCCAACAACGCTCACTGTTCATCAAGTTAATAGCAAGGGATCGATCGCTCGGGTTCGGTAACATAGCTAGTGCAATCGCTCAGGTTCAGCTAGACCCCAACGCCTCACTCGGGTTCAGTTAGAGCGCAACGCCTCGCACACATGCGCGTACGTGTATGAGAGAAACACACAAACCTCCGTGCATCGCTCGGCCCCGACCACCCACCGTAACCGGGAACTCCCCAATATTTTCCTCGTCCTCGCTTCTACCATGGTTTTTTCCGTCATGGACGGCCCAAAGAATGTCATGCAACTGCGTCTCCGGCCCGCCCAGGACGAAAAGCCCATTTACTGTCATGATTTTTTGTCATAGAAGTAGGAGCCCACCACATCTATGATGATACCGGGTTTTGTCACAATTATCGTCATAGAAGTGTCATAAGCATGACAAAAAAAATTCATTCGGCCCAAAATGTCACGTATGCGTCTTTTTTTTGTAGTGTACGTCATGGGTCGGATGACTAAGAGTCGCCGCGGCAAGATCTACATCGACGTGCCGGCTGGGGCCCCGAGGCCGACTCAATCGAGTACATGTACCGAGTCCCCTTCGGCGGAATTCATGTCTTCATCGGCAAGATCGGCGAGTCTGAGCCTGAGCCGGACATCTCTACCAACATCATTGAATCGGATCGATGTGCGCAACCCGCCCGGGTTCAACCCGGCCGAAGGCATGTTTTCGTTGGTTTCACGCAAGGCTTGGAGCTTGCGGAAGGTTCTGAATCGGGAGGAGAGACAGCCATCTACTCAGGTGATGAGTCCTCGACCGGAGAGACAAAATCAATCTACCAGCTTCAAGATGGTGGGCTTGGGGGCTATTCTGATGGCAATAGTATTCTGGACCACTATGAGCCGCCGTCCAGGGCTGCGATCTTCATGGCTGGCACAGGGCCAATTCAAAATTCGTCAACAGCTGCAGCTATGACATCCGGGTCAACCAATGCGGCAACAGTTGGTGCTGTGATGACCCACAAGTATAGGGGATCAATTATAGCTCTTTTTGATAACTAAGATTGTCGAACCCAACGAGGAGCAGAAGGAAATGACAAGTGGCTTTCAGCAACGTACTGTCTGCAAGTGCTGAAATTGTAAGTAACAGAGTAGTTTGATAGCAAGATAATTTGTAACGAGCAAGTAACGATAATCTTTATCTAATATTAAAAGACGGTGGCTTTCATAGTTCTCTATACATCGATTTTTTAATTCTTTTTTACTATCTGATGAGGTGGTACTATTTGCTTCTGCGACGCTACGTTTGATTTTCTTGTGCGTGGCTACTTCCCTCGGTTGGGCCTCTGTTTGGGCCTACATCCATACTCAAAATTTAGTACGTTGTAGGCTGCTTAGCCGATCAAACTATTCTAACACATCAAATAATCCCACCTTTCTTAAATGAATTGACTCTCACCGATTCATATACGTCCAAGATTATCTGTAGCATCAACCAAACTCCTCAAGCAAAAACACGTGAGAACGGTGGTGAGGCCGAGCAAGGGCGGGACCTCAAGATGTGATTGGCGGTCGAACCCCACGACGCGAAGAGAGCAAGGAGGCTGGCCGGGAGGAGGTGCTGGCGGGGCAAGGCAAACCATGACGCCAAGGAGAGCTAGCTGGCGGCGGGGACAGAGGAGGAACACGCGTGGGGGAGCAAGCAAGCTTATCGGCCTAGGGACGGCTAGATCTCGGAGAGGTGTTGGCGGGGCAAGGAGGCCAGTGGGAGGCACTGCTCTACGGCAGGAGAAGAGGCAGCGGCACAAGGGGTGGGGGAGCAGGTCACCGACGCCGCAGCTACAGGAAGGAGGCAAAGCCGGCGCTAGGGACCACGGGACGGCGGCCAAATGTTGAGGGAGGTTGATGGCCTAGCGGGGCGAAAAGAACGCCGGCAGATGCACCGGCTATAGAAAATATTTGGCGATGAATTGTTTTTTCATGAATAAACCAGAAAACTCCCTCAAATTTTTTTAATAAACCAGAAAACTTCATGAGACCAATTTTCCTAGATTCCCAAGATTTATACTTGGTCCCATAAAAAATTGTTCCACATATGTTAACACCCATAACTTTATTAAAATTTACAAGTAGGTCCACTGAGGAAAGTAATATGTTTGGGATGTTACGACATTGAAGGGGAGTAGGCCATGGGGCGGTAGCAGCATGTCGCGAGGAAGAGATGAACGGGGTGCTGCTATGCGCGCGTAAGATTTACTTTCTATGCGCGTGTATGCTGCTATACACGTGTTGGCCAGCTACGTGTATGCTGCTATGTGCGCGTAAGATATACTTCCTATGCAAAGTTTTTTTACGTAGTGTTTGCCTGATTATAGTTAATTGCAGCCGCTGGTGCTTTTTTTGTGTGGTGACCTAATCAAACATGACTATTAAGAATGGCTCGGAGGCGACTTGGGGGTTTTGGAGCGGAGTGCATGCAGCTGGTCGGCTTTGATATGACCCTGACATATAGATGTATAAAATCCAAGTTTGTTAGGTTTGGTTGAGCTAGAGCTCCGTAGTCTATGAAACATATATCTATCTTTGGATCCCCAATGTTGCTACAAGTTAGAAGTTGTTGTACACATGCATCAGAGGATTTCACAGACATGAATATATGCGACAATACTTGTGGAGGTACTGTGTTTAAATAAACGACGGAGAAAAGTGTGTATTAGCCAGGAGGGTTGGGCTGTGATATGTTTACTTCTCCTGTTGCAACAGACAGAAACCTTCAAATGTGCATGTCACTTATTTATGGATACCCATTACTGAATTTCCCCTACTATAGTTGACCTCACATGTTCTTGCATTAGATTTTTTTTGGAGGATTTAGAATATGATGCAAGGTGGACATCACTGCCACCATCAATGAGGGTAGAAAGGAATATAAGTGGCAACACACGTGGGGTATTATGTTGAAATAAAGGATGGAGACAAGTGTGTATTGTTGAGGATGGATGGGTTGTGATATGTTTTCTTCTCCCGTTGCAACGCACGGGCATCTTTGCTAGTAGTAACAAAAATGCAGTAAGATAGCCCAATGTCAGGACCCCGATCCTAAATCACACCGATCTAGCATGTAACACATCATATCACTTTGCGGCCTCACGCACGGTATCCCCACGGGTGCCACCTTACTTGGCCCAGGACCGTTTGCGCCTTTTGGCTCACGTATATGATAGTGTCGCTAGCATCCATATGACAGAGAACCCGGGCCGACATGACTAGTCGTGAATCCAAAGTGGCACTAACTTACAGGGACAGGCATACATGACCCAGCAACGAACGTGTCGGTCATCAGCGAGTGAATCCGGGCTGTAGCAAGCTAACAGGACTCCCGTAGACACCGCATGACATTTCCCCGAAGGGACAGACATAGGAACAAAGAAGTACACATGCCGGCCGGCCTAAGTGTTCCGGAGCAGTAGCAAGCTACCATGGCTCAGTGGAAGCACTAGGAGACATTTCCCCATAAGAGAGGCTACCAAGAATAAACAACTAGGTTGTCTGATCCCACACACACCAAGCATTTCAATAACATACACACAATATGCTCGATATGTGCAAATACAACATGGCATCGCAACAAAACTCTATGACTCAAAGTATTTATTCATTAGGCTCCGAAGAGCCAGATATTACAAACATCTGATGACCCAGCATTCAAGTCATACAAGCAACAAGCACATGCGGAAGCATAAACATGTCTGAGTACAGACATCTGAAAAGATAGAAGGCTAGTAAGCCTATCTATTTACAAGACCCTCCAAAGGGTACAAGATCGTAGCTGAGGTAACGAGCTAAACATCGAAGTCCATGCGGAACTACTAGTGAGACTGAAGTCTCTCTACAAAAACATAAATTAAGCAAACATGAGTACAAATATACCCAGCAAGACTTACATCAGAACTAGCTACATATGCATCAGTATCAACAAAGGGGGTGGTGGAGTTTAACTGCAGCAAGACAGCTTTGACTCGGTGGCTATCCTGAACTACGACTGCAAGTAACTCTTTTGAGGTGGCGCACACGAGTCCACATATTCACCAATCAATACACCACTATGGACCTGCTCCCGTCTCCCTACGAGAACGCCATCCATAGCACTCATGCTTATCTTGCGCATTTTAGAGTATCCACTTTCACTTGTCTATGAACTATATAGGCATCCCAGAAGTCCTTTACCGTGGACGCGGCTTTTCGAATAGATCATGTTAACCCTGCAGGGGTGTACTTCTTCACACACGCTTCCGCCACTTGCCACCATGTACACGTCGTGTATCTCGGCAACCTTCAAGCGGAAGCCTGGCGAGGGAGTCGGCCATGACCTGACTAACCACACAAGTCTCTAGTCTAGGTTTATCGCCTATTTGGGTTCCATCCGCAAGGAGATCCGACCGGGGTTTCACTCATGGTCCCAAATGACGAGAGCAGGGTTCCCGAGGCACCAAACGGGCGTCCCGGTACACTGTGCCTCGTGTCTCTACCGCATCATAGCCCACCCCTAGGGTCAGCGCTATGCACGGCCCCCAACACATATCCTACAAACACCAGAAACTACTTGCAACTCTTGGACAGAGATCAAGGCGATTAATAATTCGAGAGGGGCACTTAAGCATTCCAATGCGTGGTAGTAGTTGTTCATGGATCACAAACACAGAACTCAGTTCTTGAGGACGGTTTCAATGAGACAACCCACCATGTACTCCTACATGGTCTCTCACCGCTACCTTTACGAAATCGTGTTCACACACTTAGCTCTCAACAGTAGGACATGTTCACCACATTGCAATTCATCCCCGATGAATCAGACCTGACTCAACTCTAAGCGAGCGGGCATGACAACAAGCATGAATGAATAAGCACATCCGGCTCAAACAACTCCTACTCATGCTAGTAGGTTTCATCTATTTACTGTGGCAATGACAGGTCATGCAGAGGAAAGGGGTTCAACTACCACAGCATGTAACAGTTGAAGCGTTGTTGTCCTAATACAGTAAAAGAGAGCAGAAGCGAGATAGTGGGATTGTATCGGAATGAACAAGGGGGTTTTGCTTGCCTGGCACTTCTGAAGATAATATAGCTCTTCATCGGTGTCATCGATCTCATTGTCGGAACCACATCTGCTGAGGGGGAACAATTATCGGCAACAGAGAGGAAACACAATCAATGCAATGCAACAATATGATGCATGATCATTACATGGCTACATGCTGGTGTTTTGAGCTAATGCAACTAGCAACAAAGTTAAATGAAGTTGGTTTGAACCGAAGGTTCAAATTCAAACCCCATATGTGATTATTTAAATGCCAAACATATGATTTGCCCTATTCAGCAACTATAACTTGTTCCAACATGCATGAAAATGGTACAAATGGATAGATTGCATTTTCTGATAATTTTTCATATATAAATTATTTCATTTGGAGTTACAGTTGAATTTCTATGATATTTAGAAGTTTAGGATATTTTCTGAAAATAAATAAATCATATAGATTTATTTAAAATCCAGAAAAGTGATTACTGCATTAGCATGACGACACTGTGATGTCAGCGGGTCAACAGGGCCGGTCCAGGTCAAACCTAACCAGTGGGTCCCAGTGGTCAGCGACTCCGTGCTGCCTAGGGTCACAGACAGGTGGGGTCGGGTCAACAGACTCGTCAGCACGGTCAAAGCTGACGTGTGGGGCCACTGTGGTTAATTAAAACTAAACAAGAACTAACTTTGGTTAGTTAGGCAGTGGGACCCAGCTGTGAGTGTCAATAGGGTGAATTAGCACGGCTCTTAGCGGCTAATGATGTTCCCACGCCAGCACGCCGGAGTTGAACACCGGCGAGCACAAAAACGCGGCGCATGACGTACACATGCTCACGAATCCGTTGGACACGGTGGTGTGACCAATAGGTCGCTAGAGTAACGCCGGTGACGAGCTCGGGCGGAGGCGAGCTTTGGCCATGGTTGGGGATGAGGCTAGCGGGCGCAAACGAGAGAGGGAGAAGAGGGGCCCGGAGCAGAATCTCACAGTGGGGTCGAGGAGCAGGTCAGCAGCTTGGGGGAGGCGTCGGAGCGAGCGGGGCGGCGAGAGCGATCTTGGCGACCCAAGCAAGAAGAAGGCGCCCGGGGCGGCACTTCGAGGTGTCCGGCGTCACGTGAGTCGACACAGATGACGAGGGCGTCAAGGCGGAGCGCCTGGACACGACGGGGAGACGTGGCAGTGGCTCTGGGCGTGCTGAATAGCGTCGACGGTGGTGGTGGCGCTCGGGTGACACGCGAGAGAGAGCCAGGGGAGGGGAGAAAAGTACAGGGGGAGTGAGAGGCAGTCGAGGAGGTGGCGTGGCACGCGTGGACGCGTCCAGGTCATCGGGGATGCAACCAGCCAGGCAGGAGGTGGCTTGGGCGTGTGGCTGCGCGCGCTGGGCACGCGCCCTCGCCTACTAGCGTGAGGAGGAAGGCGACAGGGAGCCCATGTGGGTTGGGCCAGCAAGCTGGGTGTAACACCCAAAATTTTGATCTTGAGTTATTAATTAAAATTTTGCCAGGAAATTAAATTTTTGTTTTCTGGTTTTATCTCTTAATTGCAGATCACTCTGTCCCTCCGAATTTTTGAGTTTTTCCTTCTAGGTGGAAACCTTTCAAAAATATTGATTGACTTGTATATCTTCCCAAGACCATTTCTTTTTATTAGTGGAATTATTTCTACAATTATTTTTCCTGAGCTCTATTTCTTTAAAAATGATTTTTCATAAGTTTTAGAGTTCCATTTGCACTACAACCCTTTCAAATACTTCTTTAAAATTTCCACCAAAATTTGGGGATGTCATGTGATGTTCCCACATCACTTCTATGCAAAAATCTCTTTTAGTCATTTGGAGATTTTGAGCCCTACCTCAAGTTTTCAAATCTGGTCCAGTTTGTAATTTGCACTACAATCTATTTAAATATTTCTTTAAAAATCCCACCAAAATTGGGGGATGTTAGTAGTAGTGTATAATTCAACTATATGCAAAACCCATTGGTGTTGTTTGAAAAATTTGAGCAAATCATCCTCATCTTCATTCTGGTCCAGTTTAGTGTTTTGCACTGCAACCATATTTTATCTTGCTCTTGTTGCCTTGGGATTTGTCCTGCTTATTGACCACTCTACCAAACCCTTAAGGCCATGAGATTGGACCCTTTGGAATACTTTTGGTCCATACAATAGTAGCCTTCATTTTCTGTCCAGATTTGGTTTTCTCAAAATTATGCACTAACAAGTTTCTGGTCTTGCCAAACTAACCTTGCTACCATCCCATTCACCTAAAGAGACTCTGATCTGGAGATTTTGGCCACCAGAAGAGATGCCCAGATGCCCATGGCGTTCTGTCGAGCACCTTGTGTGCATGGCCAGTTTTGGCATAGTTTTAGTCTACATTGTGGACTTGTTCCCCTGACCCAGCAGCCATGTCCACTAATCTCCTAGCCACCACTAACCTAGACCTGTTAACTACCAGCCTCATTCAAGCCCTCTAGCACGCGTTGGCATTTCATTGAGCACCTGGCATGCGTGCTCTGGGCGCGCCCAGAGCACACGTTTTGCACGCGCGCGCAACCGAGCCGCCCTGTCTTGCCCCTGGCCTTTTCTCACCCCCAGGGCCACGCCCTGTCCTCACCCGCTCGCCAGATCCCTCCAAGCCACCCCTGGCGCCCTACAGCGCCGCCGTCAGAGCTCCCTTTGCGGCACGCCAGCGTCCGCAGCAGGCTCCTGCCATGGACGGTGCCGCCCGAGCCACTCCAGCGCGCCAGCTCGCCCCTGAACAGCCCGAGCTTATCCGCGAGCCTGTCCGCTAGCGCCCGTCACCGCCACGTCGCCCTGCTAGCCACGGGAACCTACCTCGACCGCCTATAAAAGGAGCCCTCGAGCTCGTCCAGACCCTCAGGCGACCTCAGGCCATCTCCCTAGTGCTCCCATAGCCAACAATCGATGGAGGGATGCCGTCTGCCACGTCTCTGGCCAGTTCGGCCGCCGCCACGCTCCGGTGCCGAACGTCGCGAGCAGGGCCTCCCCAGCTCATCCAGCGCCACCGTCCGACTCCCCTCAACCGTGCGGAGCCGCCCCACCTCTCTAGCCCGATCGGGAGCCACCATAGCTCGAGACCCCGATCCACCCGAAACCACCGTCCGCCGCGGAGCTCGCCGCCGACGACGCCCTCCACCCCTGCCAGCCTATCGACCACTCGGAGGACCGCCCTGGACCAGCGGATCCATCCCCGCCCTCAGAATCCCGCGGGGAGCCGCCGTTCGTCGGCGGCAATCGCCGGAGCCCCACCACCGCTCGGCCAGAGAAGGAAGGAGGACGCGGGCGACAAGTCAAACCTGACCAGTGGACCCGACGGCCCAACCTGCCAGTGACCCCAGCTCTGCCAACGTGTTTTAAGTGGAAACGTAAAACACAGGAGTACGTCTTCTCTATCTCGAAAACGTATTCTTATTCGAACCGTTTTCCTTTTTCTGTTTTATTTAAAAACAAATTTTAACTAAACTTTGACTAGCTATAATTCTTAAAATACAAGTCCAATTGATTTGATTCTTTTTCTGTTCTTTCTCAAATTTTGTCTAGTTTATTTTCATATTTATTTGAAAATTTTCCAAACAACTTTTTTGTACTATTTTGGAACTATGTGTTAATTTTAAATTTTCTTAAAATAGGACTTTTGAAGAAGGAAGCAACTTTCAAAAAGTGCACCCCACTTACATACTCTTGAAGGCAAGCATTCTGAACCCCGCATAATATTTGTTGTGTGTCGTTCGATGCTAATAAGACACTGCCTTGACATGAAGTGTTCGGTATTTTATGTGATGATATGATCATGTTCATGAGTGCATAATGATGATTCCTTACTATTGGACTTTGATATGCTTCTGATAGTAATCACCCTCGTTGCCTTTCATGCCTATCGGGAGGAATCCAGGGAAATTCTCTGTCTTGGGTAGACACGAACTTGTCTCTAATAATTCGTTGAGACAATTATGTCCGGTAAGGCATGGTGAGGTATGATGAGTGGTGATTCTGTTTGCTGGTGTGAAATATATTTGTTATACTAATCCTGCAGGGAATGCCTTAACCTCCTGAGTCGACCGTAGATCGAGTCTTGTTCCAGTAACCCCCATACTTGCTTCCTACTACCACTTGTCCCTGCCATAGGTCGGGTACGCTTCAGTAAGTTGTCAAACCCTTCCAAGCACACACCGTACAGAGAGGCCATGGTGGAAGATATCAGCTGTATCCGGTAGACATGCCACCTGGTCCGGGGGCATGGGTGTTTCCGGTTGACCGAGGGGGTAGCTCCCCTAGTTTGCGCGCATTATAAATTCTGTGATCCCATGCTAGTCGAGGTTGTAGCCTCCCCACTTAGAGTTTTGCTTAACGGGTGTCGTGGGTGATTCCAGACACTTGTAAGTTAGGCTGGTGTGTGCGGTCAGGTGTGTTTTCAACTAAAAGACCATAGACGGAATTAGTCCCGATGGACAAAAGGAATCCGTTACTCGTGGGTAAAGAGTACACCCTCTGCAGAGATTATATCTATTGGAATAGCTGTGTCCATGGTTAAGGACTATAGTCTAGGATGGGTCAAGTGTCGGTCTTAGTGTCGGTCTTCGGAGGAAAAATTGCTAAACGAGAACATGGATCATGACTTGTGACTCATGATGATTATGATTATTATTATGGACTAACCATTTAGATTATATGAATTATTGAGTATCACTGTGACGGTTCTACCTCCTGGATATAAGCCCTTTATGTGCTGTCGCTCAGACGCCCGACTGTGGCATGCTTGTTATTTAAATTACTTATAAGCCCTTTATGTGGTGTCACTCAGTCGCCCGACTATGGCATGCTTGTTATTTAAATTACTTATAAGCCCTTTATGTGGTGTCGCATAGACGCCTGACTGTGGCATGTTTTGTTACTTATTTCCTTTATAAGCCCTTTATGTGACGTCACTCAGACGCCCGACTGAGGCATGCTTTATATTATTATCCTGTCGAAGTGTCGCTTCAGACACCCGATCGGTGCATTCTATTTATATTCTCAGATTGTTTATTCATGTTTTATATGAATAACCTGTTTGCGTGCATCATGAATTTTATTTCGTAACTGACGAAGTGATCATGGCATATTTCAGAGCATAATTATCATCTGTTATATTATACCTGTGTTCATAATGTTTGCAGTACATTCAAAGTACTCACTAGCTTGTCCTCGCTATTGTCTTGGCCAGATTTCTTGCATGGAGAGGAGCGTTGCGATGACAGCCCCGGAACCTACGCAATGGTGATAGCAGCCTCGTGAAGATAGGAGTTATCCAGGTCAGCTGTTCCTGTGGGAAATGGAGTCCCATAGTCACTGATGAACCACAAACCGCTTCCGCCATCAGCCACTAGAAACCTTGTGTTGTACCCATAGGCCAAAATGGTCTTGTACTACATATTATGTATTTTGCTTGGAATTTACAGATCAAGTTGGTGCCTCATCGCCTAACAAGAATCCCGGGCTGGTGAGCACAAGGACCATTTTCAGAAATATATCCCGGAAATCCGGTCCCGACAACCTTGGTATCGAGCCGGTGACCATTGGCTAATCCTATCTTGGCCAGGTCAATAAACCTAGATTAACCAATCCACCAGACCTTAACCTAGCCCCAGCCAAGCTTCTCGTGTAAGATAGCCACACAGTGACCCCGGACCCATAGAGCAGATTCGACAAACTAGTTGCCCCACACCGTAATTGATAACCCAGCCCCAATGCTATATAAAAGGCCACCTCGTGACCTTACCAAGTATCCCTCACCTTGTGCACAACTCTCACAGCCATTTCTTTGCCATGCCAAGCCCAAGTATTTATCTAAGAACTCTAGATGCAACCCCAGGTAGTTTTGTTAAAATATTGTGGGACTTTACCTGCAGTACCATGAGTTCTACCCATCCACCCCAGTACGAGATACTCAAATCGAGGATCACCCCATCCACCTCGAAATATTGGGCAGTGGTGCACATCCCTCCTGCAAACCCAAACCAAGACCCAACAGAAGTCTCCTTCGTGGGGAAATCTATGCCGACTCCGCAAATGGCCATAGAAGCTGCTACGTACGAAGCGCTTGCTCGCCTTTGATTCGTGGTACCCTATGCCAGCGAACACGGGTATTATTACTTCCTAAGTCGTGCAGCACCTGGAGAAGTAGCATCTTTTCCCGGTGGACAAATTAAGAGAGACCCAGTACTGGCCAACCTTGCCCAGTATGTCATCGCTCAAGAGTGTTTGACCCAACGGGTAATGGGTTATCTCCAGAGCCTCGCTGATTTAAATCCTCAGATCACCATCGGCAGACCACTGAGGCCCGACCAAGAGAGATGCCTTCTTCGACTAGTCAACCCGCTTCCCCCGATAGAAGAGGAGTGTGCCCCAGTACCAGAGAAGTTTCCTCAGGACCCTGTCTATTTACTGTTTCGTTGTAGACGTCACTGCTATGTTTATTGTCCCAGCATTTATTTATGTGTTGCAACTTATGCGTGGTATCCTAAATTTGTGCGATGAATTAAATATTTGGTATCAATTAATGTGAGTAGTTTTTACTGCTGTTAATTTTGGTTAACTGTTTTCACTCTCGGTAATTTCTGAAGTGAGATTTTTCCCTGAGTTGTTGCAGCGTATATCTCTTCACGACATAGATTTTTATTCACGCAACACCAAGACAGCAGACGCACAACCACAACCACTCGACCACGTGCATTGCAAATCCACGTGCACATTTTGCACCTAACTGATCACCTCCCTAGCACACCACAGTCTCTGAAGGAGAGATTTGTGGGTAATTATTCGGGTGCAAGTTGCCTCCAGCACACTGACAACAGTTAGCACCCGACACCGCACTTAATCCTCATGATCACTGCCACCGCGGAGAGCTAACACTCGAGCGGCAGCATCACGACGATCATCGAGGATCATCACGCACAAGAGCACGGAGAACCCCAGCAATGCCGCCAACCCTCCGCACATCAGGATCATGTACCAGTCCGGCATCACCTCCGCCACTAGAAGCCTCGTCTCGAACTCCTGCAAACAGAAATGGAGGAGAAGGAAGGAGAAGGAGAAGCGAGGCTAGGTGTGAGGAAGAAGAAAGGAGCACCTCGGACATTTTATAGCTCTAGATCGGTGTATGGTGGGAGAAGTCCACCAGCGCCGCTCGTCGCTCGATCACCGGTGTTCGGAGGCGAACCCGCGAGCAGTGCCGACAGCGCACTGGCCAGCGAGGTGAGTGCACACTGCATCGGTAGCTAGCGCGCCGCGCACTACCGCAGTACGGCCTAGATGCTCTACGCGCTAGATGTCGCCGATGGAGAAAGCGTGGGAAAGCGCACGAGAGAGAGGAAGAAGAGAGAGCCAGAGGTAGAAGAAGAGACTAACAGTGAGCCCCGGGTCCATTTGTCAGCCAGAGAGAGCACTGTGCTCTCGGGTACGACTAGCGTATTTTAGAAATTTAGAAATTTATTCTAAATTTACTGTAATCAAAAGTAGGAATTTCTCGTTTTCCGCATACCATAGATTTGTCCACGCAGCGCCAGTATTCCACACTGTAGCTTTACACCACTTAATTGCCCACTCACTGTAGCCACATTTTAATTGAGTGGGTAGGATGGTTAATTTTGTGATATTACTTTGAGATAGTAGGAGTAATTCCTTTCAAAGCAGCCCTTAGCAAATCTCGAGGACGAGATTTTTCTTAAGGGGGGTAGTGTCGTAACACCCCAAAATTTTGTCCTTGATTTATTAATTAAAATTTTGCTAGGAAATTAAATTTTTTCTGGTTTTATCTCTTGATTGCAGATCACTCCGTCCCTCTGAATTTTTGAGTTTTTCCTTCTAGGTGGAAACCTTTCAAAAATATCGATGGACTTGTATATCTTCCCAAGACCATTTCTTTTTATCAGTGGAATTATTTCTACAATTATTTTTCCTGAGCTTTATTTCTTTAAAAATGATTTTTCATAAGTTTTAGAGTTCCATTTGCACTAAAACCCCTTCAAATACTTCTTTAAAATTTCCACCAAAATTTGGGGATGTCATGTGATGTTCACACATCACTTTTATGCAAAAATCTCTTTTAGTCATTTGGATATTTTGAGCCCTACCTCAAGTTTTCAAATCTGGTCCAGTTTGTAATTTGCACTAGAATCTATTTAAATATTTCTTTTAAAATCCCACCAAAATTGGGGGATGTTAGTAGTAGTGTGTAATTCAACTATATGCAAAAACCCATTGGTGTTCTTTGAAAAATTTGAGCAAATCATCCTCATCTTCATTCTGCTCCAGTTTAGTGTTTTGCACTTCAAACATATTTTATCTTGCTCTTGTTGCCTTGGGATTTGTCCTGCTTATTCATCACTCTACCAAACCCTTAAGTCCAGGAGATTGGACCCTTTGGAATACTTTTGGTCCATACAATAGTAGCCTTCATTTTCTATCCAGATTTGGTTTTCTCAAAATTTTGCACTAACAAGTTTCTGGTCTTGCCAAACTAACCTTGCTACCATCCCATTCATCTAAAGAGACTCGATCTGGAGATTTTGGCCACTGTAAGAGATGCCCAGATGCCCATGGCGTTACGCCGGGCACCATGTGTGCATGGCCGCTTTTGGCATAGTTTTAGTCTACATTGTGGACTTGATCCCCGACCCAAAGAACCATGTCCACTAATCTCCTAGCCACCACTAACCTAGACCTGTTAACTACCAGCCTCATTCAAGCCCTCTAGCACGCGTTGGCATTTCGTCAAGCACCTGGTGTGCATGCTCTGGGCGCACCCAGAGCGCATGTTTTGCACGCGCGCGCAGCCAAGCCGCCGTGTCTTGCCCCTGGCCTTTACTCACCTCCAGGGCCACGCCCTATCCTCACCCGCTCGCCAGAACCCTCCAAGCCACCCCTGGCGCCCTACAGCACCGCCATCTGAGCTGCCTTGGCGGCACGCCGGCGTCCACAGCAGGCTCCTGCCATGGACGTAGCTGCCCGAGCCACTCCAGCGCGCCAGCTCGCCCCTGAACAGCCCGAGCTTATCCGCGAGCCCGTCCGCTAGCGCCCGTCGCCGCCACGTCGCCCTGCTAGCAACAGAACGGCGGTTCGCCGGCGTTCTTATCCGCAGCCGCGGGAACCTACCTCGACCGCCTATAAAAGGAGCCCCCGAGCTCGTCCAGACCGTCAGGCGACCTCAGGCCATCTCCCTAGTGCTCCCATAGCCAACAATCGACGGGGGATGCCGTCTGCCTCGTCTCCGGCCAGTTCGGCCACCGCCACGCTCTGGTGCCGAACGTCGCGAGCAGGGCCTCCCCAGCTCATCCAGCGCCACCGTCCGACTCCCCTCAACCGTGCGGAGCCGCCCCACCTCTCTAGCCCGATCGGGAGCCACCATAGGTCGAGACCCCGATCCACCTGAAACCACCGTCCGTCGCGGAGCTCGCCGCCGGAGACCCCCTCCACCCCCGCCAGCCTATCGACCACTGGGAGGACCGTCCTGGACCAGCGGATCCATCCCCGCCCTCAGAATCCCGCGGGGAGCCCCCGTTCGTCGGCGGCAATCGCCGGAGCCCCGCCACCGCTCGGCCAGAGAAGGAAGGAGGGCGCGGGCGACTGGTCAAACCTGACCAGTGGACCCGACGGTCCCACCTGCCAGTGACCCCAGCTCTACCGATGTGTTTTAAGTGGTAACGTAAAACACAGGAGTACGTCTTCTCTGTCTCGAAAGCGTATTCTTATTCGAACCATTTTCCTTTTTCTGTTTTATTTAAAAACAGATTTTGACTAAACTTTGGCTGGCTATAATTTTTAAAATATAAGTCCAATTGATTTGATTCTTTTTCTGTTGTTTCTCAAATTTTGTCTTTTTTCATATTTATTTGAAATTTTCCAAACAACGTTTTTGTACTGTTTTGGAACTATGTGTTAATTTTAAATTTTCTTAAAATAGGACTTTTGAAGAAGGAAGCAACTTTCAAAAAGTGCACCCCACTTACATACTCTTGAAGGCAAGCATTCTGAACCCCGGCATAATATTTGTTGTGTGTCGTTTGATGCTAATACGACAGCGCCTTGACATGAAGTGTTCGGTATTTTATGTGATGATATGATCATGTTCATGAGTGCATAATGATGATTCCTTACTATTGGACTTTGATATGCTTCTGATAGTAATCACCCTCGTATGCCTTTCATGCCTATCGGGAGGAATCCAGGGAAATTCTCTGTCTTGGGTAGAAACGAACTTGTCTCTAATAATTCCTTGAGACGATTATGTCCGGTAAGGCATGGTGAGGTATGATGAGTGGTGATTCTGTTTGGTGGTGTGAAATATATTTGTTATACTAATCCCGCAGGGAATGCCTTAACCTCCTGAGTCGACCGTAGATCGAGTCTTGTTCCAGTAACCCCCATACTTGTTTCGTACTACCACTTGTCCCTGCCATAGGTAGGGTGCGTTCGATAAGTTGTCAACCCCTTCCTAGCACACACCGCATGTGAGAGGCCATGGTGGAAGATACCTGCTGCATCCGGTAGACATGCCACCTGGTCCGGGGCATGGGTGTTTCCGGATGGAGCCGAGGGGTAGCTCCCTAGTTTTGGCAGCGTTATAAATTCTGTGATCCCATGCTAGTCGAGGTTGTAGCCTCCCACTTAGAGTTTTGCTTAATGGGTGTCGTGGGTGATTCGGACACCTAAGTTAGGTGTGTGCGGTCGGTGTGTTTTCAATTAAAAGACCGTAGATGGAATTAGTCCCGATGGACTAAAGGAATCCGTTACTCGTGGGTAAAGAGTACACCCTCCGCAGAGATTATATCTATTCGAATAGCCATGTCCATGGTTAAGGACTACTGATGCAGGATGGGTCAAGTGTCGGTCTTAGTGTCGGTCTTCGGAGGAAAAATTGCTAAACCAGAACATGGATCATGACTTGTGACTCATGATGATTATGATTATTATTATGGACTAACCATTTACATTATTTGAATTATTGAGTATCCCTGGGACGGTTCTACCTCCTGGATATTCACTGTGATTATTCTCTTATAAGCCCTTTATGTGGTGTCGCACAGACGCCCGACTGTGGCATGCTTGTTATTTAAATTACTTATAAGACCTTTATGTGGTGTCGCTCAGACGCCCGACTGTGGCATGCTTGTTATTTAAATTACTTATAAGCCCTTTATGTGGTGTCGCACAGACGCCCGACTGTGGCGTGTTTTGTTACTTATTTCCTTCATAAGCCCTTTATGTGACGTCGCTCAGACGCCCGACTGAGGCATGCTTTATATTATTATCCTGTCGAAATGTCGCTTCAGACACCCGATCGGTGCATTTTATTTATATTCTCAGATTGTTTATTCATGTTTTATATGAATAACCTGCTTGCGTGCATCATGAATTTTATTTCGTAACTGACGAAGTGATCATGGCATATTTCAGAGCATAATTATTATCTGTTATATTACACCTGTGTTCATAATGTTTGCGAGTACATTCAAAGTACTCACTGGCTTGTCCCTGGCTATTGTCTTGGCCAGATTTCTTGCATGGAGAGGAGCGTTGCGATGACAGCCCCGGAACCTACGCAATGGTGATAGCAGCCTCGCGAAGATAGGAGTTATCCAGGTTAGCTGTTCCTGTGGGAAATGGAGTCCCATGGTCATTGATGAACCACAAACCGCTTCCGCCATCAGCCACTAGAAACCTTGTGATGTACCCATAGGCCAAAATGGTCTTGTACTACATAGTATGTATTTTGCTTGGAATTTCTGTATCAAGTTGGTGCCTCATCAGCTAACAGTAATCCTGGGGCTGGTGAGCACAAGGACCATTTTCTGGGAAATATATCCTGGAAATCCGGTCGCGACACTGGGCCGCCAGGTGAGTAGGCCCATGTGAGATCTCTCTCTCTGTCTTTCTGTTTTTCTATTTTTAGTTCTTCACTTTTATTTTAGCTAGAGCACTAAAACATTTTAGAAAATCTTGAAACTTTTTGTGGACTCACTCTGAAATGTTCCAAAGGCCCTCTGCAAATTTCAAATTATTTGGATCTGTTTAAAATATATATAGTATTTAAAAGCCCCAATTCAAATACAATATGGGTTAATTAAAAATTCCATAAATGGCCAAGAAATATGCTCATCATTTTTGGCAGAGGTTTTCACCTTTATCAAAAATCATGAATATTTTCAAACGACATTTTGGGTTCATTGAAGATTATTTTCGGTTGAACCTATTTGATTTGATCTGGTTCTAGGGTTTGAACAACCCCCATTTCAAGTTTAAAAGAAATTTAGACATGATGCAACAACCAAGCTAGTCCAAGTGCATAGCAAGGCTAGGGATGTTACACCCAATCCTTTTGAGGCAAAGGACAGGCCAAAATGGTCTCTTATAATAAGCAAAGCGTTCTTGAGGGTACACTAGAATTTCATCTAGTCACTTTCACCAAGTTGGTTTGATTTGTGTTCGCTACTTTGATAATTTGATATGTGGGTGGACCAGTGCTTAGGTATTGTTCTTACTTGAACAAGCCTCCTACTTATGATTAACCCTCTCGCAAGCATCCGCAATTACGAGAAAAGTATTAAGAATAAATTCTAACCATAGCATTAAACTTTTGGATCCAATCGGTCCCTTACGGAATAGCGCATAAACTGGGGTTTAAGCTTCTGTCACTCTAGCAACCCATCATCTACTTACTACTCCACAATGCATTCCCTTAGGCCCAAATATGGTGAAGTGTCATGTAGTCGACGTTCACATGACACCACTAAGGGAATCACAACATACATACTATCAAAATCTCGAACACATATCAAGTTCACATGATTACTTGCAACATGATTTCTCCCGTGACCTCAAGAACAAAAGTAACTACTCACAAATTATAATCATGCTCAAGATCATAGGGGTATTAATTATCATAATGTATCTGAACATATAATCTTCCACCAAATAAACCATATAGTAATCAACTACAAGATGTAATCAACACTACTAGTCACCCACAAGCACCAATATATAGTTCCGGTAACAAGATTGAACACAAGAGATGAACTAGGGTTTGAGATGAGATGGTGCTGTTGAAGATGTTGATGGAGATAGCCCTCCCCAAGATGGGAGAGTTGTTGGTGATGATGATGACGATGATTTTCCCCTCCGGGAGGGAAGTTCCTCCGGTGGAATCGCTCCGCCGGAGGGCAAAAGTGCTCCTGCCCAAGTTCCGCCTTGAGACGGCGGTGCTCCGTCCAGAAAGTCCTCTCCTTATTTTTTCTAGGTCAAAATGACCTATATACCAGAAGATGGGCACCGGAGGTGGGCCTGGATGAGCACAACCCACCAGGGTGCGCCTGGGCTCCCTGGCGTGCCCAGGTGGGTTGTGCCAACCTTGTGGGCCCCCTATGGTACTTATTTGCTCCAATATTCATCCTATATTCCATAACAAATCATGAAGTTTCAGCTTGTTTGGAGTTGTGCAGAATAGGTAGCCTGACGTTGCTTTTCCAGGTCCAAATTTCCAACTGCCGGAATTCTCCCTCTTTGTGTGTACCTTGCATATTATGATAGAAAAGGCACTAGAATTACTCCAAAAAGCATTATTATGGATAAAAACATCATAAATAACAATAGGAAAACATGATGCAAAATGGACGTATCAACTCCCCCAAGCTTAGACCTTGCTTGTCCTCAAGCGAAAACCGAAATCGAAAAACATGTCCACATGCTTAGAGAGAGAGGTGTCGATAAAAACAAATACGGACATAGAAGCATCATGTATTAAGTTCATGGGGAAACAGAGCAATGCAATAAGAACGATGACATGATGTAGACAAGATCTTTCTATGTAGAGATAGACCACATCATTTTATCCTTAGTAGCAACGATTCATACTTGTCGGTTCCCCTTCTGTCACTAGGATCAAGCACCGTAAGATCGAACCCACTACAAAAGCACCTCTTCCCATTGCAAGATAAATATATCACGTTGGCCAAACAAAACCCAAATATCAGAGAAGAAATACGAGGCTATAAGAGATCATGCATATAAGAGATCAAAGAAACTCAAATAACTTTCATGGATATAAAAAGATAGATCTGCGCATAAACTCAAAGTTCATCCGATCCCAACAAACACACCACAAAAATAGTTACATCATATGGATCTCGAAGAGACCATTGTATTGAGAATTCAGCGAGAGAGAGGAAGCCATCTAGCTACTAACTACGGACCCAAAGGTCTACAAAGAACTACTCACGCATCATTGGAGAGGCACCAATGAAAGTGGTGAACCCCTCCGTGATGGTGTCTACATTGGATCTGGTGGTTCTGGACTCTGCGGCGGATGAAATTAATTTGCGTCGACTCCCCTAGGGTTTTTGGAATATTGGGGTATTTGTAATGCAAAGAGGCGGTCCGGGGGGCACCCGAGGTGGGGACAACCCACCAGGGCGCGCCTGGGCCTCCTGGCGCGCCCTGTTGGGTTGTGCTCCCCTCGGAGCACCCCCCAGGCGTAGCCTTTGCTCATTAGTTGTCTTCTGGTCCATAAAAATTCTCCATGAAGTTTCCTTTCATTTGGAATCCGTTTGGTATTGATTTCCTGCGATGTAAAAAACATGCAGAAAACAGCAACTGACACTTGGCACTATGTCAATAGGTTAGTACCAAAAAATTATATGAAATGACTATAAAATGATTATAAAACATCCAAGATTGATAATATAACATCATGGAACAATCAAAAATTATAGATACGTTGGAGATGAATCAAGATCCCCAAGCTTAACTCATGCTCGTCCTCGAGTAGGTAAGTGATAAAAACAGAATTTTTGATGTGGAATGCTGCCTAACATGTCGTCTCATATTCCTTTTATTTATAGCATGGACATTTGGACTTTTATGTGATTCAAAGCAATAGTCTAGTTTTGAGATGATGACTTAAATACTAAGGCATATCAACAAGCAACCATGTCTTTCAAAATATCAATGCTAAAATAAGTTATCCCTAGCCCATCATGCTCAATCATTGATCCATTCATGAAACACATTCACATATTAGCTACACCCAATACTCAAGTACGATCATATTACCTCCTAGTTGGTGCTTTTATAAGATAAGATGGAGACTCAAATTCAAAATAAAAATTGCATAAAGTAAAAGAAAGGCCCTTCACAGAGGGAAGTAGGGATTTGTAGAGGTGCGAGAGCTCAAAGCGAAAAACTTAGAGATAAAAACATTTTGGGAGGTGTGTCTTTCCCACCAACGAAAACGACTTAGAGTTGCCAACACTTTCCAAGCTAGATATATCATAGGCGGTTCCCAAACAAAAAATAAAGTTTATTCCTTTTTCCACCATACTTTCACTTACCATGGCTAACCGTATCCACAGGTGCCTTCCATACCAACACTTTCCAAGGAATTTATTATTTGACAACATAAAGTAAATTCATTTTTCATTTCGGGACTGGGCATCCCTAATACCTTTGCCTTACTCTCGTGCAATGACAAGTGAATAAACACTCATCATGAGAATAACACATCTAGCATGGAAAATATTAGCCACCCTCACCACTCCGTGAGCAGTACGAACACACACAAGAGAAGTTTATTTTGAAAATTAGAGATGTCAGTACAAATTTGCTTAGAACGGCAAAAGAATACCGCATATAGGTAGATATAGTGGACTCATGTGGCAAAACTGGTTTAAAGGATTTTGGATGCACAAGTAGAGATCATACTTAGTGCAAAATGAAGGCTAGCAAAAGATTGGGAAGCGACCAACCAAGAAACGAATAATCTCATAAGCTAGCATTAAGCATAATTACCAACGAATAATGCACCACAAGTAGGATGTAATTTCATTGCATTACTATTCACTTTCGTGCTTGCATAGGGAATCACAAACCTTAACACCAATATTCTTACTAAAGCATAATTACTCCTCAACATGACTCACATATCACATCATCATATCTCAAACCTATTACAAGGAATCGAGTTTATTTTGTCCAATGATCTTCATGAAAGTTTTTATTATATACTTCTTGGATATCTATCATTTTGGGACTAATTTTCATGTGCTGCTTTTGTTAAGCTCAAACAAATATAAGTGAAGATCATGAGCATAATATTTCTTTCTCTCAAAATAATTTAAGTGAAGCAAGAGAGAATTTCTTGAAAAATTTATTAACTCTCAAGTAAATCTAAGTGAAGCAAGAGAGCATTTCTTCAAAAATACTAAATCACACCATGATAAAAAAGATATAAGTGAAGCACTAGATCAAGTCCATAGCTCATAAAAAAATTAAGTGAAGCATAAAGAGCAATTCTAACAAGTCATGACATAATTTTGGCTCTCTCAAATAGGTGTGTCCAGCAAGGAATCAAGACTTAAAACACAAAATAAAACAAGCAAAGACTCATATCATACAAGACACTCCAAGCAAAACACATAGTATGTGATGAATAAAATATAGCTTCGAGTAAAATACCGATGGTCGTTAGAAGAAAGAGGGGATGCCACTCGGGGGCATCCCCAAGCTTAGTTGCTTGCTCTCTTTTGGATAATAGCTTGGGATGCCGGGGCATCCCCAAGCTTAGGCTCTTCTTACTCCTTATTCCTTCATCCATCGTAAGATAACCAAAAACTTGAAAACTTCAATCACACAAAACTCAACAAAACCTTCATGAGATCCATTAGTACAAGAAAGCAAATCAATACTATAAGTACTATGTCAAACCAATTCATATTTTGTTCTTGCATCGTATATACTGTATTCCAAATTTTCTATGGCAAAAACTCATCAAAGAAAACCATAGAGCCATCAAAACAAGCACACAACGCAAAGAAAACAGAATCTGTCAAAATAGAACAATTTGTAGAAAAATCTGACTATTTCGAATACTTATGAAACTCCAAAAATTCTAAAAACTTAGGACGACCTGGGAAATTTGTATATTAATCTTCTGCAAAAAGAATTGGTAGTTTATCACGCTCTGGTAAAAAATGAGAATTGTTTTCGTGAGCGCAAAAGTTTCTCTTTTTCCGCAAGATCAAATAACTATCACCCAAGAAGATCCTAAAGGCTTTACTTGGCACAAACACTAATTAAAACACAAAAAACACAATCATAACAGTAGCATAATTGTGCATACACTCAAGAACAGAAATCAAAAGCAAAAATAAATTTTATTCATTGGGTTTCCTCCCAACAAGCGCTATCGTTTTACGCCCCTCGCTAGGCATAAGATTCCAATGATGCTCACATGAAAGATAGTAATTAAAACATGAAGAGAGCATCATGTAACATGTGAACAACACATTTAAGTCTAACATACTTTTAAGGGCACATTTATCCCTTAGTTGTTTTGGTGATTGATGACAATGCTTTTGCGGACTAATCGTGTGCATTGAGCATTTCAGACATATCATGACTAGGCACAAGACGATTTGGTGCCCCTCGAAAACGATTGAAGACGGTGTTTCTCTATGTTTCTTTTCGGTGGATTTGACTCATAGGAAAGCTGTACTATTAAGAGGGGGTCCGCGTTGGAAAGGTTTGGGTGGAATCAACATGTACACGTCTATTCCTTTTGCACCCCCTTTTCCTTGGCTCTTTCGAGCATCCTCCATTTTTCATGTCTTGCAAAATGAAGCACTCCTAGTGGTGCTGTTCTGGGGCATGCGGTAGTACTGCTCTTCAGAGCGGTAGTACCGCAGTGCCTTGCGGTAGTACCGGGCGCAGGCGTGGTAGTACCGCATGTACTCATGGTAGTACCGCACCCTTGGAGCGGTAGTACCGTGGCCTCTGGCCAGGCTCAGCTGCACGAGCGGTTGTAGGGGCGGATGTAATTTTTTACATCCGCGCCCTACGCGGTAGTACCGCCCCTTAGGCGCGGAAGTACCATGAGCCCTGGCCTGGCACAACAACATGAGCGGAAGTAGGGGCGGATGTAATTTTTTACATCCGCGCTCTATGCGGTAGTACCGCTTGCAAGGTGCGGTAGTACCGTGTCAGATTTTTGCATGGACCAAAACTCAGCGGAACTTGCTACAGATGTATTTTTCTATGTTCGTGCCTTCTCAGTATAGACCAACCTTGCCTTGCGGTAGTACCGCAAGTGTTGGGGAACGTTGCAGAAAATTAAAATTTTTCCTACGGTTTCACCAAGATCCATCTATGAGTTCATCTAAGCAACGAGTCATGGGAGAGAGATTGCATATACATACCACTTGTAGATCGCGTGCGGAAGCGTTCAAGGGAACGGTGATGATGGAGTCGTACTCGCCGTGATTCAGATCACCGATGACCAAGTGCCGAACGGACAGCACCTCCGTGTTCAACACACGTATGGAACGTACGACGTCTCCTCCCTCTTGATCCAGAAAGGGGGAAGGAGAGGTTGAGGAAGAAGGCTCCAACAGCAGCACAACGGCGTGGTGGTGATGGAGTGACAGTTCTCCGGCAGGGCTTCACCAAGCACACGCGGAGGAGGAGAGGTGTTGGGAGGGAGGGCTGCGCCTTGGAAGTGTGTTGCAGCCCTCCCTCCCCCTCTATTTATAGGGAGTGGGCAGGGCGGCCCCTCAAGATGAGATCTAGAGGGGGGGCCGCGACCACGGAGGGGGGCTTGCCCCCCAAGCAAAGGGGGGGGGGGGGCACTAGGGTTCCCCCTAACCCTAGGCGCATGGGCCCAAGGGAAGGGGGCGCGCCCAGCCCTCCAGGGGCTGGTTCCCTGCCCCTTGTGGCCCATGAGGCCCTCCGAGAGCGGTGGCCCCTCCCGGTGGACCCCCGGAATCTCTCCGATGGCCCCGGTACAACACCGATATGACCCCGAAACTTTCCGGTGTCCGTTTGACAACTTCCCATATATAAATCTTTACCTCCGGACCATTCCGGAACTCCTCGTGACGTCCGGGATCTCATCCGGGACTCTGAACAACATTCGGTAATCACATACAAGTCTTCCTAATAACCCTAGCGTCACCGAACCTTAAGTGTGTAGACCCTACGGGTTCGGGAGACATGCAGACATGACCGAGAGGGCTCTCCGGTCAATAACCAACAGCGGGATCTAGATACCCATGTTGGCTCCTACATACTCCTCGATGATTTCATCGGATGAACCACGATGTCGAGGATTCAAGCAACCCCATATACTATTCCCTTTGTCAGTCGGTATGTTACTTGCCCGAGATTCGATCGTCGATATCCCAATACCTCGTTCAATCTCGTTACCGGCAAGTCACTTTACTCGCATCAGTAATGCATGATCCCGTGACCGGACACTTGGTCACTTTGAGCTCATTATGATGATGCACTACCGAGTGGGCCCAGTGATACCTCTCCGTAACACGGAGTGACAAATCCAGTCTCGATCCGTGTCAACCCAATGAGACACTTTCGGAGATACCTGTAGTGCACCTTTATAGTCACCCGATTACGTTGTGACGTTTGGTACACCCAAAGCACTCCTACGGTATCCGGAGTTACACGATCTCATGGTCTAAGGAAGAGATACTTGACATTGGAAAAGCTCTAGCAAAACGAACTACACGATCTTGTGCTATGCTTAGGATTGGGTCGTCCATCACATCATTCTCCTAATGATGTGATCCCGTTATCAATGACATCCAATGTCCATAGTCAGGAAACCATGACTATCTATTGATCAACGAGCTAGTCAACTAGAGGCTCACTAGGGACATATTGTGGTCTATGTATTCACACGTGTATTACGATTTCCGGATAATACAATTATAGCATGAATAAAAGAATATTATCATGAACAAGGAAATATAATAATAATCCTTTTATTATTGCCTCTAGGGCATATTTCCAACAGTCTCCCACTTGCACTAGAGTCAATAATATAGTTACATTGTGATGAATCGAACACCCATTGTCGGGGCAGGCTGATCTGGCCCACGAACACCTATGGGGCCGGCGGACCGAGCCCCTTTCGGTTCAAGGGAGGCGGGGTCGCATCGAAGAGCAGATCGAGGCGGCACGCGAGAGGTTTACCCAGCTTTGGAGCTCTCCGAGAGATAATACTCCCTACTGCTGCATGTCTAGGTGTATTGCGTTCTTGCTCGTGAGCGCTCGAATGCTACAAGACATACGAAGCTGCTAACGAGGACCGAGCACGGAGGGAATCGATCGACCAACCCTTTCTACGCTGCGCATGGGCCTCCTTTTATATGCTCAAAGGGGCTCCGGCAGTGGCAACGTAGATGAGGGTACAAATGGAAAAATAGTGGTTGGTACACCTACTTGTACGATTATGCGATGTAATATACCTAACCACGACGGCGGGGACAAAGGCATTAAATGCCCGTCTAGTCATCCTAACGGTGCAAACAGGACCCTCGGGCGCCACCGTTCGCCACGATGGCAAACTTGTCGTGCGCTGCTTGCCACCTCGCACCGCTGGCTGCACGACCTCTCGCCACCTTGGCGCTGAAAGGCCCAAGGCGACACGTTAGTGGATGTCTTTGGAGCGTAGGTACAGAGAGATGGTCTGCGCGGCAAGCGCCTTGCCGCGGTTGTTATCTTGTCGCGCCGAAGCTTGTCGCTCACGGGCCTTCCGGCAAGCACCTCTTGTCGGGGCCTTGTCTTGTAAGTGCACAGGGTGGCCTTCCCGGCAAGCTCTTCTTGCCGGGGCCTTGTCTCCTATGTGCCTTGGGTGGCCTTCCCGGCAAGCTCCTCTTGCCGGGGTCTTGTCTCCCTGGCTTGAATACTTTGTTCTTGAATGGCTCTGAAGGAACCACGGAGGACCTTGGCGGTCACCCAGTAGGCCTTGCCGCGGAGGGCTGCAACTGCCCGTGCACAAGTTCGGGATACTAGGGTACCCCTACTCTAGTACACCGACACCCATAGAGCTCTTGTGTTGATCATGTTTTGCCCGCGGAAGAGGTTTAGTCAACGGATCTGCCACATTCAGATCCGTATGCACTTTGCAAATTTCTATGTCTCCATCTTGAACATTTTCACGGATGGAGTTGAAGCGGCAACTTGATGTGCCTGGTCTTCTTGTGAAACCTGGGCTCCTTGGCAAGTGCAATAGCTCCAGTGTTGTGATAGAAGAGTTTGATTGGCCCCGACGCACTGGGTATGACTCCTAGGTCGGTGATGAACTCCTTCACCCATATTGCTTCATGTGCTGCCTCCGAGGCTGCCATGTACTCCGCTTCACATGTAGATCCTGCCACAACGCTCTGCTTGCAGCTGCACCAGCTCTTGCTCCACCATTCAACATATACACGTATCCGGTTTGTGACTTAGAGTCATCCGGACACTGTGTCGAAGCTAAGCGTCGACGTAACCCTTTACTGACGAGCTCTTCGTCACCTCTATAAACGAGAAACATGTCCTTTGTCCTTTTCGTGTACTTCAGGATATTCTTGACCGCTGTCCGGTGTTCCTTGCCGGGATTACTTTGGTACCTTCCTACCAAACTTACGGCAAGGTTTACGCCAGTGTCTGGTACACAAGATGGCATACATAATAGAATCTATGGCGAGGCATAGGGGATGACGCTCATCTCTTCTTTATCTTTTGCCGTGGTCGGGCATTGAGCCGAGCTCAATCTCACACCTTGCAGCACAGGCAAGAACCCTTTCTTGGACTGATCCATTTTGAACTTCTTCAAAATCTTATCAAGGTATGTGCTTTGTGAAAGACCTATGAGGCGTCTCGATCTATCTCTATAGATCTTGATGCCTAATATATAAGCAGCTTCTCCAAGGTCCTTCATTGAAAAACTTTTATTCAAGTAGGCCTTAATGCTGTCCAAGAGTTCTATATCATTTCCCATCAAAAGTATGTCATCTACATATAATATGAGAAATGCTACAGAGCTCCCACTCACTTTCTTAAACGCATGAGGCTTCTCCATAAGTCTCAAGATAAACCCAAACGCTTTGATCATCTCATCAAAGCGAATGTTCCAACTCCGAGATGCTTGCACCAGCCCATAAATGGATCGCTGGAGCTTGCATACTTCGTTAGCATTCTTAGGATCGACAAAACCTTCCGGCTGCATCATATACAACTCTTCCTTAAGATAACCGTTAAGGAATGTCGTTTTGACGTCCATCTGCCATATCTCATAATCATAGTATGCGGCAATTGCTAACATGATTCGGACGGACTTAAGCTTCGCTACGGGAGAGAAAGTATCATCGTAGTCAATCCCTTGAACTTGTCGATAACCCTTAGCAACAAGTCGAGCTTTATAGATGGTGACATTACCATCCGCGTCCGTCTTCTTCTTAAAGATCCATTTGTTTTCTATTGCTCGCCGATCATCGGGCAAGTCTGTCAAAGTCCATACTTTGTTTTCATACATGGATCCTATCTCGGATTGCATGGCTTCAAGCCATTTGTTGGAATCGGGCCGCCATCGCTTCTTCATAGTTCGAAGGTTCACCGTTGTCTAACAACATGATTTCCAGGACAGGGTTGCCATACCACTCTGGTGTGGAACGTGTCCTTGTGGACCTACGAAGTTCAGTAGCAACTTGATCCGAAGTACCTTGATCATCATTAATTTCCTCTCCAGAAGGTGTAGGCACCACAGGAACATTTTCCTGAGCTGCACTACTTACCTATTCAAGAGGTAGTACTTCATCGAGTTCTACTTTCCTCCCACTTACCCCTTTCGAGAGAAACTCTTTTTCCAGAAAGGATCCGTTCTTGGCAACAAAGATCTTGCCTTCGGATCTAAGGTAGAAGGTATACCCAATGGTTTCCTTAGGGTATCCTATGAAGACGCATTTTTCCGACTTGGGTTCGAGCTTTTCAAGGTTGTAGTTTCTTGACATAAGCATCGCATCCCCAAACTTTTAGAAAGCGATACTTAGGTTTCTTCCCAAACCATAATTCATACGGTGTCGTCTCAACGGATTTAGACGGTGCCCTATTTAAAGTGAATGTAGCTGTCTCTAGAGCGTATCCCCAAAATGATAGCGGTAAATCTGTAAGAGACATCATAGCTCGCACCATATCCAATAGAGTGCGATTCTGACGTTCGGACACACCGTTCTGTTGAGGTGTTCGAACAGCGTGAGTTGTGAAACGATTCCACATTTCCTTAAGTGTGTACCAAATTCGTGACTTAAATATTCTCCTCCACGATCTGATCGTAAGAACTTTATTTTTCGGTCACATTGATTCTCTACCTCATTATGAAATTCCTTGAATTTTTCAAAGGTCTCAGACTTGTGTTTCATCAAGTAGACATACCCATATCTACTCAAGTCATCAGTGAGAGTGAGAACATAACGATATCCTCCATGAGCCTCAACGCTCATTGGACCGCACACATCGGTATGTATGATTTCCAATAAGTTGGTTGCTCGCTCCATTGTTCCGGAGAACGGAGTCTTGGTCATTTTGCCCATAAGGCATGGTTCGCATGTGTCAAATGATTCATAATCGAGAGACTCTAAAAGTCCATCGAATGGAGCTTCTTCATGCGCTTGACACCAATGTGACCAAGGCGGCGATTACCACAAGTATGTGGGACTATCGTTATCAACTTTACATCTTTTGATATTCACACTATGAATATGTGTAATATTACGTTCGAGATTCATTAAGAATAAACCATTGACCATCAGTGCATGACCATAAAACATATCTCTCACATAAATAGAACAACCATTATTGTCGGATTTAAATGAGTAGCCATCTCGCATTAAACGAGATCCTGATACAATGTTCATGCTCAAACTTGGCACTAAATAACAATTATTGAGTTTTAAAACTAATCCCGTAGGTAAATTTAGAGGTAGCGTGCCGACGGCGATCACATCGACCTTGGAACCATTCCTGACGCGCATCGTCACCTCGTCCTTCGCCAGCCTCCGTTTATTCCTCAGCTCTTGCTGTGAGTTACAACTGTGAGCAACGGCACCGGTATCAAATACCCAGGAGTTACTACGAGTACTGGTAAGGTACACATCAATTATATGTATATCAAATATACCTTTAGTGTTGCCGGCCTTCTTGCCGCTAAGTATTTGGGGCAGTTCCGCTTCGATGGCCCTTCCCTTTGCAATAAAAGCACTCTGTCTCGTGTTTGGGTCCATTCTTTGACTTCTTCCGGCAACTTGCTTACAGGCGTGGCAACATCCTTGCCGTCCTTCTTGAAGTTCTTCTTACCCTTGCCCTTTTTGAACTTAGTGGTTTTATTGACCATCAGCACTTGATGTTCTTTCTTGATTTCAACCTCTGTGACTTGACATTGAGAATACTTCGGAATGGTCTTCACCATCCCCTGCATATTGTAGTTCATCACAAAGCTCTTGTAGCTTGGTGGGAGCGACTGAAGGATTCTGTCAATGACCGCCTCGTCCGGGAGGTTTATGTCCAGCTGGACAGGCGGTTGTGCAACCCAGACATTTTGAGTATGTGCTCACTGACAGAACTGTTTTCCTCCATCTTACAACTATAGAACTTTTCGGAGACTTCATATCTCTCGACCCGGGCATGAGCTTGGAAAACCATTTTCAGCTCCTCGAACATCTCATATGCTCCGTGTTGCTCAAAACGCTTTTGGAGCCCCGGTTCTAAGCTGTAAAGCATGCCGCATGAACGAGGAAGTAATCATCAAGACGAGACTGCCAAGCATTCATAATGTCTTGGTTCTGCAGGATGGGTGCATCACCTAAGCGGTGCTTCTAGGACATATTGTTTCTTGGCTGCTATGAGGATGATCCTCGTGTTCCGGACCCGATCTGAATAGTTGCTGCCATCATCTTTCAGCTTGGTTTTCTCTAGGAACGCGTTGAAGTTCATGGTGACATGAGCGTTGGCCATTTGATCTACAAGACATTTTGCAAACATTTTAGACTAATGTTCATGATAATTAAGTTCATCTAATCAAATTATTTAATGAACTCCCACTCAGATTTGACATCCCTCTAGTCATCTAAGTGTTACGTGATCCGAGTTGACTAGGCCATGTCTGATCATCACGTGAGACGGACTAGTCATCGTCGGTGAACATCTCCATGTTGATCGTATCTTCCATACGACTCATGTTCGACCTTTCGGTCTCTTGTGTTCCGAGGCCATGTCTGTACATGCTAGGCTCGTCAAGTTAACCCTAAGTGTTTATGCATGTGTAAAACTGTCTTACACCCGTTGTATGTGAACGTAAGGATCTATCACACCCGATCATCACGTGATGCTTCAAAGCAGCGAACTTTAGCAACGGTGCACGATTAGGGGAACACTTTCTTGAAATTATTATAAGGGATCATCTTATTTACTACCGTCGTTCTAAGTAAACAAGGTGCATAAAACATAATAAACATCACATGCAATTATATAAAGTAGTGACATGATATGACCAATATCATATAGCTCCTTTGATCTTCATCTTCGGGGCTCCATGATCATCTTGTCACCGGCATGACACCATGATCTCCATCATCATGATCTCCATCATCATGATCTCCATCATCGTGTCTCCATGAAGTTGCTCGCCAACTATTACTTCTACTACTATGGCTAACACGTTTAGCAATAAAGTAAAGTAATTTACATGGCGTTGAATCAATGACTTCAGGTCATACAATAATTAAGACAACTCCTATGGCTCCTGCCGGTTGTCATACTCATCGACATGCAAGTCGTGATTCCTATTACAAGAACATGATCTCATACATCACAATATATCATTCATCATTCATCACAACTTCTGGCCATATCACATCACATGACAATTGCTGCAAAACAAGTTAGACGTCCTCTAATTGTTGTTGCATCTTTTACGTGGCTACAATTGGGTTCTAGCAAGAACGTTTTCTTACCTACGAATAACCACAACGTGATTTTGTCAACTTCTATTTACCCTTCATAAGGACCCTTTTCATCTAATCCGCTCCAACTAAAGTAGGAGAGACAGACACCCGCTAGCCACCTTATGCAACTAGTGCATGTCACCGGTGGAACACATCTCACGTAAGCGTCACGTGTAAGGTCGGTCCGGGCCGCTTCATCCCACAATACCGCTGAAGCAAGAAAAGACTAGTAGCGGCAAGCAAGTTGACAAGATCTCGCCCACAACAAAATTGTGTTCTACTCGTGCAATAGAGAACTACGCATAGACCTAGCTCGATACCACTTTGTTGGGGAACGTTGCGAAAATTAAAATTTTTCCTACGGTTTCACCAAGATCCATCTATGAGTTCATCTAAGCAACGAGTCATGGGAGAGAGATTGCATCTACGTACCACTTGTAGATCGCGTGCGGAAGCGTTCAAGGGAACGGTGATGTTGGAGTCGTACTCGCCGTGATTCAGATCACCGATGACCAAGTGCCGAACGGACATCACCTCCGTGTTCAACACACATACGGAACGGACGACGTCTCCTCCTTCTTGATCCAGCAAGTGGGAAGGAGAGGTTGAGGAAGAAGGCTCCAACAGCAGCACAACGGTGTGGTGGTGATGGAGTGACAGTTCTCCGGCAGGGCTTCGCCAAGCACACGCGGAGGAGGAGAGGTGTTGGGAGGGAGGGCTACGCCTTGGAAGTGTGTTGCAGCCTCCCTCACCCCTCTATTTATAGGGGAGTGGGCAGGCGGCCCCTCTAGATGAGATCTAGAGGCGGCGGCGAGGATGGGGCTTGCCCCCCAAGCAAAGGGGGGGCGCCCCCCACTAGGGTTCCCTCCAACCCTAGGCGCATGGGCCCAAGGGAAGGGGGCACGCCCAGCCCTCCAGGGGCTGGTTCCCTGCCCCTTGTGGCCCATGAGGCCCTCCGAGAGGGGTGGCCCCTCCCGGTGGACCCCCGGAATCTCTCCGGTGGCCCCGGTACAATACCGATATGAACCCGAAACTTTCCGGTGTCCGTTTGACAACTTCCCATATATAAATCTTTACCTCCGGACCATTCCGGAACTCCTCGTGACGTCTGGGATCTCATCCGGGACTCCGAACAACATTCGTAATCACATACAAGTCTTCCTAATAACCCTAAGCGTCACCGAACCTTAAGTGTGTAGACCCTACGGGTTCGGAGACATCTGGAACATAATGAGACGGCTCTCCGGTCAATAACCAACAGCGGGATCTGGATACCCATAGTTAGGAAACCATGACTATCTATTGATCAACGAGCTAGTCAACTAGAGGCTCACTAGGGACATATTGTGGTCTATGTATTCACACGTGTATTACGATTTCCGGATAATACAATTATAGCATGAATAGAAGACAATTATCATGAACAAGGAAATATAATAATAATCCTTTTATTATTGCCTCTAGGGCATATGTCCAACAGCAAGGTGGTGCGGTAGTACCGCTCCAGCGGTTCTACCGTCCCTGCCACATGATGGTCTAGCTCCTGCTGCACCAGCGGTAGTACCGCAACTCTCTGCGGTAGTACTGTGGCCCCATGCGGTAGTACCGCTTGCCAGGTGCGGTAGTACCGCTCGTCACATGCTGAGGTGGTGGATAATGGTTGGATTTGTTCTTCCACTATATAAGGGGTGTCTTCTTCTCCAAGTTGACCACCTCTTCCATCCCCAAGCTCCATTGTTGCTCCAAGCTCCATTTTCGCCCGATCTCTCTTCCTAGCCAATCAAACTTGTTGATTCTTTAGGGATAGGTTGAGAAGGCCCCGATCTACACTTCCACCAAGAGAAATTTTATTCACCCCACTAATCCTTTGCGGATCTTGTTACTCTTGGGTGTTTGAGCACCCTAGACAGTTGAGGTCACCGCGGAGCCATATTCCATTGTGGTGAAGCTTTGTGGTGTCGTTGGGAGCCTCCAATTCAGTTGTGGAGATTGCCCCAACCTTGTTTGTAAAGGTCCGGTCACCGCCTCCAAGGGCACCAATAGTGGAATCACGACATCTTGCATTGTGTGACGGCGTGAGGAGAATACGGTGGCCCTAGTGGCTTCTTGGGGAGCATTGTGCCTCCACACCGCTCCAATGGAGACGTACTTCCCCTCAAAAGGAAGGAACTTTGGTAACACATCCTCGTCTTCACCGGCTCCACTCTTGGTTATCCCGTGCCTTTACTTGTGCAACCTTATTTGTGATATATGCCTTGCTTGCTTGTGTGCTTGTTGTTGTTGCATCATATAGGTTGCTCACCTAGTTGCATCTCTAGGCAACCTACTTTGATGCAAAGTTTAAATTGGTAAAGAAAAGCTAAAAATTGTTAGTTGCCTATTCACCCCCCCTATAGTCAACTATATTGATCCTTTCAATTGGTATCAGAGCCTCGTCTCTTTATTAAGGACTTTACCATCTGAAGAGTATGGTTGACATCGTAGACGATGGGGAGGACCACTCCGGTGTGAATCCGTTCTTGTCTACGGACGATGGGAGAACCGCGGTCTCTCGTGAGGAATTCAATGTGGCTTTGGACACATTGAAAACCTCCATGGCGACCGAGGTTGAAAGCATGTTTAACAAATTCTTAGAAGTGCTTAAATTATCCACCGCACCGATGAAAGTGGGTGATCCCACTAACAAGGTGACGGATGCTAACTCAAACAAGGGGTTAGCTACTAGTTAAAAGGCTCCTTCTTCTAGTGGTAAAGATGGCAACGACATCTTTGCCCATGTGGAACCTCCGCTTACTTATGGTGGACCGATTCCTTCTACTCATTTGCATCATGCCGGTCCTCCCCCTAAGATTGTGAAAAATGAGGACTTTGATTCTTGGGTTTATCGCTTTAAGCATCATTTAAACCACGTTAATATTAATCTTTGGAGAATCGTTGAATAAGGTTTTTATCCGCATGACCGAAGCAACTTCACCCCTAGAGAAGCCGCGGATAATCAATTCAATGAGAATGCTCTCTTCATCATCCAAGATGCAATTCCACCCGAAGATATTGCTCATCTCCGGCCCTTCACCGTGGCCAAGGATGCATGGAACCATGTTGTTTCCCTCTACAGGGGAAGCACAAGCATTCAATGCTCCAACTATTAAGTGGTGCAAGATGAAGCCGATGAGTTTGCAATGAAAGAATATGAAGAACCTCGCGAGCTTTATCGGAGATTAACTACTCTCGCGGTCTCACTCCGAGATCATGGGAGCAAGGATACGGATGATAATTGGATCAAGCGCAAATTCCTCAAGGCCATGATGCCTTAACACAAGGCCATGTCCTCCGTCATTCATCAAAGGCCGGATTTCCACACCTTGTCCTCAAGTGAAGTGTTGGATGAGTTTGTGGCTATGAGTATCTTGGACAAGACCACCGACAATGCGGTGTTACGTTCTCAAAGAGCAAAGAAGCCCAACCTTGCCTTGAAGGCCAAGGTTAGTGTGGAAGAAGAGGATGAAGAGGAAGAAGAGGAGAGCAATCCCGAAGATACAAAGTATGCTTATCATGAACACATGGCTCTTGCTTCAAGGAAATTTTGGAGCAAGAAGAACACAAGGCCCAACTTCAACAAGACCACCTCAAGTGGCACGAAGGGCAAGCAACGAGTGAGGACTTGCTATAATTGTGGCAATGTGAGCCACTTTGTTGCGGAATGCCCTTATGAGAAGAGGGAAGACAATGGTGGCAAGCTCATCCGGAAAGACAAGGCCAAGTCTTTCCCCAACAAGAGCAACTTCACCAACAAGACTCCTCCCAAGGGGTTGGTGGAACAAGAAGAGTACAATGAGGATGATGAAGATGGTGAGTCGGTTGCCATGGCCTCCGTTGCCATTGCGACAACTCCACGTGTGTCTCTCTTCGACTCACCCAATGAGAACATCACCGCCAAGTGCCTCATGGCTAAAGCCACCGACAAGGTAACCCCCAACTTCAAAACTACCATCATTAATAATCCTTCTTTGACGGATTGCATTGATGAACATGAGGGGTCTAATGTGGAGGAGAATGAATTTGAGTCTTTTATGAGTAAACTCAAGGGTAAGTCCAAGAAGCACTCTGCTCTCTTGGAACAACTTGGTGAAGCCAATGACATGATCGAGGCTCACGAAGATACCATATCTAAGATGGAGGGGCATAGTCGTGACTATGCCGATGAGATTTCGGATCTTTCCAATTCTCTTGAGGAAGAGCAAGGTATTCGTTTGGCTCTTGAGGAGTCATACAACGATGACCATGCTAAATTAAAGAAAGATCTTGATCATGCTCTTATTGTATCTCGTGTGCTAAACTCCAAGAAGGCCAAGCTTGGGGTTGATCTTGCTAGACTCAAAGAGGAGTTTGACTTACTTGATAAGGCTCACAAGGTCTTGAAGGGTGCTCATGCTAGCCTCAAAGAGTCTCATGATCAACTCCAAGTAAAGCTAACCAAGGAGAAAGCCACTTTTCCTCATATGGTCTTAATTGATAATGTAAATGCTACTAACCCGTGTTGTGAGCATGTGCATCTTGTTGAGGGGAATGCAAAGTTGAAGGAGCAACTTGAGAAAGGCCTTGTGTCTTGCATACAAGGCGAGAAGAATCTCAACGACCTTTTGAGCAAACAAAACGAAGTTGTGGCCAAGGAAGGGATTGGGTACGCGCCCAAGTCCAAGAACAAGAAGAAGAATGACAAGGCCAAATGACCTCCTCCTCTCAAGCAAACCTTTGTGAAGGAGGGAGAGGGTGCTTCTAAGGAGAAGAAGAAGAAAAATGTGAAGGTTAGTGATGCCAAGAAGGGCAATGCTACCCCTCCCAACAAAGCCGACGACTTTAACCCTTCTTATGTGTTATGTCGTGCTAGTGATGGACATGTTTATGCCAAATTTGTTGGTTCTCCTTATAAGTACATTGAATGGTCTATTTGGGTTCCTAAGACCCTTGTTACTAACATCAAAGGACCCATTACAAAATGGGTACCTAAAACCAAGCATTGATCTCTTGTAGGTGTTTGCTTCCGGTGGGGGATCATGGTTGCTCGATAGTGGAGCCACTAATCATATGACCGGAAGCAAGGACTTGGTGGTGGACGTACACAAGATTCTATCTATGCCCACCAATGTTGAGTGGGGTGATGCCTCATCCTCTAAGGTATTGGGACTTGGCAAGGTTGTCATTTCTCATGATCTCATGATCGAGAAGGTCATGCTTATTGAGTACCTTGCATACAATTTACTTTCCGTTCGTCAACTTGCACTCATGGGCTTTGCCACTTTCTTTGATATTGATACTGTGGCCCTCTTGTGGATCAAGACTCTTAAAGTAGCCTTTGTTGGGCATGTCGAGAACGGTCTCTATGTGATTAACTTTTCAGAGCGAACCACTAAGACCGCGACATGCCTAATGGGTAAAGTTGACGTGGGATGGCTTTGGCATCACCGTTTAGCCCATGTCAATATGAGATCTTTGCAAAGTCTTCTCAAGGGGGACCATGTCTGTGGACTAACAAATGTTAGCTTTGCTAAAGATCGTGTTTGCAGTGCTTGTATCGAAGGAAAGCTACATGAAAAGGCTGACCCTCCCACGACTATCATTTACTCGAAGAGGCCTTTGGAACTCCTTCACTTGGATCTCTTCGGGCCTCCATCCTTTGATAGTCTTGGGGGTAGAAAGTATTGTTTGGTTATTGTGGATGATTATTCAAGATACACTTGGGTATACTTCTTCAAGAGGAAGAGTGAGACTCAACAAATCATCATTGACTTTGCAACTGAAGCCCAACGCCAACACAATGCAAAGATCTTGACAATAAGAAGTGACAACGGCACCGAGTTCAAGAACTACTCCTTGGATGATTTTCTTAGTGATGAGGGGATCAAGCATCAATATTCCACACCATACACACCTCAACAAAATGGTGTAGCGGAGAGGAAGAACCGGGCGTTGATGGATGCAGCAAGGACCATGATGGCGGAGTTCAAGTCTCCTTACAACTTTTGGGCCGAAGCCATCAACACCGCTTGTCATACATCCAATCGGCTCTACCTCCGCAAGGGCTTGAACAAGACTCCATATGAGATACTCACCGGTAACAAGCCCAACCTCAAGTACTTCTGGGTGTTCGGGTGTAAGTGTTTCATTCTCAAGAAAGGTGTTCGCTTGTCTAAATTTGCGGCTAGAGCTCAAGAGGGCATATTTGTTGGTTATGCTACAAACTCTCATGCTTACCGTGTCCCCAAAGTCCACGGGACTTATTGAGGAGACATGTAATGTGGACTTTGATGAGAATAACGGCTCCCAAGTGGAGCAAAGTGGTACTTGTGATGTAGGTGATGAAATTCCTCCTCGAGCCATAAGAAGAATGGGTGTTGGATTTATCCTACCCATTGAGGAACCCCTTGTGGCCGAAGGAGAAGGACAATGTTCCACTCAAGTGGAACCATCACCAACTCAAGACCCACAAGCTTCCGAAGAACAAAGTGAAGGCCCTCAACCAAACGAACAATATCAAGGGCAAGATCAACCTCAAGATGATGGTGAATCACCAAGTGATGCTGAAGATCAAGTTCTCCTCCGAGCTAGTTCAAGATCAAGAACAAGCTCAAGACGATGCTCAAGATGATCAAGTTTCCGCTCCTCAACTCACCCCTGAGGAGGAATTGGAGTGTTGTGCCGCTAAGATTTCTTCCAAGCTATCCACCGAAGATCATCTCATGAAAAATGTGCTCGGAAGCTTAAGAATGGGGATAAGCACTCGTAGACAATTAGCAAACTATTGTGAACATCACGCGTTTGTCTCTTGTGTTGAACCCCAAAAGGTCTATGAGGCGCTCGAGGATCTGGATTGTCTTAATGCCATGCATGAAGAACTCAACAACTTCGAGCACAACAAGGTGTGGAGATTGGTGCCAAGGCCAACGGGGAACCATAATGTCATTGGAACCAAGTGGATATTCAAGAACAAGCTAGATGCTCATGGAATTATTATTCGGAACAAGGCTCGTTTGGTAGCACAAGGCTACTCCCAAGTCGAGGGTATCGACTATGGTGTAACCTTTGCTCCCGTTGCTCGCCTTTAATCCATTCACATGTTGATTGCTTATGCTTCTCATCATAACTTTATGTTGCAACAAATGGATGTGAAGAGTGCTTTTCTTAATGGTCCTATTAATGAGTTGGTGTATGTCAAGCAACCCCCCGGGTTCGAGGATCTCTATTTTCCCAATCATGTGTACCAACTCGATAAGGCACTCTATGGCCTTAAGAAAGCCCCACGTGCGTGGTATGACCACCTTACCGAGTTGTTGCAAGATTGCGGTTTTGAAATTGGGAAAATCGACCCCACTCTTTTTACTAAGAAGATCAAATGGGAGTTGTTTGTGTGCCAACTATATGTTGATGATATTATCTTTGGTTCCCATAACAAAGCTTTCAATGAGAATTTTGCCGCTCTCATGACCTCCAAGTTCAAGATGTCCATGATGGGAGAGTTGAAGTTCTTTCTCGGGTTCGAGGTCAAGCAAAGAAGAGAAGGAACCTTCATCAACCAAGCCAAATACACTCAAGACATGCTCAAGAGATTCAAGCTAAGTGATGTCAAGCCGGCTTCCACTCCAATGGCCGTCAAATGGCAACTTGACATAGATCCCAATGGTAAAGCGGTGGATCACAAGGTATATCGCTCCATGATTGGCTCCTTGCTTTACCTTTGTGCCTCTAGACCGGATATCATGTTGAGTGTGGGAATTTGTGCACGGTTTCAAGCCGCACCTAAGGAAAGCCACTTTGTGGCGGTCAAGCGAATCTTTCGATATTTGGCTCATACCCCAAACTTTGGCTTATGGTATCCAAGAGGATATAATTTCAACCTTGTGGGCTATTCGGCCTCTGATTGGGCAGGAGACAAAGTGGATAGGAAGTCCACTTCCGGAGGGTCCCAATTTCTTGGTTGCTCTTTGGTAAGTTGTTCTTCCAAGAAGCATGTGTCTCTCTCTCGTCCACCCAAGTGGAGTATGTGGCCGCCGGTAGTTGTTGTGCACAACTTCTATGGATGAGGGAAACTTTAAAGGATTACAGTGTCATTTGTTACAAAGTTTCTCTTTGGTGTGATAATGAAAGTGCCATCAAGATTTCTCTCAACCCGGTTCAACACTTCAAGACGAAACATATTGAGATTCGGTATCACTTCATCTGGGATCACATTAGGCGAGGGGAGATCGAGCTCAACTATGTCAACACTCATGATAACCTTGCAGATATTTTCACGAAGCCCTTGGATGAAGCAAGATTTCACGAGTTAAGGCATGACCTAAATATCATTGATTCGAGCAATGTTGCTTGAACCCTTGCACACCCCACCATACTCAACTTGTTATCTTGTTTAGGTGTAAGCATGGACATAGGGGGAGTTTTGTTCTCTCAATGAACTCTCCCTCCCCCCATTAAGCATAAATTGATCAACTCTTTCACATTAGCCATTGTTGATGGTACTTGTGCTTCAAAGACGAGTTTTGGTCATGCGCCCAAGGATAATTCTTTGCGGTGCCATACCAATTGACTCAAACATAGGTGGCTCCGGCCACCGCCCTCTCTTTGGAGAGGTTGTGTTGCGTGTTTATTCTTTGTTGTCTCTTGCCTCCCTTTCTTCGTGCCGAGCTTGCGTGTGTGGTCTCGTGGGTTAGCTCTTTGGTGTGTCCATTCGCTTGAAGGTTGTATTGGAAAGGACCTTTTCTTCTCTGTTTTTTAAACTTGCATTTTCTTGGGTCTATGGTACTACCGTGGCTTGCCACGGTAATACCGCAGGAGCTGCGCACGGTACCACCGCACCCTGCACTGCAGTATTTTTTTACTGCCGCTAGGGGAGCGGTACTTCCGCCCGGGCGGTACTACCGCGATGACACGTGGTACTACCGCGCAGTCGCGAGCGTGTGGGGGTTAAGAGCGGGTAGGGGGAGTTCCAACTCCCCCATACCCATTCAACTCTTTTCCCCATGCCGTCTCTCTCTCTCTATCTCTCGCCAAAGAATGGCGCCGGAGAACCTCGCCGGATCTCAGTCTCCGGTCGCTCTCCTTGCATTCCGTCTAGTTGGATCGTTCCCCACCACCGCTCCCAAAATCCCTCTCTCTTTGGTTCATTCTTTCGTCTCTTGGTTTTTGGGGAGATGCATGTTGTTCTTGAGATTTTAGGCCAAATCTTTGCAAGAGTAGGATGTAGGAGAGTAGTAATGCGTAGAGATGGTACTTGGTATGTTGCCCCTTGGTAGATTTGATCAACCGTAGTACCGCTCCGTTGTCACGGTTATGCTTAGATCCATTTGTGGTTCGGATCTCAACCCGTGCGGTACTACCGCACCTCCCGTGCGGTACTACTACTCGTACAATACTACCGGTCCTCAGTAGCGGTACTACCGCACGAGGCGCGGAAGTAAAATTTTACTTCTGCTCTAGGCGCGGTAATACTGTTTCTTCCTGGTGTGGTACTACCGTGGCTGGAGCGGCACTCATATTTTAGTTCCGTGCATCCATGCGGTACTACCGTTGGTGTCTAATCTCCCAAGTGGCAATTACCCAATGCTAGTTCTACTTGTTTCACCTGTTTTGCTGTGGTCTTTGCATTGATCCATATCACTTCTCTTGCGTGTTTATGTGATTTGTGTCATAGGTGGTGGCTCTGGTGCCCATGTACGCCGTTCCAATTCCAGCCGTGACACGGGCTCTAAGCGTCTGCGCAACCAAGATGAAGCTCCAGAGGGCTCCAATGCCCCCCAACACAGGACCAAGACCACCACCACCAAGAACAAGGATCCCTCCATGGGCATGGATGAGATACCACTTGCTGAGTTTGTCACTCGAAGGAGGATCAACCCCTATGTGAATCCTCGTGCCAACTTCAGAGGGAATGATCTGTTCTGGACCAAGAAGCAGAATCTCATTTATCTGGATGTGATGAAGGCCAAGCAGAACATATATGTGGACGTGCACTGGATTGACATGAATCACATGAGGGAGGATAAGCACCGTGCCTATTTTGGTGAGGCTTTGGATCTGGTGGAGCAGTTTGGCATTGAGGACATGATCTCTTTCCACCTGGACTTTGACCCTGAGATTGTGGCCCAGTTCTTTGCTTCGGTCCACTTCCATACTGATGAGGAACGGTCCATGACCTGGATGACCAATGGACAACAGATGACTGATAAGTGGAAGGACTTCATGGATTTGCTCCAGGTGCCTTATGAGGGGCTCAACAAGCCCGTTGGTGTTCGCCCTCATGCCAACCTCGAGTCCGCTAGCAAGAACAAGCTCCAGCAGTACCTTATTGAGAAGAAGCTTCCCAATGACAAGAAGACGTGGGTGCTGAACCCATTCCTTGACATCATGCACCAAATCTTCCACAACTCCCTTTTTCCATGCATTGGGGACAAGGACAAGGTGCATGCCTATCTTTTGGATATGATGCTCATTTGTGAGGAGGCGCGTCACTCTCAGACTCAACCACTTGACGTCTCACACATCATGTGGTGCGAGCTTCGTTTGCGGTGTTCAACCATAAGGTACCCATCTATGGCCCTTATGTTTCTCTTGATCACGAGGACTTGGGAGAAGCTCTATCCCCGTGAGGAGTTTGTTGCCTCTGACTGGATCCGTCATGACCCCATCAAGCTCCGCATCAAGCCCCAGTGGGCTAACACCACTACTCGTGCTGAGGCAGAGGCTGCTAGAATGGATGTTGATGAGGATGAGATTGAGGAGGAGGAAGCGGATGAGGACAGCTCTTCTGGGTATGCTCCTCCCTCTACTAAGCCCTCATGGGCTAAGAAGCTGAAGGCCAAGATGAAGGCATTGTTCTGCATGCAAGCCAAGGGGCAGTACAGGACTCATGTTGCTTCCAAGGAGAGTCGCTGCCACGACAAGAGGATCTTGAGGACATTTGGAGAGGATGTTACCAGTGGATCCGAGAAGCACATCACTCCAGAGGCTGATTGGATGGCGAAACAGGGTTACAAGTGGACTGATTCTAAGGAGGAGTCCATCCCCACTACTGAGACCGACGAGGAGCATGACGAGTGATCACTTCAGCTTGATCCACCACTTGTGTCCTAGGTGTCCTCTCTGCCTTTTTGGTGTCTCGGTGCCAAAGGGGGAGAGAGTGTAGGATTTGCGAGTCGTGTGTCGTGTTTCGTCTTGTCGCTTTGCTTTCGTTTCGTTCCGTTTGAACCTCATTTGCTTTGGTTTGGTTTGTGCTTGTGAGACCTTTCTATCATATGGTGTAAGACATATGCACTCTAGCGTACCTTATTGAGCCTGTGCTATCTTGTGCTCTTTACTTTATGCTCTTAGTTATTATCTTGCTTAGTGTTAGCTTTATTGTTGCAAGATATGCCTTGTCTATAAAATATAGGGGGAGTGTTGATCCTAGTACGTGTGCCATGCAGTCCAAAGCACTTCTCTAGATAGCAAACATCTAGGGGGAGCCCGTCTATATTTGATAGATGTGGGGTTTGCCCATGTTCTATGTTATCTCCCTTTGTGCAAATCCCGTATTGTCATCAATCCATCAAAAAGGGGGAGATTGTAAGGGCATATTTATCCCTTAGTTGTTTTGGTGATTGATGACAATGCTTTTGCGGACTAATCGTGTGCATTGAGCATTTCAGACATATCATGAATAGGCACAAGACGATTTGGTGCCCCTCGAAGACGATTGAAGATGGCGTTTCTCTACGTTTCTTTTCGGTGGATTTGAGTCGTAGGAAAGCCGTACTATTAAGAGTGGGTCCGCGCTGGAAAGGTTTGGGTGGAATCAACACGTACACGTCTGTTCCTTCTGCACCTCCTTTCCTTTGACTCTTTGGAGCATCCTTCTTTTTTCCGTGTCTTGCAAAATGAAGGACTCCTAGTGTGATGTTCTAGGGCATGCGGTAGTACTGATCTTTAGAGCGGTAGTGCCGGGCGCAGGGGCGGTAGTACCACTCCCTGGGAGTGGTAGTACCATGGCCTCTGGCCAGGCTCAGCTGCCCGAGCGGTTGTAGGGGCGGATGTAATTTTTTACATCTGCGCCCTCTGTGATAATACCGCCCTTAGGCCGTAATAGTACCGTGAGCCTGCCTTTAGCACAACAACATGAGCGGAAGTAGGGGCGGATGTAATTTTTTACATCCGCGCTCTACACGGTAGTACCGCTTGCCAGGTGCGGTAGTGCCATGTCGGATTTTTGCATGGACCAAAACTCAGCGGAAGTTGCTACGGATGTATTTTTATATGTCCGTGCCTTCTCAGTATATACCAACCTTGCCTTGCGATAGTACCAAAAGGTGGTGCGGTAGTACCGCTCCAGCGGTTCTATCGTCCCTGCCACAGGCTGGTCTAGCTCCTGCTGCACCAGCGGTAGTACCGCAGTTCTCTGCGGTAGTACCGTGGCCCCGTGCGGTAGTACCGCTTGCCAGGTGCGGTAGTACCGCTCATCGCGTGCTGAGTTGGTGGATAAATGTTGGATTTTTCTTCCACTATATAAGTGGTGTCTTCTTCTCTGAGTTGACCACCTCTTCCATCCCCAAGCTCCATTGTTGCTCCAAGCTCCATTTTTCCCCCTAGCCAATCAAACTTGTTGATTCTTTAGGGATTGGTTGAGAAGGCTCTGATCTACACTTCCACCAAGAGAAATTTGATTCCCCCCACTAATCCTTTGCGGATCTTGTTACTCTTGGGTGTTTGAGCACCCTAGACGGTTGAGGTCACCGCAGAGCCATATTCCATTGTGGTGAAGCTTCGTGGTGTCGTTGGGAGCCTCCAATTCAGTTGTGGAGATTGCCCCAACCTTGTTTGTAAAGGTCCGGTCGCCGCCTCCAAGGGCACCAATAGTGGAATCACGACATCTCGCATTGTGTGAGGGCGTGAGGATAATACGGTGGCCCTAGTGACTTCTTGGGGAGCATTGTGCCTCCACACCGCTCCAACGGAGACGTACTTCCCCTCAAAAGGAAGGAACTTTGGTAACACATCCTCGTCTTCACCGGCTCCACTCTTGGTTATCTTGTGCCTTTACTTGTGCAAGCTTATTTGTGTTATATCCCTTGCTTTCTTGTGTGCTTGTTGTTGTTGCATCATATAGGTTGCTCACCTAGTTGCATATCTAGACAACCTACTTTGATGCAAAGTTTAAATTGGTAAAGAAAAGCTAAAATTTGTTAGTTGCCTATTCACCCCCCCTCTAGTCAACTATATCGATCCTATCAATACTTCTTATGCATAGACATTTTATAACAAAAACAATTATCAAGACAAGAAATATGTAGCATATGCAAAGGAGAAGAAAGAAACAATTGCAATCTCAACATAACAAGAGGTAATTTAGTAACATGAGAATTTCTACAACCATATTTTCCTATCTCATAATAATTTCATGTAGGATAACAATCAAATTCAATAATATAGCTATCACATAAAATTTTCTCTTCATGATCCACATGCATGCAAAGTTGACACTCTTCCAAAATAGTGGGATTATCATCAAATGAAGTCATGACCTCTCCAAGCCCACTTTTATCAAAAACTTCATAAGATCGAACACTCTCCAAATATGTGGAACTATTTTTAGCTAAAGTTGACACGCTTCCAAACCCACTGTCAATATTATCACAAACATATTCATCATGAGACTTAAATACAGTTTCAAGATCATAAGAATCATTATCACCCCAATCATGATCATCGCAACAAGTAGTGGACATAGCAAAATTAGCATCCCCAAGCTTAGGGTTTTGCATATTATTAGCACAATTGACAATAATAGAATTTATAGTAACACAATGACAATCATGCTTTTCATTCAAGGAGCTACCGTGAATCACTTCATAAATTTTTTCTTTTTGCACTTCATCACAATTTTCAGATTCACGAATTTCAAGCAAAACTTCATAAAGATAATCTAGTGCACCTAATTCACGAGAACTTGGTTCATCATAATTGGATCTTTTAAAAATATTAGCAAGTGGACGAGGATCCATATCACTAGATTTTTAGCAAGCAAAGATGCAAGAAAATACAAGGCACATGCAACACAAGCAAACATGAGATCTGACGAGAAAAAGGCAAACAAAAAATAAGGCGAATAAAACGGCAAATTTCTGTGAAGTGGGGGAGAGGAAAACGAGAGGTAAATGGCAAATAATGTAAATTGCGAGGAGATGAGATTTGTGATTTGGAACCTGGTATATGTTGAAGAACCTCCCCGGCAACGGCGCCAGAAATTGGCGTGTGGCCGAGAGACTATCTTGACTTGATCCTCCCTGGCAACGATGCCAAAAATTCCTTTTGATGTCTGCTAGGACTACGTCGGTACTTTCCCAAAGAAGAAGGGATGATGCAGCACAGCGACGGTAGGTATTTCCCTCAGTGATGAAACCAAGGTTAACAAACCAGTAGGAGAGCCAAGCAATACAACGTAAACAGCACCTGCACACAAATAACAACTACTCGCAACCCGACATGTAGAAGGGGTTGTCAATCCCTTTCGGGTAGCGGTGCCTCAAGATAGGCAAACGAACGTGAATAAAATTGTAGTAGATTGATAGATCGAACCCAAATAAAATAAATAAGAATAAAACGCAGCAAGGTATTTTTGTATTTTTGGTTTAATAGATCTGCAAATAAAAGAAAAGGAAAAGTAGATCGCAAAGGCAAATAATATGAGGAAGAGACCCGGGGGCCATAGGTTTCACTAGTGGCTTCTCTCGAGAAAAATAGCAAACAATGGGTAAATTTTTTACTGTTGGGCAATTGATAGAACTTCAAATAATCATGACGAATCCAGGCAATGATCATTATATAGGCATCACGTCCAAGATTAGTAGACCGACTCCTGCCTGCATCTACTACTATTACTCCACACATCGACCTCTATCCAGCATGCATCTAGTGTATTAAGTTCATGGGGAAATGCAGTAATGCAATAAGAACGATGACATGATATAGACAAGATCTATCTATGTAGATATAGACCCCATCGTTTTATCCTTAGTAGCAACGATACATACGTGTCAGTTCCCTTCATACATCCTTTGGGATCAAGCACCGTAAGATCGAACCCACTACAAATCACCTCTTCCCATTGCAAGATAAATAGATCAAGTTGTCCAAACAAAACCCAAATATCGGAGAAGAAATATGAGGCTATAAGAGATCATGCATATAAGAGATCAAAGAAACTCAAATAACTTTCATGGATATAAAAAGATAGATCCGATCATAAACTCAAAGTTCATCCGATCTGAACAAACACACCGCAAAAGGAGTTCCATCATATGGATCTCCAAGAGACCATTGTATTGAGAATTCAGCGAGAGAGAGGAAGCCATCTAGCTACTAACTACGGAACCGAAGGTCTACGAAGAAGTACTCACACATCATCGGAGAGGCACCAATGGAAGTGGTGAACCCCTCCATGGTGGTGTCTAGATTGGATCTGGTGGTTCTGGACTATGCGGCGGCAGGAATTGATTTTCCTTGACTCCCCTAGGGTTTCTGGAATATTGGGGTATTTATAGAGCAAAGAGGCGGTCCGGGGGGCACCCAAGGTGGGCACAACCCACCAGGGCGCGCCTGGGCCTCCTCGCGCGCTCTGGTGGCTTGTGCTCCTCTCGGAGCACCCCCCCTGGCGCAGCCTTGGCCCATTAGGTGTCTTATGGTCCATAAAACTTCTTCCATGAAGTTGGCACTTGGCACTATGTGTAGGATCTTGAGAAGAGGTGTCTAGAGGGGGGGGGGGTGATTAGACACTAAGTACCAAAGTTGCAGTTTTTAACTTCTTTAGGTTTAAGTGGAGTTTAGGCACAAATTTAACATTCACAATACATAACAAGCAAGCATGCAAGAGTATATGAGCAGCGGAAAGTAAAGCATGCAACTTGCAAGAATGTAAAGGGAAGGGTTTGGAGAATTCAAACGCAATTGGAGACACGGATGTTTTTGTCGTGGTTCCGATAGGTGGTGCTATCGTACATCCACGTTGATGGAGACTTCAACCCACGAAGGAGTAGCAGTTCTTGTGAGTCCATGGAGGGCTCCACCCACGAAGGGTCCACGAAGAAGCAACCTTGTCTATCCCACCATGGCCGTCGCCCACGAAGGACTTGCCTAACTAGTGGTAGATCTTCATGAAGTAGGCGATCTCCTTGCCCTTACAAACTCCTTGGTTCAACTCCACAATCTTGTCGGAGGCTCCCAAGTGACACCTAGCCAATCTAGGAGACACCACTCTCCAAGAAGTAACAAACGGTGTGTTGATGATGAACTCCTTGCTCTTGTGCTTCAAATGATAGTCTCCCCAACACTCAACTCTCTCTCACAGGATTTGGATTTGGTGGAAAGAAGATTTGAGTGGAAAGCAACTTGGGAAAGGCTAGAGATCAAGATTCATATGGTAGGAATGGAATATCTTGGCCTCAACACATGAGTAGGTGGTTCTTTCTCAGAAATAGGATGTTGGAAGTGTAGGCTTGTTCTGATGGCTCTCTCCACGAATGAAGAGGAGGTGGAGGGGTATATATAGCCTCCACACAAAATCTAACCATTACACACAATTTACCAAACTCGGTGGGACCGAATTAACAAACTCGGTCAGACCGATCTAGTAAACCTAGTGACCGTTAGGGTTTTCGGTGGGACCGATATACAACTCGGTAGGACCGATATGGTCAGGGTTAGGGCATAACGTAATCTCGGTGAGACCGATTACACAAACTCGGTGAGACCGATTTTGGTAATTAGCTAACCAGAGAGTTGGTCAGGCAAACTCGGTGGGACCGATTACTCAAACTCGGTGAGACTGATTTTGATAATAAGTTAACCAGAGAGTTTGCATTGTAATCTCGGTAGTACCGATTGCACAAAATTAGTGAGACCCATTTTGGTAATGGACATACACAGAGAGATTACAATCCCATCTTGGTGAGACCGAGATCCCTATCGGTGATACCGATTTGCCTAGGGTTTGTGGCAGTGGCTATGACATTTGAACTCGGTGGCACCGGATAGAAAGAATCGGTAGGACCAATTTTGACTTTAGGTTTTGGTCATATGTGGATGTGAGAAAGTAGTGGAGGGTTTTGGAGCATATCACTAAGCACATGAAGCAAGAGGCTCATTAAGCAACACCTCATCCCTCCTTGATAGTATTGGCTTTTTCTTTAGACTCAATGTGATCTTGGATCACTAAAATATAAAATGAAGAGTCTTGAGCTTGAAGCTTGAGCCAATCCTTTGTCCTTAGCATCTTGAAGGGGTTCCCACATCCTTTAGTCCCTGCCACTCCATTGTTGAACTTATCTAGAACATACTAGATAAAAGTGTTAGTCCAACAAGAGATATGTTGACATTAATTACCAAAACCACCTAGGGAGCACTTGTGCTTTCAATCTCTCCCTTTTTGGTAATTGATGGCAACATACATCGAAGCTTTAGATAAAGATATAAAGAGTAGCAAGTAAAGCTTCGAAAAGACATGTAACAAGCATAGGCTCCCCCTACATGTATGCAATCATGTGAATATGGAATATAGAAGCATGTGAGAGCATAACCATGATAGAGTAGGCAATGTGTTACATGTATATTGGCCATATGCATCAGAGCAAAGAATATTAAAGAAAATACCTTCATGCTCATGAGTCCTTCTTGCAAGCAGTATGTACATCAGCAAGAATTCCTCATACACATGAGTGTGATGCATATACTTACCTTGTAGTCCTGAGTTGGCTTAGGATGGAATGAACCTGCGCAAACAAGGTTAGATAACATAGGTACATCTACTAGCCAGAGCAAACAGAAGAAACCACAAGAATACCAAGACTGGGATGACATGTAGAGAGTGAGTACTGAGTACCACATTGGATTATACATGTCACCAAGAGTAAAGATATGCAATGAATTTAAATGATTTCTTTCCCTTAGATGTCTTGCTCCCCCTGAATCTAGCATGGGATACTGGGAGAAGATAGGGAACAGAAAATCAGGGCTGAAACATATAAAGAACAGAGCAAATGCAACTAAGCACATATGAACATGTCTTTCCCCTCAAGAAGACATGTGGCATCTCTCATCTTGAACACCAAGCATCTGGGATCCTTGAGTATTCTCTCCCCCTGGAGATTTCTCTCTCTCTCCCTTTGGAAGTGAAGCTTTGATGTGATCTCTCTCTCCCCCTTTGACATCAATTTCCAAGAAGGGTCTTCTGGAATTTGTTGTGAATGGGTTTGGTCCTTGAGTCACAACACAAAGCATTGAATTAAAATGTGATGCTTGTAGAGGACAAGATTCATTGAGTGGAGCTGGATCAGAAGAAACACACAATAAGTGGCAAGCTGTTTTTCCTGTTGTGCAATCGGTGGCACCGAGTGGTATGCTTGATTATGTACGAAAGGATTCAGTTGGACCGAAAACAACAAATCGGTGAAACCGAGTTCATCGCAGAGAAAAACAGTTGTCACCTCAGCTCACTAGACTAGTAAGTTCTCACAAAGATTTGCAAGGAGTTTACTGAATGATATGCAATGAATTGGATGCAGGAAATGCAAAGCAAACAGAAAGAAAAAGAAATCTAGATGAAGTTTTTTTGAAAGGGGAAAAAAATATGCATGAGATAAATGCAAAAACACAGAAAAGAGCACGAGAGAACTTCATCTAGAGATGGTCGGCGACACAGTCACCTATGTTAGAGTATATTGACTTAGGAGTCAAGTGAGATCACTTGATCATAGGTCATACTCATCGTTTAGGCTCAAAATGGGGTTACCATTTTTCGTTTAAGCGTCTTGATGTATTCACATCTTGTCGAGTTACTTTAGCTCATGACTTAGAGTAAAGCTTCTCTAAGATGGAATAACATACCTTGGTTGGTGGTGTTGACCATGTAGTTGAACTTGTGTGGGTTGCTTAAGGTTGATGTAGCTCATCAAGAGTTGGGAGCACCACTTGGAATTTGAGTCCATCTACCTACATGGGTTAGTTCTTGCAAGGAGGAGCACTTGTGTATCCAAAAATGTCAATCATGAAGCTCAACATAGAGTTTGTTAAAGGATATGTTTGAATGATTCCGTGCTTACTTGTCTTCAACCACCATAATGTAGAGACTTGGTGATGTAGAGACTGCTCAAGATGTGAGTAGATTACAATCTCATGGAATTTGATTCAACCAAGTACCTACATGGGTTAGATAAGATGCAAGATGCAAATGTATCCAAGACATAAGATTTTCATCATAAGAGAGATATCATGGATTAGTCATAAGCTCATGTCTTGCATGTATCCAATGGAGTTTCTACTCCAAGTTAGAAGCATCAATGATGTTCAATTCTCCTCTCAACTTGCAAAACACTTTCTCATCAAGAGGTTTAGTGAATATATCCGCTAATTGCTTTTCGGTGCGAACATGCTTAAGATTAATGTCACCCTTAGCAACATGATCTCGAATGAAATGATGACGAACTTCTATATGCTTAGTTCGAGAATGTTGTACGGGATTATGACCAATTTTGATAGCACTTTCATTGTCACAAAGCAATGGAAAATGTTTCACATATAGCCCATAATCTTTAAGAGTTTGGGTCATCCAAAGTAATTGAGCACAACTTGAACCAGCGGCAATGTACTCCGCTTCGGCGGTAGATAAGGATACCGAGTTTTGTTTCTTGGAGGACCAAGACACAAGAGATCTACCAAGAAATTGACAAGTACCAAGTGGACTTTCTATCAACCTTGTCTCCGGCATAGTCCGAGTCGGAGTGGCAAACCACGATCGAAAGAGGCCCTCTTAGGATACCAAATGCCAAAATTTGGTGTATGAATTAAGTATCTCACTATCCTTTTTACGGCCTTAAGATGACATTCTTTAGGAGCAGCTTGATATCTTGCACACATGCATACACTTAGCATAATATCGGGACGTGAAGCACATAGTTATAACAATGAACTAATCATAGAGCGATAAACCTTTTGGTCAACTAGTTTACCATCTTTGGTCAAATCAAGATGTCCACTAGTAGGCATGGGTGTAGACATACCTTTGCACTCTTGCATATTGAACTTCTTGAATAAGTCCTTAGTGTACTTTGTTTGAGAAACAAATGTACCTTCCTTAGTTTGCTTGATTTGTAATCCAAGAAAGAATTTGAGTTCACTCATCATTGACATCTCAAACTTCTCCGACATTAGCTTTCCATACTTCTCACTAAAATGAGGGTTAGTTGATCCAAATATGATATCATCAACATAAATTTGGCATACAAATAATTCTCCATTAACCCTTTTAGTAAAAAGTGTGGAATCAATTTTCCCAATTTCAAAGCCTTTTTCAAGAAGAAACTTAGTCAAGCATTTATACCAAGCTCTAGGAGCTTGTTTAAGACCATAAAGGGCTTTGTGAAGTTTGTAAACATGATTTGGTTTCTTAGGATAGACAAAGCCGGGAGGTTGTTTAACATAAACTTCCTCCTCTATGTCTCCATTTAAAAAAGCACTTTTAATATCCATTTGGTACAAGGTGATATCATGGTGATTAGCATAGGCAAGTAAGATGCGAATGGACTCAAGTCTAGCAACGGGAGCATAAGTCTCACCATAGTCCATACCTTCGACTTGTGTGTATCCTTGGGCGACGAGACGTGCTTTGTTGTGAACTACTTGTCCATCTTCATCTTGCTTGTTGCGAAACACCCATTTGGTACCGATGATGTTGTGGTTGTTGTCGGGCTTCTCAACCAATGTCCAAACTTGGTTTCTCTCAAAGTTGTGTAGCTCTTCATGCATAGCATTTATCCAATCCGGATCTTCCAATGCTTCTTCGACCTTCATAGGTTCAATGCTAGAGATGAAAGAATAGTTTTCTCAAAAGTTAGCTAAACGAGTTTTAGAGCGAGTGATTCTCCCGGTTTGAATATCATTGTAGATTTGCTCTACGGGATGGTCTTTAGCAATTCTTTCTCGAACTCGTGAAAGCTTTTGCTTGGTTCTCGGTTGAACTTCTTCTTCATCTTCTTCTTCTTGGCCTTCTTCATTGTTGGCGTTGTTGTTCTCTTGTCGTGGTGGAGAAGGAGGTTATTGACGTTCGTGATGTTCTTCCTCGTTTTCTTCATCTTGGTGTGTTCCACTTGTGGATGCTTACGTATCAACTCTTGGTTCACCTTGTCGTGAAGTAGAAGCTTCCACTTGGACGGACGAGGTACTCTCCTTCAACTCCATTGGACGGACCTTGCCAATAGACAAGTCTTGGATTGCCTCCGAAGGATCTTTGTCTCCTACATCAATTGGCAATTGCTCTACTTGCGAGCCGTTAGATTCATCAAACTTCACATCTACCGTCTCTTCAACCTTTCGGGTGAAATTCTTGTAGATACGGTAAGTGTGAGAGTTTGAGCCATAACCTAGTAGGAAACCTTCATGAGACTTAGGAGCAAATTTTGAACGACGATGCTTATAAAGAATGTAGCACTTTGAGCCGAATACTCGAAAGTATCCAACTTAGGGTTTGTTACCGGTGAGGAACTCGTATGCTGTCTTGCCGAGTAGCTTGTGAAGATACAAGCGATTTGGTGCATGACAAGCTGTCTCAACCGCTTCTGCCCAAAAGTGCTTCGGCGTCTTGTACTCAGCAAGCATCGTTCTCGCCATTTCGATGAGCGTCCGGTTCTTCCTCTCAACAACTCCATTTTGTTGAGGTGTGTACGTAGCCGAGAACTCGTGTGAAATCCCTTCTTCATCAAGAAAGGTGTCCATATTTGCGTTCTTGAACTCCGTTCCGTTGTCGCTACGAACCTTCTTGATCTTCACTTCAAACTGATTTTGGGCCTTCCTAGTGAAGTTTTTGAAGATCTTTTGGACCTGCGATTTATCATCGAGAAAGAACACCCACGTAAATCTTGAAAAATCATCAACTATAACTAGACCAAAAGAATTTCCACCGAGACTTTTGTAAGCGTTGGGACCAAAGAGATCCATATGAAGTAGCTCGAGTGGTCTCCTTTTGGTCATGATGTTCTTCACGGGATGCCTTCCTCCAACCTTTTTACCTGCACGACAAAGCGGCGCAAAGTCTATCCTTATCAAATATGACATCGTTAACTCCAAGGATATGATTTCCTTTAATAAGCTTGTCAAGGTTTCTCATGCCAACATGACCTAGTCGTCTATGCCATAACCAACCTTTTGAGGATTTAGCAATGAAGCAAGTTTTAGGTTGTGCCTTTTAGAGAAATCAACAATGTAAAGATCACCTCTCATTATCTAGGTAAAGACCATTGTATGATTGTCTCGACGAAACACTTGGCAATCTACTTGATAAATAGGACATTGAAACCGAAATCAGCAAGTCTAGATAATCGAAAGTAAGTTGTAGCCAAGAGATTCAACGAGCATAACATTACGAATGGAGCTATCATGTGAGATGGCCACCTTACCGAGGCCAACCCCCTTACCCTTTGAGTTGTCACCGAAAGTGACATACTTTCGAGGACTATCATTTTCAGCAAGCTCATGAAACATGTCTTTATCTCCGGTCATGTGATCGGTACATCACTGTCAAGAACCCATTCCTTTCCTCCTGACACATATCCCCGAAGATTTTCCATAAGACCAAAATGTCTCATTGCATCATCAAGATCGAAGTCACTATCATCATCCTCATCATAGTATCCATGTTCAACATCGTCATGTGGTGGAGCAAGTCCTAGATAGGGTAATTCGTTAGAGTGAGTTTGACAATGATCTTGCTTATGAATTCTTATAGCTTCGGAAATAATATCACCAATAATTCCAACATCTCCTTGTGGCACGCATAAGATGTCATGTAAGTTCAAATAGAGCGATCACCAAACATAGGATCACTAGTATTTATCTTACTCAAGGCAATAGACTTATGGAGAATCTCATCTAGATTTTTCAAGGAATAATTTGGAAAGCGTTCCTCAAAAAATTTCCATATAGTGTAGGCACACTCAAGAGTAGGCAAGTTTCTAATTAAGTTTCTAGGCAAGCCTCTAGTGATAAGATTAATAGTTCTAAGGTTCCTAATCATGTCAATAGATTCATCAAGGGTAGGATGCATAGGATCAACATGAGGTGCACAAGGGCTAGCAATGTACTTGTTCAAGTGATATTGATTGAAAATTACAAGCATCTCATTTTTCCACTCATGAAAATACTCTCCATCAAGAATAGGCACTCTATGTCTAAGACTCCCCAAAGTAGACTCATCCATCTTCCTCCAATGGTGATTAAACCAAGGAAATGGAGACCAATGCTCTGATACCACTTGTAGGATCTTGAGAAGAGGTGTCTAGAGGGGGGTGATTAGACACTAAGTACCAGAGTTGCAGTTTTTAACTTCTTTAGGTTTAAGTGGAGTTTAGGCACAAATTTAACATTCACAATACATAACAAGCAAGCATGCAAGAGTATATGAGCAGCGAAAAGTACAGCATGCAACTTGCAAGAATGTAAAGGGAAGGGTTTGGAGAATTCAAACGCAATTGGAGACATGGATGTTTTTGTCGTGGTTCCGATAGGTGGTGATATCGTACCTCCACGTTGATGGAGACTTCAACCCACGAAAGGTAGCAGTTGGCGAGTCCACGGAGGGCTCCACCCACGAAGGGTCCACGAAGAAGCAACCTTGTCTATCCCACCATGGCCGTCGCCCATGAAGGACTTGCCTCACTAGCGGTAGATCTTCACGAATTAGGCGATCTCCTTGCCCTTACAAACTCCTTGGTCCAACTCCACAATCTTGTCGGAGGCTCCCAAGTGATACCTAGCCAATCTAGGAGACACCACTCTCCAAGAAGTAACAAAGCGGTGTGTTGATGATGAACTCCTTGCTCTTGTGCTTCAAATGATAGTCTCCCCAACACTCAACTCTCTCTCACAGGATTTGGATTTGGTGGAAAAAGATTTGAGTGGAAAGCAACTTGGGAAAGGCTAGAGATCAAGATTCATATGGTAGGAATGGAATATCTTGGTCTCAACACATGAGTAGGTGGTTCTTTCTCAAAAGTAGGATGCTGGAAGTGTAGGCTTGTTCTGATGGCTCTCTCCACGAACGAAGTGGAGGTGGAGGGGTATATATAGCCTCCACACAAAATATAACCGTTACACACAATTTACCAAACTCGGTGGGACCGAATTAACAAACTCGGTCAGACCGATCCAGTAAACCTAGTGACCGTTAGGGTTTTCGGTGGGACCGATATACAACTCGGTAGGACCCGATATGGTCGTGGTTAGGGCATAACGTAATCTCGGTGAGACCGATTACACAAACTCGGTGAGACCGATTTTGGTAATTAGCTAACCAGAAAGTTGGTCAGGCAAACTCGGTGGGACCGATTACTCAAACTCGGTGAGACCGATTTTGGTAATAAGTTAACCAGAGAGTTTGCATTGTAATCTCGGTAGTACCGATTGCACAAAATCGGTGAGACCCATTTTGGTAATGGACATACACAGAGAGATTACAATCCCATCTCGGTGAGACCGAGATCCCTATCGGTGATACCGATTTGCCTAGGGTTTGTGGCAGTGGCTATGACATTTGAACTCGGTGGCGCCGGATAGAAAGAATCGGTAGGACCGATTTTGACTTTAGATTTAGGTCATATGTGGATGTGAGAAAGTAGTGGAGGGTTTTGGAGCATATCACTAAGCACATGAAGCAAGAGGCTCATTAAGCAACACCTCATCCCTCCTTGATAGTATTGGCTTTTCCTATAGACTCAATGTGATCTTGGATCACTAAAATATAAAATGAAGAGTCTTGAGCTTGAAGCTTGAGCCAATCCTTTGTCCTTAGCATCTTGAAGGGGTTCCCACATCCTTTAGTCCCTGCCACTCCATTGTTGAACTTATCTGAAACATACTAGATAAAAGTGTTAGTCGAACAAGAGATATGTTGACATTAATTACCAAAACCACCTAGGGAGCACTTGTGCTTTCACTATGTCAATAGGTTAGTACCAATAAATGATATAAAATGACTATAAAATGATTATAAAATATCCGAGATTCATAATATAACAGCATGGAACAATAAAAAATTATAGATACATTATAGATAGTATAACAACTGTTATATTATCATTTTTGGATGTTTTACAATCATTTTATATCATTTTTTGGGACTAACCTATTGACATAGTGCCCAGTGCCAGTTGCTATTTTTTGCTTGTTTTTTACATCGCAAGAAATCAATACCAAACGGAGTCCAAACGCAGCGAAACTTTTTGTGGATTTTTTTCTGGACCAGAAGACACCAGATGGGCCAAGAAAGTACCTAAGGGGTGCTCCGAGGGGAGCACAACTCACCAGGGTGCGCCTGGGGGGCCAGGCACGCCCAGGTGGGTTGTGCCCACCTCGATAGCCTCCCGCACCGCCTCTTTGCTCTATAAATACCCCAATATTCCATAAACTATAGGGGGGGGGTCCATGAAAATCAATTCCAGCCGCCACAAGTTCCAGAACCACTAGAACCAATCTAGACACCATCACGGAGGGGTTCATCATCCTCATTGGTGCCTCTCCGATGATGCGTGAGTAGTTCATTGTAGACCTATGGGTCCGTAGTTAGTAGCTAGATGGCTTCATCTCTCTCTTTTGATTCTCAGTACAATGGTATCTTGGAGATCCATATGATGTAACTCTTTTTTGCGGTGTGATTGTTGGGATCCGATGAACTTTGAGTTGATGATCAGATCTATGTTTTTATCCATGAAAGTTATTTGAGTCTTTTGATCTCTTATATGCATGATTACTTATAGCCTCGTATTTCTTCGCAGATATTTGGTTCCATTTGGCCAACTTGATTTATTTATCTTGCAATGGGAAGAGGTGCTTTGTGATGGGTTTGATCTTACGGTGCTTGATCCCAGTGAGAGAAGGTGAACCGACACATATGTATCGTTGCTATTAAGGATAACAAGATGGGGTCTATTTCTACATAAATAGATCTTGTCTACATCATGTCATAGTTCTTATTGCATTACTCCGTTTCTCCATGAACTTAATACACTAGATGCATGCTGGATAGTGGTCGATGTGTGGAATAATAGTAGTAGATGCAGGCAGGAATCGGTCTACTAATCTAGGACGTGATGCCTATATAACACTACAAAAAAATACACTTCATGATGATACGTGTTTGTCATAGTAGGTCACGTTTTCTATCATGCATGTACATCCATGACAAATTAATGACAGAATCAAGATAGTCATACTTGTGCTGTCGTAGAAGTGTTCCATGACATTACCAAAATTATCATCACGGAAGTGTCCACTTCCATGAAGATAAATCACGCGTCATGGAAGTGCTTTCGTCAAGGGTGACTGACACGTGGCATCCACCGTAAGGGGTCGCCGTTAAGCTATCGGGTCCGGTTTTGGTTCCGATAACCCGTTAACAGCCCGGACCAATGAGGATTTTCCATGTGTAAAATTGTCATTGGCTGGGGGAAACACGTGTTGGCTCACCGTTGGGATAGATGTCATCCATTCATTGGACAGGAGGCACCTATGATAGGTCGACACGTGGCACGGCCCAACAGAGGCCCTGATACGTCTACAACGTACCTATAATTTTTATTGTTCCATTCTATTATATTATCTGTTTTGGATGTTTAATGGGCTTTAGTATACTCTTTTATATTATTTTTGGGACTAACCTATTAACCGAAGGCCCAGTGCAAATTGTTGTTGTTTTGCCTATTTTAGTGTTTCACAGAAAAGGAATATCAAACGGAACAAAACCTTCACGAGGATCTTTCTTGGAACAAACGCAATACAGGAGACTTGGAGTGGAAGTCTGGAACTCCGCGAGAAAGCCACAAGGAAGGAGGGAGCATCCAAGGGAGCCACGAAACCACTTTTCCACCGCCGCAACCTTCTGTACCCGTGAGATCCCATCTTGGGGCCTTTTCTGGTGCTCTGCCGGAGGGGGATTTGATCACGGAGAGCTTCTACATCAACACCATACCCTCTCCGATGATGTGTGAGTAGTTTACCACAGACCTTCGGGTCCATAGTTATTAGCTAGATGGCTTCTTCTCTCTCTTTGGTTCTCAATACAAAGTTCTCCTAGATGTTCTTGGAGATCTATTCGATGTAATATTTTTGCGGTGTGTTTATCGAGATCCGATGAATTTTGGGTTTATGATCAAGATTATCTATGAACAATATTTGATTCTTCTCTGAATTCTTATATGCATGATTTGATATCTTTGCAAGTCTCTTCGAATTATCGGTTTAGTTCGGCCTACTAGATTGATCTTTCTTGCAATGGGAGAAATGCTTAGCTTTGGGTTCAATCTTGTGGTGTCCTTTCCCAGTGATAGTAGGGGCAGCAAGGAACGTATTGTATTGTTGCCATCGAGGATAAAAGATGGGCTTTATATCATATATCTTGAGTTTATCCCTCTACATCATGTCATCTTGCCTAATGCGTTACTCTGTTCTTATGAACTTAATACTCTAGATGCATCTTTGGATAGCGATCGATGTGTGGAGTAATAGTAGTAGATGAATCTTTGAATCGTTTACATCTACTTAACACGGAGGTGATGCCTATGTTCATGATCATGCCTAGATATTCTCATAACTATGCGCTTTTCTATCAATTGCTCGGCAGTAATTTGTTCACCCACCGTAATTTATGCTATCATGAGAGAAGCCACTAGTGAAACCTATGGCCCCCGGGTCTATTTTACTGACATATTAGTTTCCGTCAACTAGCTATTTCTGTCTCCGTTTATTTTGCAATCTTTACTTTTCAATCTATACAACAAAAATACCAAAAATATTTATCTTATTATCTTTATCAGATCTCACTTTTGCAAGTGGCCGTGAAGGGATTGGCAACCCCTTTATCGCGTTGGTTGCAAGGTTCTTTATTGTTTGTGCAGGTACTAGGCGATTTGCGTGTAGTCTCCTACTGGATTGATACCTTGGTTCTAAAACACTGAGGGAAATACTTACACTACTTTGCTGCATCACCCTTTCCTCTTCAAGGGAAAACCAACGCATGCTCAAGAGGTAGTAGGCCCATTCCGGTGAAAAGGACGACCCGTTTGACTTGGTCAAAAGGTAACGGGCCGGCCCACGGAAAGCATGTTCCTATATAGCCCATTGACGGCCCGCTAACTCATGCCCTGTTACGTCCTATCAGAACTAAGCCAGTAGCTTCATCTGGGCCATCCAATATGATTTCAGCCAGTTGTAACTTCCGGCCCATGTATGGCCCATGATGTCTTTCGGCCCATATGAGCCCATTTGTAACTCTTGGCCCATTAACGGTCCGTAGTGAATCTGGCCCGCAATAAATAGTGTATCACTTCCACTAATGGCCCATTATTCCATTGGCCCATTTCCAACCCATGTTATCTTTCGGCCTTCTCAGGGCCCATTTATTCTTGGGCTTATTTCCAGCATTCGGTTACTTACGGCCCGTTACTGGCCTTTTCTGCTTGTAGGCCAAATTCAGCCCGTGGTTACAATCGGCCCGCTAATCCGTTGGGCCATTTTCATAGTGTCATCAAATACGTCTGATTAGCGACGGCCCGTTATTATCGGCCCATGAACCATAATGCGGTTCAAAATCTAGCCCGTTCATGGCCCATAATGCGGTCTGTTATTGGCCCATGTTTGGCTGATCGATCATTCGGCCCGTATAAGGCCCATTGATGCTACGGCCCGTATAAGGACCATTGATGTTACGGCCCGTAGAAGGCCCATTGTTTCTACGGCCCGTAGGAGGCCCATGGTAACTACAGTAAATATGTAGCCCATGGTTATTGTGGCCTAGTTTTAAAAAATAGGTTATTGTGGCCAAACCGCGGAAAAATAACTGCACTTACTACAAGCAAACAAATAAACAAGACAACAAGGAAATAATAAGCAAGCAACTTACGCGAGGCTATCACGGCTATTACACATATTACATCCATTGGGCATCAAAGTGTCGGTGTACAAAAGTAAGGGCTCTTCTTTTGACCCCTTTACTTGTGCACGGGCAGTCAGAGCCTCCCGCAACGGCCACGCATAGACATAGCAGGAAAGGGGAGCTGGAGAGAAGCCGAAGCCACGAGGACAAATGAAGCAACGACAAGGACCAAGGCCACAAGGATCGGATGGGCGAAGCAGGTTTTCCCGGCAAGGACCCTTGCCGGGGCAGCCTCAGCGGCCCCGGCAAGACCCTTGCCGGGGCAGCCCGCCCACGCCAGCCGAGCGAGCCACCCTTGAGCCCACCAATGCTCAAACAGATGCATTGGGACAAGGCTCGGGAGGCACCTCCGTGGTGGCATGCAGATATCTGTGAAGACATAGAATGCTCAAGATCAAATGAGGATAAGAGGGCAACCATCCTCACTGAAGAAACCCACAAGACCCCCGGCAAGACCCTTGCCGGGGAGGCCAGCGTGCCACGGCAAGACCCTTGCCGGGCCACCCGACGAGGCCCTCACAAAAGCGCACCGGCAGGGCCACTGCCAGGCCCGCACCAGATAAGTCTTCGCTGCCGTTCGCATGCTGCTGCCGACCCAACCAGCTTGGCAGGCACCTGCGTGGCAGCGTGCAACCTTCGTGGAGGCTCCACCACCACGCCAGCTCAGCTGCCTGCCTTCCTACATGGCACCGCATGCATCGCTGGCCAGAGCGCGTGTCGAAGCGAGGATGAGCGGCGACGGATGGGACGGGCCTCGCCCCCGTCCCCAATAAAGCGAAGGGACACCTAAGCCTAGCATTAAATGCGTCTTGTCCTGTAATACTAGCGATAGACTCGCGACAATGTAGCACTTTCCAACTCCTGTGTGCCACTGTGGCAGCCCCTTTCGCCTATAAAAGGAGGCCCATGGCACACGGAGAAAGGATTCGACTCTTTCGAACCTCGCAACACCTAGAGCTAGTTCGAGAGCTCAAGAACACTAAATACATCCATCAAAGCAGGATCGTAGGGTTTTACGCACCTTTGCGGCCCGAACCTGGGTAAAATCCCTTTGTGTTGTCTTCTGGTCACGCTCTTCCCACGATCCCCGCGCCCCGCAACCGTAGAAGGGATTCCAGTGATCCCATAGGTGTCGTTTCCCACCGACATCTTTGGCGGCGCCCGGTAGAAGTATTGTTGTGAGAATGTGGTCTAGCAGTTGACCTAGCTGTTCTTCATCGCCATGGCTCCTAAGAAGAAGGCGACCACGACGATCGGTTCGTCCGGAGCCGGGTTGGTACCGGTGCGGACCGATAGCGGGCCAGTCGCGGAGACAACCCGTGGCACGGCCCGCGAACATCCACATCGCCACGATGGTCCGAACTGGCGGCGGCGTCGTTCAGCGCCGGGCGGCGAAGCCACCGATCGCGGGCCCCAGACGCGAGTCGGGCCCCCGCAGGTGGCGCGGGGCCCTCTAAGTGCCGCCATCCGCCATGGCGGCACGGAGATCTCCAAGACGCCAACACCGGCGCCCACGGTGCCCTCTTCTCAGGTTGTGCGTGATGAGCAGCGTCACCCTGCTGGTGACCCCGCGCGCCGCCCTGGAAAGAGTCCCGTGCGTCCGTCACACGAAGGAGAGGGCCAACATGCGCGCCGAGGTACTGATGGAGGTGGCAAACAGCTGCGGAGCCGCGACGCGGCTCCTTCTAACGTGGTTAGGAGTCGAGGCGAATCGCGGTCCACCCAGCTCTCACCGCCACCCACGCCAGCGGAAGCCCTGGCGCGCACGCAGCTCCTCCTCAATTTTCCTACCGCCGCCGAGAAGCTCGACGAATGGAGGGCCACCGTCCAGAGCCTCGTCAGCATCGCCAACGACGGCAGGCTGCGGCCGGCGGAAACCGTCGGTCGTCGCTCCGCCGGGCTGCCGCCTGCTAGCGGAGGCCACGCCGGAGGTGACGCGGCCACGGTGTACTCCCCACATCCATCCCGACCGCCCCGGGCGTCGGCCCGTCGTGGCGACGCTCGTGATGATATCTCCATCGCGTTGTCCGACCCGAAGACCAACCGCGATTAGCGCCAAGTCGCCGAGGCGGGCTCACGAGGGCGCTTCGAACTATGATCGGCGCCCGACATGACACGCAGCGCCACCGGTCGAACAGGCTGGCGGGGCCCTTCTGAACCACCCGGTAGCCGGGAGGCTACGGTGGCCTACCTTACGAGGTGGGTTGTCCGGCCTTCACCCGTGAGCTGCGGCAGTTCTAGTGGCCCTCCCACCGTACGTTCAAACCCGACGTTGGCGGGAAGTACAAAGGCAAGACCCACCCGTTAGAGTTCCTCAGCATCTACACCATCGTGATGCAAGCTGTCGGAGCCCGCGACAACAAGGTGCTTGCCAACTACTTCCCGTTGGCACTCAAGCCTAATGTTATGTCATGGCTGATGCACTTGCCGGTGGATTCCATCTCTTCTTGGGCAGATCTGTGCCATGAGTTTGTTGGCGCCTTTACCGGAGGTCACCAAGCTCATGGCCAGGCTAGTGATTTACACATCAGCCCCCAGAAGGAAGGAGAAAACCTGCGCAAGTGCATCCAAAGGTTCAGCCGGGTGCAGTACAACATCCCCGCTGTTCATCTCGCCGCTGTGATCAGTGTGTTCCATCAGAACATGCGCAATCGCAAGATGCGTGAAGAGCTGGCGATGAACAAGGTTAAGGATGTGGCCAAGCTCTATGTTCTGGCCGATCGGTGCGCTCGTGCCGAGGAAGGAAGGAAGTACCCCGGCAAAGATGCCCGTGCGGAAACCGACTCCACTGGCGATACCGCCACCCCAGCAAAGAAAGGCCGACGCCGTAATAGGAAGCGCAAGGGCAAGGCCATGCTTGCCGTTGAGGGATCCGACGACACCGGTACCACCAAGAAGACCAAGGCGAGCGACCCCGACAAACCAGAAGGCTCCGACAAGCAGTACTGCAAGATCCACCGCACCAAGAGCCACGATCTCCAAAACTGCCGGCAGGTAGAGCTGCTCACCGAGAAGCAGAAAGCCGAGTATGAGCGGCGGGACAAGGAGAAAGGACCAGATAGTGCCGAAGGATCCGGCAAGAAATGTGGCGGCCAAGGAGGCCGCCGTGGCAAGGAGAGTCAGCAAGAGAGGCCCGCCCGGGGCCGCGACAAGAAGCAGGAAGACGATGATCATGACGAGGACGAAGAGTCCGGCGACCACGAGTTTCAGAAAGCCTCAGAGGCCATGTGCGTCGATGGTGGCGCCTCACTTCATTCATCCCACCGCCAACTCAAGCAGTGGGCGCGGGAGATTACAGCGGTCGAGCCATCGTTCGACGCACGGAAGCAACTGAAATGGTCCAGCACGCCCATCATCTTTGACACCAAGGATCACCCTGACCGCACCACTGCGGTCGGGTGCTTGCCGTTGTTGGTTTCACCAACAATCCGCAACCTCAAGGTGACAAAGATGTTGGTCGACAGCGGGGCCGGCCTGAACTTGATCTCACTCGTCGTGGTCAAAAGGTTGCAGATCCCCGATGGGGACCTCGAGGAGACGGGTATGTTCCAAGGGGTTAACCCGGGGAGGAGCAAGCCAAAGGGAAAGATTACGCTGCCCGTGACATTCGGAGGCAAGCTGAACCACAGGACGGAGAGGATTGTTTTTGATGTAGTCGAGATCCCCTTGCCTTACAACGGGATCCTCGGCAGCCCGGCACTGGCCGAGTTCATGGCGGCTTCACACTACGCCTACAACATGCTGAAGATGCCCGGGCCGATGAACATCATCACCGTCCCCTCCGACAAGAAAAATGCGTTGATTTGCGCTGACCAACTCTACCGGGAAGCAGTTGCAGCAGCTGCCGCAAAGGTACCTGCTCCTGTTGTCGGAGGTCCGGGGGGGGGGGGGGAGAAGACCGACGAGACTCCTAGCACCCACTCCGGCAAGCGCACCTCTTCGGAATGTTGCGCTCCCGTTGAGGACGTGCCAGAGAGCTCCGCCGGCAAGAGCAAGAAGTCCAGAGCCATGCCACCAGAGACCAAGAAGGTGCCCGTCAAGGAGGACAGTACGGGGGGAGTTTTTACCATAATCTCCACCCTCGACGGCAAATAGGAAAGCGAGCTCGTCGCCTTCCTGCGGGCGAATGTCGATGTGTTTGCATGGCAAGCCTCCAACATCCCCGACGTTCCCAGGGAGGTGATTGAGAACCACCTTGCTGTCTGTCCTCATGTGCAGCCCGTCAAGCAGAAGGTCAGGAAGCAAGCTCTGGAGAGGCAGGAGTTCATCATGAAGGAAATCAGAAAGCTAGAGGCGGCAGGCTTGGTGAGAGGAATACTCCATACAACGTGGTTGGCCAATCCGGTAGTGGTGCGCAAGGCAAATGGGAAATGGAGGCTGTGTATTGATTACACATACATCAATAAGGCCTGCCCAAAGGATCCTTTCCCATTGCCGTGCATTGACTAGATTGTTGACTCCACGGCTGGGTGTGACCTCTTATCGTTCCTGGACGCCTACTCAGGATACCACCAGATCTTCATGTCAAAGGAGGACGAGGAAAAGACAGCATTCATCACCCCATGTGGTACATATTTCTTTTTACGGATGCCTTTCGGGTTGAAAAGTGCTGGCTCGACCTTTGCAAGAGCAGTCCAAATTGGTTTGATCCCTAGCTACATAGAAATATGGAAGCTTATATGGATGACATAGTGGTCAAAACCAAGGACAAAGCGACGCTTGTGCAAGATCTGGAGGAAACTTTTGGGAACCTGCGCAAGATCAACCTCAAATTGAACCCTGAGAAGTGTGTCTTCGGCGTCCCGTCTGGCAAACTTCTCAGGTTCTTTGTATCCCAGCGCGGGATTGAAGCAAACCCAGATAAGATCAAGGCCATCGAGCAGATTGGGGCACCCAAACGGATCAAGGACGTGCGTTGGCTCACTGGCTGCGTTGCTGCCATGAGCCGGTTCATCTCCAAGTCCGCGGAGCGTGCCATTCATTTTTTCAAGATCTTAAAGAAAGCAGGGCCGATGGAGTGGACCCCAGAGGCCGAGGCAGCGCTGCAAGATTTGAAGAAGTACCTCTCCTCTACCCCAGTGCTGGTTGCACCCAAACCACAAGAACCATTGCTGCTTTATCTAGCGGTAACAAATCAGGTGGTTAGCGCTGCACTACTGGCGCAGAGAGAGGTTGATGAGGAGACAACAATAGCGGCAGAGTCGACGGTTGGCGGGTCGTAACCCTCCCCGGCAGGGCTCAGCCCCGGCAAGGCTGAACGGCCGGCAGGGTTCGGCCCCGGCAAGACTGGCGCCCGTGCGACGGGACCCACACGACTAGGTGAAGAAGCACAGAAGAAGAAAATGGTGCAGCACCCAGTTTACTTCGTCAGCTCCCTTTTGCAGGGAGCTAGGTCGAGGTACTCAGGCGTGCCAAAGCTGCTCTTCGGCCTCCTTATGGCTTCAAGGAAGCTGCGCCATTACTTCCAAGCGCATGAGATCACGGTGGTCACCCGCCTCCCATTGCAACGGATACTGCACAACCCAGATGCAATGGGGAGGATCGTGGAATGGGCCCTGGAGCTGTCAATTTTCGATTTAAAGTTTGAAAGTACCTCGACGATTCAGAGCAGAGTCTTGGCGGAGTTTGTTGCAGAATGGACCTCGACGCCAGATGAAGAGGTACGAGAGACCACTCTCCCGGCAAGGAAAGCGAGTACAATCGGATCATGTACTTTGATGGTGCCTTCACGCTGCAAGGCGCCGGCGCTGGTGTGCTTTTTGTCGCACCCACCGGAGAGTACCTCAAGTACGTCATCCAGGTGCACTTCCCCCGGGAGATGTCAACCAACAACACCGCCTAGTACGAGGGTTTTCTTGCCGGTCTCAGGATCGCGGCGGACCTCGGGGCTAAAAAGCTCATCGTCAGGGGCGACTCACAGCTCGTCGTGAGGCAGATCAACAAAGATTATCAAAGCCCGTTGATGCAAGCTTACGTAGATGAGGTGAGGAAACCGGAGGACCACTTTGATGGTATACAAGCGGAGCATGTCCCTCGGGAGGAGAACGACATCGCCGACTACCTATCAAAGTGTGCTGCCCTCAAGCTACTTGTGGAACCAGGTACTTTTGTGCTTCAGTTAACTCAGCCATCCGTTGAGCCGTCGACCGGGAAGAACAAGCGAAGGAAGCTAGGCCCCGGCAAGTACTTCCCCACCGAGCTCCCTGGAGCCGCCGGCGAAGATGTTGCCGTGGATGCCGATCTGCAGCAGGCGACCGACTCAGCGAGATCTCGAGTCACGGCCGTGGAGGCGGCCGCCCCCGTAGCAAAAGAAATGCCTTTGGTCCTTGTCATCGAGCCATAGGCTCCAGCATGGGCACAACACACCGTACGATTCCTTCAGAAGGGAGAGCTTCCTGAGGAGCAGGAAGAGGCGGAAAGAGGAGCCCGCCGGTCTGCCCTGTACCAGTTTGTTGACAACGAGCTATACAGAAGAAGACCAAATGGGGTGAAATTGAAGTGCATATCCCGGGAGGAAGGACTAAAGCTGTTGGCAGAGATACATGGAGGCATATGTGGCTCCCACATAGGGTCGAGGGCCCTTGCCGGCAAGGTTTTCCGGCAAGGTTTCTTCTGGCCCACCACCCTCCAGGATGTGACGGCACTAGTAACCAACTGTGAAGCGTGCCAGTTCCATTCAAAGAAGCTTCATCAACCAGCTCAAGCCCTTCAAACTCCCTCTCTCCTGGCCCTTCTCGGTCTGGGGGCTCGACATATTGGGCCCTTTCCCCCGCGCTGTCAAGGGCTTTGAATACTTGTACGTCGCAATCAACAAGTTCACAAAGTGGCCAGAAGTGGAGGCAGTGAGGAAGGTGACAGCGCAGTCAGTCATCAAGTTCTTCAAGGGACTAGTGTGCCTTTTTGGGGTGCCCAACAGGATCATCACCGATAACGGCACACAGTTCACAAGCCATGCCTTCATGCAATAGATTGAGGATCTCGACAGCAAGGTCTGTTTTGCTTCCGTGGCACATCCACGGAGCAACGGCCAAGCAGAGAGAGCAAATGCTGAAGTCTTGTGAGGCTTAAGAACGAATACTTTCGACAAGCTGCACAAGAGTGGAAGGCGCTGGATTGATGAGTTGCCGGCGGTTCTTTGGTTGATCAGAACAACGCCAAATCGAGCCACCGGCCAGACACCCTTTGCCCTGGTTTACGGGGCAGAAGCAGTTCTCCCCACGGAACTCATATATGGGTCACCTCGAGTGCTCGCTTATGATGAGCTTGAGCAAGAGCGATTGCGGCAAGATGACGCGATGCTCCTTGAGGAAGATCGTCTCCGGGCGGCTGTGAGAGCAGCACGCTACCAGCAAGCCTTGCGCCGCTACCATAGCCGCAGGGTTCATGCCCGGAGCTTTGAGGAAGGCGACCTTGTTCTTCAAAGACGTTCGATCGGCCAAGAATTCCAACAAGTTGGCCTTGAAGTGGGAAGTCCCTAATCGGGTAACACGAGTCACCGGGCCAGCGCGGTCGATCGGAGACCGAAGATGCCATTCCAGTGAGAAACTCCTGGAACATCGAGCATCTTCGCAAGTTCTACCCATAAGGCGCGGCTGCCGGGCCTCCCGGCAAGCCACCCTTTTGTACAAGCCTTGCGAGCAAGGCGTGTAACCCTTTGTACAAAGCCAGGCGCAGACCCTGAGCATGAATAAACGAAGCGTTGGCGCCCTAAGTTATTGCATGCATGCTAGGTTGAGTCTCTTCCTTGGTTAGGGTTGATAGTGCTTAGCGGAGGCTAACCCCTAGCTTAGAGGTCGAGTGCGCGTCTCTATGTTCTTCTCTGTCTTCTTTGGTTCGCAGGGCACGTAAGTATTCTTGCCGTGCTATTTTGGAAGAAAGGGAACAGACCGGCGCCCGGGCCCCGGCAAACCAGAGTTGCCGGGGGCTGCAAGAACAAGGATTCCTCATGACAAGCCAAGATCATGGGGCTGCAGATCTAGATAAGTCCTTTGTCCACTATCATGCATTTCGTTATGGAGTGGGATACGTGAAATCCCGTTCTATCTCTGAGCTACCGTGCTCCCCTTTTTCGGCACCCAAGGATTATCCCCTGGGTTTGGATTTGGTCGTAGCCGCGGCAGCAAAGAGAAGGAACGGGGGGCCTAAGCCCACCTCATCCCTTCCTCCACCAAGAGCGTGAGAAAGGTCGTGCGAAGTGGGGAAACGACAAGGCCTGTTGCCGGGCGAGAAAACGTTTGTCTTAAAGATAACAAGGATTCACTCCTTGTCGTGGGTTCCTCCCGCAAACGAAAATTCCGGCAAACATCCCTTTTCCATTAAAAAACATCCCGTACAGGTACAGTTCATACGAAATGAAAAACATGAGCAATGGGATTACAAGCTCTAAATTCTACTAAGGCATGAAGGCTTATAAACTAAAAAGAGATAAGGTGACCGTAATCCCTTTCTTGTCCCTCTCCTCAGGAAATGGAACAAGAAAAGCAGGAGGGCAAAAGGGGCGCCTAGGCGAGCTACGGGTGGCAGAAGACACCAAGAGAACATCTTTGTGGCCGTCCAAGGGCTGGATGGTGATGGCGGCGCGAGGCCGAGGCTCGAAGGCAATGGCAGGACGTGAGTACACGACGAAGGCGTCGGTGCCCGCGTACTCCTACTTGACGGCCATGCAGCCCGCCCTCTTCCTCTTCCGCAGCCTCCCAACGCCAGCCGCCCAAGGAGACGACCCCGAGAAGTTCAAGGAGCCGGTGACACGGATGATGGGGTCACCGGTGCCGCTCGGAGCGGCGCCCGACACCTAGTCGGACCCGTCATCCTGCCGCCCGCTGCCCTCATCGTCGCTGCCGTTGTCTTCCTCACCACTCTCGCTTGAGGAGGAATCTTCATCGTTGGAGGAGCTCTCCACGCAGCATCTCATGCCGTTCCCGAAGTGCCCGAAGATCTTGACGGAGAGGAGGCCGTCCTCCATCAGTTTGAAATGGAGAGTGAGCCCATCCGTCAAGCTGTGGAGGCGAGCGAAGGTCTTCCACCCTCGGTGAAGATACATGACGTGAGGGGCGGGGAACTCGACGTCGACCCATGTGCCATTGTTCCCACAACCCCTCATGTGGAGCCGCAGCACTTGCGGGGGATCCAGCTCCATCTCCTACGCAAATGGGGTCGGGAGGCGAAGGCGACGACGCGGTGGATGGCGCAGCCTCACGAACAATTCACAGGGGTTGTCCCCGGCGTGGCCCTCCATCGGAGGAGGGGCTGCTGGGGGAGGCGAGGCCATTTTGCCGCTCCGTCCTCCTCTCCCTCGAGCACCGCGGCCGCCTTGACCTCGCCCCCTGCCCCTCCCACTGGCAGCCGACTCCGCCGCTACGAGCTCTTGGGGAGGAGCGATGCGCTGTCTGGCCGAAACCCTCGCCACCACCGATGAAGAGTTGCCACGCCCCCTCGCCATGGCAGGAGAAGAAAGGAAGCAGGAATGGAGAGAGCCGGATGGCGAAAGATTGAGGGGCACCGCTCCTCCCGCTCCCCTCTTTATAAAGGGGCGGGGGCGGGGCTCGGCCGCCCCCTCTCGGCCAATCCGACTTCTTGAAGTGACAGCAAGCGAGGCTGTCGACCGCCCTCCCCGCTCCATTGAAGGCGCGTGGGAATCGACCTGCACGCCCGCGACTACCCACGTCCCGTGCGCCTGTCACTTGCTCTGCGTTATGCATGCGGCGAACATGGTGCAAGGGGCGGGCGCAATGGGACACGTGGAACGACGGTTCCCGAGCGAGGGCAGTAAATGGGAGGCGGCCCTACGATTTCGAAGAGACACGCAAGCCGCCTCTTTACTGTCCACCGCAAGGTGACGCCAGCATGCTTCCATCATGCGCGCGCACGACCCCCACACCGCACATTCAACACGGGTCATGGAGAAGCGCGGCGGACGGAACAGTGGCCACGGTAAAAATCCTCCCCAACTGCCTGCGCACCGTTCTGGGCCTGGACCAACAACGTGCTGCGCTTATGTGTGGCCCAGGCCCGGGGGCTCCTGTCGGTGTACAAAAGTAGGGGCTCTGCTTTTGACCCCTTTACTTGTGCACGGGCAGTCAGAGCCTCCCGCCACGGCCACACATAGACATAGCAGGAAAGGGGAGCTGGAGAGAAGCTGAAGCCACGAGGACAAATGAAGCAACGACAAGGACCAAGGCCACAAGGATCGGATGGACGAAGCAGGTTTTCCTGGCAAGGACCCTTGCTGGAGTAGCCTGAGCGGCCCCGGCAAGACCCTTGCCGGGGCAGCCCGCCCACGCCGGCCGAGCGAGCCACCCTTGAGCCCACCAATGCTCAAACAGACGCATTGGGACACGGCTCGGGAGGCACCTCCGTGGTGGCATGCAGATCTTTTTGAAGACATTGAATGCTCAAGATCAAATGAGGATAAGAGGGCAACCATTCTCACCGAAGAAACCCACAAGACCCCCGGCAAGACCCTTGCCGGGGAGGCCAGCATGCCACGGCAAGACCCTTGCTGGGCCACCCGGCAAGACCCTTGCTGGGCCACACGATGAGGCCCTCGCCAAAGTGCACTGGCAGGGCCACTGCCAGGCCCGCACCAGATAAGTCTTTGCCACCTTCGCATGCACCTACCGACCCAACCAGCTTGGCAGGCACCTGCGTGGCAGCACGCAATCCTTCGTGGAGGCTCCACCACCGCGCCACCTCAGCTGCCTGCCTGCCTACATGGCACCGCATGCATCGCTGGCCAGAGCGCGTGTCGAAAGAAGGATGAGCGGCGACGGATGGGACGGGCCTCACCCCTGTACCCAATAAAGCAAAGGGACACCTAAGCCTCGCATTAAATGCGTCTTGTCCTGTAATACTAGCGATAGACTCGCGACACTGTAGCACTTTCCACCTCCTGTGTGCCACTGTGGCAGCCCCTTTCGCATATAGAAGGAGGCCCATGGCACCACGAGAGAAAGGATTCGGCTCTTTCGAACCTCGCAGCACCTAGAGCTAGTTCGAGAGCTTAAGAACACTAAATACATCCACCAAAGCAGGATCGTAGGGTTTTACGCACCTTTGCGGCCCGAACCTGGGTAAAATCCCTTTGTGTTGTCTGCTGGTCCCGCTCTTCTCACGATCCCCGCGCCCGGCCGCCACCAGTGCAAATATAGGGAACAATCATATACAATGGTTGTCGAAGTTGGCAACCAGTGCAAATAAACGCCGCAGGAAAACAAGTCTAGAACTGAAACCACTTCAGAAGATCTCAAGAAACAATATCCTGGGTACCCATAATGCTAGCAAGATGCTTAGCAAGCTTATTAACTTTCTCTTGTTTGGCACTTAAATCCTTCAACGCTTGCTGTTGCACTAGAAAGTATGCATCTGAATTCAGCAGGGGCTTCCCCAGTCCTTCAGCTTCCTATCGCAGCACATCTAATTGATGTCTTTCAACTTGAAGTTGAGACTCAAGAAGACGAACTGATTCAGGCAGCGACTTCGAAGAGCTTGTGCCGGCGATAGTGGCGATGCTTTCGAACACTACATCAAGACATGACTTTTGGGTTCTCTCACTGTCGTCAAGATAGTTTTTATCAGCTTTCTTGGAGACCAACAGGGATGTCTCACTATCTTGAACCTTATCTACATTACTTCCCTTACCATTGCATAACGGGTTACTATTCTCCAATATTTTTCCGCATTCTAAAAGAGAAACAAGAAGACACATCACAGGTTTACCATGTTGTATATGCAACTCATTTTGGTAAATCAGTTCAGTAGTAAAGTGGACATGATAACAGCATGAAACAAACATATTGTCGGGGGTTGGGTGCGACATATGCCAAAGGATGGCTTATCATGGAGGGGGCGAGTAGAAACGTCACGGTGCACAGAAGCAGGATGAGGCGAGACATGCACGTTGGCGAATCTTACCCAGCTTCAGGGCTCTCGAGGAGATAACACCCCTCTGCTGCTCTGCGGGGTCTCCGCATGATCACTATGGCAAAGTGGGTACAAGAGGCTCCTTGAGCTGTTCGGGGTGAGGAAGGAGAAGGGCACGGCTTTCTCTTCTCTCCCTCTATGTGTGTATCTAAAACTACTAGCTTCCCACCCTTTGCATGGGTGCCCCAGGGGGTTTATATAGGTCTACCCCCCGGGGGTACAACGGTAATCCGGCTGGGTGTGGGTCCAAGCCGTCAGTCTCTAAGTCGCCGTCTTCTCCATGACTCACAGGGCCCGCCGACTAGTGGGCCCCTTGATAACTTGACATGGGGCCGACAGCCCTTGTCCGCTTGTGGCGGGTCTTGCCGACTGCAGATTCATGCCGTGCTTCTAATGTGTGAGCTTGGTCATGGGGTTATGGCATGAGCCGCCGCTTTGGCGGGCGATCACTGTCGCCATTCCCTGTCTTGTCTGGTTAATGGCGCGTGGATCCCGCGGGAGGAGCCGGCCGACTCCCGGAGGGCGACTCCATCGGGTCCGTCTTTTGGGGTGCTCTCGCCGCCTTCGGTACTCCCGCCGTCTTCGGGTCATACAGACATGCCATCGTGGAGTGCAGGATTACGCCCACAGTCTTGATGTCGAGGCAGCATACATGATCTTTGCGCCGGACGGAGATCTCCGTCGATGCAGTGCCTTGTAGCCATACCTGCCCTTTATGGGCTGGCGAGGATGGGCGCGGCGGCTCCACTCCATAGTCGCCCAGGCGTGAGGTGGTGAGGGTCGCGGGCCGGCTCCTTGTAGCCGGCCTCGCTGGAGGTCGCTGGCTTGGAGTCGGCTTGTCCTAAAGGCGGCCTCTGGGACTTGGCCCAGAGGTGTAGTCGGCGACTCTATTGCCGACTATCTGAAGGCGGCTCTTTGTCTTGGGGTCTTGAGGGGCGCAGTGTGCCCCGATGTTTTGAAAGGCTCAGAGGCTCGGGTCTGCCTACCCGTAGTCCATTACTCCGACAGTAGTCCCCGAAGCTGGGGAGGCGCCGAGGGCAGCCCGTCGAGGGGCCTCGACAGCTTCATCCCTTTGATGGAAGAATCTGGACTCGGCCCGCCGTCTCCATCTGTAGTCGGCTTTGCAGAGGCCGTCTTGCTCTTCAAAGGTTTCGAAGGTCATGCAGGATCCGGGCGGCGTGCACGATAAGCTTCCGGCGGCCGCCCGCCATGGGCCCATACCTTGACGCCACGCGTCGAGGGCGATCTGCCAGCCCATGCGGCGTGACAAGACAGGCCCGTCGGCGGGGCCCGCCACTACCATGCCCGGCGCGCGGAATCCGGCTGTGGTCTTGCGGCGGTTGGAATCCACGCCCGTTCTGCGGCAGCGGATAATGTCGTGGGTTAAATCATGGGGCGTGAGGCGTGGCGCGGTTAATCCGCGCCCGCCCCTCGGCCGCAGCCTAGGCGCCTATAAGTAGGCGGGGAGGGAGGCGGCGAGGCACGCGCACTCTCTCATCCCCGCTCCCTGCCTCGTCTTCTTCCTTGCTCCACCGCGCCGAGCCTCGTCTCTTCCTCGCCGCGGAGATGAGCTCCTCATCAGCCTCCGCGCCTCCCACCGCGCACTCCGGCGTGTGGGACGGCTCCATCATCGACGACGACATAATCGAGTTCCTTCGTCAGACGCGCCGCATCCCCGGCAGCCACCTAGTGCGGGCCCGCGCCCCGCCGGAGGGCGAAATCACGCCGGCGCCGGAGGAGGGCGGCGGGTGATCTTCGCCGCGCACCTCACGCTGGCTGGGGCTCTTTGTCGGCGGCTCCTTCCACGTTCTTGGAGTTCTTGGGCTCCGGCCGCACCACCTCACCCCCAACACGGTGGTGCTGCTGGCCGCCTTCGCATCCTTATGCGAAGGTTTCCTCGGAGTTCTCCCCACCATCGAGCTATGGGGGGAGTTCTTTCAGGTGAAGCTCAGGACCCACGTCGCTCGCATGCCGGCTCTGTGCGGCACGTTCATCGCCAACAGGAGGCCGGTGCCCGAGAATCCTTTCCCTGCCATCCCCCTCATCAAGTCGGTGAAGATGTGGCAGCGCTCGTACTTCTATGTCAAGAACGTCGCCCCGACGACGACTGGGTCAACTTGCCGCCCTACGTGGGCAGCGAACTGGCGGGCCGACCCACCAGCTGGTCCTATAGGGCTCGGTCGCTGACCCTCGCAGGCACTGCCACCGACGCGCGGCTCCGCATGATGATACAGTCGGAGGGCCTGACTGGAGCAGACTTGCTGGCCGCCTTCGTGGCGCGCCGAGTTCTCCCTCTTCAGGGCCGCCCTCATCTGATCTGCCGGATGGCGGCAGCCGAGACCCAAATGCTGTGCTCCAAGGACATGCCCACACGGAGGTGGTGGACACGGTGAACTTCTTGGCGAACTGCGACCTCACGGAGGAATGGCGTTTCGGCAAGGAGCCATACTCGCGCGCCAATCCCCCGCCGATGGTAAGTCGTCTCTTGCTTCTCTGTTTCCTTCCTTAGCCGGATCCGGCTCTTACTTTCCTTGGTCCTTTCTGACTCAGAATCCTCTCATACCGCCCTCGACCGACGCCGGGCTCGCGACTTCGTCCCGACCGGCGGAGAGTGACGCCGACAACCCCGACACAGGCGTGGCGGCGATGGAGGCCGATCTTGAAGGAGGGGAGGGGCCGACTTGTGCCCTTGGCCACTTTTGCAGACTGGCCTGATGATGAAGTCGCCCCCCGCCGCCAGCAGAGGGCCGGCCATCCAGGCGCGAGCTCTTCCGCTGCCTTAGGGGGCCGAGGCGGCGCGAAGAAGCGTCGGGCCGGGCCGAGTCAGCCAGGCGGCCAGGCCAAAAGAATCAGGGGAGCGGCCTCCGCGACCCAGCGCGAAGAAGCGGTCGCGGAGGCTAACCGCTTCCACAAGGAGGTGAAGAAACCACCGCTGGTCTCCGCGTAAGCATCTTTTTATTCTGTCTTGTTTTCTTCTGGTCCGTCTTGCCCGAGTCTTCTCATGTCCCCTTTTTTTTTATCAGGGCTCCCTTCACTTTGGAGAGGGTCGCCGCCGCCTCCGTCATGGGGTCGGCGGAGACGTCCGCCAGCAGTCGGCGGGTTGACCCTGCGGCCGCCCTCCGGGAGGCAACAGAGCAGAACGCGCAGGAGAAGCGCGACGAGGAGGCGGCCGCCCGTCGAGAGAAGGCGGCGGCCGAGAAGGCGGTCGAAGCCGCAGCAGCAACAAGAAGGCAAGCCGAGGAGGCCGCATGCCTTCAATCGGCGCTGCTCGTCACTCCGTTGAGCTCAGTGCCACCACCGCCAGAGTTCACGGGGCAGTCGGGGGGAATCGGTGGTGAGGTCCCCGTCGCAGGGAGGGATGGCGGCGAGGTCTCTTCGCCCGAACGCAGCCGCCACCTCCGCCGCCTCCACCATGATCGAGGTCGCCTTGAGGCAAACAGTGGCGGACCCACCCATTACCGCCGACCGATGGCAAGCCGTGGCGTGGCTGCTTCTTCAAGTCGCCTCGCCAGCGGTGGCGCCCTCTTGAGAAAGCGGACTCGGCGCGCCAGCCCCTTGAGACCGGGCGCCGCCAGCTCGGCCATCCCGGCGCTTAAAGCGACAAGCGGCAGCGCTGCTTTGGAGTGGGTGCGAGGAGGCGGCACGGGCCTGCTGAACACGGCGCTCCTGGACGTCCAAGCGAAGCTGCAGGCCAAAGGCGCCGCCCTCCAGAACCTTTCCAAGGCACACCTAGCGTCGCGATCCGCCGTGCGGGTATGTTTTATTTCTGAATTTTCTTTTGAACTTCTCTGTGGGGGCGCGCCAGCGCATCCACTGGGTGTAGTCCCCGAGTTTGAATTCAATTTGACGACGGCCCGGAACTTTATTTGCTACTTCAAGTCTTTATCTCATGTCTGGAATCCTTGTTACAGAATATCACAACCTCAGCTACCGCCTTCAACCGCAACGTTGAAGAGCTGAACAAGCGGGCTCTTGACCTGGCGAGGAGCCGAGGTGAGTTTTCTTCTTCGCGCGCTTGCGCACCAGCTGTAATCCCGAGATTCGGGCGATCTTGTGATCGGGCCGGAACTTCTGGCGACCTTCTTAACTAACGACTTGGCGTCCTTCTTCTTTTATTCTTCAGAATCCAACGCCGCTCTCACGGAGCAGCTGGCACGGCCGAGACCGCCTTGCGCCAAAGAGGAGTAGTCACGGCAAACTTCGCCGCATGAAGCGACCTGCTGGCCATGTAGTGGCGGAGCAGAGGGAGCTGCTCAAGGCGGCGCGGGCCGAGGCGGAGAAGAAAGAGGCCGCCCTCCTGGCCGAATTTGAGGGCGAGCGCTCCGCCTGGACCGACAGAGAGGCGCAGCTGACCACCGGCTTCCATGAAATCGAAGATATCGTCGATGGTAAGTTTGCTTTTACTTTCTCTTTTGGGTTGCCGACTATGGGTTAAGCCGACTCCTGTTTTTTCTAACTTGCTTTTTCTTCTTCTTGGCAGACTTCTTCCCTGGTCATACACAGGCGGCCAATCAGGCCATCGAGGATGAACGCGAGGCGCGGAGGGCGGGTGGTGCCGAGATCGCAGCCAACGCCCCCGGACCCTTGACGAGCAGCTCTTGAGCATTGAGGCTCGTCTGCGGCCGGCACATCGGATGTTGCGCCGTCTTCAGCGTGTCGGGGCCCAGGCGATTGCTGCCCTGTGGCCGGACATGCCGATTCTGCGCACTCCCAGCCGGACCGCCGACTGGCTGGAGGTCGCGGCTGGGCGTCTTGAGGCTTGGAAGGGCTCCGCGGCTCGGCCGGAGCTTCGCCGAGCCACAGAGTTAAATCAAGGCATGCTATCCTCGGCTCGACACTGACCGGCTGGCAGCGTTCGGTCGAAGCCCAGCGGAGCTGCAAGCCGGAGGGCGCCCTCGTCGGCGTCTTGGCGGCGATCGCCGACTATCTGAACACCAGTGTCTTCGTCTGGAAGCGGGCTGAAGATGGTGGGGGCGCCGCGGAGTGGTTCGAGATGAACCCGGACTCTGGCGAGGACTCGGCGGAGGTGATCGACTCCAGCACCAAGGATGAAGACGAGGTGGAGGACGGAGACGGCATGGAGGCGTCGAAGGCGGGCGGCCAGCCTCGGCTCGACCAGCGCCTCCGGCACGAAGTCGCGCCCATCTCCCCGAGCCAGCCAGCTGCCGGGGACGATCAAACCGAGACTGCCCAGTAGCCCGGCCGCCCGGCCGGTGACACACTGCCGCCGCCTCCGGCCTTCCAACCCCATCCATTGCTTCTTAGACGCTGCCTTGTCTTTATTTTATCTGCTTGTTAGTCTCTCGAAAGAACTTTGTTAATTCGCACAATTCCACCCGCGGGGTGTATTCTGAACCTCTGTTCGAAGATCCGGCCAAGGGCCTAAGTTTGTGTAAATATTATTCTAATTTCATGTTTCCTTGCTTAGTGTTCTTGTGGCTTTTCCCTTGCCGCCTTCCCTTAGATGCCGCCTTGCCCGTCGGGCAACCGCTCTGCGGATTGCCGTCTGGGCCGAGTGCTTGGCTACTTTGAGAAGGCAAGTACTTGGCCATTTCAGAGTCGTTTAAGCAAGTTGGGTAGAAAACGGCAAGCCGGCTTCTTAAGAGTAGGTTTCACGAAACGGGCTGGGGGCCGATTTAAACTATGTTTATGCTTTGGGTCCTTAGCCATTTTTTCGTGTGGGCGCCCGCTCTACCTCACTCCTGCCCGCCAAACAGTCACTCTGCGAGCTGCGGCTTCCGACAGGAGACGGCTTGGGCACCGCACGCTACTTGTCTGACTTCAAGAAGCACTTCATAGTTCAAAGGCGGCGAGTCCCCGGGCCGACTAGTCGAGCCCGGTGCCAAACAGCATAATCAAGGGGTAACACACTCAAAGGCATAATTCTTATCATACAGATAACAAAAGAGGGCAGTCCCCGAGCTCGTCTCGGGGGGCTCGGAGTCTTGGTATTTCAAACACAAAAGGGTAGCGTGGTACATACTGCATCAACTGTAAAATCTTCGAAGGAGATTCGCATTCCATAACGCTACGTCTCTTTGCGGAGTCGTCCCTCTTGCGTGCTTTCGGGCTTCGGCGTCGATCGGTAGTAGGAGTCGTTGCCCAGCACTTTCATCGATGATGAACGGTCCTTCCCAAAGGCGCCGACAGCTTGTCTTTGGCGGCTGTTATTTGGATCGGCCCGGAGCACAAGGTCGCCTTCTAGGAATGATCTTGGCTTGACCTTCTTGTTGTAGTAGCGGCGCAGGCTCTGCTGGTAGATGCTGGACCGGCTAAGTGCCAGCAGCCGGCCCTCTTCCAGTAGATCGACGTCGTCTTGACGTGCTTCTTCCGCTTCCTCCTCGGTGTACATGGTGACTCGCGGGGAGTCGAACTCTATATCCGTTGGGATGACGGCTTCGGCACCGTGAAGCGAGGAAGAAGGGTGTGAAGCGATTGACTTGTTTGGAGTCGTCTGAGACTCGGAAGGGCGGTAGCAACTCCTCAAGCCAGCAGCCGGCCGAATGTTCTAGTGGTTCAACCAGACGAGGCTTGATGCCAGACAAGATGAGGCCGTTCGCTCGCTCCACCTGGCCGTTTGACTGCGGATGGGCAACGGACGCTAAGTCCAGTCGGATGCCCTGCGTTGCGCAGAAACGGGCCAGGGCGCCCTTGGCGAAATTTGTGCCATTGTCGGTGATGATGCTGTGTGGTACGCCGTACCGAGTCGTGATGTCGGCTATAAAAGTCACTGCCGTAGGACCGTTGAACTTCTTGATGGGTTTTGCTTCTATCCACTTGGTGAACTTGTCCACCGCGACAAGTAGATGAGTTAGGCCACCTCGTGCCGTCTTGAATGGTCCCACCATGTCGGGCCCCAGACGGTAAAGGGCGAGGCGATGGGGATAGTCTTGAGTCTTTGGCTTTGAAGCGGCTTGGAGCGAACACACGGCACCTTGCATTTTTGAACTAATTCCTTGGCTTCTTCTAGGGCGATCGGCGGAAGAAACTGTGTCGGAAGGCTTTGGCGACGAGTGCTCTGGAGGCTGCATGATGGCCGCACTCGCCCTGATGGATGTCTTCGAGGATTGCTTGGCCTTGCTCTGATTCGACGCAATGCTAGTAGACACCGGTGACGCTGCGCTTGACCAGCTCTCTACTGATTATAGTATAGGCTGCCGCTCGGTGTTGCACTTGCCGAGCCAAGGTTTCATTAGTTGGTAGCTCTCCGCTTACCAAAAACTTCAAGATGGGCTGGGCCCATGAGGGTGCTGCTATTTCTTCGATTGCCAGATCTTGCTACTTGGGCCGGCTGGGCTGGGAGGCGGCGGGTTGGAGTCTACAGCAACTTGCTGCGTTGAAGAAGTCCGGTCCGATTGGCGCAATCCCGGGCCAAATCTTTGGAGTCTTTGCAAAAGGTCGCCCAGATCCCGGGCGGGTTCAAGTCCCGGGCCGGCTTCGGCTGCCGCGTTCTTGGGGGCGTCTTCAAGGATTCTTGTGCCGTCTGCCGAGGCTCTGGAGTCGGATCTGCCTTCTTTAGGGGGAGCCGGCACAAAAATGGAGTCTGACTCTGGTGACGGTTTGACGGATGGCTTGAGAAGGCGCTGAAGGGCGACGCCGGATGGTATTGCCTGTCGGGTGGAACCGATTCTTGCTAGGGCATCTTCTTGGTCGTTGTCGTTCCTTGGTACATGGAGGAATTCGCATCCCTCAAAATATCCACTCAGCTATTGTACCAGAAAGCGGTAGCTCGCCATATTTGCATCTTTGGCGTCCCGATCATTTGGATGACTGTTGGACCACCAAGTCGGAGTCGCCATAGCAGAGGATCTGGCGAATGCCGAGTTCTTTGGCAAGCCGGAGCCCGTGGATGAGCGCCTCGTATTCGGCGACGTTGTTGGAGGCGGTGAAATGGATCTGCAACGCCTACTTGAGATTGTCGCCCTTAGGGGAAGTGAGGACCACGCCGGCTCCCAAGCCGGTGCGCATCTTGGAGCCATCAAAGTGCATCCACCAATGGGTGGAGTCGGGCGACGGCGGCAGATACTGGGTCTCGGCCCAATCGACGAGGAAGTCGGCCAGTGCTTGTGACTTGATGGCGGTGCGGGGCTGGTAAAAGATGGTGTAGGAGGCCAACTCTATGGCCCATTTGGCCACTTGGCCTGAAGCATCTCGGCTTTCGATGATCTCTGCTAGTGGGGCCGTGCAAACCACGGTGATTGAATGCTCTTGAAAGCAAGGCTTCAACTTCTTGGCGGGAAAGTGCACGCCGTAACACATCTTCTGGTAGTGGGGGTAGTTCTGCTTGGAGGTCGACAGTACCTCGCTCAGGTAATATACTGGTCTCTGGATAGGTAGCGCCTTGCATTCCTCCTTGCGTTCAACCACAATAACTATGCTGACTACCCTGCTGGTGGCGGCGATATACAGGAGCATGGGCTCCTTTGGAGTCGGAGCTGCCAGCACTGGGGGACTAGTCAGCATCTTTTCAACTGGAGAAAAGCTTCGTCTGCCTTGGAGTTCCATTCGAAGAAGGTGGTCTTCTTCATAAGCTGGTACAGAGGAAGGGCTTTCTCGCCCGGTGGTGATGAATCGTGATAGGCGTAAGCAGCCGGTGAACTTCGCACATCCGGCGGTCGGTGGGGCACTTCCATTCTCTCAATTGCCTTGATCTTCACGGGTTGCACTCTATGCCACGTTCGGATACCGAAGCCAAGGAGCTGGCGGCTGGTACTCCGAAGATGCATTTCTCAGGTTGAGCTTGATCTGGGGCGGCGCAGGTTTTCAAAGGTCTCTTTGAGGTCTTCCAACAGCGTTCCTCGCTTCTCCGTCTTCACCACCACGTCGTCCACGTAAACGTGGGCGTTTCTGCCAAGCTGCTTGAGGAGGCACTTCTGCATGCAATGCTGAAAGGTGGCACCGGCGTTCCTCAAGCCGAATGTCATGGTCAGGTAGCAGAAGGCTCCAAACGGCATGATGAAGGCGGTCTTCAATCTGTCTGCCGGGTTCAGCTTGATCTGATGATATCCTGAATATGCATCTAAGAAGCTCAACAGCTCGCATCCGGCTTTGGAGTCTATCACCTGATCAATTCTGGGCAGAGTGAACGGGTCCTTGGGGTAGGCTTTGTTGAGGCTTGTGTAGTCAATACACATCCGCCACTGCTTGTTCTTTTTTACTACCAGGACCGGGTTCGCCAACCATTCTGGAAAGAACACTTCCATGATGAAACCGGCTGCAAGGAGCCGGACTATCTCTTCTCCAACAACTCTTCTTTTTTCTTCTGACAGGCGGCGCAAGGGCTGCCTAACGGGCTTCACATCAGGTCGGACATGTAACTTGTGCTCGGCGAAATCCGTCGGTACACCTGGCATGTCTTTGGGGGACCATGCGAAGATGTCCAGATTCTCACGGAGGAAATCGAGGAGCTCGCCTTCCTATTTGCTGTCGAGGATCGCACCTATGAAAGCGTATTTCTCTGGGTGCTCCGGGTCCAAGGGTATCTTCTTGGTCTCTTGGGCCGGCTATAACGAGCCCTCAGCTTCCGACTCCTTGGGGTCGGACGATATCTCCGGCTGCTTGCCGGCCATCGCCACGACCCGATCCAGGAGCCGCTTCTCAGCTGCGATCACCAAGGACTCGGCTAGCCGGCTGCTTTCAGCTGCACAGGCGGACGACTTTCTATAGTCGCCGGCTATGGTCCGAATCCCCTTGGAACTCGACATCTTCATCTTGAGATAGCCGTAGTGGGGGACCGCCATGAACTTGGCCAAAGCAGGTCGGCCAAGCAAGGCATGGTAGGGGCTCTCGAGGTCCACCACTTCGAACCAGACTGGCTCTCGGCGAAAGTGATCCTTGTCCCCAAAGAGGACGTCTATCGTAATCTTGCCAATCTCTGAGCGGGAAAGGCCGGTACAATTCCGTGGAACACAGTCCGACTATCTTTGAAGCTGCCTCTGTTTGATTCCTAGCTTCTCCATCATATCCTTGTACAGGATGTTGATGCTGCTGCCTCCGTCTATCAGTACTCGCGAGAAGCGAGCGGCCCGCCTATCCGTGGCAAGGGTGGCTCCCAAGACCAGGGCGTAGGAGCCCGGATTCGGCATCACCTCTGGGTGATCGGCCGCAGCTCCGGTGATGGGCTTGTCGGACCAAAGGCATGAATTCCGGGCGCTTGATGCTACGGCATTCACCTCTTCTTCTTGCCGCTTCTGCGGCGATCATCACCCTGTTGGTAAACACGACATAGGTGCCGTGCTCTTACAGGTAATCGTCTTGTAATGTCGCCGGCGGACGATCGGCTGCGGGGCGGTGGTGAGGCGGCGGCCCAAAGAAGCGGAGGAGGGGCTAGGCCGTCTCCCTTTGGCGATCTGGTGAGCCAGTGGCACTTCCGGGAGGTGTGATTTGGCAACGCGTGCGCTGTGGAACTTGCGTGGTCCGTCGTAGTGCGCTTTCGTAAGAGAAGGCGGCAACCAGTTGGACTTGCCGCCTTTACGCGCTTGGCGAGGCTGCCCTCCGCTGCTGGTCTTGACTGTCGCCACACCGGCTGTTGGAAGCGGCTGCGCGGGCCTTGCTCTTGTGATCGATTCTGCTTTGCTGCCGGCTGGCGTCGCCATTTGGAGTTCTGGGAGCATGAGGAGCTACTTTGCGGTCGCCGCGACTTTGATCTCCGTCTTCATGGAGGAGTCGGCGTTGGCGTGCTTATCTGCTATGACTAGCAGCTCGTCGAGGGTCTCCGGCTCGTCGCAGCGAGCTTGTGCTTGAGGAGGGTGCCTTCTCTGCACCCGGCGGTGAAGTACTCGATTGCTTGCACCTCGTGCACTCCTTCATGAGGAGTTCCGGAGCTCGCCCAGTAGCATGAGGTAGTTGCGAGTGGACTCGTTGGGGCCTTGCACGCACAGGGACAGCTGCGAGGCTTGGGAGGTCGCTTGTATGTGCTCGTGAAGTTGCGGATGAAGGCCTCGGTGAAGTCGACCCAGCCGTTGATGCTGCGGGGCCTCAAGCTGTTCAACCATGTCCGGGCCGTGCCCTGGAGCATGAGGGGAACATACTTTACGGCAACGCGCTTGTTGCCGTTAAGCTATCTTGACGGCCGTGGAGTAGTCCACCAGCCAGTCCTCCGGCTTCACGCGGGCGGTTTTTTGGGTGTGTCTCGGGGAGTGTGAATCCTCGGGGAAGGGCTCGTCAGCGGATGCGAGGTCCATAACAGGGTGGGCCCAACTCATCTTCTTCTTCTAGCGCCGAGATCGGTGGAGTCGCCGATCCGGTGGCGGGCGTCGTTCTCCCGACTCCCTCTTGGCGGCCAAGGCGGTCGCCGAGAGTCGGATGCTCGACGGGTGGCGGGGAGACTCGCCTTTCTCCGCGGGGAGGAGGAGGCTGATAGTCGTCCCGCCGCTCCACCGCCCTGGGGCGGCCGTCTTCGTCGCGTTCGATGGAGATGTGAGTCCGGCTATGGCTGACAGCCGGATCCTGGTTCTTTCTTCCGTGGACGCCGCCAGTCGGCGTCCGAGATGTCGCGCCTTGATCTCGGCGAGGAGGCAAGTTGTCGTGTTGTCGTTGTGGCGCCTCCGTGCGGCGGCCGGGCCGTCTTCTTGGCGGCAGCGTCGTGGAGCTGCTGGACTCGCTCCGTCATCAGGCGGCGCTCCTCGCCCTCGAAGTTATCCAGCTCGTCCGCCGCCGCCTGGGCAGCGCGAATTTTCTCCGCTGGCGTGGCGTACACAGGGCGACCGGCCCCAAACAGACTGGCGAGGGCCGCGCCGTGCTGCCAGACCGCGCCTAGGCGGCTAGGCCCAGTCGGAGCCGGCGAGCCGCCCACAGCGCGATCCATCTCGCGCTGATAGGCTTCCGACAAGCGTCTCATGCTTGCCAGCTTCTGTGCGCCCTCGAGGAGCTGAAGGCGGCGCGCCTCCAGCGTTTCGGCATCGGCGTCCTCCGGAATGGAGGCGGTCAGGTCTTGCAGAACAGTGTCGAGAGGGTCACGAGCCCCCGCGCCGGAGGGCTCGCCGTGGCGATGGCGACGAGTACGTGGCGGTGCTCCGCCGCTCTCCGCGCAAGGGAGAGGCTCGTCGTAGATCACCACCTTGGTGGGGAACGCGTCGAGCGACGCGGTGTCGGAATCGACCAGCATCGGGTCGGCGGCAGGCTCGCCGTCGACGTGGAGCTGCTCGAGGAGGCCCGCGAGGAGTATTTCGGGGCCGTCCGTGCCTGCGTCGTACGCAGGCTCGTCGGAGAGGTGAACCTCGCCGACAAGTTCGGCGAGGCAACTCGCCGCGAACAACCTCAGGCCGTGCAGCGCGTCGGTATAAACTCCATCTGGCGTGCGGGCTGGCTGCGCTTCGCCCGAGGAAAAGGGTTCCCGTCGAGGCGAGTCTCGAGACGACGGTGCACCAGGCCCCACGGTGGGCGCCAAATGTCGGGTGTTGGGTGCGACATATGCCAAAGGATGGCTTATCATGGAGGCGAGTAGAACGTCGCTGGTGCACAGAAGCAGGATGAGGCGAAGACATGCACACCGGCGAATCTTACCCAGCTTCAGGGATCTCCGAGGAGATAACACCCCTATTGCTGCTCTGCGGGGTCTTCGCATGATCACTATGGCAAAGTGGGAACAAGAGGCTCCTTGAGCTGTTCGGGGTGAGGAAGGAGAAGGGCACGGCTTGCTCTTCCCTCCCTCTATGTGTGTGTCTAAAACTACTAGCTTCCCACCCTTTGCATGGGTGCCCGGGGGGGTTTATATAGGTCTACCCCCCGGGGGTACAACGGTAATCCCGGTGGGTGTGGGTCCAAGCCGTCGATCTCTAAGTCGCCGTCTTCTCCGCCGACTCACAGGGCCCGCCGACTAGTGGGCCCGCGTGACAGCATGGGGCCGACAGCCCTTGTCCGCCGCGGGCGGGTCTTGCTGGCTGCAGATTACTGTAACCGTGCTTCTAATGACGCGAGCTTGGTCATGGGGTTATGGCAACAGTGCCGCCGCCTGGCGGGCGATCACTGTCGCCATTCCCTATCTTGTCTGGTTAATGGCGCGTGGATCCCGCGGGAGGAGCCGACCGACTCCCGAAGGCCGACTCCATCGGATCCGTCTTTGGGGTGCTCTCGCCGTCTTCGGTACTCCCGCCGATAGGCGGGTCCCGCCGTCTTCGGGTCGTACAGACAGGCCATCGTGGGTACATGATTCTGCCCACGGTTCTGATGTCAGGGCCGGCATGGCAACAGTGCTGCGCCGGATGGAGATCTCCGTCGATACGGCGCCCTGTAGCCATACCTGCCCTTTATGGACTGTGCGGGGATGGGCCGCGAGGCGGCTCCACCCCATAGTCGCCCAGGCGTGAGGTGGTGAGGGTCGCGGGCCGGCTCCTTGTAGCCGGCCTCGCTGGAGGTCGCTGGCTTGGAGTCGGCTTGTCCTGAAGGCGGCCTCTGGGACTCGGCCCAGAGGTGTAGTCGGCGAATCTGTTGCCGACTATCTGAAGGCGGCTCTTTGTCTTGGGGTCTTGAGGGGCGCAGTTTGCCCTGATGTTTTGAAAGGCTCAGGGGCTCGGGTCTGCCTACCCGTAGTCCATTACTCCAACACATATATCTATGTACCATGGTCACTTTGTGGTCTATGTCATTCTAGTTTTTGTTGCCAAATCAAGATAGAGACACAGTTCAAATAATATTTGTTCAAGACAAAGCAGAATAGACAGAATATAAGTGTAAGAAACTATAGAGCAATAACAACACCTGTAATGTGCATGACATGAGAACATACTGTTTATTCAATTGAAACTGAAATCAACATGGAGCAAGTTACAACAGCAAACCAGTTAAAGAAACAGGTTTGAAACATACCTGTCTCGCCATTGGAGTTTCAGTTCCATCCTTCAAATTTGAAAATAGTTGGTATGAGTAAATACAGTGATGCAAGAGCAAAGGAGTATGAACCATAGCTACAGAACCTGACCTGAGAACAATTCTTCTTCTCCTTTAAGCGTTGAGTTAGGATTTAGAGTGATGGTCCTCGTGCTTTGGGCACTGCAGTTCCCTTACTAACTGACCGTGTTTGGGTGCTCTGTGGTGGAGACGGTGCAGTGTCAACTGGAACTCGGTTACTATCTGCTGGGGTTGGGGTTAGAAGGGGAGTAGCTGGTTCTCTGTCCAACTGGGTAGGGGTACAATCTGTGAGAGTCTGGGTTATGTGTTGTGGGGCTGGTTCTTGGGCAAGTACAACCATGGTTCTATCTGCATCAACTGGTAGCACTATCTTTTCTGAAGACCGTGGTGTTACTCCCTTAGATACTGCCATCACCCTCTCCAATTCAAATGGCTCATAAACAAGAAAAGTAATTGAATGTACAAACATTGTATGATAAGACAGGTGCAGTGGATAGTGGGTAATAAAAGAGGGCATGAAATAATTCACATTTATGTTGTCTAACCAAACAGGATAGCATGACACAGTTTCACATATATGATGGCTAAATAAATAGGATAGCATGACACAATTTCACGTTATGATGGCTAACTAAAAAAGATGGAAAGACATAGTTCAAAATATGATGACTATGTAAACAGGATGACATGATATAACTATATAATGTGTTTATTAAATAGGTTGGCATGCCATAATTCACATACATGCCGCCTATGGAAACATGATAGCTTGATATAATTCACGGATAGAATGACACGATTCAAAATATGATGACTGTAAACACTAAACAGGATGAGATGATATAACTATACGATGTCTTTATTAAATGAGTTGCCATGCCATAATTTAGATACATGCTGTGTATGTAAACATGATGGCATGATAATTCAAATATATGATTTATATAGTAAGCAAGTAAGAAGATGGCAATCGATATATGATGTAAAAACTAAGCAATGCAAGACAACATGCATGACATAGGTAATATAACCCTGCCAAGTTTGAGCATAGACCTCAGGGGGGAAATAGGACTGGTCATCGGTCTACGAATCCTCCTCCGAGGAGCTCTCTGTAACCGACAAGATGTCTCGCTTGATGGGTAGCATTATGCACTCTGAATACTTTGTTTCGCTCCAGATACTTCCATCACCGCTTCAAATGGCTGATGCATAGGAAGAGTAATTGAATATACAAATGTTGTCGACAAATGGAACACGTAATACAAAAAAATGATAGCATGATATAATTCACATACATGATGATTGGCTAAACAGCATGGCATTGGATAATTCACATATATAATGCCTTTGCAACAAGAAAGCATTGCATAATTCACATATATAATATCTTGCAACAAGATGGCAATGCATAATTCACATATATGGCAATTAGACACTTAACAGATGGCATTCACACAAAGCATATCTAAACTAATCAAATGACATAGTAATGCAAGACACCATACGCACGATATGAGCAACATAACCCTGCCAAGTTAGAGCATACACCTTGGGGGGAATAGGATTGGTCATCTGTCTCTGAATCCTCCTCTGAGGAGCTATCCGTAACCAATGAGATATGCGCTTCGTCAGATAGCATAGTCTGCTCTGAAGACCTTGTTTTCGCTCCAGAATTTTCCATCACCGTGTCAAATGGCTGATGCACACGAAGAGTAGTTGAATGTACTAACATTGTTGTCAAATGTAATACGTAACGAAAAAAAGGATGCCTGACATAATTCACATATAATATGACTGGATAAGCAGGATGGCATTGCAAAATTCACATATATGATGCCTGGCTAAACAAGATGGCGTTGCATAATTCACATAAACAATGAATAAACTAAACATATGGCATTCACACAAAGCATGTCCAAACTAAGAAGATGACATATTTGATGTATAGAGTAAGCAATGCAAGGCACCATAAGCATGATATAACCAACATCAACATGCCAAGTTAGAGCAAACACCTCGGGGGTTAAATAGGAGTGGTCTTCTCCTTCTGAATCCCCCTCAGAACATATATCTTCCTCTCGATTACAATCTGAAATGGGTGGAGGGGGCTGCCTTTGCACCTACAATGGAGCGACGTCTGCATGAAATTTTATTGACATGCAAGGCTCGTCTCTTTTGCTCTACATGTTTAGTTCCATTTTGTACAATAACTAAAATGCATAGGAATAAACATAGTGAGATTATGTAAGGAGTGCATGCAGAAATACAGAGTGATGGTAGCAACCTGTGGATAGACCCAAAACCAATGATAGCAGGCAGATAATGGCTTCAGTTAAAAATACAGATAATGGCTTCTTTACTGTTTGTTTCCCACCCAACATGAAACTCATAGTAGGCACCCAAGATTAACCAGATAGTAGATAGATACTATTGATTGTGGACCCGATATGTACCCCACAACCATTTAAAATCTCAAGTTTGACCATTAGTTTGGAGCTGACTCAGAGTCTAATCGGTGTACAAGACAATAAAGTAGCATGTAATATTAAGTGATGCATAACGTAAGCAGACACGAAAGAGTGCGACCTCTTTGCGGGCCCGTGTAGTCCTTGAGGTCATCTGCTCGATTGATGATGGTAATGCATTTGTCATGGCTGCCAGCGGCGGTGAAGAAGATCTGAGGCGGCGAAAGACAGTCTTGAGGCCGGATCCCTGCTCTGGTGGACCGTTCTGTCATTGGAGCAGCTGAGCTGGGGTGGACGACGGTGCAGCAGGAGCGAGACAAACCACACAAGGTTTTCTTTGACAACTATCTATAAGAGAAGTAATTATGTAAGGGCTCGTTTGAATTGGAGGATTCTAACAACGCAAGGATAGGAAATACACAGTAATAGGATAAGAATGCACGTGCAAAACAGAGAATTAAAAAACACGAGTTTCTGCAATCTGGGTGTTTGGTTCACAAGAATTGGAAGATCACAGGATGCAAAGAAGCATGGTGAGATTAAGTCAAACCACAAGAAAATGTACGGTTATAATGCTATTATGCTACTATCTCTTAGTCTTGTGCTACATGAATAGGAATTTGAAAAGGAGGACAAGTGGATATTAAAATTCCTACGGTTTTTCTTTCAAGGAGACACTAAAGGAACAAATCCTACAGTTTTCCTTTCCTCCATTCCTTGGAACCAAATGCATGAATAGTAGTACTATTGGAAAAGTTCCAATTCCTAAGTTTTTCCTTCACTTTTCCTTTCAAGCACTGGCGATTCTAGCAGGCAGGCTTGAGCAAGGAAAAGCCTACACTCAAAAATGTTTTTGTTCTACTTCTACTACTTTGGACCCAGGCCACTACCCTACTAGCTCAACTCCCAAGCCCATCGACAAATGCACAGCTCAAACGCGCAGAGATAAATAATGATGGCGTTCAAGAGAGTCCATCACGGATAGCTAAGTTTCCTGGTACCTCACTTCTTGTCATATAGTAGGAGAAACTAATCGTATTTCATGTTACTGTGTGTGCTCAGTGGACAATATATATAACATGTAGAGTAAAAAAGAGATGCAACAAGTGTACAACCTCTTTGGCGAAGCCATGTCGATCTCAGCGTGATTGGGTTGGTCGGTGAGGATGATCCGGCTGACTTGGCTGTCGGAGGAGGGGAAGAAGATCTTAGGCATCTTGAGATGGAGCCCGGGGTACTGCTCCGCTGTGATGGAGGGTTTCGTCGTTGGAGCAGCTCCGGTGAGTTGTACAACGCCGAGGCTGAAGCAGGACATGAGAGACAATGTTAACCTGAGTGGAATTCTAATAGCATCTCCAATAGATGACGTAAAATACATAACCACAAAGTGCTAGATGTAAAATACATCAGCCGCTCATCTTTGAACTTAACTGTCAAAACTGAATTTAACTGTCAAAACTAAACTTAACTGTCGAAACTGAATTTTGTTGTCGAAACTGAACGCACCAGTACAGAAAAGCACTAGCACCAGCAGCAGCGCGTTCGAGAGCCGGGGCAGCTGGTCGTGTAGCAGCATCAGGTGAGGCTACACGTCAGTCGACTAACTTTTTCATCTGTGGTCAGTCGATTTTCCAGCCATTGGATATGAAATTAAGGGCCTGCAGTTCATCTTCAACCTCCACCCCCCTGATCCGCCAGCCACCAACGGCTAAACAGCCGCCCCCCACTGCCCGCGGCCGACGGTACGCCATCCTGCCCGCTCCGAAACCACTCCCCACTGCCGGTCCGCCGCCGCCCTGGCCATCCCTCTAGCCCCCCCGTCCCGTGCCAAGCTTTTTCTCCAGCGATCCCCATGCCATTACCCCACCACCGCCAGCGACCACTGCCCCCACCCTAAACCCTAAGATATATAATGGGGTACCGCTCTGTGAGCCCCCCCTCCCAGCTGTTGGTTCTTCCTTAACTCCGTGAGCCCCCCCTTGAAAATCGATCGACCCAAAAGTCGATTCAGTCAATCAAGTGTAGCTAAATCGAACAACATCGCAAGCAAGAGCAAGAGTGAGAGCAGCAGCCCGAGCAAGAGCAAGAGCAATAGCAAGAGCAGACCAAGCAGGGGACCGAGAGCAAGAGCAGAGCAGCAGCGTGAGCGAGAGCTAAAGCAGCAGCAACACCTACTGATGTGGACGTCACCGCTGAGGGAGCGACGCCGTGGAGGAAGTGGCCGGCGACGCTGCCGTGGATGGAGTTGCGCCTTGTCGGCTCGGTACCGAGCGCCAACAGCACCCTGAGATTGAATCAAGAAGAAAATGCGGCGATTAGTGTACAACCTCTTTGGTGGCGCCGATTAGGCCTTAGCTTCATCTGAGGAAACGGTGATGATGATGCTCTTCCGGTGGTGCAGGTGAAGACGGCGATGTGGGAATGGAGGTGGCGCGAAAGACAAGGGGAACATCGGGGCAACTCCTTGGAGGTGGAGGACAGGGTGGCTGAACCGGCGGGACAACGAGATCGATGACGGATCCTCATCCGGTACGGTGGATGAGGGACGTCGAGGTGTTGCTGTGGATGACATCATCGGGGAAGAGGCTCCGGCTGGGTGGCGGACGGAGGAGGGTGTGGGGCTTCGCGGGTTTTCGCAACCTCGGTGTACGAATGGGTGGGCAGATGGGATGGGAGTGGGGAACCATGGCTTAGGGGCGCTTTGTCCGAAATGTGGGGTAAGTTACGAAAGTACCCCCACCGATTTGACCTCGGTTCTTTCGGTTAAGGGGTATCATGGGCATTCCGTGTGTCGGGATTTCACAGGAGGTGGGAGTTTTCGCGCACGTTGTAATTCTGGAATAGCAAGGCGCGGGTTGAGATGGAGGGAGTTGTTGGAGCACAACGAGACAAAGATATATCTTAAATATTTCGGGGTAACAAGGCGCGGGCTGAAATTTCCGGACAAGCCTAACGTGTGCTGTACCAAATCAATTCGCACTTCCGTCGATGAAAAAACAAAAAGAAATCAATTCACAGCACACAAGAGAGTCTAGTCCCGTGTACTGTACCAAATCAATTCACACTACAAATGTCATTCAAAACATTGAATTCATGTTATGTTCAATTACAATATTTCGCTACGTGTATAATGCATGCAACCTGCTACTCAAATGAACGTTTTAGTGCATTCCAAACGTATATACTACCGCTTCAATATGAACTAAATTTAAATTTATTTCTCTATTTGAATAAGGTCTACAATAATGATTGTTGTGAAGTCAAACCATTTGGATTCGTTTCTCTATTTTAATAAGATCTACAATCATCATTATTGTCAAGTTAAACCATCGTTTGTGTATTATCTTCACAGCACACCACATGATTACTCTCGAGTTAGATATGAACTATGTGTACTATATCAACTCGAACTGGATTTTTTGAATCCACTTTATGTTGTTTTCAAATGACAGTACATTACAAGATCTAGCTAGATCTTCCTAATCTAAACCATGTCTCATATGTATAATGTGTTTATCACATAATGTATGGTGCCCCGCCCCCTACGCCTACAAGTATTTAGATGTGAGTTGCAAACACCACACATTACCACAAATTGAAATAAAATGTGAGATTGTTTGATATATAGTATTGTTTAGATTGTTCTATATTTAGTTGTAAGCTGCAAACGCCACACATTATCACAAATTCAAATAAAATGTGAGATTGTCCGATGTATAGTATGGTTTAGATTGTTCAATATTTAGCTGTGAGTTGCAAAGCATACATGCATTATCACATTATGGTATAACATGTGCAAAACCACAACACGCGTATCACCGCTTATATTCATGCATGCATATGTTTATAACACTATGATCTCCTATTCAAATATATGAATCCACTTTCATATCAAATTATGATCTTTGTTAGTCTCTTACACCCACACAATCCTCTAACCTTTGTACCTAGCACTAACTTTCTCTCGTGCACGCACACCGGCACACGCCCTCCTCGCCTTCCCCCTTCCTCGGCATTCTATCCATCGCGCACATTCATTTTTTTCTTTAGGTCATTCTCCCACAGTCTCCACAACTCCTTTCCGACACACACTGATCGATAAACCTCTCCAGCGATGTCTGCCTACAGCATACACACGCACCTTCCACCTCCTCTTTTCTGTGTCCATGCCTCATGTCTCTCATACAGTCCCACACACGTGTAAACTCTCACCCCTCTTTTCATTGATCTCACAACCGCACACTCCTCCCCTATCTACCTAGTAGCTCGGCCTCTCGCACCACCTCCTAGCTCCATTCTCTCTGTCTATCCGTCTCGTTGGGCCTTATTTGCTTCTAACAAATGGATGTACACTGACCGATCTCCTCCTATACATATAGCTAGCTAGGTCCTTATAACTCGTTTTTTTCCCACGCGTCGATCGATCTACCTCATTAGTTATGTCTCTCCCTTCCTCTGACAAACAACAATTGATCTACCCATCTAGTTAGGTTTGCTTACCAAACACATGGTTCCCCTTCATCATCCATGCATGCGTCCCGACAGATCTATCACGCACTGGCACACACAGAAACACATCGCCACTCTTAGTGATAATATTGCAGTTCTACCCTCAGTTTGTCTAGTAGGACTTTCCCACCATCTTCGAGAAGAAACTCCATCACCCATCCAGCACTCTACCCCTCTCCCTCTCTCCTCTCTCTCTCTCTCTCTCTCTCTCTCTCTCTCTCTCTCTCTCTCTCTGTCCGAACCTATTTCATGTCCTTCAGTTATGTATGGATGTCGACCGCTCTCCCTCAAGACATAACTGGGTCTCTCCTTCTCAACACATATACGAGTCGTTCTACCTCTCTAGTTAGGCCTCTGCCTCCCCCCTCCCCCCCCCACACACACCAATACATCGAGTTCTCTAGTCATGTCTCCCTGCCACACAACAACTTGCCCTGTGCCCTCTTCCGTTCAAGTTGACCAGTCGCCCTATATCTTTGACTTGCACACACACAATTTCGATGGCTCTCTTCATCGATCTTGCACCCACCCACTTGATCCTCTCTTCGACTGTATCGATATCTATGACCCCTCCTTCTCTTCTCGTGGATCACCACCTCTATATATGATATGGAAAGGCCTCTATTTCACACACATTGCATGCAAAATTTTGTTTGAGATGTCATCGACACATATTCCCACAGATACATTCATGAAATCACCCCCCAAACTAAAGCACTCATGAACGCACACGCCATCTGTCTAGGTTTGTATCTCTCTCACACACACCCATGTAGGTGGGGGACGTGCACAAAGAGAAGAGGTGCACGCACGGCGCATGTACTCCCATCTCATTCCCAACCACACTCGTGCGGGTACACGGTGGAGCTCATTTATGTATGGAAAAGCAGCCCACGTGGTAATTTGACACGTGTACTGGTTGTCCACTTGATGGAGGATCGTCTACCACGGGTGGACAAACAAATTGCGACTTGATGCGTTAGGTTAAAAAAGAGGCAAACCATGTGGGGCCTACCTTAGAGGCAAGGTTCTATACACTCGAGACGCTCTGTACGTATTACTTTTGATGTGTCCCATCAACTCGCAGAACGAGGAGAAGCTTGCTTACTACGCCGTCTTCCCCATCCATGGGCGCGGTGGCTCGCAGGACGAGGTGAAGCTTGCTTACTACTCTACTACTCATTATATATTGGTTTATTGGTCCCCATTGTATATTGTGTCAAATTTTGACTATAGATTGAACTAACAAAACGTTCGTGCATGTTACCAAAAATTATATCATTGAAAACTATGTTGAAATACGAATCCAACGATATAATTTTTGTTGACATGCATTAACATTTTGTTTGCTAAATATTTGGTAGAAGTTTGACACGAACTACAAAGGTGACCTATAAACTAGGACGGAGGTAGTAGTACAACACCTTACGCCCGCTCCCTCACCCACGCGCGCGGTGGCTCTCGGGACGAGGAGAAAATTTTACTACTCCCTCCGTTTACTCATCGTCCCTACCTTAGTTAGAGAGATTATCATATTGTTTGGAATATATGTCCTTTAGTAGATTTCAATATGAAGTACTAGTACATACTCCAAACACCGATGTATATAGACGTATTTTAGAGTGTAGATTCACTCAGTTTGCTCCGTATGTAGTCCATATTTAAATGGATGTAATAGTACGCACTCTCCCTCGCCCCTCGACCCTCGCCCACGTGGTGGACGTGCAGCAATTCATTCGGTCTCATATAGCCAGAACGATATATATTGCAGTACTATTATTGCTCGACTTCCTAAAGAGGCAAAGAGCCAATCGCAAGGTTAATATTTTGGAGATGCCAAGCGCAAGGTTTATAGGGGAACGAGTAGTAGGTGCCGTGTCATTTATAAATAAAGTTTTTTTTCTTCAGTGGCACATACGCAATATAAATAGGTTCATATGGAGAGAAAAGGAAACCGCTCCACTATATACATAGGCAGGACGAGCCTACACGGTTGCTTGCTGGGGTTGCTCTCTTCACACTCTCTCGCACAAAACGACTGTGGCCACATCTCTAACATCCCGACGGATCACGTCCGCTGGGGGAAGGGGTGGATGCTTAGTGTAGATGCGGTCGCCGTCGCCGACGGCGAAAACCCACTGTCGGCACGTCCCGATCAGGGGTCCCCGCCGTTCTCTCTCACAAAGCCGGTGAGGTTGCCTTCGTCCCTTGCTCACTGCCACGACGTGGGCAGTTGCCGCCTCCCGCCGCCCTCCTCTAGGTTGAGCTACATCCTAACATCCCTTAGGTACAACTCCTTTTACAGCCGGCTTGCACCACTGCTCCAGCTGCCCACATCACTCCATGTGGATATTTCTCTACTTCTTTGCCCTTTATACCTCTAATGGCTTCTACGTACTGTATTTGTGATGAGTTTATGTCTCATCAACTAGTCCCAGTAATCTTATTCTAATCATGCATCTTCAATTTCTTTGCCATAGGGATGCTCATCTCGATTTTGGTGAAACTGCACAAAATGATCCGATGGTCAAAGGGTTGCAAACTTCATTTCTTCAGAAGCTCCAACATTGCCAGCAAATTAAAGCCTGGTTAGGGTTTATGGTTCATGGGCTATGGACTGCATGGATCATTTTGTCTTTAGCTGTCTCTGTTCCAAAATAAGTGTCAACTTTAGTAGTAGTACAACTTTGTACTAAAGTTTGCATAAAGTTGAGACACCTATTTTGGAACAGAGGGAGTACATATTGGCTATGACCTGTCAATCATTGAGATGCAATTGCATGCATGTTAGTCTCCTTTGTATTTGATGAAATGTTGCAACGGGCAACCTTGGACGCAAGATACATGAAACAGAAGCTAGAAGCTTCATAGAATTGTACAAATTTATCTAGCTCATAAATTACAGTACGTACTATACTAGTAGTACTATGTAAAGAGTTAGATGTCGCACGGTGTCCAGAAAATATGGTGCATCATCTCTTTTTGGGCTGTCCATTTGTTCAACAACGCTGGGACTTCATTTGTCCCACAAGAGCTCCAAACCTATCTGTATTAGAAGCATTCGAGGACCTCAAAGATAAGATAAGATACCCATTTTACATGGATATAATCATTCTTGGAGCTTGGGCCATTTGGATCACCAGAAACAATAAAATCTTTGAGAATATTGCACCTTCTTTCCAAGGGTGGAAGTTCATTTTTCTGGAGGAACTGAAGCTTCTCAAAAATAGGACGAGGAAGAAGCATGAGAGGCAATTCTCAGTTTGGCTTGATGGCCTGTTGTAATTTTTTCTTCTTAGGCTTTTTAGCCGTTTAGCTTCTTTCTCTCTCTTTTTTTAGTTGTTTAGTCTTTTTAGGTCTTTAGCCTTTTTTTGTTTCTTGGGCTTATCTCAAGCCTTTTAGACTGATTTGTTGTTCTGCTTTATTTTAATAAAAATTGCAGTGGGGTTTTACCCGACTGTTTATAGTCAAAAAAAATAATGTGAGGTGGGCAATGTAATCACTGAGCATGCGTGTTTTCACTGCCGTCGCACTCCTCCGCTGTATGAATGGAGAAAATTGTAATCTAGTAGTACCTCCTTTGCCGAAAGCGTGGGACATCCAGCAGTCCTACCACCTCAGTAATAATGACCAATGAGCCGTCAAATCACATAGACCCAGCAGTAAGTTGGACGGACGAAGCAACCGTCACTCTTGAATCCGCTTCTCTCTTCAATGCAGGCGCTAGTGAGAGGTCGCGTCTGCTTTGCCCGGGCATGCATGCGGCACCGATTCTTTGGGCGGTCTTGACCGTTCAGTGCGGGAAGCCTTGGGTGATGGAGGGGCTTTGGGTGGGCCAGACTGGTCAGGAGCGGGTGTGGCAGCCTGGCCCGACCGGATGTTTGAAAGAGGATGCACTGACTCTCGCGACTAAATCATACACTACACACCATCTCTGTAGGAGTAGGTCGATGTGTCGCTCTCTCTAACACACACATGCTATTAAACACACACGCACACGCACACACAGGTTCATAGAATAGGAATATCGCGCGAGTTACTTAGGGAGCATTTGGATCCTTAGCAAGAACAGTTTATAGCCTAGCCGGGCAAGGTTAGGCGTTTGGAACTGTTAGACTACCCACAGTGGAAGTAACATAGGTGGTAACATCACACTTATATAAGCAAAATAGATGACGTGGCATGTAATTAATGAAGAAAGAGAGGGATGTGGTAACATAGCTAGTTACTATAACATCACACATACTCCCTCCGTCCCAAAGTTCTTGTCTTAGATTTGCTTAGATACGGATGTATCTAATACTAAAACGTGACATGATACATCCGTATTTAGACAAATCTAAGACAAGAATTTTGGGACGAGGGGAGTATCAAGAAAAGATGAGTCTACAACCTAATAAATGAAGTGATGCATCACACAACACATCTGTTACAACCCACTGTGGAGGTAGTAACATAGACTAGTAACATATGCATGTTACTACTCTAAGTTACTCCCCATTGTGACTAGTCTTAAATTATGTTAGCTTTTGTGGGCCAGTTAGCTTGGGTGGGCTAGAAAAACCTTGCTAGCTCAGGAGAGCCAGATCAGCTCGCTTCCGATGGTGAACTTCGCGTACTAGTTTATTGGTCCCCATTGTATTTCGTGTCAACTTTAACCATAGATTGAACTAATAAAATTTTCATGCATGTCACAAAAAATTATATCATTGAAAACTATGTTCAAATACGAATCCAACGATATAATTTTTGTTGACATGCATTAACATTTTGTTAGTTAAATCTTTGGTCAAAATTTGGCACAAACTACAAAGGGGACCTATAAACCAGGACGAAGGTACTAGTAGTAACATAGACTAGTAACATATGCATGTTACTAGTCCAAGTTACTCACCACTATGACATGCCTAAGCAATGTAACCAAACGCTTACTCTGCCTTGTTATCTCCCCCGGAAACCCAATGCATGGAGCGCAACTACGCGTTGATCAGTCAAGAAATCAAAGTCGCCTTGCATGCGAGTTGATACGTGGCCCTACATGGTAGCTAAAACGACATCTCTTAGTTGTTGGGATTAATTGTTGCGTTTAGAGACAGAAATCAGGGCTTTGACTGGAGGAAGGACCAATCATGTTTCTCCTTCTCCTCCAATCTGCTTGCACCTTGGTCCCACTGCACCTTCTAACGTGACTGATTACACCTAGACGGAGAGAGTAGTATGAGATACGGTGGCACACTGACTTAGATCGAATACAAGTTCCCAAAATTGTGTGCATGTTATAATAAGGATTTACTTAAAATAGTACGTGAGCGAACAGAGGGATCAATTGGACAGTGTTCACGAGCAGTAGCGAGATGTGTGAGGTAAGATACACTGCTGGCGCTTTTAATTTTTCTTATTAATTTGTTTGTTTCACCCTCTAACTGGTGGGACCTAACATACTACATGGAGAGAGGTAAGGTGACTAAGGCTGCATTATTTCTGTACTACCGACACTGTTTAAATCCCAAAAGACCTTACCAACAAAGCCGCATGACACGATTATGATTTAAATCCCAATGACTCGCACGCAAAAAAAACACGGCATGCTTGTCACACAAATGCAGGAATGTATAAAAGGTTATTTTCCTCTTGTTGAACATACGGGAGGGTGGTGTAGCTGGTTAGCCTGTTCGCTCATCAAACTTGAGGTCTCGGCTTGGATAACTACACTTGAGCATAATTTTGTTTTTGTTCGACTTCTTTCTTCCACCCAATGATAGGTAGGCCCCGCATGACAGAGAGAGAAAGTGATCTTGGGCAGTGCCAGGAGGATTATTTGACTGGTCAAAATGGATTGATACGGAGCTATACGATCTCGTAGTGACCGTATAATCACATCATCACGTATACGATGCAACCTCGGTGCTTGTTTTCTAGGATTTGCACTCTTCACACTCTCCCACCAGTATATATATACACGCTGGAGCCTCAGCGCTTGTAGTTGCTCTCTTCACACTCTCCAGATCTAAACAAGACTTCGTTGGCCTCTCTCTCTCTCCCCTCATTGTTGGTCAAAGAGCCAGCAGGATCCATCCGTCGAGAAGGGAAGGAGGCTTAACGCTGTCACCGTCAGCGAGGGAGGGAATCCACCATCGATGTAGCTATTCTCTTTCACCTAGCGGCGGTGCGGGAGGGCCTCCGATCCCTTCTTCCTCGCCGCTGTATGTAGTGTGGGCCGAACGGCCTCCGGTCGCCCACCGAACCACAGCCCAAGAACCTTAAGGTATAATTTACTTATTCCACATGCATTGCTCTAGCTGCATTTGGGCTTTTTCCGCTTCTGCACTCGAACCTAGGTGTTGGATCAAACAGGAAAGTAGTGGGGAAAGTTGTATAGCATGAATCTAGGACGTGTTTCAAAGAGGAAAGGAACGGGGAAAGTAGTGGGGAAAAGTTGTATAGAATGAATCTAGGACGTGGTTGAAACAGGAAAGGAAGGGGGGAAAGTAGTGGGGAAAGTTGTATAGCATGAATCTAAGACGTGGTTCAAAGAGGAAAGGAATGGGGGAACGTAGTGGGGAAAGTTGTATAGCATGAATCTATGACGTGGTTCAAAGAGGAAAGGAAGGGGGAAAGTACTAGTACAGACTGGCTATCCAGCACCTACCTTGGTCGAAAAGGGAAAACAATGACAAACGCAGTACGCACATCTGTAACGAACTGATCTTTTTGTTTTGGGGGACAAGGCTGTAGAGTTTGAGCATGACTAGATTTGCTGTGCTCACATAGGGAAAGGTGTCTAAAGATAACAAAACTGGGACCAACACAAATATGCTCCTTGGTTGTTTGTTCTTTGTTGGAACAGGCTGTGTATCACCCCTACATACATCGGTAGATGCACATGGTGGTGGTGCGTCCACTGTTCCGTGCAACTCTTTAGCTGTTGTTAATCTAAGGCCCCGTTTGGTTAAAAAGTCCCTAGTCCCTACCTGCTTGGTTCCAGGGACTAAACATGGACTAGAGGTTATTAAATAACATGCTAAAAGACCATGTTACCCCTAGTAATGAACTAATAGAGACAAGGTGCGATCTTGAGGCGAGGGGCAACTGTTGGAAAAAGTCCCAAAAAGACTCTCCCTCAGGGTCTTCTTTCTTTAGTCCCAAATGCCCACTTTTAGTCCCTAAAAGTCCCCCCTGTTTGGTTTAGATGGGACTGACATGGACTTTTTTTAGTACCTACACCAAAAAGTCCCTATAAACAAACACCCTCTAATAATGCCGCTGGAAAATTGATGCAATGCCACAGTTAAAAGAAAATTACATGTTTAACAAATTTTATTGTTAATATAATCTCTCTGTTAATATTAATCAATTCCACCATTTGAGAAATGCTACGGTCTTGCTTTCTTTCCCATTTAGACACGTTAGATGCTTCTTTTTGTTGGCTTCTGTGTCATCCACCGTTATTGACCATTAGTTGTTTCCTACGCACCTCTGTGTAAACAGGGATATCTACTTCACCTCGTTGCTATTGTGACCTTTTATTGCACTGCACAAAACACTTTTGTTTTAAGAGTGTTTTGTACAGTTCAACCAAAATGTCACACCGACAACGTTGCTTGATTGCTTGATCTTAGTGGAACTGCACAAGAGGAGATCTTACTTCCTATCCGTGTTGGCAAATTTGGTTCAGATCTCCTTCTTGTGAGTTGTTTTAATTCCATGTCATGAGAGGTCAGTACTAGCTTTCTTTCACATGATTGTGCAGTGTGCTTTCATATGTTGTGCTACTTGTAAGGTAATGTTGCTTGATTTTAGTGAACTGCTCAAATGGAGACAAGACTTCCAGTCTGTACGTGCACCGTAATATCCCATTGAAAAGATAAGGATATTTCATAAATGTTGGCTTGTATTTTGCCACTTTCATCAGAAAATTAATGTCGTTGTTTAGTGCTATACTTGTGCTCCCTAATTGACATGCCAAATCTTACATTGAAGGTGAAGCTTGTTTGTTATGGAACCAAGTGATGAAGGGGAAGAACAAGCGGAAGAAAAACAAAAATCAACTCCCCGTGTTGTAATGAAGCACTGGAACTGTGATGACACAAGTAATGATATAGTTTTGCATCTTAACTTATTGCTATGGCTGGAACGAGCAATTGTTTTGCCACTGATTTGATGCCAATCTTTAATGTAATATGTAATTATATCTACTTGTGCAAACAGGGATCTTCTTTGAAGATACCATATATTTTAGTGGAACTGCACAAGAAGATGTTGGAAACATTAAACTAATCAAGGAGTATCTGATAAGCATGGCAACCACGGTAGATAACAAATGATGGTTCCTAGAAGTGATTGATCTGTATGCTCTACACAATAAGCCTCTTGACAAAGGTTGGTACTCACCCACGGATTTCATCCATATGATTGAGCTTTGTCATCTCTATTGTTGTTGTGCTATAGTTTAGATACTGTCATGAGAAAGTGGTATTGTCCTTGAAAAGTGCTTCATATGTGTTGTTTTAAATATTTCCTTTCCTTTTTTCCGAGCAAACAGAGATGCTAGCATTTAGTTGTCCTCTTGTCTTTGCACAACAGGATCATCCTCCTCTGAAGAAGAATATGGAGTACGTGAAGTGACTAGTTCCGATTATGCCAGGATGAAGAAGCCCTGTCTATCTTCTTACCAGAAGGAGCAGTTGAACGATGGTTACATTACTCCCCACAATACCAAACTAACTTCAGCTCAGAAGGACTGACATATCTCCATCTTTTTGATGTGATGCGCAAGTACAATGTTGTTCTAGGATTCTTTCCGGTGAGTTCCATTTTTTAAAAGTGTGCTCTACATGGACCATGTGGGTGCCTGTTTAAACTGTCAATTCATAGTACAGTTTGCTTCATACTAATCACTTTTTTTGTATTTCTGCAAACAGGGATGCTCAGCTTGATTTCAATGGGAACTGCACAAAATGTTTATGAATACATCGAATCATTCATTTCCACCACAAGAAAGGAGGTGCCCATATGTTCAAGGCGTTGCAACATATAAGGGCGAAATCATACAAGCTACGCGCGAATTTGGTTGATTTTGCTGGAACTGCACAAAAATAATAGTTGGTTTATTTAGCATGAGGTGCCATGTCAATGTCTGAACTGATGGCAAACCCTTCCCATTCCACAATTGTAGGCATTTGATATTTTGGAATGGGAAAACCTTGTCAAAGTTTTCTCATTGATGTACGCAAAACAACAAGCATTTGACATTTCGGAATGGGAAAACCTTGTCAAAGTTTGCTCATTGATGTACGCAAAACAACAAGCATTTGACATTTTGGAATGGGACAACCTTGTCAAATTTTGCTCATTAATGTTGGCAAGAATACATGCGTTTGATATTTTGGAATGGGACGCCCTTTGCTGTCAGCAGCGTCGATCTATTTTTCTTTATTCTTTAGTTGTGAAGTAAATATTGGCTTTGTCATGTGAATCGCTGATATGCATAATCATCAATTGTTTTGAATGTTCTCTATGAATTGTCAGGCCTGTGTGTTTGATTGCAATGTACAGGAACACTAAAAAGCTGCTCAAACTCTTTGTACTCCGGTCAAAGTAGAGATACTTGGACTGCAGATAAAACTTGTATGTAGACTAAAAAGGACCAGAGGGAGTACATGTGAAACTGCTGCAAATGAGGTGATCACCCTTGGAATAATGCTAGTATGTTTTGTTTTGCATGTTCATCCAATGCCAGTGATACAAGAATTCGAACTAGTCGAACTAAATTCATTCATGCACGGTCGGATTTCATATAAACATGCCGGATTTCATTACATTTCATACATTCTTCAACTATAAAGGGGTGCGCTGGAGGTATAATTAATTAACCGAAGCTACCCACCTGTGTCCGGCTGAGCCGAACAGAAGCTTCTTCTCCAGTGGACTGAGCTTCAGTGACTTAACTGCAGGTGCAGTTGCGTAACTGACATGTGTCCCAGATGCTTGCTAGGCCCACATGTAAGTGAGCCAACTGCACCAGCAGTTAAGTAGAAGCAGCGTCCTTCTCCAGCATAGCTCTCTGACTCCACGTCGCTGCCAAGAAGCTAATCGGCCGTCAATGGTCAACCCGCCTAGCTTGGCTTCAAGCGAAGGGTAGTAGCGGTGGCCTTACTTGGACCCGAGTGGTGGCGACCTACCGTGTTCTACTCTTCCTCATTTTCTGTGTGGCGCGGCCTCGTTGGCAGCAGGGCGGGGCCTCGATGGAGCCGGCGATGTCCTCTGTCTCGTTGCCGGCGGGGCGGCGCCTCGGCGGAGCGGGGGAAATCCCCCCTCGTTGCCGGCAGGGTGGGGCCTCGGCTGAGCCAGCGATGTCCTCTGCCTCGTTGTTGTCGTGGCGGTGCCTCGTCAGAGCCGGCGGTGTCCTCTGCCTCGTTGTTGGCATCACGGGGCCTCAGCAGAGCAGGGCCTCGTCGGCGCCAGTGGAGCAGGGACTCGTTGGAGCTTTCATTGTCCTCTGCCTCGTCCTCGGTCTCGCCAAACAGCACCTCGCCCGCTTCATCGCCCTCTTTGTAGGCGGCCGCAGCCTCCGCCACCCGCATGCGATGCTACCAGCGCTCGAGGCGGCCCTCGCGGGCGGTGCGGTACGAGTCGAGCAGCGCCTCCTGCTTCGCCCGCTCCACGGCGATCTGCTCCTCTGCCTGCAGGTGCTCTTGGAGGAGATGGTGGTTGTAGGCGGCGTCGGCCTGCGCCTCCTGGAACTGCTCCTCAGGCTTCTGCCTCACTGTGTCCATGTATTGGGCACGGGCCTCGCCGATGGTCATGGTGCAATGCACCAGCACGGATGGCGCGGAGGAGGGGGTTGGCGATCATTGACTACCATGTTCTCCATTGGGACGTCGTCGTCCTCCGGCTGCCTGCCGGCCAGGCAGTCGGCAGCAATGGCTGCCATCTCCTTGTGGTCCATCGTCCGCCCATCCCGAAGAGCGCTGGAGCGCGAGGAAGCCATGGTGGGCAGTAGTGGTGTGGACAGGAGAAAGGGAACGAAGGCGGATGACTGCGGCTATGGCCGGCATAGCAGTTTATATAGCAATGGTGGGCGGCGGAGGGACGGACATGTGGCTCCGGAGTAGCCGCCTCGGCAACCGCATATCATTAATGTGGGCGACAGACGAATGGACGACACTTGTGTCGTTTGAAAGCGAATGTCCTTTGCACCGGAAGCGGGCGGGCGACCTTGACCGTTCGGGCGGAAGCGCGCCGCGGGCGAGGGAGGCGGTGCAGGTGGGCGAGCGGTCGGACTTCGTGCTTGGCAGCGGGTCGATCCAGCAGTCGGACATGCTGGCTCGCTAGCGAGCTCACCGAGCTGAGCGACGACAACCAGACAATGGATGTAGCTTCCGACCAGGAGCCGGCGCCACTGTCCAAGCCGGTTCATGCCTTGTTCACCATAGAGCAGGTGCGGCCGCACTTCGACGCCTTAATGGTGGAAGAGCTACCAGCATAGGAGGACCTGTGCTGCAACCTCCGTCTCGTCAACGAGCACCGGTGAACAAGCGAACGACAATGCCGTCGCAGACATGTGGCCCTATGATCCTGGCTTCCCAAATGAGCTGCGGGCGCTATATCAGACCATCCGTAGGGCCCGCGAGGCCCTCTCCGTCGTCCTTCGATTTGCTGCGCTCGCTGTGGCGCCGCTGTCTTGCGTTGTCAACATGGTCAACAGACATGAGGAATGAAGAGATGACTTTACATGGAGAGGATGACAGTGGGGACCCACCAGGGCCACAGCCGCACGTACGCAAGTGCCTCCTTATTATATACTACAACTGTAATTTTGTTTGCTTCCTCCTGGTTTCCTGTCATCATGGTCCCACACCATTGTCATCCTATGTAGTCAATAAATGAGAGAATTGCGCAAGGAGCGGCCGACAGCTGGGACCAAGCAACTTGAGCAGTATTTGTGTTTTTGAGGTGTTAGTGTTGGTGTCAAAACAGGCGGATCTCGGGTAGGGGGTCCCGAACTGTGCGTCTAAGGTCGATGGTAACAAGAGACAGGGGACACGATGTTTACCCAGGTTCGTGCCCTCTCTATGGAGGTAATACCCTACTTCCTGCTTGATTGATCTTCATGAATATGAGTATTACAAGAGTTGATCTACCGCGAGATCGTAATTGCTAAACCCTAGAAGCCTAGCATGTATGGCTATGCTAATGAATATCTCTCCTTTCCGGACTAGGTCCTCCGGTTTATATAGACACCGGGGAGATGTAGGGTTACACAAGGTCGGTTACAGAGAAAGGAATCTACATATCCGGTCACCAAGCTTACCTTCGATGCCAAGGAGAGACCTATCTGGACACGGGTGCAGTCTTCGGTCTTTGTATCTTCATGGGCCACCATGTAACAGCCTGATTTTTGGCCCTTTCTTTTTCTTCTGTTTTTCTGACGTTTTTGCCTGAGATTTCCTTTTTCCGTGGCTATGTGGTCTGGAAACTGAAGAAGATGCCCTCTTCTTTGTTTCCAGAGTGGCTTGTCATTCCCAAATCCTTCCCTAGACCCTGTCATTTTCATCCTAGCCCAAATCCCAATATTCTTTTTATTGGGAATATTCCTTTTCTATTAAAGGAATAACTCAAATTGCCCTAGGTTGTGAAGCAGCCTTTACTTCCAATACTCCTAAAATTCCCAAATAATTCTCATAAATTGTTTGGGTCTTATATTTCTCAAATATGGCAAAATATTTCATCTATCATGTTTATCATCATGCTCAAATAATTCATTTCCTATTCTTCCCTAAATGGCACATTGTGAAGCAAGTGCTATTTTAATTTTCCCAATTGACCTCAAACTCCTTGGACACCTTTTCCTGTCCATATAATTGCCACATGCGAAAATGCAACCTCATTTCCCTAATAATTATTTAATTATGTTTTTCCAAAGTTTCTATCCAGAAAGAAGCTTTGTGAAGGAGGTGCAAGCTAGGCATATCCAAATGAGTTGCCATTTTGCATGATCCCTCATATCATCATATCATAGCCGTCAACCAAAGTAGAGCTCATTTCATGCCTCCATGTGAGCTCAGCTTCAATTCTTTGATTATGTCCAAAATTTCAGTTTGTGAAGCAAGTATATTTTATCTTGCTCCATTTTGGCTGACAATTTTTCTAGGCCTTCTATTATCCATATAACCTGCCTCCACCCATTTTGGCCATGGTTAATCAAGCCATTATTCCTATAGAATTTTTGCAAGATTCTGGTCAGTGAAGATAGTTGTGAAGGAAGTACCATTTTGGTGAATCCAATTGGTATGAAATTTTTATAGCATCTTACTATGACAAAATCATTAGGCCTTGCCAAATTTCAGCTCAAGCTGATGCTTCATGTGAGTGCATCATCCTAATCTAGTTTCTGGACCAGTTTATGTGGTTGTTAAGCAACTACATTAAATCTTGATCCTAATCCTCTCCAAGTTACCAGGGTGCAAGTCCTTCTTACCCTAAACCTACGAGACAACTCCATTGCTTCCAAACTCCGTCCTTTTGATCAGCAGTGTTCATCCAAGTTTACTGCAGTAAACTTTAGAGGTTAATTACTATTCAACCGGAGATCTTTTCACCGAAATACCACAGCAGTTGTAACCTCCCCTGGATGAACTATCAGCAAGACAACGTTTTGGGTGCTGTAGAGCATTGAATGCCTCGGTTCACATGGTGACCACGACAATGGCAAGCCTATGCACGCGATCAGCTGTCGTTGGCCGCGCCCAGGATGGATTCTTGCTCGAGCCCCTCCTCCTCTCATCGCCTCCGCGCGCGTGACCGTGTCCAACGTCTTCCTCTCATCGTCGCCGTTCCCCTAGACCCCTCTCCCACTCCGTCCGCTTCCTCACCGACGCAAGCCGTCGTGCGCCCACGAGAGCACAGTGGCAGTTTGGCTCTGTTCATCGCCGTCGTCATCCTCCCCGTGCTTCGTTGGCCGCCTCTACCCCGTGGGCTCCTCCCAGCATCTCCCCATCGCCTTCCCGTCGAGCCCATGCGTGAGCACACGGGTCCACGGCGCCGGCCGCGTGTCTGCGGCGACGCCAGCGCGGCACGTCCTCGCCCTGGCTATTTAAGGCCACCCGAGCCCCTCCTTTCCTCACCATCGGCCCCCTCTCCTTCACATACCCCGCCATAGCTACTCCCACGAGCTCGAGAAGCTTTTTGTGCTCTCAATCACCACCATGGCCGCCGCCTCTGCTCCGCTCCGATTCCGGTGACCCCAAGCCCATTCTCTCTTCCACCACCTCTAGGAGATCACCCCTCCACCAGAGCCTCTCCCTCCGCTCTTCGTTCATCGCCGGAGTCGCCCTGGCCTCGTCTCCAACTCCGGCCGAACCGCCGTCCGCCACCACGCGAACCCTGCTCGACCCCTTCCTCTCCGGTGTGCGCCACGGGCTCAGATCGACGCGGCTCTCCGTGCTGAGCTCGTCGGTAGGTGGAGCGTCGTCGGAGGCCCTCTGTGGCGCCTGCTAGCGTTGCCCGACGCCGGCGGCCTCCCTGCTTCGTGGGCAGGCGCGAGGAAGAAGAAGACAGAGGCCAGGCGGGCCCCGTCTCCTTCCCCAACCCCACCTGGCAGCCGCATTGACCCCGTCCCCGCCAGGCGCATTGACCCCGTCCCCGCCAGGTCAGATAAGTGGAAACCCATTTCATGTAATACGTTTCCGTTTAGTGAAAGCGTATTTCTATCTTAGTTCAGTGGCAAATGCGTTTCCTTTACAAGATAGCGTATTTTCATTTAACTACGGTTAGAAATACATTTTCTCTCCTGTGAAAGCGTATTTTCTGAGACTGCGCTTTCTGTTTTTTAGCGCAGTGGCCTGTTTGTAGAGTTTATTTTATAGATTAGTCCCTGGATTTTAAACGCTTATATCTTTTTGCTCGAGACTCCGATTGAGGTGAATCCAAAGCTCACTTCTTTGTTTTGTCGAGCCCGTTCCGTTGGTTTCGTTTTCACCATGGTTTGACACTGTGAAAATGACCTTTTCCCCCTTGCACGTAAACAGCCCCTCCGAGAGAGAACTGTTTCCGGCAAATCTTTCCGCGGCTTCACCGCACTTCTGCCCGATGCCTTCTTCACCCCCAGGAAAGCCACAATACCCACTTGCATGATAGTCATGCATTAGCCATGGTTTTCAACTTGAATATGTATTAAATGATTGCTTGTTTAAAAAATGGTTATCGTTGTTTCGGTAATGCTTCTGGGTTAGTGCTTACTTGCTTGCTATGTTGTTATGCACCTGGTTAGCATGCCCTGCTAGTTGCTAGTATTACTTTCATATTGCCATGCTTGATAGTAGTACATGTTGGGTTGGTCATGTTCTTCGGTACATGACTAACGTCGGTCATCGAGTACTATTAATATGCATTGTTCCTTTGCTGTTAGTTGGTTAAGTGTTACATGGTAATGTTATTGATGAGTTCTTGCATGGTATTTATGGTTGATGCTAGTGGTCATGTTATACTATGAGTCGTGTTGCACTTGTAATATTTATGCTCGTCATTATGCCATGTTCAGTTGGAGATCATTCATTGTTGATATGGTGGATAGTTATGTTGCATCTCGTGCTTATGTTGATATCATGATCATGCTTTGTAAATGCATCATGTTATTTTATCATGGCTTAGCATATTGCATTAAAGTTTAACTGGATTAAATTGAACTTGAACAACTGTTGGCTGAGTCATGGTGCCACCATATCGAAACTGACCAGTGCAACCATGCTTACCTTTATGGGACGGTCCTAACTGGGTTTATTATCGTGCCTCTCGCCGGTGCCTCCAACTAGGGAAGGTTATGGGCGTGCGTACCCTGATCAGGTAAGCAGACATAACCTTGTGTGCCCGTTGTTGTTATTTTTATGGATCCGGTCCCCGTGAGGGACGTTTGGCCACGACGGTGATCGTTGTGTCTTTGGTAGACATGGGGCCACCCAGGACTAGCCCAGTTGGGAGTGGGTTGGAGTGGCGGGGAGAGTTTCATGACAATAGATCGGTTTTGTCGGAACACCGTTGGTCCACCCGAATGGGAGTGTGCTACGTCTTGAGCTTGCATTGGTTTTCCCCGAAGAGGAGAGGATGATGCAACAGAGTAGCGTAAGTATTTCCCTCAGTTTTTGAGAACCAAGGTATCAATCCAGTAGGAGGCCACGCGCAAGTCCCTCGTACCTACACAAAGAAAATAACTCCTCGCAACCAACGCGAACAGGGGTTGTCAATCCCTTCACGGTCACTTACGAGAGTGAGATCTCATAGAGATGATAGATAATATTTTTGTTATTTTTGGTATAAAGATGCAAAGTAAAAATAAAAAGCAAAGTAAAGAGCAAAGCAATAATAAAGCGTAGGAAGATTAATATGATGAAAATAGACCCGGGGGCCATAGATTTCACTAGTGGCTTCTCTCAAGAGCATCGGTATTTTACGGCAGGTGAACGAATTACTGTTGAGCAATTGATAGAATTGAGCATAGTTATGAGAGTATCTAGGTATGATCATGTATATAGGCATCACGTCCGAGACAAGTAGACCGACTCCTGCCTGTATCTACTACTATTACTCCACTCATCGACCGCTATCCGGCATGCATCTAGAGTATTAAGTTAATGAAAATAGAGTAACGCCTTAAGAAAGATGACATGATGTAGAGGAATAAATTCATGCAATATGATAAATAACCCATCTTGTTATCCTCGATGGCAACAATACAATACGTGCCTTGCTGCCCCTCATCCTTTGGGAAAGGACACCGCAAGATTGAACCCAAAGCTAAACACTTCTCACATTGCAAGAACTACCAATATAGTTGGCCAAACCAAACAGATAATTCTAAGAGACTTGTAAAGATAACTCAATCATACATAAAAGAATTCAGAAAAGATTCAAATATTGCTCATAGATAATCTTGATCATAAACCCACAATTCATCGGTCTCAACAAACACACCGCAAAAAGAAGATTACATCAAATAGATCTCCACGAGAGAGGGGGAGAACATTGTATTGAGATCCAAAAAGAGAGAAGAAGCCATCTAGCTACTAACTATGGACCCGAAGGTCTGTGGTAAACTACTCACACTTCATCGGAGAGGATATGATGATGATGATGTAGAAGCCCTCCATGGTGGAATCCCCCTCCGGCGGAGCTCCGGAACAGGCCCCAAGATGGGATCTCGTGGATACAGAAAGTTGCAGCGGTGGAATTAGGTTTTTGGCTCAGATCGATCCGACGGCGAAGTGCGTAGGTATATATAGGAGGAAGAAGTATGTCGGTGGAGCCTCGAGGGGCCCATGAGGTAGGCGCGCCTGCAGGCGCGCCCTCCACCCTCGTGGCCGCCTCGGAGCTTTCTTGACGGAGGGTCCAAGTCTCCAGGGTCTTATCCGATGAGAAAATCATGTTCCCGAAGATTTCATTCCGTTTGGACTCCGTTTGATATTCCGTTTCTTCGAAACACTGAAATAGGAAAAAAAATAGCAATTCTGGGCTGGGCCTCTGGTTAATAGGTTAGTCCGAAAAGTAATATAAAAGTGGAAAATAAAGCCCAATATAGTCCAAATCAATAGATAATATAGCATGGAGCAATCAAAAATTATAGATACGTTGGAGACGTATCAGGCATCCCCTAGCTTAATTCCTGCTCGTCCTCGAGTAGGTAAATGATAAAAAGAGAATTTTTTTATGCGGAGTGCTACTTGGCATAATTTCAATGTAATTCTTCTTAATTGTGGTATGAATATTAAGATCCGGAAGATTCAAGATAAAAGTTCATATTGACATAAAAATAATAATACTTCAAGCATACTAACAAAGCAATTATGTCTTCTCAAAATAACATGGCCAAAGAAAGTTATCCCTACAAAATCATATAGTCTGGCTATGCTCTATCTTCACCACACAAAGTATTTAAATCATGCACAACCCCGATGACAACCGCGAGGAGCCACCAGCGCCTCCGGAGCCTCCCGAGGCTCCTGGGCCTGGGGGCTCATGAAGATCTGCTTCCGCAGCGCACGGCGTCCGCTACTTCAGCATCCCTTCATCTCCAACATCACCAGGTGACGTCCTTCGAGTTTCATTTTCAGCTGGGAGCGCCCCCCAGGGCTGCATCATTCCCAGGCCGCGTGGGTCCGTCCCTGCGCATGAATCCCTTTTCGATTCATCTTTCTAGTTTACTTTATTGGGGGCGCCCCTCAGGCTGCATTATCCCCAAGCCACCCGGGCCAGACCCAGTGGCATGTATCCCTCATGCGTTTATTCGGGTCGTGCGTTTGACCCATCATGATCGTTATTTGATGTCTAACCACGGCAACCTTCTTCCTTCATGTCGGCCGCTTGCACGTTAAAGGGGGGATACCTGAGCATCGCGACCTTGCATACCAGCGATGACTGAGCTCGCTCGAGGGCCGGGACCCGAGGACGTAGAGCGTCGGCATCTAACCAAATTTGCAGGAACACATTACAAGTAAAGGCCCAGTGCCAGGCGCAACCCGCCTTGAGGTACGGCCCCGTGAGTCCCGCGCTGGCTCACGGGTGCCCAGATACACCTCGCCAAGCTCTACCGTGCCAACCACGTGTCAGGGCAGGGCTGTACACGCTCCGGGGGCTCCTCCCGGAGGGGAGGCCCCTCCCATGCACCAGTGGAAGTACCATGCTCCGCGCTGGCTGACGACACTGCCGAGGAGCGGCTATGCTCAGACATCTGGAAGCGCTATGCGCTACGGGTGATAAACAATCGAGGGTGGCCCCGGCCGCATCAACCTTAGGGAGCCCAGAGCTCAATGTCCGGCCTCATCATAACGCCTCCCCTCGGGAGTGCCGCGCGAGGGGGCTGGGCACGGGGGCTACGCCTGGGTCACGCCCAGACGCACGCCACCCAGCCAGGCCCCTCGGGCCTGGTTCGTCGCACGTCTCTCCCCGAGCGGAGCCAAGGTACGAAGGCCGTTTGAACGTCAAGGGGGACTCCTGAGCATCGCGACTCAGGAGCCTAACTGGTCACGTAGCCCCTCACCCCTTAGTTCCGAAAGGCTAACGGCGGTTGAGGTATGCGCGGGGCCGGGCTCTGCCGACGTAGAACGGTGAATTCACCCATACATCTCACCTCCCTACTTGCTGTTCATGCATCAAGGGGGACTTCTGAGCATCGCGACTCAGGATCCTAACTTTTCACGTAGCCCCTCACTCATTGGTCCCGTCCTGGTTTCCGGTCGGGGCTAACGGTGGCTGAGGTATGCGCGGGGCCGGGCTCTGCCGACGTAGAACATAAGCAAGTAGGAAGGAAAACACAAATCTCAAGGAATTCAAAAGAAAATATTACAGTCCATAGAATGCTTTGACAACGCCAAACACAAGTTTAAACGCCTCCACGAGGCAGGATGCATGTTGCAGGAACTAAAAGCAGGACGAGAGCCGCGAAGGGGTCACTTTCTGGCGGTGCCATCACTGGTGATGGAGCTGCGCTGGGAGACTTCGCCTCGTGGAGCCTCAGGATCGGCAGCCTCGCTTTGGCTTGGTGCTGAAGGCCCGGAACTTCGCCAGCAGAGCCTCCGCTTGACCCTTCACGGCCTCAGCAGCAGCAGAAGCAGCAAGCTCGCCGCTCACAGGCTCCAGCAGGCTGTCAAGGTCAACGTTGGGGTCGCGAAGGTAGACATGGGTGAAGACGCGCGTCAATGCTGCAGAAGAAAGGACACGTGCCTCAACCTCAGCCGTGGGGCCCAGGCCAACCACGACATCCTCAAGGGCGCGAACCAGGAAGGGAATCAGCTTGGTGGGGCCGTCCTAGGCGCCGGCCAGCGGGCTTTCCAGGCCGCTATCGTAAAGCGACTTCAGCAAGGTGCGAGCCTTCACCTCCAGCTTCGCGAAGGCCACGCAGTCCTCGGCCACGACCCGCGCCTTTCCGTCCAGCTTGATCTTCCTCACCTCCAACGCCCGCTCCAGCATATCTAAGTGGCCATGGCGCTCATCAAGCTCGGCATCCCGGTCCTTGGCGGCAGTCTCGCGAGCCTTCATCTCTGCCTCCTTCTCCTGGCGCTCACGGGCCTCCTTGGCGAGCTGGCCGTGAAGGCCCTGCAGCTCGCTCTCTAGCGCCTTGCAGCGATCCCGAACATCCGCAACCTCCCCCAAGGCGGCATCGCGAGTGGCCTTGGCCTGAAGGATGGCCTGTTTTTCCTTGTCGCAGGCCGACGCGGCCTGAACCAGTGCCGCTCGAACTGAAGCATCAGAACGGACCCAGCCAGAGGCCAGCTCCAGGCGCCCGGCCACCAAGCAAGGGTCAGCGCCCAGAAGATCTTTCCGCAGCCGGTCCAGCTTGGCAGCAGCCCGATCCAGGACAGTAGGAGTCAGAGAGATGGCAGTTGGCGGAGTAGGAGGAGAAGACGGCAGCGTAATCACATCACCATGAGTCAGGACCTTCTGGGCCCCGACGACTACAGCAGTGGCGTCAGGCAAGGACACCTCGGGAGTCGCTTGGGCCATGGGGGCTGAGCTCGCCCCAGCTAGCCCCGCCAGGCCTCGCGAGGATGACCGGGCAGAAGAGGCCCGCGTCTTGCCGCCCCCTTCTCCTGCGGATGGAGGTGCTGCCCAGGGCGAAGCCTCAGGAGCCCCCTTCAGCTTTTTCGCCACATGCACCGGCCTAGCCAAGGAATACGGACATCAAGCCTAAACAATGAAGCAAGAAGCAAAACGAGAATCAAGCACTTACTGGTCATCGCTCGTGGGCTCAAGCAACCTCCAGCCGAACTTGAAGCCCGAGAGCCGGCTGCTGGGATCAACTTCAAGAGGCTCGGGAGCAGGAGGCGCGTCCGCAGATCGCCTCGGAGCCGGAGCAGAACCGCGGGGAACCAGCCCCGTCCTGTCTTTCTTCGGGATCAGGGGCGAGCTCTCGCCACCTCACTCATCGCCATCCTCGTCGTCGTCCGGCAAGAGGCGGAGAGCGCGGGACCTACCGAGGGAGGGGCGCTCTCGACTCCCCGTCGGTCACCTCGGAATCGGGATCCTCTTCCCGCTCCTCTTCTTCCTCCTTTTCGCTGGAGTCGCCGGAGGACACGTTCACCGTCGCCAGGGCCGCCAGGTCCTCGGGAACCTTCGCGGGCACAGGCCCGTCCCCGTTGAAAGGGGGCATGGAGTTCACCACCTGCTCCCAATCATCTCAAAGGAACAGGGGTACAGGAGCACCCTCCAGCCTCGCCACGTCACACCCGACCAAGGATTGGAGGACCGCGGCCAGATCCTCATCGGCCAAGACTACGGGGCTCGGGCAAAGCCTCCACAGCGGGAGCGAGTATTGCCAAAGCAGGGCCACCCGGTGCTCCAGGAACTCCCTCAGGAGCGACGCCCTGGTCAGCTTCGCCGTCACCATGTTGCCCGGCCACAGGTCCGCGTCCATCCTCTCCAGCACTGGCTTCGCGCGGGGATCCACGAGCTCCGCGCGAGACCAAGCGTCGATGGGCTTGGGCTGCTCCGTGGGCAGAATTAGCCGGGGATGGATGCGCCTAGCATCCACCATAACCCACTTGCTCCTGAAGCCTTCAATCCTCTTCCCGGGGTTCGAGATGGCGTTGGAGCTGCCATATGCGACAAAGCTCGCGCATGCGGTGATGGGGCCGCGAGAGACCCGGAGGTAGAAGTAATGGCGCAGCAAGGCCACTGAGGGCTGCACCCCGACATGAGCCTCATGAGTAGGCGAAGATCGCCGGAGAAGAAACGAGTTGGGGTGGAGGTGTAGATCTTGCAGGTTGTAATGGCGGAGGACAGAAAAGAAGAACTCAGAAAAGGGAGGCACCAGACCGGCGGCAATGGCGCTCACGAAGAGCTGGTAGAAGGTGCTTCCTTGGTCCTCGGGAAGGGCGGAGCCAACCTTGAGCACCGCCGCCCCATCGTTGCCTTGCGCCACCATCATCTAGCGCGTCCGGGCAAGGCTCTTCTCCGACACGTTCGGAGAATCCAAAGCGGGCGAGAACCAAGCTCCAGCCGAAGTGCAGCGGCGCCATGCCTTGCTTGGCGCGGGGTTGGAGTAGATCTGGGGATTTCGGAAGCAGGAAGGATAGGAGCGAGAAAGGGGATCTGGGCAATGACTAGAGAAGGCAAAGAAGGTAAAGCCTAGACGGGTACCGCTCTCTTGTCAATCCGTGCAGTTGCCAAGGCGTCGTGGGGAAGCAGGGACGCCCATGACCAATCAACCGCCACGCGGCACCCAAGGCCGCAGGCTGTTGGGGCCCGCGGCGCTTCGCACTTGCCCCTTCGCTTCTCTGCTAAGCCAAGTCCAGGCGCGCCTTGGGCCCGGGGGCTACTGTCGGTGTTCTGGGAACAGGGGTACCCAGACTTGCACACTGCGGCTGCGGCGTGGCTCAAGGTGGCCCAAGACGCCCATCTTCATCAACACAAGCTCAAGACCCTCGCGAGGGGCCAAGCCTCATGAGGCGGACGACAGAAGCTTCCTCGAGCACGGCCTCGTCGGGCTGGCTCATGAGGAGGCGGAGAGATCAAGGCGGGTACCTCACGAGGTGCCCATGGCGCAAGCCATGACGACCGAGGGCGCCGGTGAGCGCCGACCAGCAGTGATGTCCTCATTTCCCCTTTGGTGCAAGGGAGGCAAGCGCAGGCCAAGGCATCAGGCAAAGGCAACCATTTTGGTGCAACAAGACCAAGGCCAGTAGGACAGCAGAACGGAGGTCATCGTGGAGCCCAAGCTGGCGTCACCGTTAGAGTCTTTGGCAGGCGAGGACTGGCTTTAGTCAGGATAAGTGTACTAGATGTTCCCCTTCAAAATGGCCAATTGTTGGCGCCCTTTCCGCTCAATATTTGGGGAGAGGCCCAGGGCCTCTGCCTATAAATAGGACTAGCCACCCACAGGGTAGGGGGGCATCTAGAGAGAGAGAGAAAGAGAGGTGACTGAACTCCCCAAGAAGTTCATCGCACCAGCTCAAGAACAGCCCCTCGCGAGGCTGTTCTCCCTTTGTATTGTTCATCATCAGCCCCTGAGGCAATCCACCACACCACAAACTGGAGTAGGGTATTACACCACAATGGTGGCCTGAACCAGTATAAACCTCGTGTCCCCTGTGTTGTTCTTTGTGTAGTTTAGATCCTTGCGGGGCGACGAGACGTAGGTAGGTGGGAGGTGCAATCTCCGTGTGCACCCCAGAGTTCGAACCTAGAGGGTCTGCCGGAACCCGAAATCCAACACATTTTGGGCATGGTTCATCAAGCCATTATTCCTATAGAATTTTTGCAAGATTCTGGTCAGTGAAGATAGTTGTGAAGGATGTACCATTTTGGTGAATCCAATTGGTATGAAATTTTTACAGCATCTTACTATGAGCAAATCATTAGGCCTTGCCAAATTTCAGCTCAAGCTGATGCTCCATGTGAGTGCATCATCCTAATCTAGTTTTTGGACCAGTTTATGTGGTTGTTAAGCAACTACATTAAATCTTGATCCTACTCCTCTCCAAGTTACCAGGGTGAAAGTCCTTCTTACCCTAAACCTACCAGACAACTCCATTGCTTCCAAACTCCATCCTGTTGATCAGCAGTGTTCATCCAAGTTTACTGCAGTAAACTTCAGAGGTTAATTACCATTCAACCGGAGCTCTTTTCACCGAAATACCACAGCAGTTGTAACCTCCCTTGGATGAATTATCAGCTAGACAACGTTTTGGGTGCTGTAGAGCATTGAATGCCCCGGTTCACATGGTGACCAGGACAATGGCAAGCCTGTGCGCGCACTCTGCTGCCGTTGGCCATGCCCAGGATGGATTCTTGCTCGGGTCCCTCCTCCTCTCGTCGCCTCCGCGCGTGTGACCGTGTCCAACGTCTTCCTTTTGTCGTCGCCGTTCCCCTGGACCCCTCTCCCCCTCCGTTCGCTTCCTCACCGAAGCAAGCCACCGCGCGCCCATGAGAGCACAGTGGCGGTTTGGCTGTGTTCGTCGCCATCGTCATCCTCCTCGTGCTTCGTTGGCCGCCTCTACCCCGTGGGCTCCTCCGTGCGTCTCCCCGTCGCCTTCCCGTTGAGCCCATGCGTGAGCACACGCGTCCACGGCGCCGGCCGCGTGTCCGCGGCGACGCCAGCGCGGCACGTCCTCGCCCCGGCTATTTAAGGCCACCCGAGCCCCTCCTTTCCTCACCATCGGCCCCTCTCCTTCCCATACCCCTCCATAGCAACTCCCACGAGCTCGAGAAGCTTTCTGTGCTCTCAATCACCACCATGGCCGCCACCTCTGCTCCGCTCCGATTCCGGTGACCCCAAGCCCATTCTCTCTTCCACCACCTCTAGGAGATCACCCCTCCACCAGAGCCACTCCCTGCCACGGGCTCAGATCGACGTGGATCTCCGCTCTGAGCTCATCGGTAGGTGGAGCATCGCCGGAGGCCCTCTGTGGCGCCTTCTAGCGTTGCCCGACGTCGGCGGACTCCCTGCTTCGCGGGCGGGCGCGAGGAAGAAGAAACAAAGGCCAGGCGGGCCCCATCTCCTTCCCCGACCACACCTGGCAGCCGCACGCGTTGACCCCGTCCCCGCCAGGTCAGATAAGTGGAAACGCATTTCATGTAATACGTTTCCGTTTAGTGAAAGCGTATTTCTGTCTTAGTTCGGTGGCAAATGCGTTTCCTTTATAAGAAGGCATATTTTCATTTAACTACGGTTAGAAATATGTTTTCTCTCATGTGAAAGCGTATTTTCTGAGACTGCGCTTTCTGTTTTTCAGCTCAGGGGCCTGTTTGTAGAGTTTATTTTATAGATTGGTCCCTAGATTTCAAACGCTTATATATTTTTGCTCGACACTCCGATTGAGGTGAATCAAAAGCTCACTTCTTCGTTTAGTCAAGCCCGTTCCGTCATTTTCATTGTCACTGTGGTTTGACACTGTGAAAATGACATTTTTTTCCCTTGCACGTAAACAGCCCCTCCGAGAGAGAACTGTTTCCGGCAAATCTTTCCGCGGCTTCACCGCACTTCTGCCCGATGCCTTCTTCACCCCCAGGCAAGCCACAATACCCACTTTCATGATAGTCATGCATTAGCCATGGTTTTCAACTTGAATATGTATTAAATGATTGCTTGTTTAAAAAATGGTTATGGTTGTTTCGGTAATGCTTCTGGGTTAGTGCTTACTTGCTTGCTATGTTGTTATGCACCTGGTTAGCATGCCCTGCTAGTTGCTAGTATTACTTTCATATTGCCATGCTTGATAGTAGTACATGTTGGGTTGGTCATGTTCTTCGATACATGACTAACGTCGGTTATCGAGTACTGTTAATATGCGTTGTTCCTTTGCTGTTAGTTTGTTAAGTGTTACTTGGTAATGTTATCGATGAGTTCTTGCATGGTATTTATAGTTGACGCTAGTGGTCACGTTATACTATGAGTAGTGTTGCACTTGTAATATTTATGCTCGTCATTATGCGATGTTCAGTTGGAGATTCTTCATAGTTGATATGGTGGATAGTTATGTTGCATCTCGTGCTTATGTTGATATCATGCTCATGCTTTGTAAATGCATCATGTTATTTTATCATGGCTCAGCATATTGCATTCAAGTTTAACCGGATTAAATTGAACTTGAACAACTATTGGCTGAGTCATGGTGCCACCATATCGAAACCCACTCAAAGGCAACCACGCTTACCTTTATGGGACGGTCCTAACTGGGTCTATTGTCGTGCCTCTCGCCGGTGCCTCCAACTAGGGAAGGTTATGGGCGTGCGTACCCTGATCAGGTAAGAAGACATAACCTTGTGTGCCTGTTGTTGTTATTTTATGGATCCGGTCCCCGTGAGGGACGTTTGGCCACGACGGTGGTTGTTGTGTCTTTGGTAGACACGGGGCCACCCAGGACTAGCCCAGTTGGGAGTGGGACAGAGTGGCTGGGAGAGTGTCATGACAATAGATTGGTTTTGTCGGAACGCTGTTGGTCCACCACCTGAATGGGAGTGCGAGGCCATGGGTTCCGTGGTGTGGGTACAATGTACTAACCTCTGCAGAGTGTATATTAAATCTATCGATAGCCGCGCCCGCGCATAAGGGCCCGGTTTGTGTCGGTCACACTGTGAGTCAACGGTATTAATAATAACTTGAGTAATGACAACCCCGGTTCGATGAGGAGATAAGTCGGTTGTGATCGCCGGAATGATCACCGTTTGATACCAAGTGTTGGTCATGGTTGTGATCGCCGGAATGATAATCGTGGTATCGAGGATACTGAGTTGTTGGATATTCATGATGTTGTGCGAGAATCTTGGGTTAAGATCAAGCTCCTTGTGGTCATTTAATGATTACTACGGTATTGTTTATACCAAGCTTGATTTGATCCTGAGATGATCGTGTGACGTCCGAGGTTGGTAAGTGATGCTTGTGATGGTTACGTAGTAACCTGAGCAAAATAAATAGTGCATATAGTGTCATCATGTTGCATGCTAGTATCGTCAAATTCATATGTTCATGCCATGCTCATGTTGTTCTAGTTGTATCATGTTCAAGTTGCTCATGTCATGTTGTCATGAGGATCTCATGTTAATTCCTGCTTAACCTGTAAATGTCATGCTGATGTTTGTCTTGATTGATCCTGGTTATTGTGAGCTTGCAAGTACATTCAATGTACTGAACTGGCGTGTCATGCCATCTTGCAGGTTGTGCCTGGATTGCTTGCTTGTTTGGTGTTGTTCCTGTGTTCGCGAGCTAGGATAAGCGTTCGGCCGAGTCCTCTGGAGTGGAGTTCACCACCGTCGTCGTTGTTCCACTGCCAGTAGTTTTTTCGCTGCTTCGAGTTGTTCTGCTGCTTGCATAGAGCAACTGAGGATGGCGTAGTGTCGCCTTGCCGATGTTATTCATTGTAATATCAGCGACCTTGTATTCATATCCGTGTAATAATAGAAAGCTGGTTTGTTCTATGCTAAGCAGTGCCGTATTCCAGAAGACTTCTCCTCGATCTCTGGGCTGGAATACGGGGCGTTCCGGTTTTCTCTGAGCCGGGGTGCCACACACCAGTCCGACCCATGGCTAACAGGCCGGATGCCCGAGGACCCCTTAGTCCAGGACTCCCTCAGTAGCCCCTGAACCTGGCTTCAATGATGAGTCCGGCGCGTAGATTTGTCATCGGCATTGCAAGGCGGGTTCCCTTCTTTCTGAACTCCAAGATAGTCTCCGAACATGATGATTGTATCCGGACCTGTAACACGCACCGCACATAACCGCAGAGAGAACACAATGTTCCACAGGTCCAATCCATTGATGACTTTTTCCAACGTGACATCACGCCTGCCCGGTCATAATTTTGGACTGTTGTTTCGCCTGCGGCCCCATGTTCTGAAACGTGGTTTTATTGACACGTTTTATCCAAGCAGAGATCGTGTCCCCTTATCAAGGGATTCTTTTATCCATACGGATGTGGGTAACCCAACCGTCCTTAGGGTTCAACTCCTTGGGAATAGGCAAATTTTAAGGCCCGAGAGGAGGCGCTCGATATTCTTGGCCTTTATAAAGGGGCATAGACCCGCCTTTCCTCTCCACGCTTGCTTCTTCCTCGACTCTTACTACCTCAAGTTCCAAAACCCAGGTTTCACCCTCCGTAAGCCTTAGGCATGTCCGGATCCAGCCGTCAAGGCCGGTGGGTGGCTTCTTCTGTTACAGAGGAGGATATCGCAAAGCTTCAGGCGGCAAGATATCTGACCGCAGAAATCCTCCATCGGCTTCCCGCGGAGGGCAGGTTATCCCTACTCCCAGATCCGGCGATAGGGTCCTGTTAATTTCCCACTTTCTCCATGGATTAGGGTTCGCCCTCAATCCCTTCGTCCGGGGGCTCATGTTCTATTATGGATTAGAGTTTCACGATTTCGCCCTGAACTCTGTTCTTCTTATCTCGGTGTTTATAGTCACGTGCGAAGCCTTCCTCCAAACTCCTCCACACTTCGGCTTGTGGCTCAAGACCTTCAATGTGAAACCGCAAATGACAGAGGGGGAGCAGGCGGAATGCAGTGGTTCCTTAGTGACCAAGCTCGCCAACGCTGTCTGGCTAAGACGATCTTTCAAAGAATCTTCCGACTTATGGCAGCAGGAGTGGTTCTATATCACCGAGCCCCGTGGTTCCAAGTGGGTAGCTGCGCCTGTGTTTTGATCCAGCCCTCCGATTCAGCTTGCATCGTGGATTAATAAGGGGTTGGACTGGGGATCGGTTGACGAGGTGCAGACTCTGCAAAGTGGCATCCGAAGCCTCATTGAAAAGGATATCAATATTGCCAATGTTATTCAGGTGATGTTAGTCCGCCGGACCCTGCCGTGCCAGCGACGGCCTCTCCGCCTGTGGGAGTTTAACCGAGAAGGGCCACAGACTCTTCAGAACTTCTTTGGCACTACGCATGAAGGAATGTGGGAATTATTCTTCGGGAGACAAAAACAATGGTCGGACACCACCGATGATACTGGCCTAGACTGTAACCATCCAGACACCCAGGTAAGTACTCATTCGCCGAACACCTCATAATCAGATATCCTCTGCTAAGATACTGAGAAAACCATCCTTTTCCAGGGCTGGATAAAGAAAGCGGAACGGATTAGGTGTCCGGCCCATCTTCCCGAAGACTCAACAGACTCTGTGTTAACACGGATGTTGGCACCGACACCATAGCAGATACCGGCAGGGGAGGGCAAGGTGGAGAGTGAGAAGACCCGGGATGACCTTCGTTCCGGAGATAAATCAGATACTGAGTTCGGAGAAATCGATATTTCCTCTCCCGAAGACGAAGGTGAAAAAGAAGCCAGTATCCCTTCTCCATTCATGAGGAAAAGGACTGCCTTCGAATGTTGGGAGGGGCGGTCTCCTAAGAGAGGCAAGATGCCACCGTCGAGCGGCTCGGGATTGGAAGGCGATGCCAGTGAACAGCTCCGTCATGAGGACAAGCCCTCAACCAAACCGTAAGTGAATCCGGGGTACTTTGATAGCTTCTCGCTTCTTTCCTGTTACCAAAGAGATACGTAATGTGCCTGTGTGTTTTTATAGTCCGGCACAGAGTTCCTCTGGGCACTCCTCTTCTTCGGGAGATCTCCTCCCAAAGATGATGGAAAGCGAGACGCCCCCCGACCTCCTCATCCAATAAGGCGAACGACTCCGAAGTGTCATCTCGGAGGGTTATTCTTGATCAACAAGCGGTGCAGGGGATGAAGGAGGCAGTACCCGAAGGTGAACCTCCAATCATTCGGGATTCGGGGGCCAATAATGAAGACCCCGGACTGTCCGGTTGCCAGCCAACGATGATTCTGGAGATGGGTGAACGGGTTCCTTTAAAGGATGGTCGTGCTCCCGGAGCGGCTTCCGGTGACCCGGCGACACCACATACATTGCGGGATATGCTGCGAAAAGCATCTGTCTCAGAGGAACCGCGTACCTTGATGGATACGGTGGTTGAGAAGATTCTTTCCGTGAAGAGCGGATTGAATGAAGCCTTCATGAGCCTGCTTAGAGGCTTCGAGGTCTTTAATATAATGTTTTCAACTATATTTTACTTGCAAAGATGCACCTGTGTATAGGTAGTAGCCCCTGAGACTCGGGTTGGCTACACATGGGAGAAGAACGGAGGATCGAGAAGAAATATTCAAGGAATAATGTAATTAACTTGAACACAGGTTGCTTCCCACTGGCTACTTCCCACACTCCGAAATTGCCGAGCTGCAGCGGAAGCTTGATGTGGCAGGGGATGCCACTGCGTTAATCAATATGCGTCTTGACGAATCGCAAGGTTTGTATTCGGGGCAGTCCCTTCACATACTTTTTGTGATATAAGTATGACGCTGAAGGTTATATACTGGATTATGCATGACTGCAGATGGTGCCGCCGCCGTTGAAATTCTTCGGGCGGAGCTGGCCCAGGCCAAGGAGCAGGCCCGGTTTAGTAATGCGGCTGCCGAAAAGGCATCGGCCAAGTTAAAAGCCGAACAAGCTGCTCGGCACCAAGACGAGGAGATGATATCCGTGATGGCGCTCGAATTAAAAAATGCTGCTAGCCGCTGTGAACTTCTTGAGAAGGAAAATGAAGCCAAAATGGCTGAACTTGACAAGGGCGAGAGGTGAGAGAAGCGCAGTCCAAATCCAGAGCGGCCCGCGAGGAGATCCGGCAAGCTGGGGAGATTGCAGCCGGTAAGCCCTTTTGGCTGCAGACTAAGTTCGGCGATCCGAACTATGCTCAGCTTAACCAAGTGTGGAGTTCTCCAGATGAGTTTTTAGACTTGCCGAAGAGTTCTTCCGATGCGGCGCAGTTTTACCAAGCGCGAGAGGGATATGCAACAGAGAAGCTTTTCTGGTCACAGTTTGGTGCGTCAAAGCGCCCCTGTTGCTGAATGAGCAGATGTCTCAATGGGCCAAGCTACATAGGATATCCGACGCTGCCATGAAGAACGTCATGATCCAGCTGTGGCCGAATGAGCCCGTTCCAAATAGCTACTTTGGCTTGGTGTAGCGGCTCGTTGATGCGGTGCCACGTATCGACGCTGTGAAGTGGTCGGCGTGCATTGAAGGTGCACGGATTGCCTTTGCCCGTGTCAAGACATTCTGGGGGAAGATGAAGGCCATCGATGTTGCGGCGAAGAGTCCACCCAAGGGCAAGGATTGTCACGCACCGGAGCTTTATTTTGAAGACGTCCTAGAGGCCGCCCGCTTGATAGAGGGTCAATGCTTGAAGGACATAATATTCGAGTGAGGTGTATGAGAATTGTAAAAGATAATCTATTTTTATGTTTTGCTCGAAAGCTTATGTTCCTCCTGTGCGGCCGTTTTAATATAAACTGAAAGTTTTCCAGTCGTCGGCTTCAGCCCCCTCGTAGGAAGTACGGGGGCGTTTGGAAAAGCATTTAATCACTCTTGATCCAACGTCCTGGTCCATGAAGGAGGTGAAAATGCGGCGAACTAGGCAATCAGACTATACGGCGTTAACACTTTCACTTAGCCATAGGAGTTTTATAGGGGGGGGGGGGGCTACGATATAGCCCCTGGTATGTGTACGGCTTATTCCAATATGGTGCGTTACATATATGACCTGAAAAAGGTCCTTTGTAATATCTGAGAGGAATCATGACAGTTACGATAAGTCATCGAGTGGTTGACCAGCTCTCGACATCATGACAATCGGTTTTCAGCTTTCTCTCTTGAGGTGCTTGACGGGCAGGCGGAAGCATAATTGCAGTAGTTCTCCCTTTACTACCCTAGCCGATAGAGCGGAACATAAGGTAGCAAGCACAGGAGCCGGGCAACCCAACCATTGACCCAAGACATGATTCGGAGCTGATGCATATAAGGCCAAACTGATGACGCCGAAGTACACTGTGAAAGATGTTCGGACTTTGTTGGCAACTCATTTGTTCCCATACCGAGCCCCTGGCAGGTTATGCTGAGGTATATCTGTGAAACAACCATAGGAGCCATATTCATTGGCGATAAGACACAAATGATTAATTCGGATAATGATTACTGGGACCTGAGCGATATGCCAATGATTACTTTATGTATATAAAGACCACAACCCCGGCTATTTGACATGCACAGGGTCGAGAAGCGGAGGAAAAGGCACATTACGGGCTCGAAATAAAGAGTGTGGTCTACAAAAGTTATTTTGGACCTCACAGCCATGCGTCTGCGCCACCATTCCTCGGTGAGGGGGCAATCCTTGACGGAAGTAGCCCCTGAGGTGAGTGTATGGATCCGAACTCCGATAGAGTCAGTTTTGATGTTTGTCCTTTACGTCACCTATTTTTAAGAGATGAAAAAGAAAGAAATAATAAAGTAGATAAAAAATGTTACGGGAATGCTTGCGGGCTTGTCCGTATTGTGCTTCCACCTATGCCCATGGTATCTTGAGTGCATAGTGATGTATGCACGGTACAAATATTGCAGGTATATGCGGCGGGCGGCGGAAGCCGAACTGCAATTTCTACTCCGGGATTGGTCGATCCTCTCCCTCGTCCCTATCGCCTGGCTGCCTCCTCCCCTTGTGTTTGCCGTTGAGCTTGCTGGCCTTCTTGAAGACCCAACAGTTTCTATTGGTATGATTAGCTGGTTTATCAGGGTGGCCGTGAATCTGGCAGGGTCGGTCCAATATCCTATCTAGGTTGGATGGTCCGTCTCGATTCTCCTTGAATGGCTTTTTCCGTTGACCGGGTTTGAGATTGTTAAATCCGGCGTTAACCGCTGTGTCGCGTGATCTTTCATTATCATTGCGACTGTTGTGTTTGCTTCGACGTGGCTTTCCATTGCCGTCTCGGATTTCGGAGGTGCCCTGGTCGCTGGCGCTGTTGCTTCTACGAGCGAGCCAGCTGTCCTCTCTCGCGCAAAAGCGGGTCATTAAAGCGGTAAGGGCTGTCATGGATTTAGGTCCTTCTTGACCGAGGTGGCGTGCTAGTCATTCATCTCGGACGCTGTGCTTGAAGGCCGCAAGGGCTTCCGTGTCCGGACAGTCGACGATTTCGTTCTTTTTAACTAAGAACCTAGTCCAGAGCCTCTGACTCTCCGGGCTGTTGGACAATGTGACTTAAGTCATCAGCATCCGGTGGCCGGACATATGTTCCTTGAAAATTGTCGCGGAAGGCGTCCTCCAAATCTTCCCAGCTGCCGATAGAATTTTCCGGCAGACTATTTAACCAGTACCGAGCTGGTCCTTTGAGTTTTTGTGGTAGGTATTTGATGGCATGAAGGTCATCTATGCAGGCCATGTGGATATGGAGGAGGAAGTCCTCGATCCATACCGCGGGATCCGTTGTTCCGTCGTGTGATTCGATATTCATGGGTTTGAACCCGTCTGGAAATTCATGCTCCATTACTTCGTCCGTGAAGCAAATTGGGTGTGCGGTGCCTCTATTCTAGGCCACACTGCAGCGTACCTCCGATGGAGTCCATTTGCAGTTTTTCGCCGGGCGTGGCTAGGTTTGTCCTATCCGAATAGGTAGCCGTCGTCGTGTGTCGAGGCACGTCTTCACGATCCGTAGACCGATCTTGTGTGTCCTGCTCTACTGTCCAAGTCCTGTCGAAGGTCGTATGTACGACCCCGAGCTGTTTATTCTTGCCTTTACAACGAGGTGGGGTGCTCTGGTGTTCGGCCTGAGTTGCCGCTTTATCCGGACCAAGTTGTGGTCGGCCTGCCGCGTTGTGCAATGATGGTATGGGCTCCAGCGCCTCGTCATCAAACTGGGGTAGCAATCTACGCTTCGGGTAGCTTTTGGCTGGGTCACTAAGGCCATATTCTTCGGCGGCCAGGACTTCGGTCCACCTATTATAGAGCAGATCTTGGTCCACTTGAAGCTGTAGCTGCTTCTTTTTCAGGCTTCTTGCAGTGGCTATTAGCCGGTGCTTGAAGCACTCCTGCTCGAGAGGTTCCTCGGGCATGATGAAATCCTCATTGCCGAGGCTTTCCTCTTCCTCGGAGAGCGGAAGATAGTTACTGTCCTCCGTGTCTTCGTGTATGGCCTGTTCATCCTGTTCAGAGGTTGCTCCCACAGGGTCTTCATTTTCTTCGGCATCGTTCAGAGTATTATTTTGTCTGGTGCCGGTGTTGTTGTCTTTTGTATGATGTGACTTAGAGCGGTGCCGCTGACGTCGGTGACTGGGCTTTGTCTCAGGAGGTTTATCTTCAACTAGATACTCTTTGTCATCGTTGTTAGTTTCTTTGGGCGTATCCACCATGTATACGTTGTATGAAGGAGTGTTCGTCCATCCCCCCATGAGTGGCGGGGTTTGGTCCTGCTCTTTGTCGGCATCGTCGTCTGTACTGACGATGTCCTCCGAGCCGTAATCAAGCATGTCGGTTAAGTCCTCGACAGTGGCTATGGAGTGGGTGGCGGGTGGGAAGCAAAATTCCCCATCACCAGCCCCTAGTTCGAACCGTACATAGTTCGGTTTGTGAGTCCCCCGCCAAGGACAAGTTCTTTAATGAGTTCAGCAAATCGCCCAAGGGCGAGTGCTGGAAGATGTCTGCGACGCCAAACTCAAAGATCGATAAGCGATCAAGTTCGGTATCCATGGACCCACATGGTTCGGAACTTATACCCGGAAAGGAGTCCGGAGTTCCGGTGACATGAGTATTGCGTGAGGTTAAATCTATGTACGGCTCCAACGCGGGAGATTCTGTGGCCTCCATGGTGGGGCTGAACTTCCAATCCTTGGATGCCATAGTGTGCTCTGGATCTAAGGCCGGAGTGTTCACAGGAGCTATCTCCTGCATGCGTTTTGACGACATCTTTAGGTCATGTTCGTCGAGGTGACTGGGAGCGGTTGCCGCGGTCTCGAATCCGGCGAAGATCAAATCTCCATGGATGTCCGCGACGTAGTTCAAGCTCCCAAATCTGACCTGGTGGCCAGGGGCGTAGTTGTTGATCTGCTCTAGGTGGCCAAGCGAGTTGGCCCGCAGTGCGAAGCCGCCAAACACAAAGATCTGTTCGGGGAGGATGGTTTCTCGTTGGACGGTGTCACTATCTACAATTGAAGGGGTCGTCAAACCTTTCGTTGATGACACAGTGGAACTCTCAATGAAAGCACCAATGTCGGTGTCAAAACCGGCGGATCTCAGGTAGGGGGTCCCGAACTGTGCGTCTAAGGTCGATGGTAACAGGAGACAGGGGACACGATGTTTACCCAGGTTCGGGCCCTCTCTATGGAGGAATTACCCTACTTCCTGCTTGATTGATCTTGATGAATTTGAGTATTACAAGAGTTGATCTACCGCGAGATCATAATGGCTAAACCCTAGAAGCCTAGCATGTATGGCTATGGTAATGAATATCTCTCCTTTCCGGACAAAGTCCTCCGGTTTATATAGACACCGGGGAGATCTAGGGTTACACAAGGTCGGTTACAGAGAAAGGAATCTACATATCCAATCGCCAAGCTTGCCTTCCACGCCAAGGAGAGTCCTATCCGGACACGGGTGTAGTCTTCGGTGTTCGTATCTTCACGGCCCACCAGTCCGGCCCATGGCTAACAGGCCGGACGCCCGAGGACCCCTTAGTCCAGGACTCCCTTAGTGAGCACTGCAAAGTTTTTCTTGCGCGATGTTTTTTTTTGAGACAAGAGTGATGTTTTCGCTATTGTTCAGAGGAGAGCAGGGTATTAATTGGGCGTGCTGTGACCCATCTAGCCCAGGCCAGATATCTAGCCCAGATATTAATTTTTTTTCAAGCTTAAAATGGCTAGCCCAGCTATACATTTTTTTGACGAAGACCCAGGCAAGGTCAACTTGTTATTCTCCGCCCCACTGGGCTGCAAATCTTTCCTAGGAGGGGTGCATTAGGCTTAACAAGAAAATGGGCTTTAAGAAATAATAAATGGGATGTAATTAAAAATCCGGGCTGTAACTATAAAAAATGCAAACACGTAATTAGTTTATAAAATATATTTTTTGGATTTTGAAATTTTTAATTTCATTAATTGTTGCGCGTGCAATGTTCCGTTGAATTTTTATGTAAGACAAATTTATATTGAAATTGTATTTAATCTGACAAGAAATTTTGGGGTAAAAATATTTCGGATCCCATCAATATGAGTGAAATTTTATTGAATTCTGTTTTGAACGGTTGGTTGAAATTATTAATCGTTGTCCTAGCTAGAAAATGGGATGTACTTTTAACAAACTATAAATGGGCTGTAGTAAATTCCATTGGAATTCAAAAATGGGTTGTACATTCTTACAAATCTCAAATGGGCTATAAGTTCTCTGACACACACTTGTGGGCCTACTAAGTTGACGCGTCCCCTAAAAAAACAAGTTGACGCAGATGCAAGGCTTTATCAACTTATAGGCAACACACGGTTCTAGCAACAGTGGCCGTTGGATGTCCATCCAACGGATGTCGTGCTTCATCTTCAATCTCGGATATTCTAGCTTCACCCGCCCAAAAACGGATTCCTCCCCCTGACATCTGGGGCGCACCATTTCGGAGGCTGACTGTGGGCCTACTAAGTTGATGCGTACCAAGGGCTTTGTCAACTTAGTCAATATAAACGATTCTAGCTGTAGTGACTGTACGATGTCCATCCAACGGCCGTCGTGATTCTTCAACCTTTGGTCTTCTTGCTCCAGCCGCCCAAAGCAGCGCCAGTTGTGCCGCCTGCTCCTGCCTCCCGTGGCCGGCTGTGTTGCCGCGGAGGCCTCACCACCCCCTACCATCGGCGGCGCTGGGGGTATTCCTGGGACTTCCCTGGAGTACCAAAGAATCTCATGTAAAAAAAATACTACATGTATTATACGGTGATGGCTTGGCCCATGACTCAATTGCAGCCCAAACTGCAACCGTGGCAGCCACGCACTATGCGAGACACGGCCCAGCGGGCGTCTTTAGGCGCGCGACCCGTCTCCAGCCACTGCTCGTCTCCCTCCCCAATCCCAAATTGATCGCCTTTCCCCTCTTGAGCACCTTTGAAGCTTTGAAAGGCGATGGCGGCCTTGCTCAGCCGCCCAGGTCCGGCCAGCCCTCTCCTGCACCGTCGCCTCTCCCTCAACCCCTCCAAGGCGCCCTCTCCCTCCCCAGCTCCCCTTCCCTCACCAATCTGCCCTCACCCCTCGGCCCCTGGCCCTCTCCTCCGCGGCTCCGCCAGGCAGCAAGCGCCAGCCGGCGGACAGCAAGACAGGCACATCCACTGCACAGGCAGACCACATCTAGCCTCCACGTCGCGACAACGCCCTCCACAGCCTCCATCCAGTCTGCTGTCTGCAGATCCATCCAGTACTACATCTACTAGGTATTCTTTCCCTCCGTTCTCAAACAAATATGATGTTTTTTCCACTAATTGCTTGTAAATACGGATATGTAGGTCTCCTCCCTTGTAACCAACTCTGTGTAACCCTAGCCCCCTCCGGTGTCTAATAAACCGGAGGGTTTAGTCCGTAGGACAACAACAATCATACCATAGGCTAGCTTCTAGGGTTTAGCCTCTACGATATCGTGGTAGATCAACTCTTGTAATACTCATATCATCAAGATCAATCAAGCAGGAAGTAGGGTATTACCTCCATTGAGAGGGCCCGAACCTGGGTAAACATCGTTTCCCCCGCCTCCTGTTACCATCCGCCTTAGACGCACAGTTCGGGACCCCCTACCCGAGATCCGCCGGTTTTGACACCTTCATTGGTACTTTCATTGAGAGTTTCACTGTGCCATCACCATAAGGCTTGATGGCTCCTTCGATCATCGACAACGATGCGGTCCAAGGTGAGGCTTTCCTCCCTGGACAGATCTTTGTATTCGGCGGCTTCGTATTGCAGGCCAACTCGCTTGGCCATCTGGAGTAGATCGAAAGCTACGCCCCTAGCCGCCAGGTCAGGTTTGGAAGCTTAAACTATAATGCCGATATCCGTGGAGACTTGATCTTCGACCGATTCGAACCCATGTCAGGTGCGCTGCACAGTTACGACGGGCATGACTTAGCTCTGCCAACGGACAGTGTTCGGGCGATCCCACCTGCAGCTACTCCGGCTTTCAATCCGGAGCAGAGTGCGCCGTCCGAGGATGGGTGAATTGACCCCGCCACGGAGGCCACACACTCAGCGGTGATAGAGCCGAATACTAACTTCACCTCTTATGAGACCCGTGTTGCCGGACACTTGGATTCGTCCCTGGCCCCGGGCTCCGAACCGCCTGCGTCCATGCCTATAGAATCTGATTGGGCACCGATCATGGATTTTTCCTCCGCGGATATCTTTCAGCACTCACCACTAGGCGACGTGCTAAACTCATTGAGGTCTCTCTCCTTGTCAGGAGACCCTTGGCCGAACTATGTCCGGCTAGAATGGGATGCAGACGACGAAGAAATTCGCTGCCCATCCACCACCCACTTAGTAGCCACTGTCGACAATTTAACCGACATGCTCGATTTCGGCTCCGAAGACATCGACGTTATAGACGACGATGCAGGAGACGAACAGGAATCACCGCCCACAGGGCGCTGGACTGCCACCTCATCAGATGATATATACATGGTGGACACCCCCAAAGAAGGCGATGGCGATAAGATAACGGAGGATAATCCGTCCAAGAAGCAATCCAAGCACCGACGTCAGCGGCGCCACTCTAAGTCCTGCCATTGCAAAAGTAGTGATACCGGCACAAGAGACAATAACGCTCCGGATAGTGCTGAAGACGACGACAATACCCTCCAGCCAGACCTCGAGCGGGAGGACGAACAAGCTAGCCCTCCGGAACAGGAAGCAGACGGAGAATCAGAGGATGACAATTACATGCCTCTCTTCGAAGACGAGGTGAGCCTCGACGACGAAGAATTTATCATGCCTGAGGATCCCGTCGAGCAGGAGCGCTTCAAGCGCCGGCATATAGCCACAGCAAATAGCCTGAAGAAAAAGCAACAACAACTTCGAGTTGATCAAGATCTTCTAGCGGGTAGATGGACTGAAGTCCTGGCGGCCGAGGAATACGAACTCGAGTGCCAACCAAGAGTTACCAAAGCGCATGTTGCTACCCCAACTCGAGGAGGAAGCACTTAAACCTACATCACCAGCGTATGATGCGGCTGATCGGCCAACTCGTGGCCGAGACAGAGGGGCATATCAGCCCAAAGTCCAGCCCGCACCCCGCCGCCATTCAAACAAAAATACCAAGGCCCGGGGAAACACGCGGGGCCTGCGAGACATATTGGAAAACAAAGCAGGACATACAAGATCGATCTACGGATCACGGGGTCACACCCAAACGCGTAACGATGATAGTCACGCTGGATACACTAAAAGCAAATCCGGTCGGGCCGAATACAGCAGGCCAGACTCGTATGAACTGCGTCGTGACATAGCCTGGCACAGAGGCGCCGCACACCCCCTATGCTTCACCGATGAAGTAATGGGTCATGAATATTCCCAGAAGGATTCAAACCCGTGAACATTGAGTCATACGATGGCACAACAGACCCCGCGGTATGGATCGAGGATTTCCTCCTCCACATCCACATGGCCCACGGTGATGATCTACATGCCATCAAGCACCTCCCAATAAAACCCAAAGGACCAGCTCGGCATTGGCTGAATAGCCTGCCAGCAAACTCCATTGGCAGTTGGGAAAATTTGGAAGATGCATTCCTTGACAACTTCCAGGGCACTTATGTGCGACCACTAGATGCTGATGACTTGAGCCACATAACCCAACAGCCAGGGGAATCGGCCAGGAAATTCTGGACTCGGTTCCTAACTAAAAAGAACCAAATCATCGACTGTCCGGATGCCAAGGCCTTAGCGGCATTTAAACTTAACATCCGGGACGAATGGCTCGCCCGTCACCTCAGCCAAGAGAAGCTGAAGTCCATGGCAGCCCTCACGACAATCATGACCCACTTTTGCGCGGGCGAGGACAGCTGGCTGGCTCGCAACAACAGCACATCAAGAAATCCTGGCAATTCAGACGCCAAAGATACTAATGGCATACCACGTCGCAACAGACACAAGCGCCACAACAACAGCGACAACGCCGAAGACACGGCAGTCAATGCCAGATTCAGTGGCTCTAAATCCGGTCAGCGGAAGAAGCCATTCAAAAGAAGCAATCCGGGCCCGTCCAGTTTGGACCGCATACTCGATCGCTCATGTCAAATTCATGGCACCCCCGATAAGCCGACCAATCACACCAACAGAGAATGCTAGGTATTCAAGCAGGCCGGCAAGTTGAATGCCAAAAACAAGGACAAGGGGCTGCATAGCGATGACGAGGATGAGCCGTGGCCGCCGAACACAGGAGGACAGAAGAGGTTCCCTCAACAAGTGAAAATGGTGAACATGATATATGCAACCCATATTCCCAAAAGGGAACGGAAGCGTTCTCTAAGGGACGTCTATGCGATGGAGCCAGTCGCCCCAAAGTTCAACCCATGGTCCTCTTGTCCGATCACCTTCGATCGCAGGGATCACCCCACTAGTATCCTTCATGGCAGATCTGCCGCATTGGTCCTTGACCCCATCATTGACAGATTTCACCTCACTCGCGTCCTTATGGATGGTGGCAGCATCCTGAACCTGCTCTATCAAGATACAGCGCGCAAAATGGGCATAGACCCCTCGAGGATCAAACCCACAAAAACCACCTTTAAAGGTGTAATCCCAGGTGTAGAGGCCTGTTGCACAGGCTCAATCACACTGGAAGTGGTCTTCGGATCTCCGGACAACTTTCAAAGTGAGGAGTTAATCTTCGACATTGTCCCCTTTCATAGCGGATATCACGCACTGCTCGGACGAACCGCATTTGCCAGATTCAATGCGGTACCGCATTATGCATACCTCAAACTCAAAATTCCAGGACCACGCGGGATTATAACAGTGAATGAAAACACAGAATGCTCGCTCCGCATGGAGGAGCACACTGCGGCCCTCGCAGCAGAAGCACAAAGTAGCCTTTTAAGGCAAACCGCCGATTCAGCGATAAAGCCCCTGGACACCTTCAAGCGAGTCCGGAGTAACCCGCAACAGGATCGCCTGGCATGTTCAGAGCTCGCCTAGCAATTCGGCCTCCGTCCTAGTCCCAGTCAAGCGACGAAATCTGTGCCGCGCGTACATAATTACACACTAAAAATACCATGGGCATAGGCGGGGGCACGGCCAGGACACGCCCCACAATGCGGCTCAACCGCCCCAGGGGCTGTATACCTTTATCATTTTCTCTCTTTCAGGACCTTACTCTCTGGAAGCCCTTTTCGGCAGTCTGATTGCTGGACGCATTACGGGAAGGGAATACCAAGGAAGCAGGAAGCTCTGACGTACAAGGGGAATCCCAGGTGGTCTCTGATAACGATCGATGTACCTATTTTTACATACCCATGCGCAGCTTGCCCTTGGATAGGACATGTTAAATAGTCCTATTTTTTGCTTATTGCACTACTTGTATACGTACGCTTTGACGTATTATTTAAACAACAATGTATAGCGTTAGCCTATTATTGCATTTATTTTTTCCTTGTCTGCTTATTTACGACAAATTTCACCCATACATTCTGGTACGACCAGTACGCCAGGGGCTTCAGTATACCCCATAAATACGGCGTGAGAAGTCCGAACACTTTCGACAGTGCGGCACCCCGAACTTATAGCATTATATGCATCTGCTCCGAATCATGTCTTGGGTCAATAGTTGGGTTTGCCCGACTCCCATGTTTTGGTACCTTATGTTCCGCAATATCGGCTAAGGTAGCACTGGGAGAACTACTGCAATTGTGTCCTGATTCTTCCGGACAAGCACCTCAGTAGAGAAAGCCAAAAACTGACTGTCATGATAAGGTGACAGCTGGTCGCTGTTCGAGAGGTCTCAAGTCCTTAAAGACTTTTTCCGCTTCGGGCGAGGAGTCGGCCTTGCTCGACTTAGGCATATATAGCGCCCCAAATTCGGCCTTCTGAATACTAGGGGCTTCGCCAAAATTTAAAATTGTAGACTTCTATGGCTAAGTGAGAGTGATAAAGCTTTATAGTTCGATTGCCTGGTTCGTTGTGCTGAACACCTCCTTCGAAGGACCCAAAATTGGGATAAAGAGTGCTCAGGTTTATCCCGAACACCTCAGTACTAGTTACATGGGGGTAGAAGCCGACGACTGGCCAACTCTCAGATTTTATAAACGGCCGCACAGAAGGTAATATTTTAAATTAACAAGCGTTGCATAGCGCCAAATGAACTTCGTTTCATATTACAGGATCACATGAGTACATTTATTCAATATTACATCCTTAGCACATTCCTCCGCCACAAGGCGAGCACCCTTCAGACACTATCATAATACTTTTCGGGTGGCGATGCTCCTTGCCCTCGGTGGCCCCTCCTTCACCCGGCTTTTCGGCGTCCAGCTTCGCCCAGTGCACCTTCGCCCGGGCAGAAGCTCTGCGCGCACCCTCGATGCAGACGGACCGCTTTATGACTTCAAACCATGGGCAGGCATTCACAAGCCGCCTCACCAGTCCGAAGTAGCTACCCGGCAGGGGCTCGCCAGGCCACATCCGCACTATAAGACCACTCATGGCCTGTTCGGCCGCCTTGTGAAGCTCGACCAGTTGCTTCAACTGGTCGCTCAAGGGCATTGGGTGTTCGGTCCCACTATACTAAGACCAGAACAACTTCTCCGTCGAGCTCACCTCCTCGGCCCGGTAGAACTCCGCGGCATCCGACACACTGCGGGGTAGATCTGCGAACGCTCCTGGAGAGCAACTCGGGTAAGCAAAAAGAAAGTTTCCTTCACATGCTTGCTTTGCATAATGAATGCCTTACCCGCCGCTATCTTCTTAACCGCCTCAATTTCCTGGAGGGCCTTTTGGGCTTCGGCCTTGGCATGTTGTGCGCTTTCGAGGGCCTTCGCAAGCTCGGACCCTTGCGTCTTAGAGTCAAGCTACAAGGACTCGTGTTTCTTGGCGAGAGCCTTGAGCTCTTGATGCACCTCGCCTACTCGGGCCTCCTGTTTCTCTCGCTCGATGCGCTCCTTGCCCGCTTTGTCTTCGGCCTCGGATAGTGCCTTCTACAGGGCCGCCACTTCGGTCGTGGCCCCTAGCAAAATTCATGACGATCCTATTATTCCAAAACCAAATTTTTCTTTATCACTATTCAGACGGGGTGTCACTTACCTTTGTTCTCTTCAAGCTGCCTCTTGGTAAGGCCGAGCTCTTCCTTGGACAGCTCAAGGTCCCACAGCAGGCGGGCGACCTCCATGATCACGGCGGCCGCCCGGCAGTGAAGCCTGCTTATTCACATAGACACATTTTGATTAGACTCCTGCGATTATTATTTGATCCTCTATTCGGCATTTCCTCGCGAACGCCAAGCAGAGCATCAAGGGCTACTATCTATGCCGTAACATTTTCTTACAATTTGATTACTTACCTCAAAGCAACTTAGGAGGCTGGCACAGGCTTCAGTCAGTCCGCTCTTAGCAGACTGAACCTTCTTGACTACCGCACTCAAAATAGTGCGGTGCTCTTCGTCAATGGAAGCGCCGCGAAGCACTTCCAGCAAGTTGTCTGATGCCTCTGGATGGACAGAGGCCATCAGCACAGACGGCTTACCCCCCTTAGCGAGGGGCTACCTCACAGAATCCGGAACCATTGGAGGTTCCGGCGCCGTATTCGGCTTGGGGCTAGATCTTGCTACCCCAGTGTTAGGGCCCAGAGGAGTCTTGCCCCTCGTGCACCTAGCCCCTGGAATGTCACCTTGGGGCGCCTTCGGAACTGTCAGGACCCCGATTCCAAGTCACATCGACCTAGGCGATAACACCTCACATCACTTTGCGGCCTCACGCACGGTATTCCCATGGGTGTCTCCTTACCATGGCCCGGGACCGTTTGCGCCTTTTGGCTCATGTATATGATAGTGTCGCTAGCATCCACATGACAGAGAACCCGGGCCGACATGGCTAGTCGTGAACCCAAAGCGGCACTAACCCATGGGGACAGGCATGCATGAATCACATCGAGCATGTCGGTCATCAATGTGTGAATCCAGGCTGTAGCACTAGGCTAACAGGACTTCGATAACCCAGGCTGTAGCAGGCTAGGCAGGACTCTAGATGTCACCGCGTGACATTTCCCCGAAGGGACAGACATAGGAACAAAGTGAAACACATGCCGGCCAGTCAAGTGTCTAGAGAAGTAGTGTTGGGCTAGCAGGACTCCGGTGAACCGGGCTGTAGCGGACTACTATCGCTCAAGAAGCACTAGACTACATTTCCCCATATGAGAGGCTGCCAAGGATAAACAACTACATTGTCGGATCCCACTCATACCAAGCATTTCAATCATACACACAATATGCCCGTTATGACTACATACAACATGGCATCACAACAAAACTCTACAACTCAAAATACTTTATTTAAAAGGCTCCGAAGAGCCATACATAACATGTTCATACAGATAGGGGTCACATGACCCGAAACTCAAGTCATACAAACATACAAGCACATGCGCAAGCAAACTAGTCTGAGTACAGACACTAAAAAGAAAGAAGGCTTGACAAAGCCCTTCTATCTACATCGGCCCTTCACAAGTCTTGGACCACCACCTGGGTGGCTAGTCACTCATCGACGTCAAGGTCTACGTAGAACCCATCGGAGGGGGCGGTGTTGTCGTCTGAAAACATTAATTGAAGCAACATGAGTATGGAGGTACTGAGCAAGTCTTACAACAGAATCCTACTATACATGCACATTCTCAAGAAGGTAGTGGAGTTATTGCCGCAAGCCAGCTTTGACTCTTGGCTAAGCTATCCTACGTGACACCACTTGAAAAGCATTTGTCGCACACGAGTCCAGTAATCACCAACACAATACTCCACCGTGGATCCTCTCTCGTCAACCTACGAGAGGGCCATCCATGATACTCACACTTATCTTGAGGCTTTTAGTAGTATACATTTACTTGTCTATGAACTGTATAGGTGACCAAGTAGTCCTTTACATGACGCCCTATTCGAATAGTTTTATACCCTCCAGGGGTGTACTTCTTCACACACGCTCTCACCACTTATCGCCGCTACACGACGTATACTCGGCAACCTTCAAGCGGAAGCCCAGCGAGGGTGTCGGCCATGACCTGACTAAACACACGAGTCCCTAGTCCAGGTTTATCGCCTATTCGTGTTCCATCCGCAGGGAGTCCGACCGAGGTTTCAACTAACGACCCCAAGCGATGTGTGCAGGGTTCCCGAGACACCAAACGGGCGAATTGGTACACCGTGCCACATGCCTACCGCGACACAGCCCACCCCTAAGGTCAGTGCTGCGTGCGGCCCCCAGCATGCTACAAACACCAGAAACTACTTTGCAACTCCCGGACAGAGGACAAGAGTGGTTAATAAGTCTAGAGGGTCCATTGGTTTCGGGCCCAATGCGTGGTAGTAGCTGAATCTTAAATCACACACACAAATCTCAGTTCTTAAGGACGGCCTCAATGAAACAACCCACCATGTACTCCTACATGCCCTCTCATCGATACCATTACCAAATCATGTTCAACACTTCACTCTCGTTACCGACACAACCTTTCACTCTAGTTCATCATCCCGATGAGCCAGACCTGACACAACTCTAAGCATAGCAAGCATAGCATGGTAGGAAACACAAATATGGCTCAATCAACTCCTACACATGCTAGTGGGTTTCATCTAGTTATTGTGGCAATGACAGGTCATGCAAAGGAAGTGGGTTCAACTACCGCAACACACAGCAGTTTGAATCGCGTTGTCTTAATGCAGTAAACAAGAGCAGAAGCGAGATCATGGGTTTGTATCGAAATGATCAATGGGTTGCTTGCCTGATGTAGTGGTAGTAGGGTACTGCCCTTCAGACGGATATTCGGGTTATCCTCGAGGCGTAACCTACCACGAAAGACACACCGAACATAATCAACACATGACGATATGCAACAATATGATGCATGCTATGACATGGCAATACGAATGTGACTTGGCCTGATGCAAGCTAGAACAGAAAGGAATGAACTCATTTGAATCAAAGATTCAAATGTTAGTTCATTTAACATAGCCATATTAGTGCAATATTTTATTTTTCTTAAACAGCAAGGTTAACTTGTTCTGTCATGCATGAAACTGTTACCAATGGACAGATTGAATTTTTCTGATAAAAATTCATATATAAATCTTTGCATTTGGAGTTACAGATTATTTTCTATGAATTTTTGAAGTTTGCAACAATTTCTGGAATTTTCTATATAAAAATAAATCCAGAAATTAGTTATTGCGTCAGCAGCGCGTTAGGGTGACGTCAGTGGTTAAAGGGGACGTCCAGGTCAACCTGACCAGTGGGTCCCGCATGTCAGCAGTTATTTAAACTAACTAAATTTAGTTAAAACTAATCTGAGTTAATTAGCAGAGGGGGGCCCCACTTGTCATAGACTCAAGGAAGTTAACCTGGCCCACCCAGTCAAAGTCAATGGTCAAACACACCGGCGTTTAGCCGCCCGCAAGGCCAGACGCGGCGGTGAGAGTGCATTAGTGCGTTCCGGTGGTGGTTGAGCTCGGGGTGGAGGGCATCTACGCGTAGCTGGGAACAAGCCGAAGCGTTTGGTGGTGGTGGTTGAGCTCGGGGTGGCTGGGAACGTCGCCGGCGACAACCTTTGCGGTCGCCGGAGTCGGTGAAGATGGATCCGAGGCTACGGGGCACGGCGAGGCGCGTGGGGTAGTGCGTTGGACTCCTCGCGATGTGGTGAGTGTGTTGGACACGGTGGTGTGGCCGGTGGTTGGCCGGAGACACGTCGGCGACGAGCTCGGTGGTGGCACGTGTGGTGAAGCTTCATGCAGTCGATGCAGGGCTCGAGAGCGAGAACAATAAGGGGGAGGAGGTAGCTGAGCTCACAGCGGTCACGACGGTGCAGACGATGGGGTCGGGGACGAACTGGTGCGGCGGTGACGGCAAAAGGGATCTCCGGCGGTGGCGGGGTCAGGCGAGGTCGGTGCAGAGGCTTCGAGCCAAGCGAGCGCTCGGGGATCGGCTTGCTCGAAGGAGAGGAGGGCGGCGGAGCTTCTGGACACGGTGGCGCGGTGCAGGGACGACGGAGAGCGCGGTTGTCCCGGTGGCGCGGGCGCGGCAGCGTCGGCCATGGTCCAGGCGAGCGAGGGAGAGGAGCTGGGGAGGAAGGGGCGTGTCTGTGAGCTCGGGGGAGGAGTGGGTGACCGACCCAGGGCGGCAGAACGATGAGGGGAGGAGGCAGGGCGGCGGGCAGCTGCGTGGCGCGCGCTGGTGCTGACATCGAGCACCTGGCTGCCTGCCTGGCCAAGCCAAGCAGCTCGCTAGAGCGGTGGCTGGGCTGGGCCGGCAGGTGGGCTTGCCAAACGGGCGCCAGGTAAGCCTCTGCTTTGCTTTGGTTTTCTTTTCTATTTTTCCGTAAGTTTGTGGCTTTATAAAAAATAGTTAGGCACTTCTAAAAATCCTGAAAATAATCAGAGGCTCTGTTTAGAAAATCTCCAACAGCCCACACTTATTTTCAGAATTATTTGAGCATTCAAAATATTTACTAGCATTTAAATGCCCAAATGCAATTTACATATGATTTAATTCAATGACCTTCATTGACCTAGAAAATTGTGCACCAATTTTGCCGTGAGGTTCTAACCCAAGAAAAAGAGGGTGAACTTTTTAGAAGGGCAATTCAGGTTCATTGAAAATATTTTTAGTAAACCTTAGTTGAATTCAGAGGGGTTCTGGGGGTTCTGTCTTCCACAATTCAAGTTTCTGATGAAAAGTAGACATGCTGCAACACTCTAATGCATGGACTAGCTAGGACGTGACAACTCACCCCCACTCAAAAGAATCTCATCCCGAGATTTTGGATCCGTCGGGAAGAAGGTGGGGTACTCAAGTCGAAGACGATCCTCCCTTTCCCAAGTAGCTTCTTGCTCGGAATGGTGTGACCATTGAACCTTGAGAAACTTGATATTCTGGCGTCGAGTGGTACGCTCGGCTTGATCAAGGATACGAACGGGATATTCTCGATATGTGAGATTATCTTGGAGATCAAGCGTTTTGTGGTCCACTCCACGGATAGGATCCGAGAAGCAACGCCTGAGTTGAGAAACATGGAAGACATCATGAACTCTGGAAAGATGCGGAGGTAGTTCCAATTGGTAGGCAACTTCTCCTCGTTTGGCAAGAATGCGAAAGGGTCCAATGTAACGAGGAGCCAATTTGCCTTTGATACCGAATCGATGGGTTCCCTTTAAAGGTGTAACCCGAAGGTAAGCCTTCTCGCCAACTTCATAAGACATAGGCGTATGCTTGCGGTCATATTGGCTCTTTTGATGAGATTGGGCTGTTTTCAATTTCTCACGAATAACGCGAACCTGCTCTTCTGCTTCCTGGATCATATCCGGGCCAAAGAGTTGTCTTTCCACGGTTTCTGACTAGTTAAGAGGCGTTCGACATTTTCGTCCATAGATAACTTCGAAAGGAGCTTTGCCCAAGCTAGCTTGATAACTATTGTTATAAGCGAACTCGGCAAATGGAAGGCATTTCTCCCAATTCATACCGAAAGAGATGACAGAAGCTCGAAGCATATCCTCCAGAATTTGATTAACTCGTTCTACTTGCCCACTTGATTGAGGATGGAAGGCGGTGCTAAAGGAGAGACGATTTCCCATAGCATTTTGGAAACTTTCCCAAAATCGAGAGGTGAAGAGACTTCCACGGTCTGAGTTAATCTCCAATGGGACACCATGAAGAGACACTATTCGGGAGATGTACAAATCAGCTAGCTGGCTAGCGGTTGTACTCTCACGAACGGGTAGGAAGTGGGCTACTTTGGAAAGACGATCGACAACGACGAAGATAGCATTATTCCCTCTCTTGGTCCTGGGAAACCCGGTAATGAAATCCATACCGATTTTATCCCATTTCCATTCAGGAATTTCCAAAGGTTGAAGGGTGCCAAAGAGCAGCCGTTGATGTTCTCGCTTTAACTCGACGTATCGTCGAGAATTATCAATGTATTGAGCGATTTCTCTCTTCATCCTAGTCCACCAAAACCTCTGGCGTAGGTCTTGATACATTTTAGTACTACCGGGATGAATGGTGAGAGGGGAATCATGAGCTTCCTCAAGGATCAGTCGCCTCAGGATGCGTACCTTGGGAACCACTAGACGGTCTCCAAAGAACACGACACCTTGATCATCAATGGAGAAACAACCCGCGACTCCTTTCTTGATGTTTCTCTTGATACGGGAGATTCTCGGATCTACCTTCTGTGCCTTGATGATCTGATCCGTAAGGGTAGGTTTCACCACCAGGGTGGAAAGGAATCCTCGAGGAACAATGTGAAGGTTAAGCTTACGAAATTCCTCGTGGAGAAGCGGTTGACCTTGTTGTAACATCAGGTTGTTACAATAAGATTTACAACTTAGCGCATCAGCCATGACATTGGCTTTGCCTGGGGTGTAAGTTATTCCTAAGTCATAATCCGTAATAAACTCGACCCAACATCTTTGCCTGAGATTCAAATCCGGTTGGGTGAAAATGTATTTCAGACTTTGGTGATTGGTGTAAATTTCGCAACGATTACCAAGAAGGTAATGTCGCCATGTTTTGAGTGCATGGACCACTGCTGCAAGCTCTAGATCATGTGTGGGATAGTTATCCTCATGTGGGCCTTGGCTGTCGAGAAGCGTAGGCAATCACATGACGATCTTGCATGAGTATGCAACCTAGTCCTTGTCGCGAGGCGTCACAATAGATAATAAAGTCCTTAGAAAAATCTGGTGGAACAAGTACGGGAGCAGATGTCAGGCGTCTTTTCAGTTCCTGAAAGCTGAACTCGCATCGTGGGGTACACTCGAACTTTTTATCTTTCTTGAGGAGTTCAGTTAGAGGCTTAGCAACCTTGGAGAAATTCTCGACGAAGCGGCGGCAATAGCTCGCTAAACCAAGGAAACTCCGAACTTGCTTGACCGTTTCAGGTGGAGTCCAGTCAAGGATGGCTTGAACTCGCTCGGGATTGACAGCAATGCCCTTACCAGAGATTACATGGCCTAGATAGGTTACTTGTGGCAACCAAAACTCACACTTAGAGAATTTGGCATAAAGGCGATGCTCTCGAAGTTTCATCAATAGTAGCCTTAGATGTTCGACATGTTCTTCCTCATTCTTGGAGTAGATGAGTATATCATCCAGGTAAACCACGACGAATTTATCCAAATACTCCATGAAAATCGAGTTCATCAACCGGGAGAAGGTGGCTGGAGCATTGGTTAGACCGAAGGACATGACGGTGTACTCGTATTGGCCATAACGAGTAACAAAGGCCGTTTTAGGAATGTCCCCGTTCTTGATTTTGATTTGATAGTAGCCCAACCTCAAATCCATCTTGAAAAGACCGAGGATCCAAGAAGCTGATCATACAGATCGTTGATCCTAGGGAGCGGATACTTGTTCTTGATAGTGACCAAGTTGATGTGTCGGTAATCTACAACCATCCGATCCGTTCCATCCTTCTTCTTGACGAAGAGGACGGGGCAAGCCCATGGAGAAGAACTAGGACGGATGAAACCCTTTTGCAAGGACTCATCGAGTTGCTTCTTAAGCTCGGCTAGTTCTAGGGGTGCCATCTTATAAGGTCTTCTACAGATTGGGATGGTTCCTAGAACAAGGTCTATCACGAACTCGACATCTCGCTGTGTGGAACACCTGGCAGTTCCTCTGGAAAGACATCCGGGAAGTCACGGACTACCGGAATATCTTGAAGGTCTGGAAGGGGGTTGGCATTTAAGGAGTAGAGCTGACGCTTAGACACTCGGGTCAAAACATTGATTGTCTTGCCCAATGGATGGGTGAGTTGAACAGTTCTAGTGGAGCAATCAATCTTAGCGTAATGGGCTGACATCCAGTCCATACCCAAGATGATGTTAATGTCCGAGGACTTGAGAGCTATTAGTGACGCAAGAAAGACCAATCTATCGACAAGGGTTTCATTTCCATGGCTGATTCTAGAGGTTTGCCACTTGGATCCAGGAGTTTGAATTACCATGGAGGTGTGCATGTCACAAAATGTGGTGTTGTGCAATCGAGCATAGCTCTCAGAAATAAATGAATGAGATGCTCCAGCATCAAAGAGAACAGTTGCCGAATGGCAATTAACAAGGAGCATACCGAAAATGACGTTGGGATCCTCATGGGTCTTCTCAGCTGAGACGTAGTTGACATGGCCACGAGCAGTGGTGGCTGGTTTTGCGTAAAGCACCTTTCCTTCTGGCTTACCACGACCAACAGACTTTCTGATCTGGTTGGGGTTGTTCTTGGGACACTCACGGATGTAGTGACCTGTCTCCCCACACTTGAAACAAGTTATCACATTGGGGTGTGGAGCAGCATTAGCAGTGGGGCCACCATAGGCCTTGGGCGGTGCATACTGCTGGTTGGGGCGAGGCGCCTCAAAGTATGGCCTCGGAGTGAACCTAGGTGGCAGAGCGGTGTTTGGAATCCACACCCGGCGCTTCTGAGATCCAGAGCTGGATGAAGAACCAAAGTCACGGGAGTGCTTGCGTGAAGCTTCAAAGTCAGACTGTCCTGTCTCAGCACTGATGGCCTTGTTGACTAACTTCTGGAAGGAGGTGCACTCGTGCAGATGAAGATCACGACGAAGCTCGGGGCTAAGTCCCTTGCGGAACCTTGCCTGCTTCTTGGCGTCGGTGGATACCTCTTCAGGAGCATAACATGCTAGATTTCCAAACTCACGACTGTATGCATCCATAGGCAGTCTACCCTGGGTGAAATTGCAGAACTCTTCCCTCTTACGATCCATGAGACCTTCCGGGATGTGATGCTCACGGAAAGCCGCACTGAATTCAGCCCAGGTAGTGATTTGGCCGACCGGGCGCATAGCCTCAAAATTTTCCCACCAAAGGTGTCACGCGCAAGATGCGACCCTATCCTAAAGGAACTCGAAGGTCCCACCAAGGATAGAAGCGCATCTTGAAGACGCTTTTGCAAGGTGGATATCATTACATCAACATTACATAATAGATGGGGATACATACATAAGGCACAAATGCCACAAGAATACATCAACAGCATATACAAGATCAACATCCGACTACGGATGAAACATAAACAGAAGCTCAAACGACATCCACCCTGCTAGCCCAAGCTGCCGACCTGGAACCTATCCCCTGATCGAAGAAGCAGAAGACGAACTCCAAAACAAGCAAACATCGCTCTCGCGTCATGATCATCGCAACCTGTACACTGGCAATCGGTGTTGTAGTAAACTGTGAGCCACGAGGACTCAGCAATCCCATTACCATGGGTATCAAGACTAGCAAAGCTAAATGGGAAAGGAAGGGGTAAAGTGGTGAGGTTGCAGCAGCGGCTAAGCATGTATGGTGGCTAACATACGCAAATAAGAGCGATAAGAGAAGCAAAGGAACGGTCGTGAAGCTAGCAATGATCAAGAAGTGATCCTGAACTCCTACTTACGTCAGACATAACCCAAAACCGTGTTCTCCTCTCGATCAACCCCGAAAAGAGACACTCACGGTTACGCACACGGTTGGTGTATTTTAGGAGAGTTTACTTCAAGTTTACTACAACCGGATATTAACAAATTCCCATCTGCCACATAACCGCGGGCACGGCTTTCGAAAGTTTATACCCTGCAGGGGTGTCCCAACTTAGCCCATGATAAGCTCTCGCGATCAACGAAGGATATTCCTTCTCCCCGGGAAGACCCGATCAGTCTCGGAATCCCGGCTACAAGACATTTCGACAGCAATAAAACAAGACCAGCAAAGCCGCTCGATGTGCCGACAAATCCCGATAGGAGCTGCACATATCTCGTTCTCAGGGCAACATCGGATGAGACTAGCTACGAGTAAAACCAAGCCTCAAGTTTCCCCGAGGTGGCCCCGCAGGCAGCTCGGTTCGGGCCAACACTCGAAGGAGCACTGGCCCGGGGGGGCTAAAATAAAGATGACCCTCGGGCTCCGGAAACCCAAGGGAAAAAGGGCTAGGTGAGGCAAATGGTAAAACCAAGGTTGGGCCTTGCTGGAGGAGTTTTATTCAAAGCGAACTGTCAAGGGGGTCCCATAAACCACCCAACCGCGTTAGGCACGCAAAATCCAGGAACATAATATCGATATGACGGAAACTAGGGCGGCAAGAGTGGAACAAAACACCAGGCATAAGGCCGAGCCTTCCACCCTTTACCAAGTATATAGATGCATTAATTTAATAAGAGATATTGTGATATCCCAACATAATCCTGTTCACCATGGAGCAATCTTCAACTTCACCTGCAGCTAGCAATGCTATAAGAGGGGCTGAGCAAAGCGGTAACATAGCCAAACAACGGTTTGCTAGGAAGGGGAAAAAGGTTAGATGCTGACATGGCAAATTGGGAACGCTTGAAGAGCAAATGATTGGTCGCGCAGCAAGCGATAGAACGAAGCAACTAGCATAGCAATGATAGTAGTGAGATCCAGGGTAGCGGTCATCTTGCCTGAAATCCCGCTAGGAAGAAGAACGAGTCCGTGAAGAAGATGAAGCCACGAAGACGACCCAAGCGTAGACGAACGAGTCCTCACGATCGCAACGAAAACGAGAACTATCGAGAAGAAGCACACAACATGGTAAACACACCACACATAGACAAGACATGATGCACAACAAGCATGATGCATGACAAAGATACATGAAGCTACTCATGGCAAGAGATGATGCAAACAAGAGCAACACATCAAAGCAAGTTTAAATGAGGCCGGAAACAACATATAGCAATACCGGTAAGTCCTCATATGCAAATTTCGAAATTGGTCCAGATCTGAATAAACCTTATGTTAAAGTTGTTAAACAGCAAGTTAAGATGCACCAAGATGATCTACATGAAATTCTAGTCAAGTTACATATAAAGTTCATTAGATTCGGAGCTACGGCCTAGAAGATATGAGCAAAACAAGTTAAACATGGCATTGATGCAAAATGCATACAAACATCAAGCAAACCCTCTCAAACCAAGGACGCAACATGATAATATGAAACTACATGCAAATCTAAGCAAGTTTCATATAGAGCACACTCAAAACGGAGCAACGGTTCAACACATACACATGAAACAAGTTATAGCAACAATCTGCCCAAAACAGCAACTAGACATATTTCAGGCATCAAAACAATATGCTCCAGCCTCTCAACATGAAAACAAAAGGCATGGGAATGATGTACAGGTAAAGCATGACAAAACACGAACACTGAGCTAACTCCAGAGATCACTAGAACATGCCCAAAAATACATGGCAAGATTGCAAATAGTAACAGTTTACAGACTTGGCAGAAATAACATCAGGTTGCAATGTTTATAGCTATCAAACAACATGTTACAGGAACTTATCATGGCAAACAAAGGCATGGCATGAATCTACTAATTTCATAGAACAAAAGTCCCTTACTAACCATGAGCCAAAAGGGCACAGAAAATATGATGGCACCCATGTAAACATGACAAGTTATATGACAGATTCATACATGGCAGGAACAACAATAAGTAGGCATGTTGGTGAGCTTGAACCACTCACCACAGAGCAATACATGGCATGGCAAGGTAACCAACAGTACGAAGACATGTTTCTGAAGCTAAGCATGGCAAGAGCAAGTTCAAAGAGTGCATGGATCACTAACAACGATCATGGCAACATTGAACTTAATGTTAACATGCTGACAACAACATTATTTAGCAATTTGAGAGCAAGATTACAGCAAGTTACAGCAGACTATAATTGCAACAAAGGGCATGGATGGATAGAGCAAGACATGCAGAACAAAACACCCTTAGTGAACATCTCAGATTTACATAGCATCATAATATAACAGAATCAGCCTAGAAAAACAGCAACAACAAGTACCCTACTTAACAAGCTCGATGCACTCACTACAAGACCCACAAAAATCTATGGATGGCACCAATGTGAGGAGGGCATGACATAGCACAAAACACATGTAGGGCTCGTGCTCATAAGATGCACACATCAAGTGCAACAAAAATGACAAATGAGCATGTTATAACAGTTTCAGCAGGTTAATATCATGTAGCACTCTTGCAATGAAGATTCAGGCATCAATATGAACTCAAATGAACATGGAACAATGGAAGGAAATGAAGTACTCGTTGAGGCGAACAATATGATATACTACACGCCCAAAACGGAGCCACGGATGCAGAGATATGATGTGATGAACAGGGCATGATAATGTCACAGATTCAAGGCCTTAGCAGATTTTTACCTCCGCGAAATTCAACGCGGGACGGAGGCGTGCGGGACGAGGAGATCCGGGTTCGGGGAAGAAGTTTGGATGGCGGGGTAGGTGGATCTGGTCCAGCCCGGCCAGAACCGGGACGAGGCGACGACGGGCTCTCCGGCGAGGGCGGCGCGGCGGCGGCACATCGGGCGGCGAAGCGGCGGCGCAAGCCGGGCGCGGCTGGCAGGCCCGCCGGGCGTGGCGGCGGAGGGACGGGCGTCGCGTCGCCGCGGCGGCGAGGAGCGGACAGGCGAGAGACGGCCGGCGGCGGCAAAGACGCCGCGGCGAAGCGGGCCTTCGGGCGCCGGAGGAGCGAGGGCGAGGCGCCGCGGCGGCTGGGCACGGCCTGTCGCCGCCGGAGGAGCAGGCGTCTGGCGGGCGGCAGAGACGGGCCCGGCGCGCCTGCTCGCCCGGCGGGCCGGATCTGGGCCCGGGCGGCGGACGATGTGGGGCGCTGGAGGCGGTGACGTGTCGGCCTCCGGTTGGTTGGCGGCGGCGCGGACGCGTCCGTGGGAACGGACATGTCCGTGGCGGAGGTAGGTGGAGGCTAGGGTTAGGGTAGGATTAGTCCGCATGAATTTCGGGAGGGCATATTTATAGGTAGAGGGAGCTAGGAGAGTCCAAATGAGGAGCGGTTTTCGCCCACACGATCGTGATCGAACGACCGAGAGCATGGAGGGGGTTTGGATGGGTTATGGGCCATTTTGGAGGGGTGTTGGGCTGGAAAGAGAAGGGGGCTTTTACGGTTACCCGGTTAACCGTTGGAGTATCAAACAACCTCCAAATGGCACGAAACTTGACAGGCGGTCCACCGGTGCTATACCAAGGCCGCTGGGCAAACCTCAGGCCATTCCGAGAAAGTTTAACACCCGCTCACAAGGAGAGACAAAAGGGGGACGCCGGGGGACATAGGAGTGCCGGATTGCAAAACGGACAACGGGGAAAATGCTCGGATGCAAGAGATGAACACGTATGCAAAATGAGATGCACATGATGACATGATAAAAATGCGACACGCAAGCAAATGACATGGCAACGACGGCGAAAAACTGGCAGACACCTGGCGCATCGAATCCGGGGCGTTACAAAAGGCTAGCAGGGCCTTCGAGGTGATAGGCAGCAAAGGTAACCTTATCAGCTTCGGCTACGTTGGCAGAACGTAGCTTGTGGGTGATGCTGCGAAGCCAGTCATCCGCATCGAGAGGCTCGACGGAGTGTTTAAACTTCGGTGGATACAACTTGACAAAGTCATTGATTGACACCAGGTCATTCCTCGGCTGGCGTGCAGTATTCTGCTCAATCCGCTCCAGCAAGCGATTGGTCTCACGCTTGTTTCGTTCTGCCTCCAACATAACTTCGGTCAGAGAAGGCGGTTGAGGCAGATTTTCATTCCTAGCTGCGCTGGCTTCACCCCCTCGGAAGCAGCGGGGTTGTTCTTGGTGTTGACCATCCTAGGAAACAAGACAACGGTTTAGACAAGGATGGCAAAATTTTGGCAAGGAAGTGCGGAATGTAATGGATAACACGGAATGCAGAGATGTTCATCCGTATGACATGGTAATATAGAAACTGCCATATATATACCAACGGTCATACACACCATTCATAGTTTAGTACAAGCCCGACTAGAGTACAACTACGGTGGAAGACTTTACATCTCATCGGAAGCATTCCAAGCTCCTGTACGTTATTTTTCTACACCTCCAGAATTGATACACACTAAGTCATATTCCACAGGTCACGCAGGACGGTGGAAATACAACTATTACAATACTAGTGATACTACTACTAACTCAGACAACTCCGTAGTAGTCCTCATAGAGGTCACCTCCATAGCCTGGAAGCTCAACGTGATTATCCGGAAACAGACGGTCCTGAGGAGCTTGTGGACTATAGGGGCTAGGATGAGGTCTTGGACCAACAAACGGTGGCCTGCGGGGACCACGGGTGGGGTGATGCCTCCCACATCACGCCAATCCACCATGTCTGCAGAGCAGATCTCACAGGATCTGAGATCCCTCGTATCCATACATCCAGCTTGCACAGCCGGTGCAAACCGAGTCAAAGTGCCCCAATGATCGGCATGGGTGTTGAAAAGCTCCAGTCTTAAGGCCCGATTCTCTCGATCCTTATCCTCGAGCATCTCGGCAGTGGTGCGAGTTAGAGAGTCCTCCTGTGTGGAGTCAGCATAGATAGCCTGGAGATACCCTTGCGCTCCCGGGAGTGAAGCTGGCATATAACGGAAGTCGGTGTTCCGAAGCAGGCCGGTCCTGACTCGCATGATGGTCATCATAGAATAGGCAGCATCCTGCACAGCCATCTCAATAGTAACCTCGGGTCCATAGTCATAGTGGAGGGGCTCGGTCGATCCAGGATAAGAAGGAAATATCCTGACAGTGCAGAGATATTGGCTTTGATTAAAGTCTCGGAATTGCTCTTCGACAGTGTATTCGGGATACCAACGGTAACCCGTCTCGATCATTACCCGGACTAACATAGCCGTATGACCGGGCACATCGAGGCACCTGGTCAGGCGAACCACTTGGTTTTGAGCACGAGTGGCCATCTAAAAGCACAGCCACAATGCAAAGACATTATAATTTCTAGGGTAAAGCGGACAGCATAACAGCTGTAAATGCTCAGGAACAGATTTGAGACATTCACAACAGATTGCAAAACCACTCAACAACATCATATCAAGGTTCTGGTTCAACTGATAACATACTAAAGGTAGTAGAAATTGAACTGAGGCTGGTAACCAACAATCCTATAAGTTACTACGGATTAGTAACATGTGAACCTGATAGAGAGAAGAGAGCCTAGTCCTTAACCCACGTAGAATGAGAAGAGAATGACACGGATCATAGGGCATAAGGTAGAGGAGTAAAAAGAGCCTTACATCCCTCCCACAATGAATTCCCCTACATATAACTAAAGCATTTCTAGACTCGACATCGACCAGTTTGGCTTAGCGAACCTACAGACAGTCCGGCCCTAATGCCAACGCTGTCAGGACCCCGACTCCAAGTCACATTGACCTAGCCGGTAACACCTCATAACACTTTGCGGCCTCACGCACTGTATTCCCATGGGTGTCGCCTTACCACGGCCCGGGACCGTTTGCGCCTTTTGGCTCACGTATATGATAGTGTCGCTAGCAGCCACATGACAGAGAACCCGGGCCGACATGGCTAGTCATGAACCCAAAGCGGCACTAACCATGGGGACAGGCATACATGAATCACATCGAGCATGTCGGTCATCAACGTATGAATCCGGGCTGTAGCACTGGGCTGACAGGACTCCGGTAACCCGGGCTGTAGCTGGCTTGGCTGGACTCCGGATGTCACTGCGTGACATTTCCCCGAAGGGACAGGCACAGGAATGAAGTGAAACACATGCCGGCCAGTCAAGTGTCCAGAGCAGTAGTGCTGGGCTAGCAGGACTCCGGTGAACCGGGCTGTAGTGGACTGCTATCGCTCAGGAAGCACTAGACTACATTTTCCCATATGAGAGGCTGCCAAGGATAAACAACTAGATTGTCGGATCCCACTCATACCAAGCATTTCAATCATACACACAATATGTCCGATATGAGTACATACAACATGGCATCACAACAAAACTCTACAACTCAAAGTACTATATTTAAAAGGCTCCGGGGAGCCATACATAACATGTTCATACAGATAGGGGTCAGATGACCCAACACTCAAGTCATACAAACATACAAGCACATGCGGAAGCAAAATAGTCTGAATACAGACACTAAATAGAAAGAAGGCTTGACGAAGCCCTTCTATCTACATCGGCCCTTCACATGTCTTTAACCACCACCTGGGTGGCTAGTCACTCGTCGACGTCAAGGTCTACGTAGAACCCATCGGAGGGGGCGGTGTTGTCGTCTGAAAACATTAATTAAAGCAACGTCAGTACGGAGGTACTCAGCAAGTCTAACAGCAGAATCCTACTATACATGCACATTCTCAAGAAGGTAGTGGAGTTATTGCAGCAAGCCAGCTTTGACTCTTGGCCAAACTATCCTACGTGACACCACTTGAAAAGGATTTGTCGCACACGAGTCCACTAATCACCAACACAATACTCCACTGTGGATCCTCTCTCGTCAACCTACGAGAGGGCCATCCGCGGTACTCACACTTATCGTGAGGCTTTTAGTAGTATCCATTTACTTGTCTATGAACTGTATAGGTGACCAAGTAGTCCTTTACCGCGGACGCGGCTATTCGAATAGTTCTATACCCTGCAGGGGTGTACTTCTTCACACACGCTCTCACCACTTATCGCCGCTACACGACGTGTACTCGGCAACCTTCAAGCGGAAGCCCAGCGAGGGTGTCGGCCACGACCTGACTAAACACACGAGTCCCTAGTCCAGGTTTATCGCCTATTCGTGTTCCATCCGCAGGGAGTCCAGCCGACGTTTCCACTAACGGCCCCGAACGATGTGTGCAGGGTTCCCGAGACACCAAACGGGCGAATCGGTACACCATGCCACGTGCCTACCACAACACAGCCCAACCCTAAAATTGACCTTTGCGTGCGCCCCCAAGATGCTACAAACACCGAAACTACTTTGCAACTCCCGGACAGAGGACAAGAGTGGTTAATAAGTCGAGAGGGTCCATTGGTTTCGGGACCAATGCGTGGTAGTAGCTGAATCTTAAATCACACACACAGATCTCAGTTCTTAAGGACGGTCTCAATGAAACAACCCACCATGTACACCTACATGGCCTCTCATCGATACCTTTACCAAATCATGTTCAACACTTCACTGTCGTTACCGACACAACCTTTCCCTCTAGTTCATCATCCCAATGAGCCAGACCTGACACAACTCTAAGCATAGCAAGCATAGCATGGTAGGAAACACAAATATGGCTCAATCAACTCCTACACATGCTAGTGGGTTTCATCTAGTTACTGTGGCAATGACAGGTCATGCAAAGGAAGTGGGTTCAACTACCGCAACACACAGCAGTTTGAATCGCGTTGTCTTAATGCAGTAAACAAGAGCAGAAGCGAGATCATGGGTTTGTATCAGAATGATCAATGGGTTGCTTGCCTGATGTAGTGGTAGTAGGGTACTTCCCTTCAGACGGATACTCGGGGTTATCCTCGGAGGCAGAACCTACCACGAAAGACACACCGAAAATAATCAACACATGACGATATGCAACAACATGATGCATGCTATGACATGGCAATACGAATATGTCTTGGCCTAATGCAAGCTAGAACATAAAGGAATGAACTCATTTGAATCAAAGATTGAATTAAAGATTCAAATGTTAGTTCATTTAACATAGCCATATTAGTGCAATATCTTATTTTGCTTAAATAGAAAGGTTAACTTGTTCTGTCATGCATGAAACTATTACCAATGGATAGATTGAATTTTTCTGATCAAAATTTATATATAAATCTTTGCATTTGGAGTTACATATTATTTTCTATGAATTTTTGAAGTTTGCAACAATTTGTGGAATTTTCTATATAAAAATAAATCCAGAAATTAATTACTGCGTCAGTAGTGCGTCAGGGTGACGTCAGTGGTCAAAGGGGACGTCCAGGTCAACCTGACCAGTGGGTCCCGTGTGTCAGCAGTTATTTAAACTAACTAAATATAGTTAAAACTAATCTGAGTTAATTAGCAGAAGGGGGGCCCACTTGTCATAGACTCAGGGAAGTCAACCTGGGCCCACCAAGTCAAAGTCAAAGGTCAAACACGCCGGTGTTTGGCCGCCGGCGAGGCCAGACGTGGCTGTGAGAGTGCATTAGTGCGTTCCGGCGACCAAATGAGCGGCGGAGGGCATCTACGCGTAGCTGGGAACAAGCCGCATCATTTGGTGGTGGTGGTTGAGCTCGGGGTGGCCGAGAACGTCGCCGGCGACAATCTTGGCGGTCGCCGGAGTCGGTGAAGATGGACCCGAGGCTACGGGGCACGGCGAGGTGCGTGGGGTGGTGCGTTGGACTCCTCGCGATGCGGTGATTGTGTTGGACACGGTGGTGCGACCGGTGGTTGGCCGGAGACACGTCGGCGACGAGCTCGGCGGTGGCGCATGTGGTGAAGCTTCATGCAGTCGATGCAGGGCTCGAGAGCGAGAACGAGAAGGGGGAGGAGGTAGCTGAGCTCACGGCGGTCACGACGGTGCAGACGACGGGGTCGGGGACGAACTGGTGCGGCGGTGACGGAAAAAGGGATCTCCGGCGGTGGCGGGGTCGGGCGAGGTCGGTGCAGAGGCTTCGAGGCAAGTTAGCGCTCGGGGCACGTCTTGCTCGAAGGAGAGGAGGGCGGCGGAGCTTCTGGACACGGTGGCGCGGCGCAAGGACGACGGAGAGCGCGGTTATCACGGTGGCGCGGGCGCGGCAGCGTCGGCCATGGTGCGGGCGAGCGAGGGAGAGGAGCTGGGGAGGAAGGGGCGTGTCTGCAAGCTCGGGGGAGGAGTGGGTGACCGACCCAGGGCGGCAGAACGGTGAGGGGAGGAGGCAGGGTGGCGGGCAGCTGCGTGGCACGCGCTGGTGCCGACGTCGAGCACCTGGCTGCCTGCCTGGCCGAGCCAAGCAGCTCGCTAGAGCGATGGATGGGCTGGGCCGGCAGCTGGGCTTGCCAGATGGGCGCCAGGTAAGCCTCTGCTTTGCTTTGGTTTTCTTTTCTATTTTTCTATAAGTTTGTGGCTTTATAATAAATAGTTAGGCACTTCTAAAAATCCTAAAAATAATCAGAGGCTCTGTTTAGAAAATCTCCAACAGCCCAAACTTATTTTCAGAATTATTTGAGCATTCAAAATATTTACTAGCATTTAAATGCCCAAATGCAATTTACATATGATTTACTTCAATGACCTTCTGTTGACCTAGACAATTGTGCACCAATTTTGCCAGAGGTTCTAACCCAAGACAAAGAGGGTGAACTTTTTAGAAGGGCAATTCAGGTTCATTGAAAATATTTTTAGTAAACCTTAGTTGAATTCAGAGGGGTTCTGGGGGTTCTGTCTTCCCCAATTCAAGTTTCTGATGAAAAGTAGACATGATGCAACACTCTAATGCATGGACTAGCTAGGATGTGACAGGAACTGTCTCCCCTTGGTTCAGTTCCCTTTGAGACAACACCACGGCATCGTCCATAGGGCGAGGGGAGGAGGCGGTCGGGAGTGAATCACTGTTCATATCTGATGGACCCAAAGAATCATCCCACGAAGATACGTCGATATGGGCTCAGGATGGACTGCATAATCATGCACGGCGTGATAAGAAACAGTATAATAAGACGTACCAAGAATTGTTATGATATCCGGATACTCACGACTTTGCTAGGGGCTTGTCCCTGGGTAACCACTCCTCGTCGCTGAAAGCGGCCGTCATGGAGCAGTTCGGGAGGAGGGTCCTTCTCTTCTTGGACCCTTCAGCCTCCCCTGATGGGGCGGTGTCGTTGTCAAAACCGGCGGATCTTGGGTAGGGGGTCCCGAATTGTGCGTCTAAGGTGGATGGTAACAGGAGGCAAGGGAAACGATGTTTACCTAGGTTCGGGCCCTCTCTATGGAGGTAATACCCTACTTCCTGCTTGATTAATCTTGATGAATATGAGTATTACAAGAGTTGATCTACCACGAGATCGTAGAGGCTAAACCCTAGAAGCTAGACTATGGTATGATTGTTCTCGTCCTACAGACTAAACCCTCTGGTTTATATAGACACCGGAGGGGGCTAGGGTTACACAGAGTCGGTTACAACAGAAGGAGATCTACATATCCGTATTGCCAAGCTTTCCTTCCACGCCAAGAGAGTCCCATCCGGACATGAGACGAAGTCTTCAATCTTGTATCTTCATAGTCCAACAGTTCGGCCAAAGGATATAGTCCGGCTGCCCGGATACCCCCTAATCCAGGACTCCCTCAGTAGCCCCTGAACCAGGCTTCAATGATGATGAGTCCGGCACGCGGAGTGTTTTCGGCATTGCAAGGCGGGTTCCTCCTCCGAATACTCCATAGAAGATCTTGAACAGAAGGATAGTGTCCGGCTCTGCAAAACAAGTTCCACATTCCACCATAGAGAGAATAATATTCACAAATCCGACCTGCTGACGTATTTGATCCCATGACATCATGCCATGGCCCGGTTATTATCGAACCGTGTTTTTCAACCAGCCTTGGCGCATATCACGAGGCGGTTTCCTTGGCACGTCTTGTCGAAGCAGAGATCGTGTCCCCTTATCACGGGATTCTCATCAATGTGGGCGTGGGTAACCCAATCGTGCCCGTTGGTATGACTCTTCGATTATAGGCAAGTCCCAAACGGTCACAAGGAGGACGCCTGGTATTCACCCTCTTTATAAAGAGACCAAGGCCTATCCTTTTTTATTCCTCGAACTCAATTGAATCGCTCCCCCGCCTCGAGTTCCAACACCCAAAGCTCAGGTCAGGCGCTTCGGACCATCAACCAAGTCCGGATCCAACATACAAGGTCTCTGGATGCCCTCCCGTCCACGGAGGAAGGCGTCGAGAAAGTTTAGAAAGGCCAGGTTCTTGGACCGGGCGAGATTGCGCCCGGCGCTTGCTCAAGGGCAGGTCATACCTACTCCCAGACCCGGCGAGAGAGTTGTATTCATATCTCACTTCCTTCGAGGGCTAGGCCTGGCTCTGGATCCCTTCGTGAGGGGCTCATGGTCTATTACCGGCTGGACTTCCATGATTTAGCTCCGGATTCTATTCTCCACATCTCGTCTTTTATCGTCATGTGCGAAGCTTTTCTCCGCATCACCCCTCACTTCGGCCCGTGGCTCAAGACCTTCCAAGTGGAGCCGAAGAAAATCGAGGGGAGGTATGCAGAATGCGGAGGTGCTGTAATAAGAAAAAGCGCCGATACCCCATGGCCCGAGGGTTCTTTCCAGGAGGTGTCCAGCTTATGGCAACAAGAATGGTTTTATGTCACAACTCCCAGGGGTACCAAATGGGTGGCCCCACCTACCTTTCGCTCGGGTCACCCTCCACGACTAACGTCATGGATCAACAAGGGGCTAGACTGGGGGCTGTGAAGGACGTGCCCACACTGCAGGGCCGCATCCGAGATCTCCACGAAAGAGATATTGGTCTGGTCACAGTAACGCAAGTAATGTTACTTCGCCGAACCCTGCCCTGTAAATGTCGTCCCCTTCGTCTGTGGGAATTCAATCCGGAGAGACCGCGAGCTATTCAACACTTCCTCGGCATGGCCTTGCGAGGAGATGTACAAATTGTACTGACCACAAGCAATGTGTCCGGATTCTACCGAGGACGCGGGTCTGAGCTGCAATCGTCTAGATACCCAAGTAAGTCGCCCTATGGCCGAACACGTTGTATTTCTATTCATCACGACATCATTCTAAAAAGTCGCTCTTTGACCAGGACTGGATAGCAAAGGCAAAGATGATCAGGTGTCCGGCCCCCTCCCCGAGGTCTCACCGGATCCGGTACTAGTCCGTATGTTGGAGCTTGTGCCCTACCAAGCGCCCTCAGGGGAGGATAAAGGTGAGAAGAAAGAGGCTGACGCCTCCACGAAGGCGGACAACCGGGGAGAAGAAGCCAAAGCTCCCTCTCCCCAAGGAAGGAAAAGGACCGCCTCTGAAGGCCCGGAGACAATAGTCTCTAAACGGAGGAAGAAATCTTCGCCAGAGGGTCCTGGCCCAGGGGATACTCCGGCCGTACAGTGCCCGCAAGGGGATCAGCCCTCCATCAAGCTGTAAGTAAAAGAAAGTGTCTAATAGTAAAAAAACATCCTCATTTACTTCTGAGGAAAATAACCGAAACATCCGTATTGTAGTTCGGATTGTGGCCCTTCTCGGCAGAGTTCGTCTTCGGGGGATCTTCTTCCGGAGATGATGGAGAGAAAAACGCCTCCCCACGCCATCCCGCCTTACGAGGCGGGCGACCCCGAGGTGTCATCTCGGAGGGCTTCTCCCGATCCGGCAAGGCCAGAGGGTTATTCTTTGGCCGCCCGAAGTCCTCAGTATCCGACTCTTGAATAGAGCAACCGGAAGGGTCCGGCTCCGCCTGTCATGCGGTCGGACGCACTGAAGGATCTGCTAGAGTAGGCAGCTACCTCAGAAGTGCATCGTGCGCTAATGGGCGTGGTGATTGAGAGGGTTTCATCCGCAGAAAGCGGGTTGCATGAAGCCTTTATGAGTATGCTGAAAGGTTTTGAGGTACGCGAAGTGACGTGTATTTTTTACAGTACCGCACATGTTTTAAATGTGCCCTATGCATACAGTAGCCCCTGAGACTCTGGTTGCCGTCGGAAACGGCGGTAAACAGAGGATCATAGTCGCAGGTAATAATCCGGCTGTCTTCATATGCAGGTGGCGGGAGGTCCAGTGGCTAGCCAGACTTGTGAGGTTGCCGAGCTAATGTGGCGACATGATGCGGCAGATGCCGACATCGTGCTTGTCAACAAGCGGCTTGACGAGGCGCAGGGTATGTAATTTCTCTGGTGATCAACATATGGTAAGAGGAGCATAATGCCAGTATCTTGAACATGTTGTGACATGCAGATGGAGCTGCGGCAGTGGAGACCCTTCCGGTGGAACTTGCCCAAGCCAAAAAGCAAGCCAGGAATAGTGATGCGGCCACTCTAAAGGCGGCTGAAGAGCTGAGGGCCGAACAAGATGCCCATTGCCAAAGTAAGGAGAAAATGGCCAAGATGGCCGTTGAGTTAAGTGATGCCACCGATCGACATCGCTTCTTGAGAAGGAAAGCCGGCGAGGGCTACGGAGCTGGAGAAGGCCATGGTAGCAGCCAAGGAATCCCGCTCTACAATTAGAGCGATGAAGGAGGAGCTGCGTTCTGCCGGGATATCGCGGCTGGGAAGCCCTTTATGCTGTGGATGAAGTTCGTAGATCCTAAGTATGCTCCTCTGGACCGGTTGTGGAGTTCTGCAGACGCCTATCTGGATTTGGCAGCGAGTGCTGCTGATGCCGCCAAGTTCTTCAAAGATCAAAGGGATCATGAAGTGGAGAAGCTGTTCTGGTCGCAATTTAATGGCCAGCGCGTCCACTTCCTCTAAATGAGCGGATGGCCGAATGGGCCGAGCTCCATAGGTTGTCCGGACTCGCCATGAGGTCTATTGTGGATCACCTGTGGCCGGCAGGGCCAAGGCCGAACAGTTACTTCAGCTGGGTGCAGCAGTTCCTTGGTGCTATGCCGCGCATCGATGCTATGAAGAGGTCGGCGTGCATCGAGGGTGCGCGGATGGCGCTTGCCCGTGTAAAAACACACTAGGCGGAGATGGAAGCCACCGCAACTGCAGCTCCTAGTTCGGCAAATAGCCGAGTAGTTGCCGAGCACTACTTTGATGAGGTCCTTGAAGGCGCTCGTTCAATAGAAGCGCAGTGCTCGAAGAATATTATGTTCGAATGACATGTATTCCCATTGAAAAACAATTTTTTACTAAATTATATAAAGGTTATTTTTATACTTTTGCCTAAAAGTGTTATGATGCCTCCTGTGCGGCCGTTTATGTATATGTGTATATAACCTGAAAGTTTGTAGTCGTCGGCTTCAGCCCCGACGCATAGAATGCAGGGTTGTTCGCAGAAGACGCGTGTTCAAACTTGATCCAACATCTTGGTCCATTAAGCAGGTGATAGCGCAGCAAACTAGGCAATCAGACTATATTGCTTTAACACTTTCACTTAGCCATAGGAGTTTGACAGTGGGGCTACTATATAACCCCTGGTGTCTCCACGCTCATCCAAATACGGGGAGCGGTCATGCCTGGCCGGGAAATGGCCCTTTGTTAATGCGGAGGAATCCCGAAGATTCCGATAAGTCATCGAGTGGTTGACCAGTCTCTCGCTTTATCATGACAGTCAGTTTTCGGCTTTCTCTACTGAGGTGCTCGTCCGGGCTAGCCAGGGCACAATCGCAGTAGTTCTCCTGGTGCCACCTTAGCCGATAGAGCGGAACGTAAGGTAGCAAAACACGAGCAGGCAAACCCAAAATTTGACAAAACATATGATTCGGAGCTGATGCATATAAGGCCTAACTCGCGACGCCGAACACTCCCTAAGGTGTTCAGTCTTTCAAACATATACTGGGCTTAGGTGATGCCCTTTGATAATGAACCCATAGTGTCCAGGTACGAGCAATATTCTGACGTGGCCACATGCCAAGACGTCAGCATCCTTCTCGGTTGTATTGAGACTCCAAAGGATGTGAACAACAAAAGACAGTAAAAAAAGGTTGACGCAGGGTCTTAATCTAAAGAGAAACCTTTGCACGGGTCCCTGCTGCACGTCTGCACCTGTGTCCCTGTTGTGCCGTATCCTTGACGGGTGTAGCATGATCGTCATCTGTAAAAGAGAGGTGCTTAGTGAAAAGTTGTTGTGCAAAAATTTGGTTATTATAAATAAACCATGAAAAAGTCGAGATAGATAAAGTTGAGCCGAATTATCGCGGTGAATCCCCTGGTACCGTCTATACGGGTGTAACCATCGAACCAATATCTATCCAATGATTGGCCGGACTCGGCTAACCGTGTCCGCGGTCCTAACGACCGGTCATCATCTCTGGTGGTGAGGCCGTCTAGTGTTCGGCTGTTAAAGCAGCCATGCGTTCTTCTGATCGGAACTAACGCACAACATTTCCAAGCACTGTGATGGTGCCACGCGGATCGGGCATTTTAAGTTGGAGTAAAGCGTAATGCGGTATTGCTTTGAAACGGGCCAAAGCCTCTCGTCCGAGTAGTGCTTTATAGCCACTTCGGAATGGAGCAATGTCAAAGGTTAACCTTTCGCTCCGGAGGTTGTCGGGTGAGCCGAACGAACCTCTAGTACTAGAGAGCCCGTGCAACGAGCCTCTGTGCCTGGTATTACTCCCTTGAAGGTAGTATTACTGTGGCTGATGTTTATTGGGTTTATCCCCATTTTGCGGACGATGTCCTGGTATATCATATTTAGACTACCGCCGCCGTCCATAAGGAATCGTGTAAGGTGGTATCCATTTACTATTGGGTGCAGCACCAAGGCGGCTGATCCTTCCTGCCGGATACCTATTAGGTGATCCCTGCAATCGAAAGTGATCGGGCAGGCCGACCAGTGGAAGGACTCATGGGTGACGGGCTCTATGACTCGTGTATTTCGGAGTGCGTATTTGCCTTCCTCTTGGTCACGTGGATAACATTTACTATTTTGACTTTTGGCGGGAATTTTTTTTGTCCCCCAGTGTTTTGCTGGCGAGGCGTATCTTCGTCCTTGCTCGGAGTGTCCTCCCCCTTGTGTTCGGCGTTTAGCTTGCCAGCCTGCTTGAAGACCGAGCATTCTCTGTGGGTATGATTTGCAGGTTTGCCGGGGGTGCCGTGGATCTGACATAGTTTGTCTAGAATTTTGTTTAGGCCGGTCGGTTCATCTCTATTGCCTTTAAAGGGCTTTTTCCGCTGAACCGGTCGAGAGCCTCCAAATCCGGCGTTTTCCGCCGTGTTGTCTGGGATGTCTTCTTTATTCCGGCGCTTGTTTTTACTGCGTCGCGGTTTTCCATTGCCGTCCCGGAACTTGGATGTGCTTGGGTCATCTTTGTCTTTATGGCTAACCAGTTGTCCTCGCCCGCGCAAAAGCGGGTCATGAGGCTTGTTAGGGCTGCCATTGTTCTTGGCTTTTCTTGGCCGAGGTGTCTGGCAAGCCATTCGTCTCGAACGTTGTGCTTGAAAGCTGCTAGGGCTTCAGCTTCCGGACAATCGACAATTTGGTTCTTCTTAGTGAGAAACCTATTCCAAAGCTTTCGGGCTGACTCTCCGGGCTGTTGAATTATATGACTCAAATCATCAGCGTCAGGGGGTCAGACATAAGTCCCTTGAAAGTTAGTCCGGAAAGCGTCCTCGAGCTCCTCCCAACTTCCAATGGAATTTTCGGTGAGGCTTTTCAGCCAGTGTCGAGATGGTCTTTGAGCTTGAGGGGTAAGTATTTGATGGCGTGGAGATCGTCTCCACGAGCCATGTGAATATGGAGGATGAAGTCCTCGATCCAGACCCCAGGGTCTGTGGTTCCGTCGTATGCCTCTATGTTAACTGGTTTGAACCCTTCTGGAAATTCATGGTCTAATACCTCGTCGGTGAAACATAGGGGGTGTGCGGCACCCCTGTATTTGGCTGTGCCATGGCGTTCAGACGGTTGTGGTATTTGTTGTTGGCTGAGTGCTGGAGCGTGTTTCCTTGATCCGTAGATGGATCTGGTTGCGTCGGCCCATTGATGCGGGTCCTTGCGTCGGTCATGTACTGACTTATGTGTGGCCTCGTTGGCCAACCTATCGCGGCCATGAGGTCGTCGATCCGATCGATCGGCGGTTTTGTTTTTTGGCTGCGAGGGTTCGAAGGCCTCGTCATCGAATGCCGGCAGCAGCTTCCGCTTTGGGTAGCTCTTCGTGGGGCGACTGCCACCATACTTTTCAGCCGTGTCGAGCACTTTATTCCAGCTACTATTGAGTGTGTTTTGTGCGGCCTTGAGCCTTTGTTTCTGCTTCTTCAAACTTCTTGCAGTGTCCATAAGCCTTTCTTGCTCCAGCTGCCTTTCCAGGATGATGCGCTCGTCGTCGTCCGGACTGTTCTCCTGACTGGAGACGGGTTGGTTGTCTTGATGCTCGGCGTCACCGTGCTCGGACAGCGGCTCCGAACTTTGTTCGTCGTCCGCTGGCTTACCCTGCTCTATCGCTGGGTCAATTTGGCTTCTTGTTGAGCTGTTGTCGATGTTTTTGCCAAGGCGGGATTTAGAGTGGCGCCTATGGCGCCGTTTTGATTGCTTGTTGTGGGAGCTATCATTCGCTGCATCCTTGTTATTATTTTCTTTGGGTGTATCCACCATATATACGTTGTGTGATGAAGTGGCAGTCCAGCGCCCTGTTGGCGATGGTTCCTGTTCGTCTCCTGCATCGTTGTCTATTCCATCGACGTCTTCAAAGTCAAAGTTGAGCATGTCGGTTAATTCATCAACAGTGGCTACTAAGAGGGTGGTGGGAGGGGAGTGAATTTCTTCGTCATCGGCATCCCACTCTAGCCGGACATAGTTCGGCCAAGGTTCTCCAGACAGGGAGAGAGATTTTAATGAGTTCGGTATGTCGCCAAAGGGCGAGTGCTGAAATATATCTGTGGAGGTGAACTCCGTGATCGGTGCCCAATTGGATTCGATAGGTATGGGCGCGGGTGGTCTGGAGTCCACGGTCGGGGACGAGTCCATTAGTTCGGCGACACGGCTCTTGTGAGGGGTAAGGTCAATATTCGGCTCTATCGCCACTGAGGGTGCGGTCTCTGTGGCGGAGTCTGTCCTCCCATCCTCGGATGGCGCGATCTGCTCCGGACTAAAGGCCGGAGTAGTTGCTGGCTTGATCTCTCAAACACTGTCTGATGGCAGAGCTATGTCGTGCTCGTCGTAATCGTGCGGCACACCTGGCATGGGTCCGAATTCGTCGAAGATCGAGTCTCCGCGGATATCGGCAACGTAATTCAAGTTTCCAAACCTGACCTGATGGCCAGGGGCGTTGCTCTCGATCTGCTCCAGATGGCCAAACGAGTTGGCCCGCAGTGAGAAGCCGCCGGACGCGAAGATCTGTCCGGGGAGGAAAACCTCACCCTGGACCGCATCGTTGTCGATGATCGAAGGGGCCATCGAACCTTGCAGCGACGACACAGTGGAACTCTCAATGAAAGCACCAATGTCGGTGTCAAAACCGGCGGATCTCGGGTAGGGGGTCCCGAACTGTGCGTCTAAGGTGGATGGTAACATGAGGCAAGGGACACGATGTTTACCCAGGTTCGGGCCCTCTCTATGGAGGTAATACCCTACTTCCTGCTTGATTGATCTTGATGAGTATGAGTATTACAAGAGTTGATCTACCACGAGATCGTAGAGGCTAAACCCTAGAAGCTAGCCTATGGTATGATTGTTCTCGTCCTACCGACTAAACCCTCCGGTTTATATAGACACCGAAGGGGGCTAGGGTTACACAGAGTCGGTTACAACAGAAGGAGATCTACATATCCGTATCGCCAAGCTTGCCTTCCATGCCAAGAGAGTCCCATCCGGACAAGGGACGAAGTCTTCAATCTTGTATCTTCATAGTCCAACAGTCCGGCCAAAGGATATAGTACGGCTGTCCGGATACCCCCTAATCCAGGACTCCCTCAGGCGGCCTTCCTTTCCCTGTCCCCCCGGCAGGGGGGAGAACTTTCCTCTTCCTCCTCCTCGTTTTCGTGAGAGGAGTGCGCCTCGGTGTTTTCAGATGATGAGTCCGATATAACCTTGCGCCAGAGACCCTTCCTGGTCCCCGCAGCCTTCTTCTTGGCCTTCTTCTCCGGCACCTCATAAGGCGCCGGAACCAGCATCTCTGTTAGGAGAGCATCCGCTGGATCTTCGGGCAGGGGGGCTGGACAATCGATCTGCTCCGTTGTCGCTACCCAGTCCTATTAAATGGCGTGGAGGCTTAGATCCCGTGCATGATTATACAAGGGAAAAGAACATCTTATGAGATATAAATGACTTACCGGATTGGCAGGACGCTTTGCGCTGACTCCGCGGTCCTCGGTAACGGGAGGAGGTACCGCGGCGCCCTTGAACAGCTCCTTCCAGACGTCCTTGTGCGTCGTGTCGAAGAGCTCCCGCGGTGTCTGGTGCTCGACTGGGTCGAACTCCCACAAATTGAATGCCCGTCTTTGACACGGGAGGATCCGGCGGAAGAGCATGACTTGGACCATGTTGACAAGCTTGATTTTCTTGCTCATCATGTTTTTGATGCAGGTCTGGAGTCCGGTCAGCTCTACCGAGGAACCCCAGGATAGGCCCTTCTCTTTCCAGGAGGTTAGCCGCATGGGGATTCCGGATCGAAATTCGGGGGCTGCCACCCAGTTGGTGTCGCGCGGCTCGGTGATGTAGAACCACCCCGATTGCCACCCCTTTACGGTCTCCACATAGGAGCCTTCGAGCCAGGTGACGTTGGGCATTTTGCCCACCATGGCGCCTCCGCACTCCGCTTGCTGGCCGACCACCACCTTCGGTTTAACATTGAAGGTCTTCAGCCACAGGCCGAAGTGGGGCTTGATGCGGAGGAAGGCCTCGCACACGGCGATAAACGCCCAGATGTCGAGGATAAAATTGGGGGCCATATCATGAAAGTCCAGCCCGTAGTAGAACATGAGCCCACGGACAAACGGGTGGTGGGGACGAAGTGGGTAAGAAATACCACCCTCTCATGGGGTTCTGGAGTAGAGACAATTTGTCCCACATCTGGTAGCCGGTGCGCGATATCCACGGCCAGGTATCCGGCTCCCCGTAGCTTTGTAATTTCCTCCTCCATAACGGAGGAGACCATCCACTTGCCTCCCGCTCCGGACATGCTTGGAGTGGTTTGAGGAGAAAATGCAAACTTGGGTGCTGGAGCTCAAGTGCGCAAGAATGGATGAGCAAGGAGGAAGAGGGCGTGGGTGAAAAAGATGAATCCTTGTCTCTTTATAAGGGCGGAAGGAACTATACGCCTCCCCACCTGCCTGGTAAACTCTCTTATTCCCAAAGCACCATAATTGATGGCGCGGTTAGGTTACCCACACCCATATTGATGAGAATCCCGTGATAAGGGGACACGATCTCTGCTTCGACAAGACGTGCCAAGAAAACCTCCTCGCGATATGTGCAGTGGCTGGTTGAGAGAAACGGTTCGAATAATGACCGGGCCATGGTGTGATGTCATGTTGCAGAATGTGTCAACAGATTAGATTTGTGGAAATATTATTCTCTCTATGGTGGTATATGGAATTTGTTTTGCAGAGCCGGACACTATCCTTGTGTTCAAAATCTTCTATGGAATATTCGGATGAGGAACCCGCCTTGCAATGTCGAAGACAATCTGCGCGTCGGACTCATCGTCATTGAAGCCTGGTTCAGGGGCTACTCAGGGAGTCCTGGATTAGGGGGTCCTCGGACAGCCGGACTATATCCTTTGGCCGGACTGTTGGACTATCAAGATACAAGATTGAAGACTTCGTCCCATGTCCGGATGGGACTCTCCTTGGCGTGGAAGGCAAGCTTGGCAATATGGATATCTAGATCTCCTCCCTTGTAACCGACTCTGTGTATCCCTAGCCCCCTCCGGTGTCTATATAAACCGGAGGGTTTAGTCCGTAGGACAACAATAATCTGAAGGAAATATGCCCTAGAGGCAATAATAATGTTATTATTTATTTCCTTATATCATGATAAATGTTTATTATTCATGCTAGAATTGTATTAACCGGAAACATAATACATGTGTGAATACATAAACCTACAGTGTCACTAGTATGCCTCTACTTGACTAGCTCGTTAATCAAAAGATGGTTATGTTTCCTAACCATGAACAAGGAGTTGTTATTTGATTAACGGGATCACATCATTGGTTGAATGATCTGATTGACATGACCCATTCCATTAGCATAGCACCTGATCGTATAGTTTGTTGCTAGTGCCTTTCTTCATAACTTATACATGTTCCTATGACTATGAGATTATGCAACTCCGTTTGCACGAGGAACACCTTGGGTGCTACCAAAGCGTCCACAACGTAATCGGGTGATTATAAAGGTACATTACAGGTGTCTCCGAAGGTACATGTTGGGTTGGCATATTTTCGAGATTAGGATTTGTCACTCCGATTGCTCTGGAGAGGTATCTCTGGGCCCTCTCGGTAATGCACATCACATAAGCCTTGCAAGCATTGCAACTAATGTGTTAGTTGTGAGATGATGTATTACGAAGCGAGTAAAGAGACTTGCGGTAACGAGATTGAACTAGGTATTGGATACCGACGATCGAATCTCGGGCAAGTAACATACCGATGACAAAGGGAACAACGTATGTTGTTATGCGGTCTGACCGATAAAGATCTTCGTAGAATATGTAGGAGCCAATATGGGCATCCAGGACCCGCTATTGGTTATTGACCGGAGAGGTGTCTCGGTCATGTCTACATAGTTCTCGAACCCGTAGGGTCCGCACGCTTAACGTTTCGATAACAGTTACTATGAGTTTTTATGATGTTTCTGTACCGAAGGTTGTTCGGAGTCCCAGATGAGATCACGGACGTGACGAGGAGTCTCGAAATGGTCGAGACATAAAGATTCATATATTGGAAGTCTATGTTTGGACATCGGAAGTGTTCCGGTGAAATTGGGAATTTTACCAAGTACCGGGAGGTTACCGGAACCCCCCGGAATGCTAATGGGCCAACATGGGCCTTAGTGGAAAGGAGAAAAGGGGGCCCAAGTGCTGGCCGCACCTTTCCCCCTTCCCTAGTCCTATTAGGACTAGGAGAAGGGGGCGCCCTCCCTCTCTCTCCCTTCCCACTTGGGGAAACCTAGTTGGACTAGGATTGGGGGAATCCTACTCCTAGTAGGAGTAGGAAACCCTGGTGCGCCTCCTCTCCTTGGCCGGCCAGCCCTCCCCTTCCCTCCTTTATATACTGAGGGCAGGGCACCCCATGACACACAAGTTGATCCTTGAGATCTTTCCTTAGCCGTGTGCGGTGCCCCTTCCACCAAATTACACCTCGATTATACCGTTCACGGAGCTTAGGCGAAGCTCTGCGTCGGTGGAACATCATCATCGTCACCACGCCGTCGTCTTGTGAAACTCTCCCTCAACACTCGGCTGGATCGGAGTTCGAGGGACGTCATCGAGCTGAGCGTGTGCAGAACTCGGAGGTGCCGTACGTTCGGTACTTGGATCGGTTGGATCGTGAAGAAATGCGACTACTTCCTCTACGTTGCGTCAACGCTTCCGTTCTTGGTCTCACGAGTGCGTAGACAACACTCTCATCTCGTTGCTATGCATCACCATGATCTTGCGTGATCGTAGGAAAATTTTGAAATTACTACGTTTCCCAACAGTGGCATCCGAGCCTGGTTTTTATGGTTTGATGATATGCACGAGTAGAACACAAGTGAGTTGTGGACGATACAAGTCATACTGCCTACCAGCATGTCATACTTTGGTTCAGCGGTATTGTTGGACAGACGATCCAGACCAACCTTACGCGAGACCGGTTCCCTCGACGTGCTTTGCACATAGATGGCTTGTGGAAGACTGTCTCTCCAACTTTAGTTGAACCGAGTGTGGCTACGCCCGGTCCTTGAGAAGGTTAAAACGGAGTCTATTTGTGAAATATCGTTGTGGTTTTGATGCGTAGGTGAGATTGGTTCTTGCTTAAGCCCGTAGCAGCCACGTAAAATTTGCAACAACAAAGTAGAGGACGTCTAACTTGTTTTTGCAGGGCATGTTGTGATGTGATATGGTCTAGACATGATGCTGAATTTTATTGTATGAGATGATCATGTTTTGTAACCGAAGTTATCGGCAACTGGCGGGAGCCATATGGTTGTCGCTTTATTGTATGCAATGCAATGCTACTGTAATGCTTTACTTTATCACTAAGCGGTAGCGATAGTCGTAGAAGCATAAGTTTGGCGAGACGACAACGATGCTACGATGGAGATCAAGGTGTCGGCGCGGTGGCGATGGTGATCATGACGGTGCTTGAGATGGAGATCACAAGCACAAGATGATGATGGCCATATCATATCACTTATATTGATTGCATGTGATGTTAATCCTTTATGCATCTTATCTTGCTTTGATTGACGGTAGCATTATAAGATGATCCCTTACTAAATTATCAAGAAGTGTTCTCCTGAGTATGCACCGTTGCGAAAGTTCTTCGTCTTTGAGACACCACGTGATGATCGCGAGAGATAGGCTCTACGTCCAAATACAACGGGTGCAAAACAGTTGCACACGCAGAATACACATGCTATACTTGACGAGCTCTGCATATAAGATATGACCTCGGAACCCGGAGACCGAAAGGTCGAGCGTGACTCATATCGTAGAGCTGATCAACCTAGTGATGTTCACCAATGAAACTACTCCCTCACACGTGATGATCTGTCATGGTGTAGTTGATATGGATCACGCAATCACTTCGAGAATTGGAGCGATATTTTTCTAAGTGGGTGCTCTTAAGTAATATGATTAATTGAACTTAAATTTATCATGAACTTAGTACTGATAGTATCTTGCTTGTCTATGATGTGTAGATAGATGGCTCGTCTTTGTTGTTCCGTTGAATTTTAATGCGTTCCTTGAGAAAGCAAAGTTGAAAGATGATGGCAGCAATTACACCGGACTGGGTCCGTAACTTAAGGATTATCCTTATTGTTGCACGGAAGAATTACGTCACTGGAAGCACCGTTAGGTGCCAGGCCTGGTGCAAGGGCTGCGCCGAAGTTGTGAACGTCTGGCAAAGCAAAGCTGATGACTACTCTATAGTTCGATGTGCCATGCTTTACGGCTTAGAACCGGGACTTCAACGTCGTTTTGAACACCATGGAGCATATGAGATGTTCCAGGAGTTGAAGTTAATATTCCAAGCGAATGCCCGGATTGAGAGATATGAAGTCTCCAATAAGTTCTATAGCTGTAAGATGGAGGAGAACGGTTCACGGTGAGCATATACTCGTAATGTCCGGATATAACAATCACTTGATTCAAGCGGGAGTTAATCTTCCGGATGATTGCGTCATTGACGAAATTCTCCAATCACTGCCACCAAGCTACAAGAGCTTCGTGATGAACTATAATATGCAAGGGATGACCAAAACAATGCCCGAGCTCTTCGCGATCTTTGAAAGCAGCGGAGGTAGAAATCAAAAAGGAGCATCAAGTGTTGATGGTTAACAAAACCACTAGTTTCAAGAAAAAGGGCAAAGGAAAGAAAAGGAAACTTCAAAAGAACGGCAAGCAAGTTGCTAATCAAGAGAAGAAACCCAAGTCTGGTCCTAAGCACAAACTGAAAGTGCTTCTATTGCAAGCAGGCTGGTCACTTTGGAAGCGGAACTGCCCCAAGTATTTGGCGGATAAGAAGGATGGCAAGGTTAACAAAGGTATATGTGATATACATGTTATTGATGTGTACCTTACTAATACTACGCAGAGCACCTGGTATTTGATCTTTGGTTACATTGCTAATATTTGCAACTCGAAGCAGGGGCTACGGATTAAGCGAAGATTGGCTAAGGGCGAGGTGACGATCTTGGCGTGGGAAATGGTTCCAAAGTCGATGTGATCGCAGTCGCACGCTACCTCTACATCTACCTTCGGGATTAGTATTAGACCTAAATAATTGTTATTTAGTACCAGCGTTGAGCATGAACATTATATCTGGATCTTGTTTGATGCGAGACGGTTATTCATTTAAATCGAGAGAATAATGGTTGTTCTATTTATATGAATAATATCTTTTATGGTCATGCACCATTAAAGAATGGTTTGTTTTTACTTAATCTTGATAGTAGTGATACACATATTCATAATGTTGAAACCAAAAGATGCAGAGTTGATAATGATGGTGCAACTTATTTGTGGCACGGCCGTTTAGGTCATATCGGTGTAAAGCGCATGAAGAAACTCCATCTTGATGGACTTTTGGAGTCACTTGATTATGAATCACTTGGCACTTGCGTAACCGTGCCTTATGGGCAAGATGACTAAAACACCGTTCTCGGAACTATGGAGAGAGCAACAGATTTATTGGAAATCATACATACTGATGTATGTGGTCCAATGAATGTTGAGGCTCGTGGCGGATATCGTTATTTTCTCACCTTCACAGATGATTTGAGCAGATATGGGTATATCTACTTGATGAAACACAAGTCTGAAACATTTGAAAAGTTCAAAGAATTTCAGAGTGAAGTGGAAAATCATCGTAACAAGAAAATAAAGTTTCTACGATCTGATCGTGGAGGAGAATATTTGAGTTACGAAGTTTGGCCTACATTTGAAACAATGCGGAATAGTTTAGCAACTTACGCCACCGGAACACCACAACGTAATGGTGTGTCCGAGCGTCGTAATCGTACTTTATTAGATATGGTGCGATCTATGATGTCTCTTACTGATTTACCGCTATCGCTTTTGGGGTTATGCTTTAGAGACGGCTACATTCACTTTAAATAGGGCACCATCTAAATCCGTTGAGACGACGCCTTATGAACTGTGGTTTGGCAAGAAACCAAAGTTGTCGTTTCGAAAGTTTGGGGCTGCGATGCTTATGTGAAAAAGCTTCAACCTGATAAGCTCGAACCCAAATCGGAGAAATGTGTCTTCATAGGATACCCAAAGGAGACTGTTGGGTACACCTTCTATCACAGATCCGAAGGCAAGATTTTTGTTGCTAAATTCGGAAACTTTTTGGAGAAGGAGTTTCTCTCGAAAGAAGTGAGTGGGAGGAAAGTAGAACTTGATGAGATAATCAGTATCTACTCCCTTATTGAGAAGTAGTACATCACAGAAATCAGTTTCCGTGACACCTACACCAAATAGGGAGGAAGCTAATGATGATGATCATGAAACTTCAGATCGAGTTTCTACGGAACTTCGTAGATCAACCAGAGCAAGATCCGCACCAGAGTGGTACGGTAATCCTATTCTGGAAGTCATATTCTTTGGAACATGATGAACCTCTGAACTATGAAGAAGCAATGGTGAGCCCAGATTCCACAAAATGGCTTGAGGCCATGAAATCTGAGATGGGATCCATGTATGAGAACAAAGTGTGGACTTTGGTTGACTTGCCCGATGATCGGCAAGCAATTGAGAATAAATGGATCTTCAAGAAGAAGACCGACGCCGATGGTAATGTTATCGTCTATAAAGCTCGACTTGTTGCAAAAGGTTTTCGACAAGTTCAAGGGATTGACTACGATGGGACCTTCTCACCCGTAGCGATGCTTAAGTCCGTCCGAATCATGTTAGCAATTGCCGCATTTTATGATTATGAAATTTGGCAAATGGATGTTAAAACTGCATTCCTGAATGGATTTATGGAAGAAGAGTTGTATATGATGCAACCGAAAGGTTTTGTCGATCCAAAGGGAGCTAACAAAGTGTGCAAGCTCCAGCGATCCATTTATGAACTGGTGCAAGCCTCTCGGAGTTGGAATAAACGTTTTGATAGTGTGATCAAAGCATTTGGTTTTATCTGAGACTTTTGGAGAAGCCTGTATTTACAAGAAAGTGAGTGGGAGCTCAGAGCATTTACGATATTATATGTGGATGACATATTACTGATCGGAAATGATATAGAATTTCTGGATAGCATAAAGGGATACTTGAATAAGAGTTTTTCGATGAAAGACCTCTGTGAAGCTGCTTACATATTGGGCATTAAGATCTATAGAGATAGATCAAGACGCATAATAGGACTTTCACAAAGCAAATACCTTGATATAGTTTTGAAAAAGTTCAAAATGGATCATGCAAAGAAAGGGTTCTTGCCGGTGTTACAAGGTGTGAAGTTGAGTAAGACTCAATGCCCACCACCGCAGAAGATAGAGAGAAAATGAAAGATGTTCCCTATGCTTCAGCCATAGGCTCTATCATGTATGCAATGCTGTGTACCAGACCTGATGTGTGCCTTTGCTGTAAGTTTGGCGGCAGGTACCAAAGTAATCCAGAGTGGATCATCGGACAGCGGTCAAGAACATCCTTAAGTACTTGAGAAGGACTAAGGATATGTTTCTCATTTATGGCGGTGACAAAGAACTCGTCAGAACGGTTACGTCGACATAGCTTTGACACTGATCCGGACGATTCTAAATCGCAAACCGGATACGTATTTACATTAAACGGTGGAGCTGTCGGTTGGTGCAGTTCCAAACAAAGCGTCGTGGCGGGATCTACATGTGAAGTTGAGTACATAGCTGCTTCGGAAGCAGCTAATGAAGGAGTCTGGATGAAGGAGTTCATAACCGATCTAGGTGTTGTACCTAGTATATCGGGTCCAATGAAAATCTTCGTGACAATACTGGTGCAATTGCCTTGGCAAAGGAATCCAGATTTCACAAGAGAACCAAGCACATCAAAAGACGCTTCAACTCCATCCGGATTTGGTCCAAGTGGGAGACATAGAGATATGCAAGATACATACGGATCTGAATGTTGCGCACCCGTTGACTAAGCCTCTTCCACGAGCAAAACATGATCAGCACCAAGACTCCATGGGTGTTAGAATCATTCTTTGTATAATCTAGATTATTGACTCTAGTGCAAGTGGGAGACTGAAGGAAATATGCCCTAGAGGCAATAATAATGTTATTATTTATTTCCTTATATCATGATAAATGTTTATTATTCATGCTAGAATTGTATTAACCGCAACATAATACATGTGTGAATACATAAACCTACTGAGTGTCACTAGTATGCCTCTACTTGACTAGCTCGTTAATCAAAAGATGGTTATGTTTCCTAACCATGAACAAGGAGTTGTTATTTGATTAACGGGATCACATCATTGGTTGAATGATCGATTGACATGACCCATTCCATTAGCATAGCACCTGATCGTATAGTTTGTTGCTAGTGCCTTTCTTCATAACTTATACATGTTCCTATGACTATGAGATTATGCAACTCCCGTTTGCCTGAGGAACACCTTGGGTGCTACCAAACGTCACAACGTAACTGGGTGATTATAAAGGTACATTACAGGTGTCTCCGAAGGTACATGTTGGGTTGGCATATTTCGAGATTAGGATTTGTCACTCCGATTGTCGGAGAGGTATCTCTGGGCCCTCTCGGTAATGCACATCACATAAGCCTTGCAAGCATTGCAACTAATGTGTTAGTTGTGAGATGATGTATTACGAAGCGAGTAAAGAGACTTGCAGTAACGAGATTGAACTAGGTATTGGATACCGACGATCGAATCTCGGGCAAGTAACATACCGATGACAAAGGGAACAACGTATGTTGTTATGCGGTCCGACCGATAAAGATCTTCGTAGAATATGTAGGAGCCAATATGGGCATCCAGGTCCCGCTATTGGTTATTGACCGGAGAGGTGTCTCGGTCATGTCTACATAGTTCTCGAACCCGTAGGGTCCGCACGCTTAACGCTTCGATAACAGCTTACTATGAGTTTTTATGATGTTTCTGTACCGAAGGTTGTTGAGTCCCGGATGAGATCACGGACGTGACGAGGAGTCTCGAAATGGTCGAGACATAAAGATTCATATATTGGAAGTCTATGTTTGGACATCGGAAGTGTTCCGGGTGAAATTGGGAATTTTACCAAGTACCGGAGGTTACGGAACCCCGGAATGCTAATGGGCCAACATGGGCCTTAGTGGAAAGGAGAAAAGGGGGCCCAAGTGCTGGCCGCACCTTTCCCCCTTCCCTAGTCCTATTAGGACTAGGAGAAGGGGGCGCCCCCCCTCTCTCTCCCTTCCCACTTGGGGAAACCTAGTTGGACTAGGATTGGGGGGAATCCTACTCCTAGTAGGAGTAGGAAACCCTGGTGCGCCTCCTCTCTCTGGCCGGCCAGCCCCTCCCCTTCCCTCCTTTATATACAGGGGCAGGGGGCACCCCATGACACACAAGTTGATCCTTGAGATCTTTCCTTAGCCGTGTGCGGTGCCCCCTTCCACCAAATTACACCTCGATTATACCGTTCACGGAGCTTAGGCGGCTTCTGCGTCGGTGGAACATCATCATCGCTACCACGCCGTGCGTTAACGAAACTCTCCCTCAACACTCGGCTGGATCGGAGTTCGAGGGACGCCATCGAGCTGAGCGTGTGCAGAACTCGGAGGTGCCGTGCGTTCGGTACTTGGATCGGTTGGATCGTGAAGAAGTACGACTACTTCCTCTACGTTGCGTCAACGCTTCCGTTCTTGGTCTCTACGAGTGCGTAGACAACACTCTCATCTCGTTGCTATGCATCACCATGATCTTGCGTGATCGTAGGAAAATTTTGAAATTACTACATTTCCCAACATAATCATACCATAGGCTAGCTTCTAGGGTTTAGCCTCTACGATCTCTTGGTAGATTAGCTCTTGTAATAGTCATATCATCAAGATCAATCAACCAGGAAGTAGGGTATTACCTCCATCGAGAGGGCCCGAACCTGGGTAAACATCGTGTCCCCCGCCTCATGTTACCATCCGCCTTAGACGCACAGTTCGGGACCCCCTACCCGAGATCCTCCGGTTTTGACACTAACACTCTATTCTCCTCATCTCGACATTTATCGTCACGTGTGAGGCCTTCCTCCGGACTCCTCCGCACTTTGGTTTGTGGCTCAAGACCTTTGATGTGAGGCTGCAGGTGACAGAGGAGGAGCAGGCAGAGTACGGGCAGCGTCATAATAGGCAGGCTTGCCAGTGCGGTTTGGTTTGAATGATCTTTTGCCAAGTCTTCTGACCTATGGCAGCAGGGGTGGTTTTACATCAACGAGCTGTGAGGCTCCAAGTTGGCAGCTACGCCTATGTTCTGACCCGGCCCTCCAATTCAGCTTGCTTCATGGATCAATAAGGGATTGGACTTGGGATCCGTCAATGAAGTGCAGACTCTGCAAAGTCACATATGAAGCCTTACCGAGAAGGGCATCGATCTTGTCAACGTCGTTCAAGTAATGCTAGTCTGCCGGACCCTGCCATGTCAGCGGCGACCTCTCCGTATGTGGCAGTTTAATCCAGAAGGGTGGCAGACTCTTCCGCACTTCTTCGGCACCACGCACGAAGGCATGTGGAAATTGTATTTCGGGGAAAGAGAGCAATGGCCGGACACCACCGAAGATGTTGGCCTTGACTGCAATCATCCGGACACTTTGGAATCCCGATCGTCAAGTACTGCAGGAAACGAAGAAGGCGTTACCCGAAGGTGGTGCCTCTATCACTCAGGGTTTGGGAATCAAGAATGACGGCCCCGAACCGTCCGGTTTATAGCCGGAGACGATTCTGGAGGCGAGTAGACGGATTCCTTCAAAGGAATGCCGTACTTCGGCGGCGGTTTCCTAGACCCCGGAGCGCCGGAAATGCTGACGGACGTGCTGTAACAAGCGTCCATTTCAGAGGAACACCGTTCCTTGATGGTTACGATGGTCGAAAGGGTTCTATCCGCGAAGAGTCGATTGAACGAGGCCTTCTCAAGCCTTCTAAGAGGTTTTTGAGGTTTGTGATGTAGTTTTGCCAATTGAATAATATTGACAGAATGCACCTGTTGTATATGTAGTAGCCCCTGAGACTCGGGTTGCCTTCCAAAGGAAGTGATCGGAGGATCAAAAAGATGTGCTCAGGTACTGACCTTGATTTAACTTGGAATACAGGCTGTCTCTCCTCTTGCGGCTTCCCGAAATACGGAAGTGGCCGAACTGCAGCGAAAGCTGGATATTGCGGAAGATGACTTTGCATTGATCAACAGGCGTCTTGACGACTCGCAAGGTATGTATTTTGAGCATTCCTTACACCAATGTGTTTGTTATTTAGGCCTGACGCTGAAAAGAGTTTTATATGAAATGTGCATGCGTGCAGATGGTGATGCCGCCGTTGAAGCTCTTCGGGCGGAGCTAGCCCGGGCCAAGGAGCAGGCCCGGTGTAGCGATGCGGCTGTCGAGAAGGCATCGGCTGAGCTAAGAGTCGAACAAGCATCTCGGCGCCAAAATGAGGAGAAAATATCCGCACTGGCACTTGAATTAAAGAATATTTCCAGCCGCTGTGAATACCTTGAGAGGGATAATAAAGCCAAAATGGCTAAACTTGATAAGGCCGTACGAGATGCGAGTGAAGCTCGGTCTGAATCTAGGGCAGCTCGTGAAGAGATTCGGCAGGCTAAGGATATAGCAGCCGGTAATCCCTTTTTGCTTCAGACTAAGTTTGGCGATCTGGACTATGCTCAGCTGAACCAGGCCTGGAGTTCTCCAGCTGAATTTTTGGACTTGCCGAAGAGTTCTTTTGATGCGGCGCAATTTTACCAAGCACAAGAGGGGTATGCCATGGAGAAGCTTTTCTGCTCACAATTTGGCGCATCAAAGTGCCCTATGTTGCTGAATGAACAGATGTCCCAATGGGCCGAGCTTCATAGGATATCCGGCGACGCCATGAAGAACGTCATAATCCGGTTGTGGCCGAATGAGCCTGTTCCAAAGAGCTACTTTGGCCTGGTGCGGCATCTTGTTGATGCGGTGCCGCGTATCGATGTTGTGAAGCGGCCGGCGTGCATTGAAGGTGCACGGATGGCCTTTGCTCGAGTCAAGACGTTCTGGGGTAAGATGAAGGCCGTCGATGTTGCGGCGAGGAGTCCGCCGAAGGGCAAGGACCGTGGTGAGCCGGAGCATTATTTTGAAGACGTCCTGGAAGCCGCCCGCCTGATAGAAGGTCAATGGTCGAAGAACATAATGTTTGAGTGAGGTGTATTAGAATTGTAGAAGACAATTTTATAATTGATCTATTTTATATTTTTGCTCAAAAGCTTGAATTCCTCCTGTGCGGCCATTTTAATATAATCTGAAAGTTTTCCAGTCGTCGGCTTCAGTCCCCTCGTAGGAAGTAGGGGGTGTTCGGATAAGCATTTAATTACTATTTATCCAACGTCTTGGTCCGTGAAGGAGGTGATAATGCAGCGAACCAGGCAATCGGACTATAAGGCGTTAACACTTTCACTTAGCCATAGGAGTTTTATGGTGGGACTACGACATAGCCCCTGGTATGTATGCGGCGTATAGTGCCTTACATATTTGATCTGAAAAAGATCCCTCGTGTGACATGGAGAATCGCTAAGGATTCCAAGAAGTTGTCATGTGGTTGACCAGCTCTCGCCGCATCATGACACTCAGTTTTCGGCTTTCTCTACTGAGGTGCTCATCCGGTTTAGACCAGGGCATAATCCCAGTAGTTCTCCCTTTACAACCCTAGCCGATAGAGCGGAACATAGGGTAGCAAGCACTGGAGCCGGGCAACCCAACTATTGACCCAAGACAATGATTCGGAGCTGATGAAATAAGGCCAAACTTGTGACGCCGAAGTACGCTATAGAGTTGTTCAGACTTTTGCTGGCAACTCATTCGTTCCCATACCGAGCCCCTGGCAGGGTATGCCGAGGTGCATCTGTAAAGCAGTCGTTGAGGCCGTACTCATTGTTGAAAGAGTATGAAAGATTAGTTTGGACGAGGTTTACTGGGAGCGGAGCAATATGCCAATGATAAATTTATGTATATATAAAAAAGAAACCACAAACCCGGCTATTTGACATGCTCAGGGTCGGGAGCAGAGGAAAAAGGGCATAGTACCGGCTCGGAATAAAGAGTGCGGTCTACAAAAAGTTATTTTGGACCTCCTGTCGCACGTCTGCGCCGCCCGTCCTCGGGGAGGGGAATCCATAATGGAAATAGCCACTTAGGTGAGTGTACGGATCCGAACTCCGATAGAGTCAGTTGTAGATGTTGTCCTGTCAGTCACCTGTTCTTAAGAGATGATACAGAAAAATAAGGAAAACAGATAAAAACCGTTACAGGAATGCTCGCAGGGTTGTTTATATTGTGCTTCCACCGACGCCCATGTTATCTTGAGTGCGTAGTGATGTACGCGTGGTGTAAATCCTGCCAGTATAGTTGGTGGGTGGCGGAAGCCGAACTGCTATTTCCATTCCGGGAGTGATCGAACTTCTGAGGGAAATTGTTTCTGGCCCCTGGTGTTCGGCTGGCGAGCCTCTCTGTAGTCTTTATCGCCTGGTGGCCTCCTCCCCTTGTGATCGGTGTTAAGCTTGCCTGCCTGCTTGAGGACCCAACAGTTTCTATTGGTATAATTAGCTGGCTTATCAGGGTGACCGTGAATCTGACAAGGTCGGTCCAATATCCTGTCGAGGGTGTATGGTCCATCTTGGTTTGCTTTTAGTGGCTACTTCCGTTGACCGGGTTTCGGATTGTGAAATCCGGCGTTGACCGCTGTGTTGCGTAATCTTTCAGTATTATTGCGACTGTTGTGTTCAGTTCGTCGTGGCTTACCGTTGCCGTCTCGGATTTTGGAAGTGCCCGGATCGCTGGCATTGTTGCTTTTACGAGCGAGCCAGTTGTCTTCTCTCGCACAAAAGCGAGTCATTAGAGCGGTAAGGGCTGTCATGGATTTGGGTCCTTCCTGGCCGAGGTGACGTGCTAGACATTCATCCCGGACGCTATGTTTGAAGGCCGCGAGGGCTTCTGCGTCCGGACAGTCGACAATTTGGTTCATTTTGACTAAGAACCTAGTCCAGAGCTCCCTGGCTGACTCGCAGGGCTCCTGGACAATATGACTTAAGTCATCGGCATCTAGTGGCCGGACATATGTTCCTTGGAAGTTGTCTTGAAAGGCGTCTTCCAAATCTTCCTAGTAGCCAATAGAATTTTCTGGTAAACTGTTTAGCCAGTACAGAGCTGGCCCTTTAAGCTTGAGAGGTAGGTATTTAATGGCATGAAGGTCATCTCCACGAGCCATGTGAATATGGAGGAGGTAATCCTCAATCCATACCGCAGGATCTATTGTTCCATCGTATGATTCGATGTTAATGGGTTTAAACCCGTCTGGAAATTCATGCTCCCTTACCTCGTCAGTGAAGCAGAGAGGGTGTCCGACTCCTCTATGTTGGGCCACACAATGAAGCACCTCCGGCGGACTCCGTTTACGGTGTTCGGACCGTGCGTGGTCGGCTCTTTTTTGTCCGAATAGGTAACCCTCATCACCAGTCGGGGCATGTCCCCGCGATCTGTATACTGATTTTGTGTGTCCTGTTCTACCCTCCAGGTCTTGTTGGATGTCGTGAGTATTCCCCCGAGCTGTTTTGTTCTTGTTTTGACGGCCGGATGGGTTGGTATAGTGTTGTGCTTGGGCTGCTGCTTTATCTGGACGGAACTTTGGTCGGCCTACCGCATTATTCGATGGTGGTGTGGGCTCCAACGCCCTGCCATCGTATTGACGGAGCCACCTACTCTTGGGGTGGCTTATGTCTGGGCTGCTAAGGCCGTATTCTTCAGCGTCCAGGACCTCGGTACATCTATCATTGAGCAAATCTTGGCTCGCTTGAAGCTGCAGCTGCTTCTTCCTTAGGCTCCTTGCAGTAGCTATGAGCCTGCATTTAAAGCGCTCCTGTTCGAGAGGTTCCTTAGGCACGATAAAATCTTCGTTGCCGAGGGTCTCTTCTTCACCGGAGAGTGGGAGATAATTGTTATCCTCCGAGTCGCCATATGTGGCCTATTCATCAGGGCTGTTGAGGGAGTCCTGGATTAGGGGGTATCCGGACTGCCGGACTATATCCTTTGGCCGGACTGTAGGACTATGAAGATAAAAGATTGAATACTTCGTATCGTGTCCGGATGGGACTCTCTTGGCGTGGAAGGCAAGCTTGGCGATACGGATATGTGGATCTCCTTCTGTTGTAACCGACTCTGTGTAAGGCTAGCTTCTAGGGTTTAGCCTTCACGATCTCGTGGTAGATCAACTCTTGTAATACTCATATTCATCAAGATCAATCAAGCAGGAGGTAGGGTATTACCTCCGTAGAGAGGGCCCGAACCTGGGTAAACATTGTGTCCCTTGCCTCCTGTTACCATCTGCCTTAGACGCACAGTTCGGGACCCCCTACCCGAGATCCGCCGGTTTTGACACCGACATTGGTGCTTTCATTGAGAGTTTCATTGTGTCGTCGCTGCAAGGTTCGATGGCCCCTTCGATCATCGACAACGATGCGGTCCAGGGTGAGGTTTTCCTCCCCGGACAGATCTTCGTGTTCGGCGGCTTCGCAATGCGGGCCAACTCGTTTGGCCGTCTAGAGTAGATGGAAAGCTACCCGCTCGCCATCAGGTCAGGTTTGGAAACTTGAATTACACTGCCGATATCCGCGGAGACTTGATCTTCGACGGGTTCGGGCCCATGTCAGGTGTGCCGCACGATCACGACGAGCACGATATAGCTCTGCCGTCAGACGGTGTTCGGGAGATCACGCCAGCAACTACTCCGGCCTCTAGTCCGGAGCAGATCGCACCATCCGAGGACGGGAGGATAGACTCCACCACGGAGGCCACACCCTCAGTGGCGATAGAGCCAAATACTGACCTTACCCCTCACGAGAGCCGTGTCGCCGAACTGCTGGACTCATCCTCGGCCACGGACTCCGTACCACCCGCGCTGATACCTATCGAATCCGATTGGGCGCCGATCATGGAGTTCACATTCGCAGATATCTTTCAGCACTCGCCCTTCGGTGACATACTGAACTCACGGAAATCCCTATCCCTATCCGGAGAACCTTGGTCGAACATGTTCGGCTAGAGTGGGATGCGGACGACGAAGAAATTCAATCCCCACCCACCACCCACTTAGTATCCACTGTCGACTATTTAACCGACATGCTCGACTTCGACTCTGAAGACATTGATGGTATGGACACCGATGCCGGAGAAAAACAGGAACCACTGCCCACAGGGCACTGGACATCCACCTCATCATATGACGTATATATGGTGGATACACCCAAGGAAAATAATAATGAGGATGCAGCGAAAGATAGCTCCCACGACAAGCAATCAAAACGGCGCGGTAAGCGCCACTCTAAATCCCGCCTTGGCAAAAACAGCGAACAACGCAACAAGAAGCCAAATTGACCCAGTGACAGAGCAGGGTAAGACAGCGGATGACGAACAAAGTGTGGAGCCGCTGTCCGAGCATGGCTACGCCGAGCATCAAGACAACGAACCCGTCTCCGGTCAGGAGAACAGTCCGGATGACGACGAGCGCATCATCCTGGAAAGGCAGCTGGATCAAGAAAGTCTTATGGTCACTGCAATATATCTGAAGAAGCAGAAACAAAGGCTCAAGGCCACACAAAACACACTCAAGGTGCTCGACACGGCAGAAAAGAACGGTGGCAGTCGCCCCACTAAGAGCTACCCAAAGCGGAAGCTGCTACCGGAGTTCGACGACGAGGCCTTCGAATCCTCACAGCCAAAAAACAAAACCGCCGATCGGTCGGATCGACGACCTCGTGGCCGCGATAGGGTGGCCAACGAGGCGGCACATAAGTTAGTACATGACCAACGCGAGGACCCGCATCAATGGGCCGGCGCAACCAGATCCGTCTACGGATCAAGGAAACACGCTCCAGCACTCCGCCAACACCAAAGACCACAATCGTTCGAACGCCATGGCACAGCCAAATACAGGGGTGCCGCACACCCCCTATGCTTCTCCGACGAGGTATTAGACCATGAAGTCCCAGAAGGGTTCAAACCAGTTAACATAGAGGCATACGACGGAAGACCCTGGGGTCTGGATCGAGGACTTCATCATCCATATTCACATGGCTCGTGGAGACGATCTCCACGCCATCAAATACTTACCCCTCAAGCTCAAAGGACCAGCTCGGCACTGGCTGAAAAGCCTCATAGAAAATTCCATTGGAAGTTGGTAAGAGCTCGAGGACGCTTTCCGGACTAACTTTCAAGGGACTTATGTCCGACCACCGGACGCTGATGATTTTAGTCATATAATTCAACAGCCCGGAGAGTCAGCCTGAAAGCTTTGGAACATGTTTCTCACTAAGAAGAACCAAATTGTCGACTGACCGGACGCTGCAGCCCTGGCAGCTTTCAAGCACAGCGTTCGAGACAAATGGCTTGCCAGACACCTTGGCCAGGAAAAGCCGAGAACAATGTCAGCCCTAACAAGCCTCATGACCCGCTTTTTATGCTGGGCGAGGACAATCGTTAGCTCGCAAAGACCAGCGACCCAAGCACATCCAAGGTCCGGGACGGCAATGGAAAACCGCGACGCAGTAAAAACAAGCACCGGAATAAAGAAGACAACCCTGATAACACGGCGGTAAACGCCGAATTTAGAGGCTCTCGACCGGGTCAGCGGAAAAAGCCCTCTAAAGGCAATAGAGATGAACCGACCGGCCTAAACAAAATTCTAGACAAACTATGTCAGATCCACGGCACCCCCGGCAAGCCTGCAAATCATACCCATAGAGATTGCTGGGTCTTCAAGCAGGCTGGCAAGCTAAACACTAAACACAAGGGGGAGGACACTCCGAGCGAGGACGATGATACGCCTCACCAACAACACACTGGGGGACAGAAAAAATTCCCGCCAGAAGTCAAAACAGTAAATGTTGTCCATGTTACAAAGAGGAGAGGCAAATACGCACTCCGAAATACACGAGCCATAGAGCCCGTCACCCATGAGTCCCGCCACTGGTCGGCCTGCCCGGTCACTTTCGATCGCAGGGATCACCTAATAGGTATCCGGCAGGAAGGATCAGCCGCCTTGGTGCTGGACCCAATAGTAAATGGATACCACCTTACACGAGTCCTTATGGACGGCGGCAGTAGTCTAAATCTGATATACCAGGACACTGTCCGCAAAATGGGGATAAACCCAAAAAACATCAGACAAAGTAATACTACCTTCAAGGGAGTAATACCAGGCACAGAGGCCCACTGCACGAGCTCTCTAGCGCTAGAGGTTGTGTTCGGCTCGCCTGACAACCTCCGGAGCGAAAGGTTAACCTTCGACATTGCTCCATTCCGAAGTGGCTATCAAGCACTACTCGGACGAGAGGCTTTCGCCCGTTTCAATGCAATACCGCATTACGCTTTACTCCAACTTAAAATGCCCGGACCGCGCGGCACCATCACAGTACAAGGAAATGTTGAGCGTTCGTTCCGAGCAGAAGAACGCATGGCAGCTTTAACAGCCGAACACTAGACGGCCTCATCACCAGAGACGATAACCGGTCGTTAGGACTGCGGACACAGTTAGACGAGTCCGGCCAATCATTGATAGATATTGGTTCGATGCGTATAGACGGTACCAGGGGCTTCGCCGCAATAATTCGGCTCATCTTTACCCATCTCGAATTTTTCATGGTTTATTTATAATAACCAATTTTTTGCACAACAACTATTCACTAAGCACCTCTCTTTTACAGATGATGATCGTACTACACCCGTCTAGGGTACGGCACAACAGAGACGCAGGCGCAGACGTGCAGCAGGGACCCGTACAAAAGGTTTCTCTTTAGATTAAGACCCTGTGTAAACCTTTTTTTACTGTCTTTTGTTGTTCACATCCTCCGGATTCTCAATACAACCGAGAAGGATGCTGACGTCTTGGCATGTGGCCACGTCAGAATATTGCTCGTACCTGGACACTATGGGTTCATTATCCAAGGGCATCACCTAAGCCCAGTATATGTTTCAAAGACCAAACACCTTAGGGAGTGTTCGGCGTCGTGAGTTAGGCCTTATCTGCATCAGCTCCGAATCATGTCTTTGGTCAAATGTTGGGTTTGCCCTACCCCTGTGTTTTGCTACCTTACGTTCCGCTCTATCGGCTAAGGTGGCACCGGGAGAACTACTGTGATTGTGCCCTGGCTAGCCCGGACGAGCACCTCGGTAGAGAAAGCCGAAAACTGGCTGTCATGATAAAGCGAGAGACTGGTCAACCACTCTATGACTTATCAGAATCTTCGGGATTCCTCCGCATTAACAAAGGGCCGTTTTTCCCGGCCAGGCATGACCGTGCCCCGTATTCGGATGAGCGCGGAGCCACTAGGGGCTATATAGTAGCCCCACTGTCAAACTCCTATGGCTAAGTGAAATTGTTAAAGCAATATAGTCCAATTGCCTAGTTCGCTGCGCTATCACCTTCTTAAAGGACCAAGACATTGGATCAAGTGTGAACATGCGTCTTCTACGAACACCCCCGCATTGTATGCATGGGGGCTGAAGCCAACGACTGCAAACTTTCAGGTTATATAAACATATACATAAACGGCCGCACATGAGGCATCATAACACTTTTAGGCAAAAGTACAAAAATAGCCTTTATATAATTTAGTAAAACATTGTTTTTCAATGGGAATACATGTCATTCGAACATAATATTCTTTGAGCATTGCGCTTCTATTGAACGAGCGCCTTCAAGGACCTCATCAAAGTAGTGCTCGGCAGCTACTCGACTAATTGCCGAACTAGGGGCTGCAATTGCGGTGGCTTCCATCTCCGCCCAGTGTGTTTTGACACAGGCAAGCGCCATCCGCGCACCCTCAATGCACGCCGACCTCTTCATAGCGTCGATGCGCGGCACACCACCAAGGAACCGCTACACCAAGCTGAAGTAACTGTTCAGCCTTGGCCCTGCCGGCCACAGGTGATCCACAATAGACCTCATGGCGAGTCCAGACAGCCTATGAAGCTCCGCCCATTCGGCCATTCGCTCATTCAGAGGAAGTGGACGTGCTGGACCATTAAATTGCGACCAGAACAACTTCTCCACTTCATGATCTCTTTGATCCTTGAAGAACTCGACCACATCAGCAACACTCGCTGCCAAATCCAGATAGGCGTCTGCAGAACTCCACAGCCGGTCCAGAGGAGCATACTTAGGATCTACAAACTTCATCCGCAGCATAAAGGGCTTCCCAGCCATGATATCCCCGGCGTGACGCAGCTCTCATTCATCGCTCTAATTGTAGGGCGGGATTCCTTGGCTGCCACCATCGCCTTCTCCAGCTCCGCAGCCTTCGCTCGGCTTTCCTTCTCAAGAAGCCGGTATTGGTCGGCGGCATCACTTAACTCAACGGCCATCTTGGCCATCTTCTCCTTACTTTGGCAATGGGCAGCTTGTTCGGCCCTCAACTCTTCAGCCGCCTTTAGAGCGGCCGCATCACTTTTCCTGGCTTGCTTTTTGGCTCGGGCAAGTTCCTCCCGAAGGGTCTGCACCGCCGCAGCTCCATCTGCATTTCACAACATGTTCAAGATACTGGCATTACGCTCCTCTTACCATATGCTGAAATCCGGAGAAATTACATACCCTGCGCCTCGTCAAGCCACTCGTTGACAAGCACGATGTCAGCATCTGCCGCATCAAGTCGCCGCGTTTGCTCGGCAACCTCACAAGTCCGGCTAGCCACCGGACCTCCTGCCACCTACATATGAAGACGCCTGGATTATTACCTGCGACTATGATCCTCTGTTTACCGCCGTTTCCGACGGCAACCAGAGTCTCAGGGGCTACTATCTGCACTGGGCACGTTTTAAACATATGCGGTACTGTTAAAAATACACATCACTTTGCGTACCTCAAAAACTTTCAGCAGACTCATAAAGGCTTCATGCAACCCGCTTTCTGCGGATGAAACCCTCTCAACCACCACGCCCATTAGCGCACGGTGCGCTTCTGAGATAGCCGCCTGCTCTAGCAGATCCTTCAGTGCATCCGACCGCATGACATGCGGAGCCGGACCCTTCATGTTGCTCTCTCCAAGAGCCGGATACTGAGGGCTTCGGGTGGCCAGAGAATCACCCTCTGGCCTTGCCGGATCGGGAGGAGCCCACCGAGACGACACCTCGGGGTCGCCCACCTCATAAGGGGGGATGGTGTGGGGAGGCGTTTCGCTCTCCATCATCTCCGGAGGAAGATCCCCCGAAGACGAACTCTGCCGAGAAGGGTCACGATCCGGACTACAAGACGGATGTTTCGGTTATTTTCCTCAGAAGTAAAGCAGGATGTTTTTTACTATTAAACCCTTTCTTTTACTTACAGCTCGATGGAGGGCTGGTCCCCTTCTTGCACTTTATGCGGCCGGGATATCTCCTGGGCCAGGACCCTCTGGCGAAGATGTCTTCCCCCGTTTAGAGACTATTGTCTCTGGGCCTTCAGAGGCGGTCCTTTTCCTTTCTTAAGGAGAGAGGGCTTTGGCTTCTTCTCCCCGGTTGTCCGCCTTTGCGGAGGCGTCATCCTCTTTCTTACCACCTTTATCCTCCCCTGAGGGCGCTTGGTAGGGTGCGAGCTCCAACATCCGAACTAGTATCGGATCCAGTGAGACCTAGGGGAGGGGGGCCGGACACCTGATCATCTTCGCCTTTGTTGTCCAGTCCTAGTCAAAGAGCGACTTTTCAGAATGATGTCATGATGAATAGAAATACAACGAGTTCGGCCATAGGGCGACTTACTTGGGTATCTGGACGATTGCAGCTCAGACCCGCGTCCTCGGTGTAATCGGGACACACTTCTTGTGGTCCGAAGTACAATTTGTACATCTCCTCGGGCGTCATCCTGAGGAAGTGCTGAATAGCCCGCGGTCCCTCCGGATTGAATTCCCATAGACGGAGGGGACGACGTTCTGAGGCAGGTGGTTCGGCAAGTAACATTACTTGTGTTATCGTGACCAGATCAATATCTCTTTCGAGAAGATCCGGATGCGACCCTGCAAGTATGGGCACGTCCTTCATCGCCCCCGCTTATCCCTTGTTGATCCATGACGTTAGTCATGGAGGGTGACCCGAGCGAAATGCAGGTTGGGCCACCCATTTGGTACCCCTGGGAGCTGTGACATAAAACCATTCTTGTTGCCATAAGCTGGACACCTCCTGGAAAGAACCCTCGGGCCATGGGGCATCGGCGCTTTTGCTTATTACAGCACCTCCGCATTCTGCATACCTCCCCTTGATTGTCTTCGGCTCCACTTGGAAGGTCTAGAGCTACAGGCCGAAGTGAGGGGTGATGCGGAGAAAAGCTTCACACACAACAATAAAAGACGAGATGTGGAGAATAGAATCCGGAGCTAAATCTTGGAAGTCCAGCCCGTAATAGAACATGAGGCCCCTCACAAAGGGATCCAGAGCCAGGCCTAGCCCTCGAAGGAAGTGAGATATGAATACTACGCTCTCGCCGGGTTTGGGAGTAGGTGTGACCTACCCTTGAGCAGGCAGCCGGTGCGCAATCTCGCCGGTCAAGAACCTGGCCTCTCTTAACTTTCTGACGTCTTCCTCCGTGACGGAGGAGGGCATCCACCGACCTTGAAGGTTGGATACGGGCATGGTTGAAGGTCTGAAGCGCCTGACCTGAGCTTTGGGTGTTGGAACTCGAGGCGGGGTGGGGGGATTCGATTTAGTTCGAGGAATAAAAAAGGATAGGCCTTGGTCTCTTTATAAAGAGGGTGAATCCCAGGCGTCCTCCTCGTGACCGTTTGAGACTTGCCTATAATCAAGGATTCATACCAACGGGCACGATTGGGTTACCCACGCCCGTATTAATGAGAATCCCGTGATAAGGGGACACGATCTCTGCTTTGACAAGACGTGCCAAGGAAACCGCCTCGCGATATGCGCCAAGGCTGGGCGAAACACACGGTTCGATAATAACCAGGCCGTGGCATCATGTCATGGTGTCAAATACGTCAGCAGGTCGGATTGGTGAATATTATTATCTCTACGGTGGAATGTGGAACTTGTTTTGCTGAGCCGGACACTATCCTTGTGTTCAAGATCTTCTATGGAGTATTCGGAGAGGAACCCGCCTTGCAATGCCGAAAACAATCTGCACGCCGGACTCATCGTCATTGAAGCCTGGTTCAGGGGCTACTGAGGGAGTCCTAGATTAGGGGGTATCCGGACTGCCGGACTATATCCTTTGGCCGGACTGTTGGACTATGAAGATAAAAGATTGAAGACTTCGTCTCATGTCCGGATGGGACTCTCTTGGCGTGGAAGGCAAGCTTGGCGATACGGATATGTACATCTCCTTCTGTTGCAACCGACTCTGTGTAACCCTAGCCCCTCCGGTGTCTATATAAACCGGAGAGTTTAGTCCGAAGGACAACAACAATCATACCATAGGCTAGCTTCTAGGGTTTAGCCTCTACGATCTCGTGGTAGATCAACTCTTGTAATACTCATATTCATCAAGATCAATCAAGAAGGAGTAGGGTATTACCTCCATAGAGAGGGCCCGAACCTGGGTAAACATTGTGTCCCTTGCCTCATGTTACCATCCGCCTTGGACGAACAGTTCGGGACCCCCGACCCGAGATCCGCCGGTTTTGACAACGACAGCTGTCTTGCGCTCCTTCCTGTTCCTCCTATTCGGATCCTACCTTGACAGGGTCTTCATTGTATGGGGTGTTATCTTCTCCGGTGCTAGTATTGTTTTCATTTGAGCGACGTGACTTAGAGCGGCGCCGGGCGCGCCGATTTTCAGACTGTGTACCAGGAGGTTTATCTTTGACTGGGTCCTCCTTGTCATCGTCGAGAGCGTCGTTGGGTGTGTCTACCATACACACATCGTACCATGAAGTGGCCATCCTGCGTCTAGCGGGTAGTGAGTTCTGGCCTTGCCTGTCATCGTCGTCCATACCGTCAATGTCTTCGGAGCCGGGGCCAAGCGTGTTGGTTGGGTCTTCGACAGTGGCTATGAAGTGGTGGCGGGTGGGAAGCAAAATTCTCCATCATCCGCCGCAAGCTCGAAGCGAACATAGTTCGGCGGCGAGTCCCCTGCCAGGGATAGGTTTTTTAGTGAATTTAGTACGTCGCCCATGGGCGAGTGTTGGAAGACGTTTGCGGCGCTGAACTTGAAGATCGATAACCGATTGAGTTCGGCATCCGCGGACTCGCAGGGTTCGGAACTTGTCGCCGGAGACGAGTCCGGGGTTCCGTTGATGCAGATATCATATGAAGTAGAATCCGTGTGCGGCTCCAACGCCGCTGGATCAGCAGTCTCTGTGACGGCGTTGAGCTTCCCATCTTCGGATGACTCGATGCCGATGACTTAAGTCGTATTGTCTAGGAGTTGTTACAGGAGCTATCTCCTGGATGGGGCCCGATGATAGGTTTAGGCCATGCTCATCGGGGCGAAGGGGCGCGGTGGCCGCGGTTTCGAACCCATTGAAGATCAAGTCTCCACGGATGTCCATGACGTAGTTCAAGCTCTCAAATCTAACCTAACGGCCAGGGCGTAGTTGTCGATCTGCTCCAGATGGCCAAGGGAGTTGGCCCGCAGTACGAAGCCGCCGAATAAGAAGATCTGTCTGGGGAGGAAGGTTCCTCCTTGGATAGCGTCATTGCCGACGATTGAAGGGGCCATCGAACCTTTCGTCGACGGCATAGTGGAACTCTCAATGAAAGCACCAATGTCGGTGTCAAAACCGGTGGATCTTGGGTAGGGGGTCCCGAATCGTATGCCTAGGATCGATGGTAACATGAGACGGGGACACGATGTTTACCAGGTTCGGCCCTCTCTATGGAGGTAATACCCTACTTCCTGCTTGATTGATCTTGATGAATATGAGTATTACAAGAGTTGATCTACCATGAGATCGTAATGGCTAAACCCTAGAAGTCTAGCATGTATGACTATGGTAATGTCTATATATCTATCCGGCCTACGCTCTCCGGTTTATATAGACACCAGAGAGATCTAGGTTTACATGGAGTCGGTTACATCAGAGGGAATCTACATAGTCGGTTGCCAAGCTTGCCTTCCACGCCAAGTAGAGTCCAATCCGGACACAGGTACAGTCTTCGGTCTTCATGTCTTCACAGCCCATCAGTCCGGCCCAAAGGATAACAGGTCGGACGCCCGAGGACCCCTTAGTCCAGGACTCCCTCAAGTATAGCGTGAAAAAAGAGGCTGCTTTTTGCTTTGTTTGCTACTTGTTCAAGGATAAAACAAAAAGTCTCAGAGGAGATGCATTTGTGAATGGTGGATTTAATAATTGGAACATGAAAGCAAGATTGAAGAGGCATACTGGAGCTGTTAGTAGTGCTCACGCTGAAGCTCAAGAAAAACATGATATGTTCACTACACCTACAACATCAATTAGGGAGTCTATTGCTTCAAACACCTAACAATACAAGGCTTTGTATAAACAGCGTTTGACATGGACACTCAAGTGAGTGAGATTTCTATTGAGCCAAGGCTTGGCATTTAGGGGGCATGATGAAAGTGAAGACTCGCTAAATAAAGGAAATTTCCTTAAGCTTCTAAATTGGCTAGCAGGAAATTTTGAAGAGGTTGACAGGGTTGTTCTCAAGAATGCTCCACAGAACTGCAAGATGACTCACCATGATATACGACAAGAGGTGATAAAATGTTGTGCACAAGAGACTACTAAACTAGTCATTGAAGAACTTGATGGTGGTCATTTGCAATACTTGCAGATGAGTCAAGTGATTTATATCAGAATGAACAGTTGGTTGTTTGCTTGCGTTATGTTGATAAGAAAGGAAGGGCGGTTGTAAGATTTCTTGGTCTTGCTCATGTTGAAGATACCACCTCTTTGACACTAAAAGCTGCAATTCAGAAAATTCTTATGGACTACAATTTGACCTTTGCAATGGTTCATGGGCAAGACGAAGATATTGTTCATGCTGCTGAGCTTGTTAGTGACACAAAGTATTACTTGGAGGCTTTGAGGACCGATGTTGGATGGGATGATTTTCTCACAAAGGTCACATCTTTTTGTACAAAGCATAAGATCGAAGTTGTTGATATGGAGGGTCCTTACTTTCTCGTTGGCCATCCTAGAAGGGGTTAATGTAATGGTGTGACTAATTACCACCACTAAAAGGTTGATATGTTTGTGGGTGTCATTGATAGGCAAATCAATGAGCTGAATAGCAGGTTTTAAACACGGAGCTACTTTCTTGCATGGCAGCATTTTGTCCACATCATCTATTTGCTGCTTATGACCAAGAGAAGTTGGTTAGGCTTGCTACAAAGTTTTATGCTTCCAATTTTACAAGTGATGAACTGGCAAGACTTCCATGGCAACTAAACATGTATGTTACTAATGTGCATAGAGATGAAAGGTTTCAAAACCTGAAAAATCCGTGTCAGCTTTCAGTTATGCTTGTTGAGACGAACAAGCATGAACTATATCATATTGTTTACAAGCTTCTTAAGTTGGTATTAATTCTCCCAGTAGCTACTGCTAGTGTTGAAAGGGTATTCTCTTCAATGAGCTATGTGAAGAATAAGCTAACGAACAAAATGGGTGATGAATATTTGAACAATTATTTGGTTACATTTGTTGAGAGAGAATTTTTCAATCAAGTGAAGGATGAAGATGTCATCAATCTCTTCCAGAAAGGTGACTGTAAAGCTATATTGTAAGAAGGATATCATCACTTTATCAATCAAAAGGTACTTATGTATTCATGTAGTTATGGTCTCATACATTGAAATATTGCTACTGCCATTATCCTAGTGTTGTTTTGTTCATATATTGCTTGTGGTCTGTTGTCTGGTTCATATACTATGTTTAGAGCAAAAAAAACAAAATTGGGTGAATACCAAGCCTTCATTTCCTGGAGCCGCCACTGCCCCCTACCACTCCCACCTCTGGCAAGGCGCTGCGGCGACAGCAACCTCACATCGCGGCCGAACAAGTGAACCCTCGTACTCCTCTCTTGGTGGGCATCCACTGCCGCGTCTTCCCCGGCTCTGTGTTGTCCCTTTCCTAGGCCTCACCGTCGTCCACCACCCCGGTGCTCTCGGCGCGGCGTGGTCAACGTGGTCAAGGAACGACTTCCATCAGAAGAGTACTGTACGTGGAGAGGCTAACAGCTGGGTCCATGGCCGTAGCAAGGAAGTGCCTCCTTATTACGCGGAAAATAATGATTCCTCCACCTGACAGCAGGGACCCACCGGACGGGCCATCGTATTTCATGAAAAAACGTTTCCCCCTTGACTGCTGGGACCCACCAGCTACATCTTCGCACGCAAGGAAGTGCCCGACAGTCGGGACCCACCCGGTCAAAGCGCACATAGCGTTGTCATTCTGGTTGCGAACGTGCATGTACATACTGGTCGATCGGTCTGTCTGCAGGCTGCAGCGATGAACCGTGGCCGTGTAAGGAAGGGCACTTGTGATAGTAGAGGCGCGCACGTGTCGTAGTAGAGGCGTGCATGTAGCATGTACACGTACGTACAGTGGCCAGGGTGCAAGAAAGTAAATACGGCCACATACGTACATACAGGCCGGGTCTCGAACGCCTACTCGCGCATACGTACGGCTAGGACTCGTGTACATGGCTGGGTTGGAACGAAAAAATTGCGTCATCATTGTGTTCATGGGGAGGCAACAGAATGCGTCGTGTTCATCGGGAGGCCACGGAACGCGTGCTGTTCATCGGGAGCCAACCGGCTTGGACGGAACAGCCGATGGAAATGAGGCCTAGCATACCGCAGAACGGAGGAAACGGCCTTGTGTTCGACCAGCCACAGTCGAAATAGGATCCTTTTCATTGGGTGGGGTCTGGCGTACCGCAAAACGGAGGAAACGGACCTCGTACGGTCGAAACGGGGTCCTGTTGATCGGGAGGGGTGTGGTGTACCACAAAACGGAGGAAACGGACTTGTGTTGGAGTGCTACGGTCGAAAAAGGGGTCCTGTTCATCGAGAGGGGTTGTGACACCCCCAACTCGACCGTACACTAATCATCCATGCAAATGTGTACGATCAAGATCAGGGACTCAAGGGAAGATATCACAACACAACTCTAGACACAAATCAAAATAATACAAGCTTCATATTACAAGCCAGGGGCCTCGAGGGCTCGAATACAAGCTCGATACACAAGAGTCAGCGGAAGCAACAATATCTGAGTACAGACATAACTTAAACAAGGATGCCTTAAGAAGGCTAGCACAAACATCAACGATCGAAGAGGCAAGGCCTCCTGCCTGGGACCTCCTAACTACTGCTTGTCGTCGACGGTCTCCATGTAGTAGTAGGCACCCTCGGGGTAGTACCAGTAGTCGTCGGGGTGGCATCTAACTCCTGGGGGCCACCATCTGGTTGCATCAACCGGAAAGAAGAAGGAAGGGGGAAAAGGGGGAGCAAAGCAACCGTGAGTACTCATCCAAAGTACTCGCAAGTATCAGATCTATACTAAGTATGCATTGGTATCAAATGGAAGGGCTATATCTATGGACTGAACTGCAGAATGCTAGAATAGAGGGGGAAGGCCTAGCCTATCGAAGACTAGCATCTTCAAGCAGCTCCAAGCATCTTGCAGCATGTAGAAGAGTAAATAATAGCAGTTTATAATTAACAAGCATGTTGTAACATTAAGGCCCAGAGATTCTTCCTCGACTCTGTCGGTGTTCTGGGAACGGGGGTACCCAGACTTGCCTGCCTGCGGCCTGCCGTGTGGCTCAAGGGGTGGCCCAGTACGGCCCATCTTCATCAACACAAGCTCAAGACGCTCGCGAGGGGCCAAGCCTCGTGTGGCGGACGACAGGAAGCTTACTCAGGCACGGCCTCGCCAGGCTGGCTCGCGAGGAGGCGGAGAGATCAAGGCGGGGTACCTCACGAGGTGCCCATGACGCAAGCCATGACGACCAAGGGCGCCAGGTGGGCGCCAGCCCGCGCAGTGTCCCCATTTCCTCTTTGGCGCAAAGGGGGCAAGCGCAGGTGAGACTATCAAGCAAAGGCAACCGTTTCGGTGCAACAAGACCAAAACCATCGCAATGGCAGGAAGGAGGTCATCGTGGTGCCCAAGCCGGCGTCACCACTAGAGCCTTTGACAGGCGAGGACCAACTTTAGTCAGGATAAGTGTACTAGATGTTCCCCTTCAAAATGGCCAATTGTTGGCGCCCTTCCCACTCAATATTTGGGAAGAGGCCCAGGGCCTCTGCCTATAAGTAGAGCTAGCCACCACAGTAGAGGCATTGGATCTGGGCTTGATCCACATGAGAGCGAGGATCCGGACATATCATCTTAGCTTGATCCAATCCGATCGAGAGCCTAGCCACAAGAACACCTCACCCTCGTGAGGCTGTTCTTCCTTGTATTGTTCATCATCAGCCCAAGAGGCAATCCACCGCACCACACACTGGAGTAGGGTGTTACACCACAATGGTGGCCCGAACCAGTATAAACCTTGTGTCTCTTGTGTTGTTCTTTTGGTAGCCTAGATCCTTGCGAGGCGACGAGGTGCAGGTAGGTATGGGGTGAGATCTCCGCGTGCACCCCAGAGTTCGAACCTAGAAGGTTTGCCGGAACCCGAAATCCGACATTTGGCGCGCCAGGTAGGGGTGCACCGGAATCCATCTTCCGCCGCCCTGTTCTTCGCCGCCCATCACATCCATGTCAGACGCTCGTCGGGCCCGCGCCGAGCGCCGAGCCGCCTTCGCTACCCGCGTCGCCCAGACGGCCCCTGTTGGCGGCCGCCCCCACCGTTCCCCGTCGCCTGCCGTCAACGCCGCCACCGGCCCGGCGGGGAACGAGCAGCAAGCATCGTCCCAGGATCCGTACGTGAGGCGAGACGGCCACACCGCTACTCCTTCACTCGCCCCAGCTGGTTCTTTGTCTCGTGCACTCCGCGCACCCATGGAGGCTCGGGCCGTGCTCATCGCGGCAAACGAGCTCTTGCGCTACCGCCCCATCAATGACGTTTACGAGGAGTGGCTCGACCGCGTCGCCGAGCTCGTCTCAGGCCGCAGGGGCTCCCTCGCCGCCCTTCGCTGCACCACGCCCTTTGGCTGGCGATGAAGCTCTTGGGGCGCCTCAGCCACCTCTCCCTCAAGAAGGCGCCTTGGCCCCAAGGCGCGTGACCCCTGGGCGGAACCCACTCCGTCCGGCACCAGCGTAGCAAGAGCAGAGCTGTCAAGAGGTCCCTCACCCCCAAGAAGCTGCCCGAGTGCTCCCTGCGCCGGCTCGTCACGACCGCGCTCCTGCTCCAGCACGCCAAGACCCCGTGCTACTCCCCACGGTAGCGCATGGGGACCCGCAAGACCAGGCCCTTCGTCACCAAAGGCCCCCCGTGGCCACAGCACGCTGCCGCGCCTTCACCGCCGAGCTACGCCGCGTCGCGTGGCCCGACAAGTTCAAGCCAGACCTGCCTCCACGCTACGACGGCACGGCCGACCCAGCGGAGTTCCTCCAGCTCTACGAGCAGGGCTTCGAAGCCGCCAACGGGGACGAGAAGGTCATGGCGAACTAGTTTCCCATTGCGCTCAAAGACGGTGCCCGCACCTGGCTCCTGAACCTGGCTCCTGGCACGATCTCCTCCTGGGACGAGATGCGCACCCGCTTCATCGCCAACTTCCAAGGCACTCGCGACCGCCCCCCTACCATGAGCGACATGCGCCGCATCAAGCAGCAGCTAGGAAAGACCCTGCAGAAGTACATCCAGCGCTTCAGCAGCGCACGCCTCAAGATTCCCAAGGTGATTGAGGAGGCCATCATCTCAGCCTTCTCCGACAGCGTGCGTGACATCAAGATGAAGGAGGGCTGGCGATGCATGAAGATCTGTGCACATCCTTGGAGCTGTTCACCTTGGCGACCAAGTGTGCCAGGGCTGAGGAAGGGCGCCTTTCCCTCCTCGAGATGCCAACCGCAGACTCAGAAGAGAAGAAGCCCAAGGTCAAGGACGTGAAGCGCAAGGGGGCTGCCATGCTCGCGGCAGAACCAGACACCAAGCAAGGCAGAGATCAGCCTGAGTCTTCCAAGGGAAGCCTAGATCAAGTGTACCACGACCTCCACACCCACAACACCAACGAATGTCAAGAGCTCCGAGCCGTGCGAGAAGGGAGAATCGGTCGACGCCCCGACCGCAACGATCGAGGCTACGACCGAGGAGGAGGAAGAAACGCAGGACGCTGGGAAGACCGCGCCCTCGCCAAGGGTGGCGTGACCGACCTCGCGAGGACCGCTGGCAGGATCAGCCTCGCGAGGGAGGCTGCAGGGATCAGCCTCGCAAGGATCATCCGCAAGGAAACGCAGGCCTCCCTCCTCTGCCACCTTAGCCAAGGAGAAATGAGGACCACCATCAGGATGAGGGGGCTGGGGGCTTCCAGGAGCCGCGCGCGATCGCTTGCATTCTGGGCGGAGCTCAAGCCCCAGCCTCTCAACGCAACTTCAAGCAGTTCGCCCGCGAAGTGATTGTAGTCCTCCCCAAGCTCGAAGCCACGTGCCCTCTCAGGTGGTCAGCATGCGCCATCACGTTCAGCTCAGCGGATCAGCTCAAGTGTGCGGCCACAGCCGGAGTCCTCTCGATGCTTTGTTCCCCAATCATCAGCAACGTGCAAGTCACCAGGACTCTCATCGATAGCGGATCGGGGCTCAATGTCCTGTCTGTAGAAACATTCAACAATCTCCAAGTGCCTTACAATCAGCTTCAGCCAACCAAGCCTTTCTCCGGAGTCACCGATGGATCCACAGTTCCGATTGGGCAGGTCCGCCTCCTTGTCACCTTCGGGGCGCGCGACAACTACCACACCGAGCTCATCGACTTCGACGTCGCCCACATTCGCCTGCCATGCAATGCCATCCTCGGGTACCCAGCTCTGGCCAAATTCATGGCCGTGACTCATCACGGCTACATCGTCCTCAAAATGCCAGGAAGCGGCGGAGTTATCACGGTGCCTTGTGAAGAGAGAGACGCGGTGTGCTCCCTGGAGCGAGCTTTTCAAGCTGCGTCACTTGAAGACCCAGATCGCAGGAGCGGGAGGCTCCCCGAGACTGCTCCCAAGAAGAAGAAGAAGAAGACATCGCCTGGCCCGTCCCCTCGGGAGGCAGGCCCCTCAGGATCCGAGCCTATTCAGGGGGCACCTCCTTCTGTCGCATAGGAAGGCGCGCCTGGCGCCCTCCTCGAGCAAGGCCCGGGGGCTCTCTCCTGGAGGGCCACCGACCTTGCTAAGGTCACGAGGGAGGCGCTTGGGCACCCCTTGCAGGCGTGTTTCAAAGCACGTTTCCCTCAAGAAGGAGCGAGGCAAGGAGGGCCAAACCCTCAGGATTTCGTGAGCCATATCATTCAGGAGCTGCAGGAGTCAAGAGTCATGAGTGGCACGCCCGCTACTCCACCGTAGCTCCCCATCCGGGCTAGGATGGTGGGCTCCGCGTCTGCATCGACATACCAAGGCTCAACCGAGCCGCCTCTCAGGAGCGCTTCTGGCCCTCACGCGCGGGGCGCTGTGAAGGTCCACCCCACAGCTACGTTCGCATGCCCTACGACGTGCCGAACGCAGGCCACGCCGCCAGCCGCCTCACGGGAGCATCCTGGAGGCTCAAGAGGCCAGGCATTCCGCAGTCCTGGCGGAGATGGAGATGGTCCGCGAGGAGCCACCAGCACCTCCGGAGCCTCCCGAGGCTCCTGGGCATGGGGGCTCGTGAAGATCGGCTTCTGCAGCCCACGACGTCTGCTACTTCAGCATCCCTTCGTCTTCAATGTTATCATGTGACATCCTTCAAGTTTCATTTCTAGCTGGGAGTGCACCCCAGGGCTGCATCATTCCTAGGCCGCGTGGGTCCGTCCCTGTGACGTGTCTCCCTTTTACTTCATGTTCCTAGCTTACATTATCGGGGGCGCCCCTCGGGCTGCATCATCCCCAAGCCACTCGGGCCAGACCCAGCGGCATGTACCCCTCTTGCATTTATTTGGGTCGTGCGTGTGACCCATCATGATTGTTATTTGATGCCTGTCCACGGCACCCCTTCTTCCTCCATGTCAGCCGCTTGCATGTTAAAGGGGGGGTACCTGAGCATCGCGACTCATGGGCTCCTACTGGCTCTCCAGCCCTCACCCTCTGGCCTTGTCCATGGCATCGCGACCTGGCATACCAGCGACGACTGAGACCCGCTCGAGGGCCGGGACCCGAGGACGTATAGCGTTGGCATCTAACCAAATTTGCAGGAACATATCACAAGTTAAGGACCAGTGCCAGGCGCAACCCGCCTTGAGGTAGGGCCCCGTGAGTCCCGCGCTGGCTCACGGGTGCCCAGATACACCTCGTCAGGCCCTACCGTGCCAGCCACGTGTCGAGGCGTATGGGCTGTACACACCCCGGCTCCTCCCGAGGGCAGCCCTCCCACACACCAGGAAGCACCATGCTCATTGCCGACGACACCTTGCCGAGGAGCGGCTATGCCCGTACACATACGGAAGCGCTATGCTCATGGCCGGTGATAAACAATCGAGGGTGGCCCCGGCGCATCAACCTCGTGGAGCCCAGGCTCAATTTCCGGCCTCATCGCAACGCCTCCCCTTGGGAGTGCCGCGCGAGGGGCTGGGCACGGGGGCTACGCTTGGGTCACGCCCAGACGCACGCCACCCAGCCAGGCCCCTCGGGCCTGGTTCGTCGCACGTCCCTCCCCGAGCGGAGCCAAGGTATTAGGGCCGTTTGAACATCAAGGGGGACTCCTGAGCATCGCGACTCAGGAGCCTAACTGGTCACGTAGCCCCTCACTCCTTAGTTCCAAAAGGCTAACGGCGGTTGAGGTATGCGCGGGACCGGGCTCTGCAGACGTAGAATGGTAAGTTCACCTATACATCTCACCTCTCTACTTGTTGTTCGTCCGCCAAGGGGGACTCCTGAGCATCGCGACTCAGGAGCCTAACTTGTCACGTAGCCCCTCACTCCTTGGTCCCGTCCTGGTTTCCGGTCGGGGCTAACAGCGGCTGAGGTATGCGCGGGGCTGGGCTCTGCCGGCGTTGAACATAAGCAAGTAGGAAGGAAAAGCGCAAATCTCAAGGCATTCAAAAGCAAATATTACAGTCCATAACTGTTGTCACAACACCAAATGCAAATATAAACGCCTCCCCGAGGCATGATGCATGTTGCAGGAGCTGAAAGCAGAACATGAGCCACTAGGGAGTCACTTGTTGGCGGCGGAGCTGCGCTGGGCGGGTTCACCTCGTGAGGCCTCAGGACCGGCAGCGCTTCACTTTGGCTTGGTGCTGAAGGCCCGTAACTTCGCCAGCAGAGCCTCCACTCGACCCTTCACGGCCTCAGCAGCGGCAGTGGCAAGCTCGCCGCTCAAGGGCTCCAGCAGGCTATCGAGGTCGACGTTGGGGTCGCGAAGGTAGACGTGGGTAAGGACGCGCGTCAGCGCTGCAGAAGACAGGACACGCACCTCGGCCTCGGCCGTGGGGCCAAGGCCAAGGGTGACATCTTCAAGGGCGCGGACCAGGAAGGGAAGTAGCTTGGCAGGACCGTCCTCGGCGCTAGCCAGCGGGCTTTCCAGGCTGCTGTCGTAAAGCGACCTCAACAAGGTGCGAGCCTTCGCCTCCATCTCCGCGAAGGCCACGCGATCCTCGGCGAGGACTAGCGCCTTGTCGTCCAGCTCGACCCTCTTCGCCTCCAACTCCTGCTCCAGCGCACCCAGGCAGTCACATTGCTTGTCAAGCTTGGCACTCCGGTCCTTGATGGCCGCCTCACGAGCCTTCATGTCTTCCTCCTTCTCTTGGCGGACGCAGGCCCTGCAGCTCGCTCTCCAGCGCCTTGCAGCGACCTCGGCCATCGACTACCTCTCCCAAGGCGGCGTCGCGAGCGGCCTTCGCCCCAAGGACGGCCTGTTTCTCCTCGTCGCAAGCCGTCGCGGCCTGAACCAGCGCCGCTCGAATCGAAGCACCAGAGCGAACCCAGCCGGAGGCCAGCTCCAAGCGTCCGGCCACGAAGCAAGGGTCGGTGCCCAGAAGATCCTGCTGCAGCCAGTCCAGTTCAGCAGCAGCATGATCCAGGACAGTGGGAGGAGTCGGAGAGACAGCAGTTGGCGGAGTAGGAGGAGAGGACGGCAGCGTAACCACAACATCCTAAGGCGGGACCTTGGCGCCCGGCAAGCAGCGATGGCATCGAGCAAGGATACGTCGGGAGTCGCTTGGGCCATGGGGGTTGAGCTCGCCCCAGCTAGCTCCGCCAGGCCTCGCGAAGATGACCGGGCAGGAGAGGCCCGTGTCCTGCCATCACCTTCTTTCGCGGGCGGAGGCACTACCGCAGACGAAGCCTCAGGAGCTCCCTTCAGCTTCTTCGCCGCAGGCGCCAGCCTAGCCAAGGAATACATATATCAAGCCTCAGCGACAAAGCAAGAAATAAAACAAGAATCAAGCACTTACTGGTGATCGCTCGCGGGCTCAAGCAACCTCCGGCCAAACTTGAAGCCCGAGAGCCGGCTGCAGGGATCAGCCTCAAGAGGCCCGGGAGCAGGAGGCGCGTCTGCAGATCGCCTCGGAGCCGGGGCAGACCCGCGGGGGACCAGCCCCGTCCTGTCCTTTGGGATCGATGGCAAGCTCTCGCCGCCCCGCTCATCGCCATCCTCGTCGTCGCTCGGCAAGAGGTGGAGAGCGCGGGAACTGCGCCGGGGGAGGGGCACTCTCGACTCCCCGTCAGTCGCCTCGGAGTCAGGCCCCTCTCCCTGGTTCTCTTCTTCCTCCTCTCCGCTGGAGTCGCTGGAGGACACGTTCACCGTCGCCAGGGCCGCCGGGTCCTCGGGAACCTCCGCGGGCACGGGCCCGTCCCCATTGAAGACGGGCATGGAGTCCACCACCTGCTCCCAATCATCTCGAAGGAACAGGGGTACAGGAGCGCCCTCCAGCCTCGCCACGTCTCCCCCGACCAAAGATTGGAGGACCGCGGCCAGATCTTTGTCGGCCAAGACCACGGGGCTCGGGCGGGGCCTCCATAGCGGAAGAGAGTACTGACGAAGCAGGGCCACCTGGTGCTCCAGGAACTCCCTCAGGAGTGATGCCCGGTTAGCTCCGCCGTCGCCATGTTGCCCGGTCCGCGTTCATGTTCTCCAGCACTGGCTTCGCGCGGGGATCCATGAGTTACGCGCGGGACCAATTGTCGGTGGCCGTAGGCTGCTCCGTGGGCAGAATCAGCCGAGGATGGATGCACCCAGCGTCTACCATGACCCACTTGCTCCTGAAGCCTTCAATCCTCTTCCCGGGCTTCGTGATGGCGTTGGAGCAGCCATACGCGACGAAGCTCGCGTACGCGGAGATGGATCCGCGAGAGACCCGGAGGTAGAAGTAGTGGCGCAGCAAGGCCACTGAGGGCTGCACCCCGACATGAGCCTGGCAATAATAGGCGAAGATCGCCAGAAGAAGAACAGAGTTGGGGTGGAGTTGCAGAGCTTGCAGTTTGTAATGGCGGAGGACAGAAAAGAAGAACTTAGAAAAGGGAGGCACCAGACCGGCAGCAATGGCGCTCACGAAGAGCGGATAGAAGGTGCTTCCTTGGTCCTCGGGAAGGGCGGAGCCAGCCCTGAGCACCGCTGCCCCGTTGTTGCCTTGCACCGCCATCATCCAACGCGCGGGTGAGTACCAAGCTCTGGCCGGGGTCTGGCGAGGCCCATGTCTTGCTAGGGCACGCGGTCGAAGTAAATCTGGAGATTTCGGAAGCAGGAAGGAAAGGAGCAAGAAAGGGGATCTGGGCTATGACCGGAGAAGGCAAAGGAGGCAAAGCCTAGGCGGGTGCCGCACTTTTGTTGATTCTCGCAGTTGCTAAAGGCGCCCACGTACAATCAACCGCCATGCGGTGCCCGAGGCCGCAGGCTGTTAGGGCCCGCGGCGCTTCGCACTTGCCCCTTCGCTTTTCTGCTAAGCCAAGTCCAGGCGCGCCTTGGGCCCGGGGGCTACTGTCGGCGTTCTAGGAATGGGGGTACCCAGACTTGCCTGCCTGCGGCCTGCGACGTGGCTCAAGGGGTGGCCCAGTACGTCCCATCTTCATCAACACAAGATCAAGACCCTCGCGAGGGGCCAAGCCTCGCGGGGCGGACGACAGGAAGCTTCCTCAGGCACGGCCTTGCCAGGCTGGCTCACGAGGAGGCGGAGAGATCAAGGCGGGTGTCGGTGTCAAAACCGGCGGATCTCGGGTAGGGTGTCCCGAACTGTGCGTCTAGGCGGATGGTAAAAGGAGACAAGGGACACGATGTTTTTACCCAGGTTCGGGCCCTATCGATGGAGGTAATGCCCTACTCATGGTTGATTAATATTGATGATATGGGTAGTACAAGAGTAGATCTACCACGAGATCGAGAGAGGCTAAACCCTAGAAGCTAGCCTATGGTATGATTGTTGTTCGTCCTACGGACTAAAACCCTTCGGTTTATATAGACACCGAATAGGGTTAGGGTTACATGAGTCGGTTACAATGGTAGGAAATCTACATATCCGTATCGCCAAGCTTGCCTTCCACGCTAAGGAAAGTCCTATCCCATTACACGGACGAAGTCTTCAATCTTGTATCTTCATAGTCCAGAGTCCGCCAAAGATGATAGTTCGCTATCCGGACACCCCCTAGTCCAGACTCCCTCAAGAGCTCCCCGAACCAGGCTTCAATGACGATTTACTCCGGGCGCCAGCATATTGTCTTCGGCATTACAAGGCGGGTTCCTCCTCCGAATACTTAGAAGGTTTTGAACACAAGGATAGTGTCCGGCTCTGCAAAACAAGTTCCACATACCACCGTAGAGAGAATAATTTTTTGCACAGATCTGCTGACGTATTCCGCGGCGTGACATCACACCACGGCCAGGCCTTTATTCGAATCGTTTTTACTGTCCCACCTCAGCGCGTTTAGCGAGGCGGTTTCCTTGGCACGTCTTATCAAAGCGTAGATCGTGCCCCCTTATTCCGGGATTCTCATCAATACGTACGTGGGTAACCCAACCGCGCCATTGATTACGACGCTTGGGAGATCAGCGAGTTTTATCAGGCTGGCGGGGGACGCATAGCCTCGTCCGTCCATATAAGGAGACAAGGATCCACCCTTTTCACCTACACCTTCCTCCTCCCTTGCTCATCCATTTTCACAAGACTCTCAGCTCCAGCGCCCAAGTCCGGACATCCTTCCTCAACCATCTCCAGCCATGTCCGAGCGGGAGGCGGTGGATGGTCTCCTCCGTCACGGAGGGCCAAGTAAAAAAAGAATGCGAAGGCGGATACTTGTCCGTGACGTCGCACATCGGCTGCCCGACGAAGGGCAGCTCATCCCCACCCCTGAGCCCCATGAGCGGGTCGTATTTCTTGCCCACTTCCTCCACGGACTGGGTTTTCCACTTCACCCATTCGTCCGGGGGCTCATGCCCTACTACGGCCTAGACTTCCACGATCTGGCCCCGAATTTCATCCTCAACATCTCGGCGTTCATCATCGTGTCCGAGGCTTTCCTCTGCATCCAGCCCCACTTCGGCTTATGGTTGAAGACCTTCAATGTCAAGCCGAAGGTTGTGGGCGGCCGCCAGGCGGAGTGCGGAGGCGCCATGGTTGGCAGGATCGCCAACGTCTTATGGCTCGATGGCTCCTTTGCGGAGACCGTGAAGGGGTGGCAATCGGGGTGGTTCTAAATCACCGAGCCGCGCGACCCTAAATGGGCAGCGGCCCCCGAATTTCAGTCTGGTATTCCCATGCGGCTCACTTCTTGGAAGGAGACTGGCCTGGCGTGGGGTAATTCTGAAGAGCTAACCGGACTCCAAACCTGCATGCGGACCTTGGTGAACAAGAATCTCAGGCTCGTCAATGTGGTCCAGGTTATGCTCATCCGCCGGATCCTCCCATGCCAACAACATGCCTTCAAATTGTGGGAGTTCGATCCAGCACAGCATCCAACCCTGAAGAGGCTCTTCGACACTACGTACGAAGATGTCTGGAAGGTGCTGTTCAAGGGCGCCGAGGCTCCCTCATCCGCTACAGAAGATCACGGATTCAGCTCGCAGCGTCAAGCTACCGAGGTAAGCTATTTTGACCTTCACGGGAATCTTGCTTTTCATAGTTTGACTGTATGCGGGATCTAAACTCCCTTGCCTTTGACAGATGGCGGAGCACATCTGGCAGGTTAATCGTCGGCTCCTTTGCCGTAAAGACCAGTGAGACGCCCGCTTGGCGGGCTGCACGCTCCGGCGCCTTACGTGGTGCCAGAGAAGAAGGCCAAGAAGAAGGCCACGGGGACTCGAAGGAGTGCCCGGCGCCAGGTGTTGTCGGACTCATCGTCCGACGACTCGGAGGCGGACTCCTCCCGTGAAAACGAGGAGGAGGAAACAGAAGCCTCTCACCCAGCGGGGGGAGAGATGAAAAGAAAGGCCGCCCCAGCGGGGGAGGCCGGAGGGTTCAAGAAGGGAAGAACCCTTCCTCCGGACGTCTCCACCAACGCCAACGACGGTGAGGAGGAGTGGCCCTCGAGGGCCAAGCCCCTAGCGAGATTGTAAGTGTCCGGATACCCATGGCTTTTTTCATTGCATAGTGTTCTCTAATGCCGAACAATCATGCAGCCCGCCCAGGATCAGGCTCGCCAGCTTCGTCAGCGGGTGCCTGAATTCGTCGGAAGTGGAGAGTACTTCACTTCCAGCCGCCTCCTCACCTCACGCTGCCGACGACGCCGAGGTGGGGCCCCAAGGGGGGCCTGGTCAAGAGGAGGTGGTGCAGGAGGCGCCGCAAGGCAGCCTCCCGGACTCAGCGCCGAGGGGAGCGAGACCCCCAGGGGCTCTAAGCCGGACCCTTGTACGGACTCCATACCGGAACCTTCAGCGATTCTGAAGTCCGGCAAGCGGCCCCTTCATAGGAAGGGTAAGACGCCGGTGTCCTCCGTCCAACCGGAGGCACCGGATAGCTTACTGGAGGCGCTTAATAGCGCCTCCATCAAGGAGGAGCACCGCACTATTATGAGTGTGGTGGTCCAGAAAGTTCAGTCCGCCAAGAGTGGGCTGACTGAAGCCTACAACGGCCTTCTAACATGCTTTGAGGTAAGTTTTCAATATATGTAAGAAGATTACGGCATAGACAGTAGCCCCTGATGCTTAGTTCGGTGTTTGGAAAGAAAAGCCAGACTGAGGATCTAAAAGATATACGCAGGAGTCTAACATAATTATGTCAATATGGGAATGCAGGCTGCCTCTGCTGAACTCTGCCAAGACCGATCAATGGAGGTCAATGCATTGACGGAGAGCCTCGAGCGGTCCGAGAATGAGCTCGGCCAAGACAAGAAGCAGCTCGAGGACAAGGAAGGTAAGTAATACCTTATGGAATTTAAAAAATGTGGTTGCAAAAGATAACAGGAATAACATGGGTACTGCAGGGGCCATGAGCGAGGTGGCGACTCTGAAGGAGGCGGTGTCCGTGGCGAGAGAAGGGGGAGGCGCAGCTGGCGGAGGTACGGCAAGAGCTCCAGGCTCTCGTGAAAAAACATGAGGGTTTGGAGCGTGACTCGAATAACCGAGAGTCCGAGCTTGCCTCGGCTCTTGAGAGTGCCAAAGCTGCTAAGGCCGAGGCCCAAAATGCCCTCCGGGAGATTGAGGCAATAAAGAAGATCGCGGCGGGTAAGGCATTCTTTATGCAGAGCAAGAATGTAAAAGTCAATTATCTAGTACTTACCCGAATCCGAAGCTCTCCGGGTGCGTTCGCAGATCTGCCGCGGAGTGTCTCCGATTCCGCCGCTTTCTACCGAGCCAAAGAAGGGAGCTCGACGGAAAAGGTGTTTTGGTCTCAGTATGCTGAGGCCGAACACCCGGTGCCCTTGGGCGACCAACTGAAGCAATTGGTCGAGCTCCACAAGGTCGCCGAACAGGCCATGAAGGGCCTTATAGCTCGGCTGTGGCCAAATGAGGCCCTGCTTGGGAGCTACTTCGGGCTAGTGCGGCGCCTGGTGGATGCATGTCCATGGATCGGAGTCATCAAGCACTTCATCTGTATTGAAGGTGCCCGTAGGGACCTTGCCCGTGCCAAGGTGCACTGGGGCAAGCCGACGCGAGAAAAGTTGGTGTGACGGACAGGCCGCCGCCCGGGCAAAGAACATCACAAGCCCGAGAAGTATTATGAGGGCGTCTGAAGGGTGACCGTCTTATAAGCGGGTGAATGCTCCAAAGATGTAATATTTGAGTAGACTCGCATTTGTTATCCTCAGACGCTGAAAACTTTTTCATATGGGCTAAGCAACGCTTTTGATTTAAAATATTACCTTCAGGCGGCCGTTTATCAAATTTGAGAGATGGCGAAGTCGTTATTTCAGCCCCCATGCCACGAAAGTGCTGGGGTGTTCGGGATAAACTTGAGCGCTCTTGTTCCCATTCTTGGGTCCTTCGAGGGAGGCGGTCAACGCAACAAACCAGGCAACCGGACTATGATGCTTGAACACTCTCACTTAGCCATAGAATTCTATAATTTTAAATTCCGGCGAAGCCCCTGGTATTCGGAAGACCGAGTTCGGGGCGCTATCCACGCCTTGGCCGGACAATGCCGATTCTTCGCTCTAAGCGGCATAAGTCTTTAGGGACTGGAAGAAACCTCTCGAACAGCGACCGGCTCTCGCCTTATCATGACGGTCAGTTTTAGCTTTCTCCACTGAGGCGCTCAACCCAGCTCAACCGGGGCACAATCGTAGTGGTTCTCCCAGCGCTACCTTAGCCGATATAACGGAACGTAAGGTACCAAAACATGGGAGCCGGGCAAACCCAACTATTGACCCAAGACATGATTCGAGCCGATGCATATAATGCTATAAGTTCGGGTGCCGCACTTGTGAAAGTGTTCGGACTTGTCACACCATGTTTTTGGGGTACATAAGCCCTCGGTGTATTGGCCGTACCAAATTGTATGCAGTTGCGCAATGTCATAAATGAACATATATAATGGGAAAGAATGCAATAATAGGCAAGAGTTATATATTGGTTATTCAAAAGAAACCGCAAATAAAAGCGAACGATACAAATTGTGCGATAAGCAAGGTACGAGACTTTTGACATGTCCCCTTCCAGGGTAAGTTTGCGGTGTGGTATGTAAAACAGGTATAATGCTCGTAATAGAGACCACTGGACACTCGACGCAGTTTTACGCTTCCCACGGCTGTTGCATCGTGTATTGCGCGAATGCTAGACAAGGCTTCGGAGAACAGAGTCCCGAAAGTAAAAGGAAGAAAAGAAAAAAAGGAATGACACAAACGGAGCCCCTAGTGCGGTCTAGCCGCATTCTCGGGCGTCTTGGTGGTCGTGGCCCGTCCCTATGCCCATGGTGCTTCAGAGTGCAATTATGTGCGCCAGAGTAATCGGCTTCAGCGAAGTTCGCGAGGGCTGGGGTTGGGGCTGCATTACTACGCTTGTTCGGAACGTGCGGCGGTCTTGCTATAGGTTACTCGGTAGCGCTTGACAATGTCCGATTGTTTATTGGCGGATCGAGAATTGCCTTAACAGTTGTTACGCACTTCGCAAGGGCGGCCGTATGCTCCTCTGTTCGGCGTTTCCATTGACCGTGATTAAGCCTCGAGGGCCTAGCATCTTGATTTTGAGGTACGCGTAGTGCGGCACCGCATTGAATTTTGCGAATGCGGTTCATCCGAGCAGTGCGTGATAGCCGCTGCGGAATGGGGCTATGTCGAAGATTAACTCCTCACTCCGGAAGTTATCCGGGGATCCGCAGACCACTTCAAGTGTAACGGAGCCTGTGCAGTTGGCCTCTACACCTGGAATGACACCTTTAAAGGTCGTCTTTGTAGGTTTGATCCTTGACGGGTCTATGCCCATTTTGCGCACTTTATCCTGATAAATCAGGTTCAGGCTGCTGCCGCTGTCCATCAGGACTATGGTGAGGTGAAATCCGTCAATAATTGGGTCAAGAACCAATGCGGCAAAACCGCCGTGACGGATGCTAGTGGGGTGGTCCCTTCGATCGAAGGTGATCGGGCAGGAAGACCATGGGTTGAACTTGGGCGATCGCTCCATCGCAGTATATCGCCCCTTAGTGCGCGCCTCCGCTCCCTTTTGGGTATGTGGGTTGCGTATATCATGTTCACCGTCCGCACTTGTGTGGCAAAACCCTTCTGTCCTCTATTGTTCGGCGGCCGGGGCTCTTCCTCGTCATCGCTATGCATCCCCTTGTCGTTGTTTTCTGCGCTTAGCTTGCCTGCTTGCTTGAACACCCAACCATCCCTGTTTGTGTGGTTGGCTGGTTTTTCGGGGGTGCCATGTATCTAGCACAAGCGTTCGAGTATTCGGTCCAAGTTGGACGGGCCCTGGGTATTTATTTTGAATGGCTTCTTCCGCTGACCGGGTTTAGAGCCTCTGAATCCGGCATTTACTATCGTATCTTCAGCATTATCACAGTTAATGCGGCGTTTATGCTTGTTGCGACGCCGACCGCCATTGCTGTCCTTGGTATCCGAACTACCGTGGTGCTTGGCCAAGTTGTCACTTCGAGCTAGCCAGCTGTCCTCTCCGCCGCAAAAGCGGGTCATGAGTGTGGTGAGGGCTGCCATGGATTTCGCTTTTCCTGTCCTAGGTGCCGGGCTAGCCACTCGTCGCGGATGTTGTGTTTGAAGGCTGCTAAGCGCCTCTCTGCATCCGGACAATCGGCGATCTGATTTTTCTTTGTTAGGAACCGCGTCGTAATTGTTTGGCCGATTCTTACGGCTGCTGCTGAATTATATGGCTAAGGTCATCGGCGTCTGGTGGGCGCACATATGTGCCCTGGAAGTTATCAAGGAATACAGCTTCCAGTTCCTCCCAACAACCGATTGATTCTGCTGGCAAGCTGTTGAGCCAATGCCGAGCTAGTCCTTTGAGCTTGAGTGGGAGGTATTTGATGGCATGTAGATCATCACCGCGGGCCATGTGGATATGGAGGAGATAGTCCTCGATCCGCATCACAGATCTGTGGTACCATCGTATGATTCGATGTTTACGGGTTTGAAGCCCTCGTGGATTTGATGATCCATTACTTCATCTGTGAAGCATAGTGGGTGTCTTGGCGCCTCTATATTGGGCTATATCACGGCGTAGCTCATATGAGCTTTGTCTACTATGTTCGCCCGGCCGGTTTTGTCAGATCCAAGCGTGGACGGTAATCATCCCGACTCGTTGGGCGCCCACGCAATCTGTAGATCGATCTTGTATGCTTTGCCTTATCCTCCAATATATCTCGTAAGTCCGGCACGTTTTCCCATGCCTTGGTACTTTTTTAGCGGCGTCGGGGCGTGGCTTGAGTGGAGGGCCGAGAGGCTTCTCTGTCGCGGCCACAGGGTGGCCGGTCTGCCATGTCGTTCGCTGGTGACATGGGTGCTTCCTCCTCTGATCGAGGCAACGGCCTGCGTTTGGGGTAGCTTTTGGAGGGGCGTTCGAGTTCATACTCTTCGGCTGCAAGGACTTCAGCCCATCTGTCAGCTAGCAGGTCTTGGTCAGCTCTAAGTTGTTGCTGCTTTTTCTTGAGGCTGCTTGCTGTGGCCATGAGCCTGCGTTTAAAATGCTCTTGTTCGATGGGGTCCTTTGGCACGACGAATTCGTCGTCGTCGAGGCTTGCCTCGTCTTCGGATGGGGGCACATAATTATCATCCTCTACCTCTCTTTCTGTCGCACTGTCGTGCGGACTTGCTTCTCCCTCCTCCTGCGCTGAGTCCTGCCGAGGGGTCATCTTCAAAGACCGCCCAGTGGTATTATTGTCTCCCGTGCGGAATCGCCGCTTTTCTGTGGCGGGATTTAGAGCGCGCCTTGGACGCCGGGCGCTTGGGTTGTTTCTTGGAGGGGTCATCCTCCGTCGTTCCATCGCCATTCCCATCTTTTGGGATGTCCACCATGTATATGTCATATGACGAGGTGGCCTTCCAGTGCCCCGTGGGCGCTGGCTCTTGATCGTCTCCGGCACCGTCGTCCATACCGTCGATGTCTTCAGAGTCGAAGTCGAGCATGTCGGTTAAATCATCGACAGTGGCTACAAAGTGGGTGGTGGGTGGGCGTTGAATTTCTTCATCGTCCGAATCCCAACCTTCCTGACCATAGTTCGGCCAGGCTCCCCGACAAAGAGAGAGACTTTAATGAGTTTAGGATATCGCCAAAGGGCGAAAAGTCTTTGAAAGATGTCCGTGGCGGTGAACTCCATAATCGGGCGCCTCGGATTCGACCGGTAGAGGCGCCGAGGTTCGAGTCCGAAAGGAGTCCGCACAGGAGTCATGAGCTTCGCAAAGGACAGGGATGGTGTTCGGCTCAACCGCCGTGGAGATTTCAGCCCCCAAGTGTAACACCCCAAATTTTTTGCCAAGATTTCAATATTAAAAATTTTACCAAGGGTTTTAAAAATCTTTATTTCTGTTGATTTCAGAACTCTTCTTTTATTATTAAGGAGTTTTGAATTCTTCCCAAGTGGAGTTTTCCAAAATGCATATGGACTTCTTTGCCATCTCTTTTAAAACAATTTCTAAATAAGTAGAATTTGTTTATTAAATTAATTCACCTTGAGCTTTATTCATTAAAATGAACTATATTAAATTTTTGGAGCTTCTTTTGAACTATAACCTTTTGATAGAATGTCTTAAAGTTCCAAACAAAAGTTGGAGATGTCATGTGAGGTCTCTAAATCACTTTTGTGCATTAAAATAATTATTTCATGACATATCTTGAGTTTTACACCTGTTTTTCAAATCTGGTCCAGTGGACACTTTTGCATTACAACCCAATTAAATATTCCCCTAGAGCCTCCACCAAAATTTTGGGATGTTAGTGATAGCATGCCATTCAACGTTATGCAAAAACATAGTGATGTTCTTTGGAAAATTTGAGTGCAACAGCCTCTTTTTCATTCTGGACCAGACTTGTGTTTTCTACTACAACTCTATTATTTCTTGCTCTAATGACCTTGTGTTTTCTCATGCTTGTTGTCAACCTTGCAAAACCCCTAAGTCCAGGAGCATGCTCTATTTGGAACACTTTTGGTCCATGAAATGATGCCACTCACTCCCTGCCCAGAATTGTAGTTTTGCAAAACTTGCACTAGCAAGTTTCTCCTTTTTGCAAACTGACTTCACCACCCTCTCTTATATCCATGAAGACACTGATCTGGAGAGTTTGGCCATTCCAAGAGCTACCTAGGTGCCTTTGGCTTTTTGTCAAACACCCTGAGTGCATGACCAGATTTGGCATGATTTCAAGTTTACATTGTCCCAAGGTTTAGCCCTAGCCCATAACCCATTTCTGCTAACTCTCTTGTGGTTTGGAACTCTCTAGGTTGCCATGGCATATCGTCGAGCACACCCCGTGCGTTTGGCACCCGCATGCAACCGAGTCGCTGCGTCCCACCCCGCACTCAAAGCCCGGCCCCAGCCAGCTCGCCGTGTCCCCCTACACCGCCACACCACCCCGACCAACCTGGCACCCCACAGCGCCATCGCCAGGATGGCCGTGGCGGCTAGGTGCCGACCGCTAGCAGGCCCGACCGTGGTCGCGGCCGCCAAAGCCACCCCGGCTCGCCACCTGCCCCTGTGAGCAGTGCGTGCTCATCCACAGCTTCGTCCCCTAGCGCTCGTCGCCGCCACGTCGCCCAAGCTACAGCATGGCGGTCCGCCGTCGTTCTTATCTCCCACGCCTCGGAACCGACCTCCATCGCCTATTTAAGGGAGCCCCGAGCGTCTCCGAGCCCTCAGGTAGCCTCGCGCCGTCTCACTAGCGCCCCCATCGCCACCAATTGGAGGGGAGCAGGTCTTCTTCAACCTCTCCCGGCTCCGTTCGACGCAACCAGGGCCTCCCCCTCTCCAATCTCTTCACCAGAAACCCTCTCATCCTCCCCTGAACACTTCCCCCTACTCCATTTCGATCGAGAACCACCGCCGCCCCGAAACCACTTTCCCCCGAAGCTTTCCTCCGCCCATGAGCTTCGCGCCCGACAGCTCACGCCGTCCCCCGCCGACCAAGCGACTACCAAGTAGGATCGCCCTCGACCCGCGGATCCATCCCGCCCTCCAAGGTCCGTGAAGCCGCCGCCGCCGGCGTTGGTCGCCGAGTTCCGCCTCCGCCGGGATGTAGGAGAAGGAGGAAGGCGGACTAGTCAAACCTGACTAGTGGGCCACCTAGGACCCACTGTCAGTGACCACGCACGGTCCACGCGGAGTAAGTGGAAGCGTATTTCCAGATTACGCTTTCGACGTGTACGTAATTAATCAAACCGTTTTTTCTGTTTTCTGTTTTATTTTTTAAAATCAGATTTGACCAGAAATTTGACTGTCTATAACTTTTTAAATACAACTCCAAATGAATTGATTCTTTTTGCTACCTCTCTCAAATATTGTCTAGTTTATTTTAAGATTTATTTGAAAAAATTTCAAAACAACTTTTGTGCTGTTTTATGTTTGTGTGTTCATCCATATATATTCTTTTAAATAGGATTTTTGAAGATTTCAAGATATTTTGGATGCACCCCCCTTTCCCACAACCTGAAGGCAAGCATTCTGAACCTTGGTGAATCTTTGTGGGTGTTGCATAGCACGGTGGCAACACCATCCCGACATATACCTGCGTCATTTTATGTGAGGATGAGATCCTATTCATGGGTGCATTTTAAAGAATTTATGCTAATGAAGTTGACATGAATTGTGATGGAAATCACCGTCATACGTCTTCCATGCATACCAGAAGAAAAGACGGGAAGGCCTCTGTCTTGGGTAGACACGGGCTTGCCCCTAGTCCTCCGTCGAGACGGTCATATCCGGTATGACATGAGGGGATGTCACGTGGTGTTCCCATCTGTTGTTTGAGATATATGCATTGTTGTGCTAATCATGCAGGAAATATTACACCCTCCTGAGTCGACCGTAGATCGAGTCTTTGTGCCAAGAACCCCCATACTTGCTTCAGACTACCAAATGCCTCTACACCAAGTAGGGTACGGTTCAAGAAGTTGTCAACCCTTTCCTAGCACACACCGTATAGAGAGGCCGTGGTGGGAGATATCGAGGCATCCTGTAGTCATACCACCGGTCCGGGAGCATGGGTGTTTCGGTTGTAGCCGAAGGGGTAGCTCCCAGCTTATGCTGTATAAATTTTGTGATCCCATGTTACGCCGAGGTTGTAGCCTCCCCACTTAGAGTTTTGCTTAACAGTGTCGGGTGATTCCGGACACATGTGAGTTAAGTCGGTGTGTGCAAGTTAGGTGTGTTTTCAACAAAAGACCGTAGACGGAATTAGTCCCGATGGACTAAAGAAGTCCGTTACTCGTGGGTAAAGAGTACACCCTCTGCAGAGATTAAACCTATTCGAATAGCCGTGTCCATGGTTAAGGATTTCAGTCTGGGATGGGTCAAGTGTCGGTCTTAGTGTAGGTCTTCGGAGGTGAAACAGACAAAACAGGAAGCGCGAGTGTGAGGTGTGATAATTTATGATTACTATTTTGGATGTGGACTAACCCGTGATATTTTTTTTGGTATTCTTGAATATCCCTGGGATGGTTCTACCTCCTGGATATTCATTGTGGCATTTCTTTTAAAGCCCTTTATGTGGTGTCGCTCAGACGCCCGACTGTGGCATTTCTTTTAAAGCCTTTTATGTGGTGTCGCCAGACGCCTCGACCGTGGCATTTCTTTTAAAGCCCTTTATGTGGTGTCGCCAGACGCCTCGACTGTGGCATTTCTTTTAAAGCCCTTTATGTGGTGTCGCCGACGCCTGATCAGGAATTTCTTTTAAAGCCCTTTATGTGGTGTCGCCAGACGCCTCGATCGTGGCATTTCTTTTAAAGCCCTTTAGGTGGTGTCGCCAGACGCCCGACCGTGGCATTTCTTTTAAATCCCTTTATGCGGTGTCGCCAGGGCCTCGATTGTGGCATTTCTTTTGAAGTCCTTCATGTTATTTATTTCATAATTTTAATACCATCACGTTATTGCATATTCACAAATAACATGCTTGCACGCTTGTAGTTTTATTTATCTTATGAGACTAGCGCCATACGCATAAAATATTTTCAAAGCACATCATTATTAATTTATGCCCTGTGTTCATAATGTTTGCGTGTACATTCAAAGTACTCACCGGCTTGTCCTCGCTATTGTCTTGCCCAGATTTTCATGCTCGGAGAGGAAGCGCTATGCGATGACAGTCCCGAGAACCTAAGCAACGGTGATAGCCGCCAAAGCGAAGATAGGAGTTAACCTGGTCACTGTTCCGTGGGAAATGGAGTCCCATAAACGAGGATGTTTCATAAACCGCTTCCGCCATCAACCTTTAGAAACCATTTGTTGTACTCATAGGCCAGAATGGTCTTGTACTACACATATTGTATTTCTGCTTGGAATTTCTGTATCAAGCTAGTGCCTCATCAGCTAACAGTAATCCTGGGGCTGATGAGCACAAGGGCCATATTCTGGGAATTGACACCCGGAGAACCGGTCGCCACACCGAGGCGGTGTCCAACCAACCATCCTCGATCGGCGAAACTGGCTCCGTATTAAGGGTCAGAGCGGATACTGGTGCGACCTCCAGGGCGCTGTTCGGCGGCAGAGCTAGATGTACCCATCGAGACAGTGCGGCGCGCTCGGCTGTGGTTCGAATCCATCGAAGATCAAATCTCCGCAGACATCGGCCGTATAGTTTAGGCTTCCAAATCTGACCTGATGGCGGGCGTAGCTTTCAATCTGCTCCAGATGGCCTAGCGAATTGGTTCGCAGCGCAAAGCCGCCGAATACGAAGATCTGTCCGGGAGAAAAGTCTCACCGGACTGCATCGTTGTCGATGATTGAAGGAGCCATCGGGCCTATAGGTGACGGCTACGCAGGAACTCTCAATGAAAAGCACCAATGTCGGTGTCAAACCGCGGATCTCGGGTAGGGGTGCCGAACTGCATGCGCCTAGGCGGATGGTAACAGGAGACAAGGGACACGATGTTTTTACCTGTGTTCAGGCCCTCTCGATGGAGGTAATACCCTACTCCCGCTTGATTAATATTGATGATATGGGTAGTACAAGAGTAGATCTACCACGAGATCGTAGAGGCTAAACCCTAGAAGCTAGCCTATGGTATGATTGTTGTTCGTCCTACGGACTAAAACCCTTCGGTTTATATAGACACCGAATAGGGTTAGGGTTACATAGAGTCGGTTACAAAGGTAGGAAAAATAAATATCCGTATCGCCAAGCTTGCCTTCCACGCCAAGGAAAGTCCTATCCGGACACGGGACAAAGTCTTCAATCTTGTATCTTCATAGTCCAGGAGTCCGGCCAAAGATGATAGTTCTGCTATCCGGAAACCCCCTAGACCAGGACTCCGTCAGCGGGGTACCTCACGAGGTGCCCATGACGCAAGCCATGACGCACTGGGGCGCCACCACAAGAAGGTCCCCATTTCCTCTTTGGTGCAAAGGGGCAAGCGCAGCAGAGTATCAAGCAAAGGCACCTGCTTTGGTGCAACAAGCGCAAGACCGCAGAACGGCAGGAAGGAGGTCATCGTGGAGCCCAAGCCGGCGTCACCACCAGAGCCTTTGACAAAGCGAGGACCAACTTTAGTCGGGATAAGTGTACTAGATGTTCCCCTTCAAAATGGCCAATTGTTGGCGCCCTTCCCGCTCAATATTTGGGAAGAGGCCCAGGGCCTCTGCCTAGAAGTAGAGCTAGCCACCACAGTAGAGGCATCGGATCTGGGCTTGATCCACAGGAGAGAGAGGATCCAGACATCTCATCTTAGCTTGATCCAATCTGATCAAGAGCCTAGCCACAAGAACACCTTACCCTCGCGAGGCTGTTCTTCCTTGTATTGTTCATCATGAGCCCAAGAGGCAATCCACCGCACCACACACTGGAGTAGGGTGTTACACCACAATGGTGGCCTGAACCAGTATAAACCTTGTGTCTCTTGTGTTGTTATTTTGGTGGCCTAGATCCTTGCAAGGCGACGAGGTGCAGGAAGGTAGGGGGTGAGATCTCTGCGTGCACCCCAGAGTTCGAACCTAGAGGGTTTGCCGGAACCCGAAATCCTACAGACTCCCTGCGAGGAAGCAATCTCGGAGCCACATATCCATCACATATCAAGTATCCATTTCTAGTTGTATAAGATCCGGATACAAGTTTGAACGTCCATTACCGTGGACAATGTATTCGAATAAAGATCTTCCCTGCAGGGCTGCACCACGTTTTCCAACACGCTCGATCACTCTGGACGGACACATTTTTCTGGGTCAATGCCCGGCATCGGAAGATCAACACGTCGCAGCCCTACCTAGGCTCAGCAGAGAGGTCCCCGCCGGTCTACCTCCTAAGAACTCCGGGGTCTGGGCCCATCGCCCGTTGCACTCCGGGTCGTTGCAAGCAGGACGGACCAGGCTCCACCACTACAGGATGGTGCCGGCCCAGCCGCGCTGCACTCCTGAACTGGACGTCTGACAAAGCTTTGGCTGATACCGTGACGTTGAGGCCCATAACTATTCTCGCATGGTGGTTAGTGCGTAAAGGCCAGAGGCCAATTCAGAACAAATACCAAAACCTATTAGTGCATTAAAAATTAAAGTAGTGATGGCTGTCGGGACAAGTCCGGAGCTATCACCCCCTCCTGGGTGAAACCGCTAAACAGCCAGCCGCCACTGTCACATCGCACAGGTGATCTCTGGGCCCGCCCGGCTTTCACAACGGTCTCCAGTAAAGTCAAGGTAACTGTGTGTCCAGACATCAAGGGGAAAACCCAAGGAATCACCCTCGGAGGATTCCACTCGATGTAATCATCAAGGTGAACGTAAGAGGAACCACCCTCGAGGTTCACACTTGAGGTGTTGCACGACAGAGCCGTATCGGGAATGGTGAAAGAGGAACCACCCTTGATGACCACACCGAATAGCTACACTACAGAATTATCATCAGTAGTGCGTTAAGAGTGATCACCCTCGGCACTCGATAGTAGCTCTACAGAGTCGAGCAACTAAAGGGGCGTGATGTGATGTGAGGTGTCAGGCTCTGGTCGTCGATCACGTAGATCGAGTCATCGACGATGAAGCAGGGGCAACAAGGACAAGGTGGGGGTCACTGATGGATCTCTAACCAACCTATAGTAAGCAGTTTAGGATAAGAAGGTAAGGTACAATGAGCAGGTTACAAAAGCAGGCTATGCATCAGAATAGGAGCAAACAATAACATTAGCAAAATCTAATACAAGCATGCGAGAATAGAATGGGTGATATCGGGATGATCAAAGGGGGGCCTTGCCTGGAAGCTCCGCTGAAAGGGAATGAGGGTCGTCGTCGATGTAGTCGATCACAGGGGCATCAGCAACGGTCTCGGGGTCTATCAGAGAGAAGAGGGGGGAGAAACAGTAAATATAATGCAACACAAATGCATGACGGGGGTAACACACGGGGCTTGGGGTGTTCTAACGCGGTGCTAGGTGTTACTGGCGAAGGGGGAAACATTCGGGAAAGTTTTCCCGGTCCCGGACGTCTGTCAGACAGATGAACCGGAGGGGAAAGTTTGCAGGTTCGCTATGCTAGAGACGTGTGGCGCATTTAACGGACCCGTGATCCGTATTCGCCTTTGAAATTCTGAGCAACTTTCATGTAGAAAACTTTTTCATCCGAGCTACGGTTTAATTTCTATTATTTTCAAAGTTTTATTAATATTCTGAAATTAATTTTAATACGAAAATAAAAGCTAAAAAGCTAGGCGCACCCAACACAGTGTACGCAATAGTGTACCCAGTGGCTGAAAGGTGGGCCAGGGGGACCCAGCTGACCAGTCAATGTTTGACTGGTCAACAGGGGTGGGTCCCCCCTGTCATAGACTTATCTAACTAATTACATATTAGATAGTTAATTAACATGTTAACTTAATTAAGCAAACTTTCATTAAGTTAATTAATTGATTAATTAATTAATTAATTATTATTATTATAAATTTTATTTTTTTGTTTCTTTTTTAAGGGGCGGGCCACGCGTGCGATGTACGTATAGGCTAACTTGGGCGGGCGTCGCGATGTGGCGCCTGCCGTCCGGGTTGTGGCAGGTGGAGGTCGTGCCAAGGCGCCAGAGTCCGGTGAGGAAGGGAAGGGCCGCGAGTAGTGGGCGCGTCGGCCACGCGTCAGGAAGAGGCCCCTGTGCGCAGCCATGGCCAGCAAAGCGCGAAGCGAGTGCGGCCTCGGAGTGACCAGGGCAGCGTGCAACGCAGACGCTGTGGCCGACACACCGAGCGCACGCGCGAGGCGGGATGCAGATGGCGGTGCGCGTGTATGGGATGCAGAGGACGCAGCAAGGGGGCGAACGTGACAGGGTGTGTGTTCGTGATGCGAGCAGACGGTCAAGGCGACCGCGAGCTCAGCTGAGGTTCGCGCGGCACGGGTCGCGGGCGATGGCGGGTGCGAGCGCGAGCTCAAAAGGAGCTCGCGCGCAGGGCGACGGTCTACGGCTACGGCAACTTAGGCGACGAACCGAATGGGGTAAAATAGGGGAGTCGAGGGACAGCTCACATTAAGGCACACGGCGGCCAGCGGAAGCTTAGGAGCGCAGGGGTTCGGCCGGATCGACGGCGAACGGCGACGGTGATCCGAGGAAGAAGACGAAGTGGGCGACGGCGCTGGTGGTCCTCCGCTTCGATCCGGTGACGCAGACGTAGTAGTGGACAACGACGAAGAAGATGGACAAGGTCTCAGGCGCCGGGGAGCGCGATGGGCACCAGGACGAAGTCGGCCATGGTGATGATGGCGTTCGGCGTAGGGGATCTGAGGAGGGGAACGAACGCGTGGGCGAGAGAGAGAGCGAAGGGAGTGGAGTGGATGAGGGCGGACGAGGGAATTGAGGGGCGAGGGAGTCCTTATCCCTCCCTGCCGGTGCCGGGCGAGGCGGTCGGGGCAACATGCCTCAGAGCGACCAAGGCCACGAACAGGAGGAGAAGGAGACCGATGGGGTAGGTGGGCTGGCTCGGTGGGGGCGAGGCCCAAGGGGAGTTAGGGGACTTTCTCTTTTTATTTACTTTGCATTTTCTTTTCTTTTTTTACATTTTCTATGTTCTATTTAGTTTTATTCTACTTTTTTTAAATACAAACCTAGAGTCTAAATTAGTACTATTAAATATACCGCTGCCACATTTAGTCTAAGGTTCACATAAAATAGTTTAGTATTTCTATAATTTAAAAATAATTTATAATTCTTTTTTTAGCCATTGTTATATTCACAAAAGGGTATTTAATATTTTACAAAAGTGTTGGGTCACCACAATAATTAGTTATGGAATATTTGCCACATTTTGAACATTTTATTTTGCATGTTTGAGAAATTTGAACTTTTGACTTTAATTTGAATTTGAATCATGATTTGGATCGAGTGAGGATTAGCAACAATAATGTGATTAGATGGCACCATTAACATGGGATTACTGTAGCTTAATTATCCGGGCGTTACACGGGTGTGGCGTACCGCAAAACGGGACTCCACGAGATACTGTTCATCTCCACCATTGACTGCCTCCACAGGCTACTATTCTTCCACCGTCGACTGCCTCCACGGGCTCTTGTTCATCCACCGTTGACCTCCTCCAGCCTCCACCTGCAATTGTTCATCCACGGGCTCCTGTTCATCCAGCCTCCATCGTCTACTGTTCGACCAACCCTCTCCACGGGGTCCTGTTCAACCACCACTCCACGGGCTACTGTTCATCCAGCCCTCCACCGGCTACTGTTCAACCAGCCCTCCACCGACTACTAGTCAACCAGCCCTCCACGGGGTCCTGTTCATCTAGCCCTCCACGGGGTCCTGTTCATCCACCGGCTCGATCGATCGTGGTCCTGTTCATCCAGCGGCAACGGCCTCTACTACCACGGGTCCTATTCATCCAACCCCCCACCAGGAACTATTCATCCAACCCCCCACCAGGAACTATTCATCCACCCCCCCCCCCCCAACAACACTCATTGTTCATCCAGAGGCAGCATCGATCGGCTTCAGTTAGCAGCAGTAGCGAAGGAATCACTCATGTTCAGTTTACAGCAAGGGATTGATCGATCGCTCGGGTTTAGTAATGCGTAGCCTGCAATGTAGTTGCTCGGGTTTAGTTAGAGCACAACGCCCCTTTTGCAGCGTGTACGTCTGAGAGAAACATGCGCCGCCGCCCCGACCACCCAACCGTGAAAGGAACTCCCGGTATTTTCCTCGCCCTCGCTTCTACCACGGTTTTCTCCGTCATGGACGGCCCAAAGAATGTCAAGCAACCGCGTCTCCGGCCCGCCCAGGACAAAAAGCCCATTTTCTGTCATGATTTTTGTCATAGAAGTAGGAGCCCACCACATCTATGATGATACTGAGTTTTGTCACAATTATCGTCATAGAAGTGTCATAAGCATGACAGAAAAATTCGTTCGGCCCGAAATGTCACGGATGTGTCTTTTTTGTAGTGTAATGATCATTGCCTGGATATCGTCATGATTATTTGAAGTTCTATCAATTTCCCAACAGTAATATGTTTACCCACCGTATGCTATTTTTCTCGAGAGAAGCCATTAGTGAAATCTATGGCCCCCGGGTCTCTTCTTTATTATATTTGCCTTCACGATCTATTTTTTTTCAGATCTATTAATCCCAAAATAAAAATACCTTTCTGCACTTTATTTTATTCGAGATCTATTTATCCAATCTATCATGTTTTTTGTCCTGTCAACTTGCCAATTTCTGGTGCCATTACACGAAAGGGGTTGACAACCCCTTTAATATGTCGGGTTACGGGTATTTGTTATTTGTGTGCAGGTACCGTTCACGTAGTGTTGCCTTGTTCTCTTGCTGGTCCGATAACCTTGGTCTCATCACTGAGGGAAATACCTACCGTTGTTGTGCTGCATCATCCCTTCCTCTTTGAGGAAATACCAACGTAGTTCAAGCAAACATCAGGTGTTCATGGTGAGTCACAAATTGAAGCATTATTTTCTTGGTCATCCTATTACTGTGGTCAGCTTTGCTCCCTTAGGAGACATTATTCAAAACAGGAGGCCACATGTCGGGTTGCTAAGTGGGCAATTGAACTTGGCCCTCATGGTATGAATTATGTGCCAAGAACAACCATCAAATCTCAGGCTCTAGTGGATTTTATCAGTGACTAGACAGAATTACAGACACCTGAGGAGAAGCCTGATAAAACATATTGGACGATTCATTTTGGTGGGTCCAGGCAGTTGGAAGGCTCGGGCGCTGGAGTTATTTTGACTTCCCCACATGGTGACAAATTCTGTTATGTTTCAAGGCTAATGTTTCCTTGTACTAACAATGCAATTGAATATGAGGCCTTACTCCATGGCCTTCGTATGGCCAAAGAGATGAATTTAAGCCGGGTGAGGTGCCTGGGCGACTCATACCTTGTGGCTCAACAAGTCTCAGGCACGTGGGATTCAAAAGGCCCGCTAATGGTGGCCTATCGCCGGGCGGTTGGAAATATTGCCGATCACTTCAAGGGTTACTAGGTGGATCACCTTGACCCGGGGCGAGTTACCTGAGGATGAAACTTTTGCAAGGCAGATTTTCAGGAGATCTAAGTTGATGACTATTATCCATGGCGAGTTACACCGATGCAGTGTCACAGGTGTGTTCCAACGTTGTGTTTCTCCTAAGGAAGGCTGTGAAATTTTACGAGAGATTCATGAAGGTGATTGTGGTCATCATGTCGGCTCTAAATCTTTGGTGGCTAAAGCTTTCCGTCATGGGTTTTACTGGTTGACGGATCATGCTGATGCAGAGGACATTGTTAGTAAGTGTGATGGCTGTCAAAAGTTTGCAAGGCGGGCTCATGTGACGGCTCAGGAATTGCGGATGATCCCAATAACTTGGCCGCTTGCAGTCTGGGGGCTTGACATGGTAGGACCATTCAAGAGGTCTAAAGATAAGAAAACCCACCTTTTGGTGGCGGTTGATAAGTTCACTAAGTGGATTGAGGCAGAGCCTGTTAGCAATTGTGAAGCAGGAACTGCAGTTTAGTTTGTGAAAAAGCTGATCTTTCGTTTTGGTTATCCTCATAGTATCATCACTGATAATGTTACTAATCTTTACAAGGGTGCCATGAAGGCATTCTGCGATAGGGAGCATATTCACCTCGATGTGTCATCAGTGGCTCATCCACAGTGTAATGGTCTAGCAGAGCGAGCTAATCAAGAGATTTTAAAAGGTATCAAGCCCCGGCTAATGGTTCCTTTGCAGTGAACGCTGGGTTATCGGGTTGAAGAGCCGTCGTCGGTGCTTTGGAGTATTAATACCACCCCTAACAGGTCAATAGGTTAAACGCCTTTCTTCATGGTCTATGGGACCGAGGCGGTTCTCCCAAGTGATATCCGTCATGACTCGCCTAGAGTGGCGGCTTATATTGAAGCTGATAATGAGACGGCACGTCAAGATGCACTTAATGTTTTGGATGAAGAGCGTTGTCGACGTTCTGGGAACCAGGGTACCCAGACTTGCCTGCCTGCAGCCCACGGTGTGGCTCCATCGGCAGCCCAGTACGGCCCATCTTCAGCAACTTCAAGACAAGACCCTCGCGAGGGGCCAAGCTTCGCAAGGCAGACGACGCCAAGACCTCAGAGGGAGTGGCCTCGTCTGGCTGGCTCATGAGGAGCGGAGATTCCTATGCAAGCGCTCACCTCATGAGGTCTGGATGATGCAAGCCATGACGGCCAAGGCCAGGCGGGTGCCAGCGGGCGAAGAGCGGCAGGTTTCCTCTTCAGTGCTAAGGAAGCAGGCGTAGGCGCGGAGTCCCGAGGAATTAGTCAAAGGTTTCCATTGCCGTGCTGCAAGACCAAGGCCGCCAGTTTGGCAGGATGGAGGTCATCCTCGAGAACACCCTAGCATCACGAGCAGGAGCTTTGCAGGCGAAGACCACCTTTTTTCAGGATAGGATGTACTTTTTGTCCCCTTTCAAACTAGTCGTTGTGGAATCCCTTCCTACCTACATTTTGGGGGAAGAGGACCGAGGCCTCTATATATATAGGTTAGCCACCACCACAAAGAAGGGAGAGACGGGATCCAAAGCCTCACCACGCACACAAGCCTCCGGAGCTTGTTCTTCCTCTGTACTAGTTCATCCTGAGCACCTCGCGAGGCTAATCCACACCAAAGCAGGAGTAGGGTTTTACACCGCAAGGTGGCCAAACCTGAGTAAACTGTCGTGTCCCTTTCCTTTCCAGTTCATCGAGCTAGGCTATGAGAGCGGCAAGTTGGCGGCCTAGAAGGTTGAGTTCTTCGCACACTCCCCTGAGTTCGAACCTTTCTTGGGTCTGCGGAGCCCTGAATCCGACAAGTATGACCTTGCGTCGGCTCGTTTGACAGTTTATTCACAAGACCTACATCGCTATCATAGCCGTAGAGTTCGAAGCCGGACCTTTCAAGATGGTTACTTAGTGTTCATTTGATTCAAGATCACACAGGGATGCCAAAGCTTTCTCCTCCTTGGGAAGGGCCTTTTGTGATCAGCAAAAATCTTAAAAACGGGTCTTATTACCTCATTGATGTGTGAGAGCACAAGGATTCACGTAAATGTAATATTGCTCATTTGCAGCCTTATTACACCTGAGCTTCCGGCTCTTATCATTGTACATACTTCTATCAATGTGTATATATCTTTTTATGATTAATATAATAAAGCTGGCATCTCTGACAAATTCAGGGTCTCTGTCGTTTTATTTCTGTGTATAAGAGTCTTTATTAATAAGTCATAAGGTCACTTGGGGGCTTCCAACCCATCGGGTTTAGCTTTCATACCCTTTTTGACCCGGCCTGAGATGCCAAATTATGTGTTCATCCTGCCTGTTTGCACACTTGCTACTCAACCAGGTGACCCGCCAAACTCTTGGCAGGTCAATCTTCTTAAAGACCCTGAACTTGTCAAGGTTAAAATGACAGTTTTGTGTCATGTGAGAGCAGAATAATAGTGAGCTAGGGTAAACCATGGCTTTGCGGGCTTGAAAGAAAATTTGAGGCCTGTGAGCCAGCCTTTTCAATCGTGCCTTTAAAAAGTCATTTTCCTTTTCAGGATTTGCATGTTCTTTATTTTTGGTTTCTTAAATCAAGTTTGCTTTTTGCTCAACTTAAGAAATCTTTGGGTCATGAGGCTATGAGTTATGTTGCTCATGTTTGAGTATCTTTGGGTTGCAACTCGGCCTGGCTTTGGACTTTAAGTCGCCAGTGTTGTCGGCGTTCTGGGACCGAGGGTACCCAGACTTGCCTACCTGCGGCCCATGACGTGGCTAAACCAACGGCCCAGTACGGCCCGGCTTCAGCAACAACAACCCAAGACACTCGTGAGGGGCCAAGCCTCACTAGGCGGACGACATCAAGACCTCTCTGGGAGCGGCCTCCCCAGGCTGGCTCCTGAGGAGTGGAGATATCTATGCAAGCTGCACCTGGCGAGGTTCATATGACGTGAGCCATGACGGCCAAGGCCAGGCGGGCACTAGCGGGCGCAGTGTACCTGTTTCCTCTTTGGTGCTAAGGAGGCAAGCACAGGCGCGGAGTCCCGAGGAATCAAACAAAGGTTTCCATTCTGGTGCAACAAGACCAAGACCGCCAAGACGGTAGGACGGAGGTCATCGCGGAGCCCACCTCAGTGTCACCACCAGAGGCTTTTGCAAGCAAAGACTACTTTTGTCAGGATAACTTGTACTAGTTGTCTCCCTTCGAATTTGGCCGTTGTGGGATCCCTTTCCGCCTATGTTTGGGAAGAGGACCAAGGCCACTATAAATAGGACTTAGCCACCACCATAGAGGGGACGGATCCATTCCACCCTTACCAGCTCACCAGCTCATCGAGCCCAAGAACACCTCACCTCCTGAGGCTATTCTACCACTATACTAGTTCATCCTCAGCCCTTCGAGGCAATCCACCACAAAGCTGGAGTAGGGTATTACACCGCAAGGTGGCCCGAACCAGGATAAACTGTTGTGTCCCTTGTCCATTGGGTTCATCGAGCTAGGCCGTGGAATCGTTGGGCAGGCAGACTGGGGAGGAAGAGTTCTTCGCACGCAACCCTAAGTTCAAACCTCTCAAGGGTCAACCGAACCCTGAATCTGACATTTGACGCGCCAAGTAGGGGTCGAAGCTTCGCCTCTCCGTCTGCTTTGCTTCTCCATCTGTTTCGCTTCTCCGTTCAGCTCTCGTGGCGGGCACCGCTCCTCCGGCCGGATCGACGGGTGCGCACGGAGGCACTGTGGGTCTTCGGGCCTTCACCCCTGCCTTACGGCAAGTGTAGTGGCCGCCCAAGTTCAGGCCGGAGATGCCGCCTCGCTACAACGGCGTGGCGGATCCGGCAGGTTTTCTCCAAGCATAAGCGGAGGCCGTTCGGGCGTCCGGTGGTGACGACAAGGTCATGGCCAACTGGTTTCCCATGGCCCTCGCTGGCATGCCGCGTGCCTGGCTGCTCAACCTGTCGGGATCTTCTGTGGCCTCCTGGGAGGAGCTGCGCAGTCTCTTCATCTTCACGGCACTAGCGCCCCTCGCCGTCGCAGCCCTCCTCAGTGGTTCGCAGGCGCCGCCCTCGGACCGCCACGTCAAGCAGTTCTTCCGCCAAGTGGGTGCTGCCCACGTGCAGCAGGGAGCTCCTCCGGGATGGGCGGCGCCCAAGGCCGACCTCACCTTTGACTCGAGGGACCATCCAACAACCACTGCGGGCCCAGGCGCGCTCTCGATGCTCTGCACCCCCACCATCTGCAACGTGGCGGTTACCAAGACCCTCATTGGCGGCGGGGCTGGCCTCAACATGCTCTCTGTGGAAGCTTTCGGCTTGCTCCACGTGCCACACGGCCGGCTCCGCCCCACCAAGCCCTTCTCCGGAGTTTTCAACGGTACCACCAGCCCCCTCGGGCAGATCCGCCTCCCCGTCACCTTCAACACCCACGACAACTACCGTACCGAGCTTATCGACTTCGACATCTCCCACATCAGCCTCCCGTACAACACCATCCTCGGGTACCCAGCCCTGGCCAAGTTCATGGCAGCGACTCACACTGCCTACAACCTCATGAAGATGTCGGGGAGCAGCGGCTTCCTCACCGTGGCCGGAGACACCAAGGAGGCCTGACGGCCCTCAAGCTCACCTTCAGGGCCGCGGCGTTAGCACGCCCAGCTGATGGAGGATCCCCTGAGGTCCCGGGGGGCTGCGGCACCAAAGAAGAAGCAGTTGTTCTCTCAAGAGCGGGCCGAGGCGAAGCAGGTACCGGTTGACGAGGATGGGGCGTCAGGAGCCACCTTCACCATAGGTGCCAACCTCGCCCTAGACCAAGAAAAGGCGTTGGTCGACTTCTTGTGCGCAAACTAGGAAGTATTTGCATGGGAGCCCAAAGATCTGGTCGGAGTCCCGAGGGGGTAATAGAGCATCACCTAAGGGCGTGCCCCAACGTACGACCGGTGAAGCAGAGGGCATGGCCGCAGCCCACGGAGAAGCAGTCGTTCATCGTCCAAGGGACCCGTAAGCTGCAAGATGCTGGTGTTATTCAGGAGGTGCGGTACCCAGAATGGTTAGTGAAGTCGGTCCTCGTCCCCAAGAAAGGCGGAAAGGAACGCATGTGCATCGACTTCATCAACCTTAACAAGGCTTGCCCTCAAGACCCCTTTCGGCTCCCGCGCATCGACTAGATCGTCGACTCCACCGCCGAGTGCGACCTGCTGTGCTTCCTGGACGCATTCTTAGGGTATCACCAAGTCAAGATGGCGGTGCAAATGTTGAGAAGACGGCCTTCCTGACCCCGTGCGGGGTGTATTGCTATACATGCTTGCCCTTCGGGCTGTGTAACGCCGGAGGAACCTTCCAGCGGCTGATGCACATCGCTCTGGGCTAGCAGCTCTAGAGGGACGCCGAGGCTTTCGTCGACGATATAGTGGTGAAGTCTCGGGAGGCAAGGACCCTCATAGAGGACGTGGCAGAAATGTTCGCCAGTCTGTGCAAGGTGGACCTGCGGCTCAACCTAGAGAAATGTGTGTTTGGCGTCCCCTCCGGCAAGCTGTTGGGCTTCCTGGAGTCGCACAGGGGGTCGAGGCAAACCCAGAGAAGGTCAAGGCAATAGAAAGGATGAGCCCGCCACAGACTCTTAAGGAAATGCAAAAGCTGGCAGGCAGCGTGACCTCGCTGGGGCACTACATCTCCAAGCTGGGGGAGCGCACCCTCCCGTTCTTCAAGCTGATGAAGAAGAAGGGGCCGTTCGAGTGGACTCCGGAGGCTGATGCGGCGTTTCAAGACCTCAAGAGATACCTCACCAGCCCACCAGTGATGGTGGCGCCGCGACCTCTAGAGCCCTTGGTGCTTTACCTGGCCGCCACGCCACACTCTGCCAGCGCAGCGCCGGTGGTGGTCCGGGACGAGCACAAGGCCAAGGGCCCGCAGGGAAGCGCCGCACGCCAGGATAAGACAACGCAGCTTCGGGACGGTGCTCCTGAGGCCCCGGCGGCACCAACAGATGACCAGGCCCCTCAAGACGGCGCTCCTGAGGCCCTGGATACCATTGCAAGCAGCCAAGCTCCCGAGGACCCCCAGCCTCAGGAGGTACAATACCCCAGCAATGCTCCGACCCTCGTCGAGCACCCGGTGTACTTCGTCAGCATGATACTGCATGATGCACGGTCGTGCTACCCCTTGCCACAAAAGCTCCTGCTCACGCTCCTTATCGCCTCCCGCAAGCTGCGCCACTACTTCCAAGGCCACCCCATCAAGGTTGTCTCGGCTTACCACTGGAGAGGGTGCTCCGGAGCCCCAATGATGCGGGGAGAGTCACTGAATGGAACATCGAATTACAGGCGCTCCAGTTGGAGTTCAACACGACCAGGGTCATCAAGTGTGCGGCACTCGCCGACTTTGTGGCGGAATGGACCGACGTCCCCAGCCCCGAAGTGGGTGAGGACCGACCCCTCTCACCAGGAAGCGAGGCACCAGACGGCTGGGTCATGTACTTCGACGGTGCCTTCGCGTGCCAGGGAGCAGGGGCTTGAGCCGTGCTCATCTCGCCCACCCAGGACAAGCTCTACTACGTCGTGAAGCTCTACATCCAGCAGTGCGAGAAGGTTTCCAACAACATCATGGAGTACGAAGGCTTGATCACCGGTCTGAAGGCTACGGCAACCTTGGGAGTGAGGCGCCTCACCATCAAGGGCGACTCCTAGCTCCTCGTCAACTTCTCCAACAAAGTATACGAGCCGAAGGACGAGCACATGGAGGCATATCTTGCGGAGGTATGCAAAATTGAGAAACAATTCTTAAGCCTGGAACTGCAGCATGTGCCTCGCTTCACGAACAAGGAAGCCGATGATATCACCAAGAGAGCATCTAGGCGCCTGCCTCAAGAGCCTCGCGTCTTTGAGGAGCAGCTCCTCAACCCTTCAGCAGCCCCGCCTGGTGCGGAAGAAACGCTGCCTCAAGAGGAGCTCCCCCCATCACCAACCTCGGGAGCCCCCACCTGCGGCCCGACTTCAGGAGCGCGCCTGCTTCTTGCGCTCGAGCCTCAGGAGGGATGCTGGACCGAAGAGTTCAAGGTGTACCTTCTTCAAGGAACCCTGCCAGAGAAGGAAGAAGACACGGAATGCATGGCTCGGTAGGCCAGTGCCTACTGCATTCAGGACGGTGAGCTCTACGGAAACGGCCAAACGATGTTTCTTTGCGATACATCCCCAGGGAGCAGGGGTGTGAGCTGTTGACCGACATACACGGCAGGGACTACGGGCATCAGTCATCATCGCGCACCCTCGTTGGCAAGGCGTTCCGCAGCGGACTCTATTGGCCCACGGTGCTCAACGATGCCACTGAGCTGGTGAAATCCTGTGAAGCCTGCCAGTACCACGCCAAGCAAATCCACCAGCCTGGTCAGGGTCTCCAGACCATCCCGCTCTCGTGGCCGTTCGCGGTCTGGGGGCTGGACATCTTGGGCCCATTCCCTAGAGCGCTCGGGGGCTACCGCTACCTCTACGTTGCCATCGACAAGTTCACTAAATGGGCAGAGGTGGAGGCTGTCCGCACCATCCCAGCTGGCTTGGCAGTCAAGTCCATCAAGGGCCTCGTGAGCCAGTTCAGGGTCCCAAATCGTATCATCACCGATAATGGCTCGCAGTTCACTACCAACCTATTCAAAACATACTGTGCTAACCTTCGAACGCAGATATGCTACGCCTCAGTGGCACTCCCCAGGAGCAACAGCCAAGCCGAGCGCGCAAACGCGGAGGTCTTGAGAAGCCTCAAAGCAAGAACTTTCAATAAAAAGCTCGAGGCCTGCAGCAGGGGCTGGCTAGACGAGCTCCAGTCCGTGCTATGGTCCATCCGCACCACCATGACCAATCGAACCGGCAAAACTCCATTATTCCTCGTCTACAGAGCCGAAGCGGTTCTCCCACACGAGGTCAAGCATCGCTCCGCGCGGGTCTTGGCGTTTGATGAGGCACACCAGGACGCCACATGTGGGATCGACCACGTGCTGGGGGAGGAATGCCTCCATCAAACCTCGCTCCGGGTGGCAAGGTACCAACAGGCGCTGCGGCGGTACCACTGCTGCAGCATCTGCTCCAGGATGCTCGAGGTGGGCAATCTCGTCCTGAGACGAGTGCTCTCCAGGGAGGGGCTGCATAAGCTCTTTCCCATGTGGGAGGGCCTGTTTAGGATTGCCCGCGTCTCGAGGCCTGGCATCGTGCGCCTAGAGACGCTGGACGGGATCCCCATCCAGAACGCCTGGAACATCCAGCACCTCCGGAAGTTCTACCCATGAAGCAAGGCCCAGTGCATGTGAAGGTCTTCGCTCGTGACACTCTCACGTAATAATGAGTGGGGTTGTATATGCCCGGAGTCTCCAGAGTGCCGCCCTCCGGCCTTGGGGTCTCCCTCCCACGTCCTAGTGGCAGCACTTAGCTCCGCGCAGGTGAGAAGACTAGACTAGGTGCCGGACACGGCTTTTCATTTGCTTGCTTTCTGTAGCCGGTTTGCAACCTTTTAATGGACTTTGGAGTTCTAGCGTTTCTCGATTGCCAAGTTGGGTTTCCCTTCTTTTGATCCACTTGTTTCTTTATCTTGGTCAGGGAGAGCGGCAGTTGCCCATTGCTCTTCCTCGTGCGCCTCGCGCGGGGGCCTGGGCAGGTGCGTGCGTGCGTTGGGCTCGCCCGCGCCACGAAGAGCTTTGGCTTTCTTGATCTTCGCGAGGCGCCATCGGTTGAGCTCGTGATTTTCGCACCCCCTTAAGGTCCTTGCCCCCCGGGTACTGCGACACAGTGCATTAAGCCACGACTAGTCCATGCCTGAGGGCTCGTGCAAGGAGGAACAACACACCCGACAAGTTTTCTAACAAATCCTGCACCTTTACTACGCCTCCTGAGGTGAGCGGCTCCAGAGTCGGCAGCAAGGGGGCCTCACTAGATGATGAAGGGCGCGCCCTCGCGAGGTGGGAAACTACCGTGAGTGCATCAAGCTAAGTTATCCTACCGCACCTACTCGGAACATGAACATCCCAGCATAACATCAGAACAATAAACACAGCATAGTGGCATAAATACCATGGTGCATTACATGCCCCAGCAGGGTCTTCTACTTTTCAAAATGCAGGAGAAAGGAAAGGTTAAACAGAAGCGGCCCGCGCGACCGCAGCAGCTCCCGAGGTCTGGCTCCAGTGGCCCCTAGGCTCAGTCCGAGCCTTCCTCCCGCTTCACCGAAGCATGGTGACGAGACGATCCACCACCTCCCTCAAAGCGAGCCGAGCAACGTGGAGGCTAGTCGTAGCCGCCACTGCTTGTGCTCTCGCTGGAAGGGGAGCTGCCGCTGCTGTAAGAACCGCGTCCATCGCGAAGGGAAAGCTCACCCTCAGCATCGTCGCGGCTGTCGTCAAGGCCCGCGGCCGGTAGCTCGCTCGCGAAGGAGCAAGGAAGCGGGAGCCAGGTGCCGGTCGGCCTCTCAGACCACACAACAAACGCCGGATGCACCTCCGTCGAATGGAAGCGCGGCCAAGGAGGCCAGGCTACCACGGTGCGCCTCCCTACATCGCAGGGGCTACCTCGCCCCTGGCGGCTCCCGCCGCGAGAAGAAGTGCCGCCGCAGGCGATCGAGGCATGCCCGCGCCCCCGAGGAGCCATCGCAGGAGTCGTGACATGCTTGCGGGGCCGACCTCGTCCTTTCTTGGGCGGCAGCGAGCCGAGCCCCTCCTTGGGGGCCTTTCTCTTCTCGGCAGCGGAGAACTTCCTCGTCGGTGCCATGGATACTGCGATAAGGCAGCAAGACAAGAAAGAAGAAGAAGGAGCGGGCAGCGAGAAGATGGAAATGAGCAAGGGGGGCTCCGCACCTCTCCTCATTTATAGCCAGGAGGAGGCTAACCGCCGGCCTCCATGATCGCATGTAATGATGGTTTTTATCTGCATGCAGCAGGGTCTCGTCAAGTTGAACGGTTGCCGAGGCAGCGTGGAGAAGCAGAGACACCCCCGTCCCATCAATCGCCATGCATCGACCGAGGCCGCACGCGGTTAGGGCCCGCGGCGCTCCGCACTTGTCCTTTGGCTTCGCCTCAAAGCCAAGCTCGAGCGCGCCTTGGGACCGGGGGCTAGTATCGGTGTTCTGGGACCGGGGGTACCCAGACTTGCCTGCCTGCGACCCACGACGTGGCTCAACCAACGGCCCAGTACGGCCCGGTTTCAGCAACGACAATCCAAGACCCTCGTGAGGGGCCAAGCCTCCCGAGGCGGACAACATCAAGACCTCCCTGGGGGCAGCCTCCCCAGGCTGGCTCCCAAGGAGCAGAGATATCTATGAAAGCTGCACCGTGACAGGTTCATATGGCATGAGCCATGACGACCAAGGCTAGGTGGGCAACAACGGACGCAGTGTACATGTTTCCTCTTTGGTGCTAAGGAGGCAAGCGCAGGCGCGGAGTCCCGAGGAATCAAGCAAAGGTTTCCATTCCGTGCAACAAGACCAAGACCGTCAAGACGGCAGGATGGAGGTCATCGTGGAGCCCACCTCAGCGTCACCACGAGAGGCTTTTGCAGGCGAAGACTACTTTTGTCAGGATAACTTGTACTACTTGTCTCCCTTCGAATTTGGCCGTTGTGGGATCCCTTCTCGCCTATGTTTGGCAAGAGGACCAAGGCCCCTATAAATAGGACTTAGCCACCACCATAGAGGGGACGGATCCATTCCACCCTGAGCAACGCACCAGCTCATCGAGCCCAAGAACACCTCACCTCCTGAGGTTGTTCTACCACTGTACTAGTTCATCCTCAACCCTTCGAGGCAATCCACCACAAAGCTGGAGTAGGGTATTACACCGCAAGGTGGCTCGAACCAGGATAAATTGTTGTGTCCCTTTTCCATTGGGTTAGTCGAGCTAGGCCGTGGAATCGTTGGGTAGGCAGACTGGTGTCAGTGTGAAAACCGGCCGATCTCACGTAGGGGGTCCCGAATTGTACATCTGAGGATCGAAGGTAAAAGGAGACAGGGGACACGATGTTTACCCAAGTTCGGGCCCTCTTAATGGAGGTAATACCCTACTTCCTCCTTGGTTGACTTTGCTGAGTATAGGGGTTACAAGAGTTGATCTACCACGAGATCGTAATGGCTAATCCCTAGATGTCTAGCCTGTATGGTTTGGCTTGGCCTCTACGGACTAAACCCTCTGGTTTATATAGATATCGGAGGGGCCTAGGGTTGTACAGAGTCAGTTTACAGAGAAAGGGAACAACACATCCAGATGCCAAGCTTGCCATGCACGCAAAGGAGAGTCCCATCCGGACACGGGGGAAGGCCTTCTATCTTGTATGTTCACGGCCCATCAGTCCAGCCGATGTAACATAGGCCGGATCCCCGAGGACCCCATAATCCAGGACTCCCCCAGTAGCCCCTAACCAGGCTTCAATGACATTGTGTCCGGCGCACAGATTGTCTTCGGCATTGCAAGGCGGGTTCCTGCTCCAAATACTCTAAAGCAGTTGAACAAGAGAACTATATCCGGCTGTGTATAACAGTTACAACCCCCAACCTCAAGGGCAAAACACTTAAGCAAACTAAGTTATGTCCTTTGAGAGCTTTTTCGGCGAGACGTTACATCTGGCTTTATTATTATTTCAAACCATTCTTTGGCCTCCCACTTCGCGTTTCGAGGCGCGGCCTCCATTGACATGTCTTGTCAAAGCAGAGATCGTGTCCTCTTATTGCGGGATTCTCATCAATACGGGTTTGGGTAATCCAACCATGTCATTTGCACGACCCCTTGGGAACAGGCGAGTTTTAAGGCTAGAGGGGGACACTTGATATTCACGGCCTATATAAACGGATAAAAATCCACCTTTTCACCCCACACCCTCTTCTTTCCTCTGCCTTCCCATCCTCGAGCTCTAGCGCCCAAGCTTCAATCTTTCCCACCACGACCAACCCTTCCAGCAATGTCCGGATCCAGCTCTCAAGGCAAGTGGATGGCCTCCTCCATGATAGAGGAGAACGTCAAAGAGCTCCGGGAGGCGAGGTACCTGATCGTGAGAATAGCACACAAGCTCCCCGCAAAAGGGCAAGTCATCCCCACACTAGAGCCTGGCGAGAGGGTCGTGTTCATCCCTCACTTCCTCCGCAGGATAGGGTTTCCCCTTCACCCCTTTGTTCGCGGTCTCATGTTTTATTACGGGCAAGATTTTCTCGATCTATTCCCAAACTCCTTCCTTCACATCTCGGCATTCATCGTCGTGTGCGAGGCATTTCCCCGCATCCCCCCACACTTCGGCCTGTGGCTCAAGGCCTTCAAGTGAAGCCGAAGGTGGTTGATGGGCAGCACGCGGATTGCGGCGGCGCCATGGTGAGCAAGCTCCCCAATGTTACCTGGCCCAAAGGGGACTTTGTGGAGACCGTCAAGATATGGCAGCAGGAGTGGTTCTACATCACCGAACCACGCGTCACCAAGTGGGCGGCTGCTCCTGCATTCAGATCCGGACCCCCGTTGTAGCTCATGTCGTGGACCAATAAAGGTCTGGACTGGGGAATATCTGACGAGGTGTTGATGCTGCAAAAGTGCATCAAGAGTATCATAGAAAAGGACACCAGCCTCACTGACGTGATCTAGGTGATGCTTGTCCGCCGAACCCTTCCCTGCCAGCGACGACCTCTCCGTATGTGGGAGTTTAATCCGGAAGAGCCGTGGACCCTATAGCATTTCTTCGGCACAGCACACAAAGGGATCTAGAAACTACTCTTCAAGACTCAGAAGTCGTGGCCGGAGAAGTCTGAGGACATCAACCTCGACTACAATCACTCAGCCACCCCAGTAAGTGTTAAATTTCCAATCATAGCTTAGTTCATCAATCAAAAGGGGGAGGGTACTGAGAATTCCCTCCTCTCAACAGGGTTGGATGAAAAAGGCGGAGCGGATTAGGTGTCCGGCCCCACTCCCCGAAGATCCAGCTAATCCTCTGCTAATGAAGATGCTGGTCCCAGCGCCATACCAGGAGCCGGCGAAGAAGGACAAGAAGAAGAAGGGTAGGGAGGCCGAAAGTGGCCTCCACCATAAAGGTACTTCAGACACTGTGTCCGAAGGGACCGAGGCTGCCTCCTCCCACGAGGGGGACGAAGAACAAGACAAAGAGGAGGAGGAAGAAGATAACCCTCCTCCCAAGGGGAGGAAGAGGGCGGGCTCCGTAGACCCGGAGACGGAGGCGTCCAAGAGGGGAAAGATATCCCTGTCGGATGACTCAGATTCGGACGCCGAAGCCATCCCCAAGCATCGCCCCAGAGTCAAGCCCCTAGCCGAATCATAAGTATGTAAGGATGCTCTACACACATCCATTCTTTTTTAGAATCATGGGAATCAGATTAAATCATGCGCTGCAGGCCGGCCCGCGATCTCCCCCAACTATCTTCATCATCGGTGAATTCTCTAGTGTCGGAGATGATGGAGAGCGAATCACCTTTGTGAACCAGTCCGGCCCCCAACCAGACGCCATTCCGGAGACCCAAATGGCTCCGGGATCGAATGAGCGGCCCCTTTCGAAGGAGGGGGAGCGCCTATTCTGGAGGCGACCTCCTCTAATCCAGAGGCACCGAACACTCTGTCCGACGCACTACAAAGTGCATCCGTTTTTGAAGATTATCGTACACTAATGGGTATGGTGGTTGAGAAGGTTCAGTCCGCCAAACGCGAGCTGAACGAAGCTTTCACAAGCCTATTGACAGGCTTTGAGGTATACGATGTAATGTCTTTTAGCCGCTTTCCATATGAGAAATAGGCCTATGCATAGGTAGTATACCCTGAGACTATGTTCAGCTTTTGGCAAAAGGCCGAACAGAGGGTCGATAATATTCACAGGAGATAACGTACTTGTCTATTTTGAGAAACAGGCTTCACTGTTAGCGGCAGCCGCCCAGGCCGCCGAAGTATCGAAACTCAAGCGGAAGCTGGGGCTAGCTGATGAGGGTCTCGTCCACATCAACAAGAGGTTTGATGAGGCGCAAGGTATGTTTTTGGAAAAATGCTAACACCCCTGAAGTGATGTACCCATGCAAAGTCTAAGCTCCTGTGTTGCCCTGTTCATTATTGCAGGTAGTGCAGCCGTGGTCGAGGCCCTGAAGGGCGACCTTGCCCGAGCCAAGGAGCAGGCACTGGTGAGCCAAGCGGCCGCTGGCAAAGCATCCGCAGATTTAAAGGCCGAGCAGGTTGCCCGCCGTCAATGCGAGGAGCGGGTGACTGAATTATAACAACAGCTCAGGGACGCCGCCGGCAAGTGTGAGTCCTTGGAAGAGAAGAACAAGGCCCAAGCGGCTGAGCTGACAAAGGCTCTCCAGGGGGCCAAGGTGGCGCGGACCAAGCTCCGTACGGCGCACGAGGAGGTCAAGCAGGCCAAACAGATAGCGGCTGGTAAGCCCTTTCTTTTACAGAGTAAATTCGGCAATCAAAAGTATGCCTTGCTCACTCGACTGTGGAGTTCTCCAGATGCCGTTGCGGATCTCCCGAAGAGTGCCACCAGCGCTACGCAGTTCTTTCGGGCCCAGGAGGGGACACACGACGGAGAAGCTATTCTGGTCATAGTTCGTGACGCAGGAGCGTTCAGTGCTATTGAACGACCAGATGGCGCAGTGGGCCGAGCTGCACAGTATGTCCGGATTGGCCATGAGGGACGTCATAGTCCGGCTGTGGCCAACCGAACCCGTTCCAAGTAGCTACTTCGGCTTGGTGCAGCGACTTGTTGATGCATTGCCCCAAATTGACGCGGTTAAGCGGTCGGTATGCATAGAAGGTGCGCGGATGGCCTTCGCCCGTGTCAAGATGCATTGGGCGAAAATGAAGGCTGCCGTCGTGGCAGTGGAGGTCCCGCCCAGAGGCAAGGACCACCGCAAGCTGGAGCACTATTTTGAATATGTCCTAGAGGGTCCCCGTTTGATAGAATGTCAATGCTCGAAAGATATCATGTTCAAGTAAATGTATCTAACCAGTACGGGCATTATGCCATGAATTGGAGCTTTTGTAATATATTTGTGCCTTTTGTCTTAAAGTATTTTCTTCCTCCTGTGCGGCCGTTTTTATCCCTGAGAGTTTGCCAGTCGTCGGCTTCAGCCCCCATGTAGATACTATGGGGGTGTTTGGAATAGCACATGACCACACTTGACCCAACATCTTGGTCCGTAGAGGAGGTGTCAGTGGGGCGAACCAGGCATTCGTACTATGCGGCTTTATCATTCTCACTTAGCCATAGGAGTTTGACAATGGGACTGTGAAATAGCCCCTGGTGCGTATGTGGCTTATCTGAACTTGGATGCCTTATGCGCGCGACTGGAAGAGAGCCAATCCTTCATGTAGTACAGAAGAAATCGCTAGAGATTTAGTAAGTCACCGAATTGCTGACCATCTCTCGCCGCATCATGACAGTCAGTTTTCGGCTTTCTCTACTGAGGTGCTGGACCGGGCGAACCAGAAACACAATCGCAGTAGTTCTCCCTTTACTACCTTAGATGAACAAGCGGAACGTAAGGTAGTAACCATAGGAGCCTGGCAACCGAACTATTGACCAAAGACATGATTCGGATCCAATGCATATAATGCCATATTCGGGACACCGAAGTATACTATAAAAGTGTTCGGACTTCTTTTTTTGAAAGAATATATGTGGCCGGATAGAGCCCCTGGTGATTTGAATCGTGCCAAGGTGCATACGTCCATCTGACGTAAAGAGGGAAGATAGATTAAGAAATAAACCGACACCAAACAGTATTGGACAAAACTGTTTCCATTATAGTCTAACTGATACGTCAAAACGTGATGTTACAAGGAATGACACAATCATCAAGGCTAATTTACATGCCGAGAGTTTGAGAACAGAGGAAAAGCTCTACATAGGTCCTTAAAAAAAGGTGGTCATGAAGATCCTTTGGGCACCCTGCCGCACGTCTGCGCCACTTTTCACCTTTGGCTTAGGATCCTTTAAGAGGATCAATGATCAAGTATATAGAAGGGTCCTTTGTACCACCGATGGGTGATTTGGGATTTAAATGTCACAGCCCCAGAGTTGTTTGTAATTAGTTGCATTGCCTCCATGCATCATGTTTAAATTTCATGAAACTTGAAATGGGGATTGATCCAAACCCTAGCGCCAGATCAAATCAAACTAGGTCCAAATAAAATATTTTCTCAATGACCCAGAATGCCCTTTGGAAATGTTCATGACTTACGATAAAGGTGAAAACCTCTTCCAAAAATGATGAACATATTTTATAGGTCATTCCTGGATTCTTGAATTAAATCTTAAACTATTTGAATTTGGGCATTTAAACACTATAAATAATTTAAATGCTCAAATAATGTTGGAAGTATTTGTTGGCCACTGAAATAATTAAGAAAGTGCCGGCGAATATTTTCAGGATTTATAAGATCGATTTGGTTTTTAAAACTGGATCAAAAACAAACTGCAAATTAGAAAGAGAGAGAGAGGGAGAGAGAGAGAGAGTAACCTTAACTGACGCTTACCTGAGGCCCACTTACCTGGTGGCCCAGCAGAATCGGCCTAGCCCACCAAGGGCGCCTTGGTCTTCTTCCACCTCTGCCAGTAGGCAGAGGCGTGTCGACGCCAGCGCGCCCGAGGCCTCCACCTCCTCCCTCCCAGCCTGCCTGGCTCCTCCTCGATGCACCAGGCGACGCCACGCAGCCCCTGGCCCCTCTCCTCTCTCCCTGGACCTCTCTCCCTCCTCTGCTCTCTCCCTGCTACGCCACCGAACCCGCCCATCGCCGCCATTCGCCGTTGCCGCGACCACCGCCGTCCCGACGACACCCCGAGCAGTGTATGAGCTCTGCCCCGATGCCCTCTTCCTCCTCACCGATCTTAAGACGCCGGAAGCCCCTGGACGCCGCCAACATCGTCGTTCCCCTCGTCGGCCACCAGAGATCGCCGCCGCCCGTACGTCGCCTCCGACGCCTCCCCGAGCCCACTTCGACGGCCGTCGCAACCGCTGTGAGCCACTGACTCTTCTCACTCCATCTGTTTTCCCTCTCGCACGCCGTAGCTGCCGCGCCACTTGCGCCCGAAAGCTCGGCTCCGCCGCGCATGTCGTCGTTGCTGTTCTAGCCGCCGCCGCTTGCATCCGAGCCCACCCTCGTGCTCAGCAATCCCCCAGGAGCCGAACGCACCCACTCACCTGTCCTGCCGCGCCTCGTAGCGCCGTCTCGAAGCTCACCCGAGCTCCGGCAACCGCCAAGGTCGACGCCGGAGTCCACTCCGGCCACCCCAGGCCCGGCTACTGCCACCAGCCGACGCGTTGCAACACCAGCTCTCCGTAGGGCCAAACAGTGTCGCAAACGGCCGCCTGTAGCGCGAGCCCGAGCAACTCCGGCGAGCCTCTGCCGCGGGATATGGTCGCCGGCGCTTAATCCGGCGACGCTGACGTGGCACGATTAGTTAGGGTTAATGACGCAGTTAGTAACACCCTGGGACACTGACAGTGGGCCCTGCTGCCTAATTAAACCGCTATTAGTTTTAAGTTAGTTTAGTTAACATAACCAGCGGACCCACGCGTCAGGGTTGGTGGTCGACGTGGCGATTGACCGGACCCACATGCGTAGGACTAACCAGCTTGAGTCATCGGCGTGTGGACCCCACGCGTCGGGTTTGACCTGGTCACCACGGTTGACTACCGACGCAATGCTATTGTCATGATGACGCAGTAAGGAATTTCTGGATTTAAAATAATTCAGGAAATTCCAGAAATTAGTATAAACTTCTAAAATTCATGTAAAATCAACCGTAGCTCAGAATGAGATAAATTATATATGAAAAATGATCAGAAAAAATCCAATCTATCCATCTGTACTGTTTTCATGCATGTTAGAACAACTTATAGTTGCTGAATTGGGCAAAACAAATAATGGCATTTTAATATCCACATATGGAGTTTGAATTTGAACCTAGGGTTCAAACCAATTTCATTTAACCTGCTGCTAGTTGCATCAGCCCAAAACACATTCATATTGCCATGTCATAGCATGCATCATATTGTCGCATTGCATTGATTGTGTTTCTTCTGTGTTGCCGGTGTTTGTCCCCTCTCGATAGACGAGGTTCCGACGATGAGTTCGATGACACCGATGAAGAGCTATAATATCTTCACGAGTGCCAGGCAAGCAAAACCCCCTTGTTCATTTTACTGCAATAGGACAACAACGATCCATCTGTTACTTGATGCGGTAGCTGAACCGCTTTATCCTCTGCATGACCTGTCTTTCCACAGTAAATAGATGAAACCCACTAGTATGAGTAGGAGTTGTTTGAGCCCTGTTGTGCCTACTCATTCATGCTTGGTTGTCATGCCTGCTACTGCTTAGAGTTGAGTCAGGACTGATTCATCGGGAATGAATCGGAGGTGTGTGAACATGTCCTACTGTTGAGAGCTAAGTGTGTGAACACGTTTTGGTAAAGGTAGCGGTGAGAGGCCATGTAGGAGTACACGGTGGGTTGTCTCATTGAAGCCGTCCTCAGGAACTGAGTTCTGTGTTTGTGATCCATGAAATAGTTACTACCACGCATTGGGCCCGAAACTAATGAACCTTCCCGGCTTCTTAACCACCCTTGTTCTCTGTCCAGGAGTTGCAACTAGTTTATGGTGTTTGTAGGATATGTGTTGGAGGCCGTGCGTAGCGCTGACCCTAGGGGTGGGCTATGATACGGTAGATACACCGTGGCCCGGTGCAAAATTTAATGCCCGTTTGGTATCTCGGGAACCCTGCACACATCGTTCGGGGCCGTTAGTGGAAACCTCGGCCGGACTCCCTGGGGATGTAACCCGAATAGGCGATAAACTTGGACTAGGGACTTGAGTGTTTAGGTAGGCCGTGGCCGACACCCTCGCTGGACTTCCACTTGAATGTTGCCGAGTACATGTCGTGTAAACGGCGATAAGTGGTGAGAGCGTGTGTGAAGAAGTACACCCCTGCAGGGTTAATATGATCTATTCGAATAGCCATGTCCGCAGAAAAGGACTTCTGGGTTGCCTATAACAGTTCATAGACAAGTGAAAGTGGATACTCTAAAATGCGCAAGATAATCGTGAGTGCTATGGATGGCGTTCTCGTAATGAGACGGGAGCGGATTCATAGTGGTGTATTGATATGGTGAATATGTGGACTCGTGTGCGCCACCTCAAACGAGTTACTTGCAGTCATAATTCAGATTAGCCACCGAGTCAAAGCTGGCTTGCTGCAGTCAAACTCCACCACCCCCCTTTGTTGATAATGATGCATATGTAGTTAGTTCTGATGTAAGTCTTGTTGAGTACATTTGTACTCACGTTTGCCTATTTTATGTTTTTGCAGAGAGACTTCAGTCTCTCTAGTAGTTCCGCGTGCACTTCGACGTTTAGCTTATTACCTCAGCTACGATCTTGTGCCCTCGGCAGGATCTGGTAGATAGTCAGGCTTCTCAGCCTTTTTCATTTTGTAGATGTCTGTACTCAGACATGTTAAGCTTCCGCTTGTGCTTTGACTTGTATGCTCTGAGTGTTGGGTCATGAGACCCATGTTTGTAATATCTCGCTCCTCGGAGCCTAATGAATAAATTTTTGAGTCGTAGAGTTATGTTATGATGCCATGTTGTATTTACACATATTGAGCATATTGTGTGTATGTTTGAAATGCTTGGTATGTGTGGGATCCGTCAATCTAGTTGTTTATCCTTGGCAGCCTCTCATATGGGGAAATGTAGTCTAGTGCTTCCTGAGCGATAGTAGTCCGCTACAGCCCGGTTCACCGGAGTCCTGCTAGCCCAGCACTACTGCTCTGGACACTTGACTGGCCGGCATGTGTTTCACTTCGTTCCTGTGTCTGTCCCTTCGGGGAAATGTCACGCGGTGACATCCGGAGTCCTGCCTAGCCTGCTACATCCCGGGTTACCGGTGTCCTGTTAGCCCAGTGCTACAGCCCGGATTCATACGTTGATGACCGACATGCTCGATGTGATTCATGTATGTCTGTCCCCATGGGTTAGTTCCGCTTTGGGTTCACGACTAGCCATGTCGGCCCGGGTTCTCTGTCATATGGATGCTAGCGACACTATCATATACGTGAGCCAAAAGGCGCAAACGGTTTCGGGCCATGGTAAGGCGACACCCGTGGGAATACCGTGCGTGAGGCCGCAAAGTGATATGAGGTATTACCGGCTAGATCGATGTGACTTGGAATCGGGGTCCTGACAGCTCTGGTATCAGAGACTAACTGCCTGTAGGATTACCAAGCCAACCGGTCGAAGTTGTGTCTAGAAATGCTATAGTTATGTAAGGGAATTGATTGTGGAAGGGAACGTAAGGCTCTTTTTACTCCTTATATTTCATGGCCTTCTGATCGTAGTCATCCTCTTCTCTTCTACGGGGATTAAGAACTAGGCTTCTCATCTATCTTTCAGGATGACGTGTTACTAAGCCATAGATTTATAGAATTGATAGTTCCAAATCCCAGTTCAGTTTTTACTACTTCCGTATGTTCATAGCTGGTCTCAGAATCTTGATATTGTGATGATCGAGTGGTTATGCCACCATTTTTGCAGGATGTCTCAAATCATTTTGAGCATTTACAGCCGTTATGCTGTCCGAGTCATCCCAGGTCTCTAAATAGTCTGATGCGTTCGCAAATCCCTTCTCTCCATTTCTAATGTTCATTTGGGCCAGGTTAATCACACAAATTAGTATGTTGAGATACTCTGTTGCCTCGACATATATGTTGGAACTATTATTATGACCATAGGTGTCTTAGAGGATCATCTAGTAATCTCGCCATGCTTTATATTCCTAGTGTGATGATTCTGGCCATTATTCTCGAAAGCATCCCGTGATGCCATTTAGTAGTAGGTATTCTATTCCTGGGTTCTTGAACCCGAGATTCACCCTACTTACCTCCTATTGATAGTGTTTGCTAGTTCCTTTAGGATATTAGTAACCTTTGCATTAGTCCTCGAGGTCCGTGGTATTTCCTTCTTCCAAATACCATGAACCATTAAGGCAGAAGTTATTTGAACCAAAAGATCACAATCAGAGTACTCTTGAGGAGTTCTCCATTCACAATTGTGACTCTGCCAGCCCTACCTCTCTGCATGGGTTATCCGGAAGAAACATGTTGAACTTGGTTCGACATACTAATCTATGCATCCACAACTCAGATAATCAGATGTTCTTTTGAGTTGTCCCTCTTTAGTTGTTTTCTAGCCCTCGTCTATCAATTGATAGTCAAGGGTATGCGTGCATTCGTTTATCGATGCCTATTACTCTTGTGGTCCGTCAAGCCATTCTATCCAGAATGACTTGGAGAAACAAACTCCAGTACCTCATCCATATCCAGGATTGGGTCAAAGTAGTTGTAATCCGCAGATCAAATGCAATCAAGCTTTTGATTCTGTTCTATCCTGAAGTATTACCCACTTTATGTCAGGAACGTCATGAGAATTGCACCTTTCCTTATGAATTTTGACGTAGTGATACTTCTCGCTATCATTATCCATTCCTCGGTTCAGTTTTGTTGAAACCGGAATGCCGACAAGTGAACTGTGATGTGTGAAATCGATACTCCTAGCAACCTCGTTGCTTGGTAGTTAATGAACAATATCCTCATCCTTAGCAAGTTGATTATTGAATCATCACCCTAAGGTTGATTGTGCTACCTAGTCCTTATTTCCGGTGCACTCTTCGATCAATGAGTTAGGATTGTGTCAATCCCTTGCTCTTTGATCATATCGTCTTGCCCTGAAAAGCAAGATTGTTCTCGAGCTTAGTAATATATCGGTGGTTCGTGACTTTCCAAATATCTTCTTGGAAGTGTTACCAGATTGTCACCTGACCGCTATGTTGAGTTCGTGATCATATTGGTTTTCCTCTAAACCACCCATTCTCCAAGAATCTGTGTTGGATATCCCTGAGCTAGTTGGTTGAGCTAGACAACAACCTGGAGAGTTGGAAGATAAAGCTTTGCTTAACTTAGTTCATCTCTGTGTGTGTGTGTTGAAGAAGGATGATATCTCCATTGATTGGTCCTCGTGATCAGTTGTTGGATCTACTGCCTTGTCAAAACTTTGACTTGAGTATGGGCTATTGTCAAGCCAAATCAGAACCAACGATGTTCGTAATGTAGTCTTACTCGTGGTTGATTCCTCTAGCATACACCATTACATCTTTTGGTCTGACAAATGCTATCACCGTGTTCACATGATGGTGGAAGTCCAGTGATATGGAAATCCTGATGAGTTGTTGTTGAGCCCATCAGCAGCATTTTGTCTCCCCCATGATTCATGTTGAACATCAACCTAGTGTTGGAAACTTTGTAAGAAATGCCTTCGTGTTCCGTTCATGAAGCCTATGCTTGGATGGAAGAAGTGACTTCCTCGAATTCATGTGCATCTGGTGTAAGTTGCTGCCATGAATTTGAGAAAGATTGTTTTTGCCTCCTCTGTAATCACCCCAATTCAGTCATGCATATGTGCGAAGTATTCTGTGGTCTGGAGACTTGCAACCTTCATTCTATATGTATTCCTAGCACACCAAGCCACTGATTGACTTGTTAAAGGTAAAGAAGTCTATGCTTGGGATCTAATCCATGGACTTGCGTACAGACTTCGATATCCTCGATGATGGTTCCCCACCGAACTTCGGTAGTGTTTTATGATAAGACTACTATGTGGTCATTCTTGTCTTGGACAACATGCTCACATGTATGTAGCAGAACTAGCTCATGTTTTGGAGCTTGCTATCGTAGTTCATATCCCGAGAATCTCGCAACGTTATGTCATCGATTTGTGTTGCAACTTTTCTTTCAGACATGTGAGTTGAAGTATCATGTTTCTAACCAGATCTGAATCTCAGGCAAATATGATGGTTGGAACATTCCCAACATTTGCATTTTGTTACCAGCTTGCATCCCATCGTGCCAATTTTCCATGGGCTGCCCTTCTCAGCAGTTGCTGTCCAGGATCATCTTCAAAGTTGTCCTACCATGGGTTCCCTCCACCTCTGATGATAAGCAAAAATCATCCATTGCGTTGTCTTCAACAAGGTAGTCCACATCATCCATTCTAGTCCGGGTATGCCATTCCTTTGCACTCCGCCAAACGATCGTTGTGAATTGCCTTAGGCTGGTATGAAGAGTTTCAATGATCTCTGAATCAAAAGTAATTCTTTTTGCCACTTAAGGGAATAGCTCTTCGCGTCACCACCCCTGAGGTGCCCCGTTTTGGAATCATGGAAACTTCCATCGCTATTTTGAAACCCTCGTAAAATTGTTTCTCCCGTACCTCCTGATGCATGTCTTACCTCTCCGCTCCAGAGATGTTTTTATGTCTCATTCCATGAGTTGATCTTGGATCATTAAGATGATCCTCAATTGTTGGAACCTCAAGAAGATCAATTCTTCTAAATTCCTCCTTTTCTTCCTGTTGTCATGTTGGATGTAGTTCTCAAGGCAGGACGTCGAGACAAAGATGGTGATCATGTCAACGTTCCTATGAAGTGTAACCTGGATCGTGAAGACCGTGTTAGTTCGTGCCCTCTGTCTTCTTACCTCACGTCTTGAATCTCGGGACGAGATTCTTGTTTAGTGGGGGTGAGTTGTCACAGCCCCAGAGTTGTTTGTAATTAGTTGCATTGCATCCATGCATCATGTTTAAATTTCATGAAACTTAAAATGGGGATTGATCCAAACCCTAGCACCAGATCAAATCAAACTAGGTCCAAATAAAATATTTTCTCAATGACCCGTAATGCCCTTTGGAAATGTTCATGACTTATGATAAAGGTGAAAACCTCTTCCAAAAATGATGAACATATTTTATAGGTCATTCCTGGATTTTTGAATTAAATCTTAAACTATTTGACTTTGGGCATTTAAACACTATAAATAATTTAAATGCTCAAATAATGTTGGAAGTATTTGTGGGCCACTAAAATAATTCAGAAAGTGCCCGTGAATATTTTCAGGATTTATAAGATTGATTTGGTTTTTAAAACTAGATCAAAAACAAACTGCAAATTAGAAAGCATAAACTAAACAAGAAAGAGAGAGAGACTAACCTTACCTGACGCTTACCTGAGGCCCACTTACCTGGTGGCCCAGCAGAATCGGCCCAGCCCACCAGGGGCGCCTTGGTCTTCTTCCACCTCTGCCAGTAGGCAGATGCGTGTCGACGCCAGCGCGCCCGAGGCCTCCACCTCCTCCCTCCCAGCCTGCCTGGCTCCTCCTCGATGCACCAGGCGACGCCACGCAGCCCCTGGCCCCTCTCCTCTCTCCCTGGACCTCTCTCCCTCCTCTGCTCTCTCCCTGCTACGCCACTCAACACGCCCATCACCGCCGTTCGCCGTTGCCGCGACCACCGCCGTCCCGACGACACCCAAAGGCAGTCTCTGAGCTCGCCCGATGCCCTCTTCCTCCTCACCGATCCTCAAGACGCTGAAGCCTCGACGCCGCCAACATCGCTGTTCCTCGCCGCCAACCGGAGATCGCCGCCGCTTCAGACGCCGCCTCCGACGCCTCCCGAAAGCCCACTTCGACGGCCGCCGCAACCGCTGTGAGCCATCGACTCTTCTCACTCCATCCGTTTTCCCTCTCGCCAGAAGCCGCCGCTTACTTTGCGCCGAAGCTCGGCTCCGCCGCGCATGTCGTCTTCATCGTTCTAGCCGCCGCTTGCATCCGAGCCACCCCACCATGCTCAAGAATCCCCAGAGCCGAACGCACCCACTCACTGCCCCCGCCGCTACCAGAAGCGCCGTCTTGAAGCTCACCCGAGCTCCGGCGACCGCCAAGGTCGACGCCGGCGTCCACTCCGGCCACCCCAGGCCCGGCTACTGCCACCAGCCGACGCGCTGCAACACCAGCTCTCCGTAGGGCCAAACCGCGTCGCAAACGGCCGCCTGTAGCGCGAGCCCGAGCAACTCCGGCGAGCCTCTGCCGCGGGATATGGTCGCCGGCGCTTAATCCGGCGACGCTGACGTGGCACGATTAGTTATTGTTAATGACGCTTTTATTAACACCCTGGGACACTGTCAGTGGGCCCTGCTGCATAATTTAACCGCTATTAGTTTTAAGCTAGTTTAGTTAACATAACCGGCGGACCCACGCGCGTCGAGGTTGGTCGGTGGCGTGGCAGTTGACCGGACCCACCTGTCTATGGGACTAACCAGCTTGAGTAACTGACGTGTGGACCCCACACGTCAGGTTTGACCTGGTCAGCCATGGTTGACCTGCTGACGCAATGCTGTTGTCATGATGACGCAGTAAGGAATTTCTGGATTTAAAATAATTCAGGAAATTCCAGAAATTTGTATAAACTTCTAAAATTCATATAAAATCAACCATAGCTCAGAATGAGATAAATTATATATGAAAAATGATCAGAAAAATCCAATCTATCCATCTGTACTGTTTTCATGCATGTTAGAACAACTTATAGTTGCTGAATTGGGCAAAACAAATAATGGCATTTGAATATCCACATATGGAGTTTGAATTTGAACCTAGGGTTCAAACCAACTTAATTTAACCTGCTGCTAGTTGCATCATCCCAAAACACATTCATGTTGCCATGTCATAGCATGCATCATATTGTCGCATTGCATTGATTGTGTTTCTTCTGTGTTGCCGGTGTTTGTCCTCTCTTGATAGACGCGGTTCCGACGATGAGTTCGATGACACCGATGAAGAGCTATAATATCTTCAGGAGTGCCAGGCAAGCAAAACCCCTTTGTTCATTCCGATACAATCCCACTCTCTCGCTCCTGCTCTTTTTACTGCATTAGGACAACAACGATTCATCTCACATTTGCTGCGGTACCGAACCCCTTTATCCTCTACCTGACCTGTCATTCCACAGTAAATAGATGAAACCCACTTGTATGAGTAGGAGTTGTTTGAGCCCTATTGTGCCTACTCATTCATGCTTGTTTGTCATGCCTGCTACTGCTTAGAGTTGAGTCAGGACTGATTCATCAGGAATGAATCAGAGGTGTGTGAACATGTCCTACTGTTGAGAGCTAAGTGTGTGAACACGTTTTGGTAATGGTAGTGGTGAGAGGCCATGTAGGAGTACATGGTGGGTTGTCTCATTGAAGCCGTCCTCAGGAACTGAGTTCTGTGTTTGTGATCCATGAAACAGTTACTACCACGCATTGGGCCCGAAACCAATGGACCTTCTCGGCTTCTTAACCACCCTTGTTCTCTGTCCAGGAGTTGCAACTAGTTCTGGTGTTTGTAGGATATGTGTTGGAGGCCGTGCGTAGCGCTGACCCTAGGGGTGGGCTATGATACGGTAGATAAACCGTCGCCCAGTGTACCGAATGCCCGTTTGGTATCTCGGGAACCCTACACACATCATTCGGGGCCGTTAGTGGAAACCTCGGCCGGACTACCTGCGGATGTAACCCGAATAGGCGATAAACCTGGACTAGGGACTTGAGTGTTTAGGTAGGCCATGGCCGACACCCACCCTGGACTTCCGCTTGAAGGTTGCTGAGTACATGTCGTGTAAACGGCGATAAGTGGTGAGAGCGTGTGTGAAGAAGTACACCCCTGCAGGGTTAATATGATCTATTCGAATAGCCGTGTCCGCGGAAAAGGACTTCTGGGTTGCCTATAACAGTTCATAGACAAGTGAAAGTGGATACTCTAAAATGCGCAAGGTAAGCGTGAGTGCTATGGATGGCGTTCTTGTAATGAGACGGGAGCGGATCCATAGTGGTGTATTGATATGGTGAATATGTGGACTCGTGTGCGCCACCTCAAACGAGTTACTTGCAGTCATAATTCAGATTATCCACCGAGTCAAAGCTGGCTTGCTGCAGTCAAACTCCACCACCCCCGTTTCTTGATAATGATGCATATGTAGTTAGTTCTGATGTAAGTCTTGTTGAGTACATTTGTACTCACGTTTGCCTATTTTATGTTTTTGCAGAGAGACTTCAGTCTCGCTAGTAGTTCCGCGTGCACTTCGACGTTTAGCTTGTTACCTCAGCTACGATCTTGTGCCCTCGGCAGGATCTCGTAGATAGTCGGGGCTTCTCGGCCTTTTTCATTTTGTAGATGTCTCGTACTTTCGGACATGTTAAGCTTCCGCTTGTGCTTTGACTTGTATGTTTCGAGTGTTGGGTCATGAGACCCATGTTTGTAATATCTCGCCTCGGAGCCTAATGAATAAATTTTTGAGTCGTAGAGTTATGTTGTGATGCCATGTTGTATTTACACATATTGAGCATATTGTGTGTATGTTTGAAATGCTTGGTATGTGTGGGATCCGACAATCTAGTTGTTTATCCTTGGAGCCTCTCATATGGGGAAATGTAGTCTAGTGCTTCCTGAGCGATAGTAGTCCGCTACAGCCCGGTTCACCGGAGTCCTGCTAGCCCAAAGACTATCGCTCGACACTTGACTGGTCAGGCATGTGTTTCACTTCGCTCATGTGTCTGTCCCTTCGGGAAATGTCACGCGGTGACATCCGGATTCCTTCCTAGCCTGCTACAGCCCGGGTTCCCGGAGTCCTCGTTAGCCCAAAGGTTACAGCCCGGATTCACACGTTGATGACCGACATGCTCGATGTGATTCATGTATGCCTGTCCCCATGGGTTAGTGCCGCTTTGGGTTCACGACTAGCCATGTCGGCCCGGGTTCTCTGTCATATGGATGCTAGCGACACTATCATATACGTGAGCCAAAAGGCGCAAACGGTTCCGGGCAAGGCGACACCCGTGGGAATACCGTGCGTGAGGCCGCAAAGTGATATGAGGTGTTACCGGCTAGATCGATGTGACTTGGAATCGGGGTCCTGACATTAAAGAACCTGAAATATGAGAGAAAAAGGAAGAAGGAGATTAGGGTCCGAATAGGGTCGAGCCATATTGTGGACTTCGTCTTTGATGTGCCTCCGTCCCTGCCCATGGTATTTTTAATGTGTAGTTATGTACGCGCGATACGTATGCCACAATTGGGTGGGGGTTTGGATGGAGGCTGGATTGCTAATCTAGCTCTAGAGGAGCCGGACTATTATTCTGCAGGGTAGACCAGACTCATTTGACAGTGTCCAGGGGCTTGAATGCCGATGTAGTATTTGGCTTAATAAGGCCACCCTGTACCTCGGCTGCGAGGGCCGCGGTATGTTCCTCAGTACGGAGGGAGCGCTCCATGTTTCCGTTCACTGTTATGACGCCGCATGGTCCAGGCATCTTAAGCTTTAGATAAGCATAGTGCAGGACTGAATTGAAACGGGTGAAGGCAATTCGTCCGAGCAGTGCATGATAGCCACTACGGAAGGGGACAATGTCGAAGATGAAGTCTTCGGTTCGAAAATTATCTGGTGAGCCGAAGACTACTTCCAGCGTTATTGATCCTATGCAGCAGGCCTCTACACCGGGTATCACTCCTTTAAAGTTGGTTTTAATGGGCTTGATTCTTGACGGATCAACACCCATTTTGCGGACAGTGTCCTGATAAAGCAGGTTAAGACTGTTGCCGACGTCCATGAGTACTCGCGTGAGATTGAATCCGTTGATAATTGGACCGAGGACCAATGCTGCCGAACCTCCATGATGGATACTGGTCGGATGGTCTCTGCGATCAAAAGTCATAGGACATGCTGACCAGGGGTTGAATTTTGGGGCGACCGGCTCTACAGCATAGATGTCACGGAGCGCACGCTTGCGCTCCCTCTTGGGGATATGCGTAACATATATCATGTTCACTGTTTTTATCTCTGGGGGTGAATTTCTTCTGTCCCCCTGTGTTTGGTGGGCAAGGCGCTTCATCGTCCTCGCTTGGCGGCTCTTTCCCCTTGTGTTCGGTGTTTAACTTACCGGCCTGTTTAAAGACCCAACAATTTATGTTGGTATGATTGGTAGGCTTGTCAGGGGTGCCATGAATTTGGCAAGGCCGATCGAGTATTTTGTCGAAACTAGATGGACCATCTTTGTTTCCTTTGAATGGCTTCTTCCGCTGACCGGGTTTAGAGCCACTGAATCCGGCATTGACTTCCATATCTTCGGTATCTTCATTGTTGCTTTGACACTTGTGTTTGTTGCGTCATGGCTTATCGTTGCTATCTCTGGCTTCGGATGTGCCAGGGTCGCTGGTGTTGTTGCTTCTCCGAGCTAACCAGCTATCTTCCCCCATGAAAAAGCGGGTCATGAGTGCAGTAAGGGCTGCCATGGACTTCGGCTTCTCTTGGCCGAGGTGTTTGGCGAGCCATTCATCCCGGATGTTGTGTTTAAAGGCCGCGAAGGCTTCGGCGTCTGGACAGCCGATGATTTGGTTCTTTCTAATTAAGAACCTGGTCCAGAGCTTCAGGGCTGACTCTCCGGGCTGCTAGACAATGTGTCTAAGGTCATCGGCGTCTAGAGGCCGGACATATGTTCCTTGGAAGTTGTCTCTGAAGGCATCTTCCAAATCTTACCAGCTACCGATAGAGTTTTCTAGGAGGCTTTTTAACCAGTGCCATGCTGGTCCCTTTAGTTTTAGTGGGAGGTACTTAATTGCATGGAGATCGTCACCGCGAGCCATGTGGATGTGGAGAAGAAAATCTGTGATCTATACCACGGGGTCTGTCGTTCCATCATATGATTCAATGTTCACGGTTTTAAACCCTTCTGGGAACTGGTGCTCCATTACCTCATCGGTGAAGCACAATGGGTGTCCGGCGCTTCTGTGTCTGGCGATGTCACAACGCAGTTCGGATGAAGCCCGTATGCCGTTTTCGGCCCGGGTGAAGTTGTGCTTATCGCACAAGGCCTGATGGCCATCTTCTCGTGTTGGGGCATGCCCCTGTGATCCATAGATTGATCTGGGCTCATTTGGGGTGGACCTCGAGAGTTCGAAGATAGTATCCGGGGGCGAGTCCGGCTTTCCAATGGTAAGGGGAATCTGGTTTGACTTCGGGCTTGCCGATGACACAGTCCCCTCTGGATCTGCGGTAGTAAGCTCCATAATTGCAGAGAGTCCGGTGGGCTCCAAACTCCCATCTTTGGACCTGGTAGTTTGCTATGGATCTAAGGCCAGAGCGGTGGTCGAGGTCGCTAATCCTTCGAAGGTCAAGTCTCATCAGATATCAGTGACATAATTCAAACTCCCGAATCCGATCTGGAGACCAGGGGCGTAGTTGTCGATCTTCTCAAGGCGACCAGCTGAATCGGCACGCAAAGCAAAGCCATCGAATACAAAAAGTTGTCCAGGGAGGAGGGTCTCCCTGGAAACAGCATCGTTGTTGATGATCAAACGAGCCATCAATCCTTCTGTTGACGGCATAGTGGAACTCTCAATGAAAGCACCAATGTCGGTGTCAAAACTGGCCGATCTCGGGTAGGGGGTCTCGAACTGTGCGTCTGAGGATCGAAGGTAATAGGAGACAGGGGACACGATGTTTACCTAGGTTCGGGCCCTCTTAATGGAGGTAATACCCTACTTCCTGCTTGATTGACTTTGATGAGTATAGGGGTTACAAGAGTTGATCTACCACGAGATCGTAATGGCTAAACCCTAGATGTCTAGCATGTATGGTTTTTCTTGGCCTCTACGGACTAAACCCTCTGGTTTATATAGACACCGGAGGGGCCTAGGGTTGTACAGAGTTGGTTTATAGAGAAAGGGAACAACACATCCGGACGCCAAGCTTGCCATCCACGCAAAGGAGCGTCCCATCCGGACACGGGGGAAGGCCTTCTATCTTGTATCTTCACGGCCCATCAGTCCGGCCCATGTAACATAGGCCGGATCCCCGAGGACCCCATAATCCAGGACTCCCTCAACTGGGGAGGAAGAGTTCTTCTCACGCACACCAGAGTTCGAACCTCTCAAGGGTCTGCGGAACCCTGAATCCGACAAGTGTGTTTTGGTTTGAACAGCCGTGGTTATGAAGCTACACGTCTCTGGGCTGTGACCCGCCTTGGCTTTTAGTTTTTAAGCCGCCACCATGAGTTGAATTTACAGCCATGTGAATCATGTTTCCAACTATTATTTAAGACTACGAGTCTTCGGGTTTGGCAACCCGCCCTGGGTTTTTGGACTTTTAAGTCATCCGCATCTATAATGATGTGTCTTCTGCAAAATATACATGTCTCAAGTGAAAACAAGAGTCATGATACGGCTCATATATATATATATATATATATATATATATATATATATATATATATATATATATAGGGCTGGACTATTTTGTTACCGGTAACAGAATATTATTCTGTTACCTCGGTCCCTATAAGGGCGCGACGGGCAGACGACAGGAGAAACTCCCCCACCCGTCCCCAATCGAATCCGCCTCCTACCGCCGGAGGCAGCCGTCGTGGGCGAGCGAGCGACGGCGGCAGCCGGAGCGAGGGAGCCCGCGGCGCCGTTACGGGTAGCTCCTCCGACACACGCACTGCCGCCGGCTGGCCGTCCGCACGCCTCACCGCCGACGGGCTCACCGGCCCCTCCCCACGCGCCTTCCCTCCGACGGGCGCCGCTCCCTCCATGCACACCTCCCCGTCAACGGCTGCCGTGGCCCGTCCCCACCTCCGACGGCTAACGCGCGCCATCCCAGCCTCCCTCCGCCAAGACCGCCATCCTCGCCTGTCGTCCCACGGCCGAATCCAGCCATCTGAGATTCGTCTTCTTCCTCGCCGAGACACGCGACAGCCACCCTCGGGCCGATGATAAGTACCTCAAGACGAAGTTAAAAACGGTGGTCCGTTCGGAATAAAAGAAATGGTCGAAATTCAAATTGTAAAAATTCAAGCAAAAAAAAGAACCCCATGAGAATCCTGCTTAGTAAGTACGTCAGTACAAGTCATAAAATGAGAGAAGTTCAGAACATCGTTATCAAAAAAATGTTGAGTTCAAAAAAGAAGAAGTGTACAGACTGTAGCTTAGCATTTGATAATTGTTTGCAACATGTACAACCTGTGGATGATTATGTAATTGTTTTCATGCGTTACCATATGTCCAACAGTTCAGTATGTATTTTATAATCAGTTCAAAGGGCATATCAAATTCGGTATGGATTGTTGCATCAATGGTTACTATCACAAAACACAAAAACATTTCTTGGAGAAGAAAAGTCAGCCAATTCAAGTATATAAACCATGCAAGTTCGTTGATAATGACACGTCGAAACACATTTTAAACTAAACCTAAAAGTTACATTTCTACAAGTTCAAGTGATCAACCCCTGAATATTCTGGATTGTGAAAAAATAGCTTAGTACAAACACGCACATATATCAGTACGAGTACTTTGTTTATCAGACGGGAAAAGAACAGGATGTGTCTTGCCATATTGAAAACTTTTTTAATAAATACAAAGTAAAGTCTAGTATGTGGAAACACGCTCAGTACAAAATCATATAGACATCCGTTCAAGTACTTTTTTTGGAACCATTCAAAACTACTGTGAAAAATATCTCAGTACAAACACACAAATATATCAGTACGAGTACTATGTTTTTCTGGAGGAAACACACCATGATGGGTCTCACCGTAATCCCAATTACTCTTCAACGGCTGCAAATATGAGAAAACATTCAGCATGACTAAGTTTTGCATTTTCGATAGCTATCCAACGGTATATTATTTGCCCCATTTCGACAAACTTTTAAAAAAATCGCGTTCAAAATCAAATTTGACCGTATTTGAATTTGTTTTTAAACCGTAAGGAATTAGAAAAACATTTCAATACAAAAAAGTTGCGCATTTTCCGTAGCTTTCCAACACCATATTATTTGCGTCAATCCGACAAACCGTATGCAAAAAATCATGAAAATACGTTTCGCCCAGAATTTCACCGTTTTTCAAATTACTTTTAAATCATAAAGAATTAGAAAAAACAATACATATATATGGAAGATGCGTATTTTCACCAGCTTTCCAACGCCATCTTATTTGCTCAATTCCGACAAACCGTTTGAAAATTGAGTCCAAAATACGATTCACGTTTTTGGTTTTGAAAAAAACGGTTTTTTTAAAACTGCTCTTAAACCATAATGATTTTGCAAAAACGCTCAATATACTTGAAATATGGTTGTCAAGAGCTTTCCAACGATATATTACACGCCCCGTTCCAACAAAAAAGTTACAAAAAAAATTGAACTAAAGAAGACGATCTGTTAAACACAACTGAAAGCATCAGTTCAACTTTTTCGAAAACATCAGTACAACCACCTGAAACCGTCAGTTCAAAAATGGTAACAGAATAATATTCTGTTACACATAACAGAATAGCCCAGATGTGTGTGTGTGTGTGTGTGTGTGTGTGTGTGTGTGTGTGTGTGTGTGTGTGTGTGTGTGTATATAGCGTGTGAATCCGGGCTGTAGCACTGGGCTAACAGGACTCCGGGAACCCGGGCTGTAGCAGGCTAGGCAGGACTCCGGATGTCACCGTGTGACATTTCCCCGAAGGGAAAGCCACAGGAACGAAGTGAAACACATGCCAGCCAGTCAAGTGTCCTGAGCAGTAGTGATGGGCTAGCAGGACTCCGGCGAACCGGGTTGTAGCGGACTACAATGGCTCATGGAAGCACTAGACTACATTTCCCCATAAGAGAGGCTGCCAAGGATAAACAACTAGATTGTCGGATCCCACACATACCAAGCATTTCAATCATACACACAATATGTTCGATATGTGTAAATACAACATGGCATCACAACATAACTCTACGAGTCAAGTATTTATTCATTAGGCTCCGAGGAGCCAAGATATTGCAAACATGGGTCTCATGACCCAACATTCAAAGCATACAAGTCAAACACATGCGGAAGCTTAACATGTCTGAGTACAGACAACTATAAATGAAAAAGGCTGAGAAGCCTGACTATCTACTAGATCCTGCCGAGGGCACAAGATCGTAGCTGAGGTAACAAGCTAAACATCGAAGTCCATGCGGAACTACTAGCGAGACTGAAGTCTCTCTGCAAAAACATAAAATAGGCAAACGTGAGTACAAATGTACCCAGCAAGACTTACATCAGAACTAACTACATATGCATCGGTATCAACAAAGGGGTGGTGGAGTTTAACTGCAGCAAGCCAGCTTTGACTCGGTGGCTATCCTAAACTACGACTGCAAGTAACTCTTTTGAGGTGGCGCACACGAGTCCACATATTCACCATTTCAATACACCACTATGGATCCGCTCCCGTCTCCCTACGAGAAGGCCATCCATAGCACTCACACTTATCTTGCGCATTTTAGAGTATCCACTTCCACTTATCTATGAACTGATATAGGCAACCTGTAAGTCCATTACCATGACACGGCTATTCAATAGATGGTGTTAACCTCTGCAGGGTGTACTTCTTCACACACGCTCACCACTTACCGTCGTTTACACGACATGTACTCGGCAACCTTCAAGCGGAAGCCCAGCGAGGGTGTCGGCCACGACCTGACTAACCACACAAGTCTCTAGTCCAGGTTTATCGCCTATTCGGGTTCCATCCGCGAGGAGATCCGGACGGAGTTTTGCTCACAGCCCCAAATGATGTGTGCAGGGTTCCCGAGACACCAAACGGGCGCCCGGTACACCATGCCACGGTGTATCTACCGCATCATAGCCCACCCCTAGGGTCAGCGCTACGCACGGCATCCAACACATATCCTACAAACACCAGAAACTAGTTGCAACTCCTGGACAGAGGGCAAGGGCAGTTAATAAGTCGAGGGGGTCCATTGTTTTCGGGCCCAATGCATGGTAGTAGCTGTTTCATGGATCACAAACACAGAACTCAGTTCCTGAGGACGGTTTCAGTGAGACAACCCACCATGTACTCCTACATCGCCTCTCACCGCTACCTTTACCAAATCGTGTTCACACACTTAGGTCTCAACAGTAAGACATGTTCACACACACCTCCGATTCATCCATGATGAATCAGACCTGACACAACTCTAAGCAATAGTAGGCACGACAAACAAGCATGAATGAGTAGGCACATCAGGGCTCAAACAACTCCTACTCATGCTAGTGGGTTTCATCTATTTACTGTGGCAATGGCAGGTCATGCAGAGGATAAAGGGGTTCAGCTACCACAGCAAGTAACAGATGAATCGTTGTTGTCCTAATGCAATAAAAGAGAGCAGGAGCGAGAGAGTGGGATTGTATCGGAATGAACAAGGGGGTTTTGCTTGCACAGCACTTCAAGATAGTATAGTTCTTCATCGGTGTCATTGATCATGTCGTCGGAACACGTCTATCGAGAGGGAACAACCACCGACAAACAAAGGAGAAACACAATCAATGCCATGCAACAATATGATGCATGAAGGTGACATGGCAATATGCTATTGATTGGCCAAATGCAACTAGCAAAAAGTTAAATGGGGTTGGTTTGAACACTAGGTTCAAAGTCAAACTCCATATGTGAGAGTTTAAATGCCATTTATAAGATTTGGCCTAAACAGCAGCCATAAGTTGTTCTAATGTGCATGAAAAGGGTACAGATGGATAGATTGGATTTTTATAATCATTTTTCATATATAAATTATTTCATTCTGAGCTACGGTTGATTTCCAATGATTTTTAGAAGTTTTGGCTATTTTCTGGAATTTTCTATATAAAAAAATAAATCCAGGAATTAGTTATTGCGTCGCAAGGCGTCAGAAGTGACGTCGGTGGTCAAAGGGGACGTCCGTGTCAACCAGACGGTGGGTCTGCGTGTCGTTAGTTATTTAAACTAACTAAATTTAGTTAGTTCTAATCTAAGTTAATTAGCAGAGGGGGTCCCACTTGTCATAGACTCAGGGGAGTCAATCTGGGCCCACCCAGTCAAGGTCAACGGGTCAAACTTGCCGGCGTTTAGACACCGGCGAGGCCAGACGCGGCGGTGAGAGTGCATTAACGCGTTCCGGTGACAAAATGAGCGGCGGAGAGCATCTACGCGTAGCTGGGAGCAAGTCGCGGCGTTTGGTGGCAGTGGTTGGACTCGGGGTGGCCGGGAACGTCGCCGGCGACGACCTTGGCGGCCGCCGGAGTCGGGTGAGGTCGAACCCGAGGCTGCGGGGCACGGCGAGGCACGGGAAGTGGTGCGTTGGACTCGTGGGGGTGCGGTGGAGTTAGTGGACAAGGTGGTGAGGCCTGTGGGTGGCCGGAGTCACGTCGGCGACGAGCTCCGCGGTGAGGCGTGCGGGTGAGTTTCATGCAGTCGATGCAGGGCTCGAGAGCGATAACGGGAGAGATGGAGAGGTAGCTGAGCTCACGGCGGTCACGTAGGAGCAGACGGCACGGTCGGGGACGAGCTGATGCGGCGGCGATGGCGAAGGGGATCTGTCACGGTGCTCGGTGAAGATGAGCTCGAAGAAGACGAAGCAGGGCTCGCGAGCGCTCGGGGCTCGGGCTACTCGACGGAGTCGACGACAGCGGAGTTGTTGGACACAGTGGCTCGGTACGGGGACGACGATGGACGCGGTTTCGCAGTGGCACGGGCGCAGCAGCGTCGGCCATGGCGGAGGGAGAGCGAGAGAGAGAGAGTCAGGGGGAATGCGAGATGTCCACGGGGTCGGGGCGGCGACGTGGAGCTCGCCCAGGTGTCCAGGGGCGAAGCGGCAAGTAGGTGGCGCCGTTGCAAGCTCGCGCTCGTCGGCGTCACCTCCACGCCTGGCGAGGGGAAGCGGTGGTGGCGTGGGCCAGCACAAGGTCTTTGGACCGGCCAGGTGGGCTGCTAGACGGCTGCTGACGGTAAGTTCCTCCTTCTCTTTTATTTCTGGTTTTCTATTTTTACGTAAGTTTGTGGCTTTATTAAAAATAGCTAGGCACTTCTAAAAATCCTGAAAATAATCAGAGGCTCTGTTTAGAAAATCTCCAACAGCCCACACTTATTTCCAGAATTATTTGAGCATTTAAAATATTTTATAGAATTTAAATGTCCAAATTCAAATACTTATGATTTAATTCAAAATCCAAAGTGTCCTAGAAAAATGTGCACCATTTTTGGCAGAGGTTCTAGACCAATTCAAAAATGATGAACTTTTGTGAAGGGCATTTTGGGTTCACTGAAATAGATTTTACTTGATCCTATTTGATTTGATTTGATGCTAGGGTTTGTTCAACCCCCATTTCATATTTAAATGAAATTTAGACATGATGACATGATGATCATGCAAGGACAAGCAAAGGCTAAGCTAGGGTTGTGACATATATATATATATATATATATATATATATATATATATATATATATATATGATCACATCAGCTATGCAATAAAGTTTAGCTGCTGGATCAAAAGTGGCGGTGAACATGCACAAAGGCATGGTAGGGTGGATCATCGTTTTACACTACCCTATTACAAGGCTTCCATTAAGCCCAGAAGATTGAGCCAAATGTTTTTGGAGCTGCACTGAGAGACGCCTGATCAATTTTCTTCTGGACGCCTTGACGACTCCGGGTCGTCCCGCGCCGGTTCTTCCTCGTCGACTATCTGGAGGTCAGCCAATGTCCAGTCGATGCCAGTTAAAGCTTTGAATGTGGCTTCATCATTAAAGATAATGGAAGGATCAACATCAAGGGTGAAGGTATTCTTACGCCTTGGAGGAACAAGGTCCATCACTTCATGTGCGAGTGGCTTAATCTTGTTGTTGTCTTCATCATAAGTCAGCGTGTACTTGTTCAGATTCAACTCCTCTATGAGCTTGCATGCCACAGGCCGCATTGCTCTGACACATTGGTTGAAGTCTTTTTCTTCAAAGCTTGACCCGTCATCTTTGAACTCTGGGCATCCAGTGGCTATCTCCTCCGGGTCAAGTTCCGACTGCCATGCTTTGGCCCGACCTAGAGAAATAATAGCTCCTGCGTGGGCGGCTGATAGTTTGTGCTCCTCAATTTGAGCCGAGGCAGTTGATAGTTGACCCAACAAAGTCTTGATTTGGGTTGGAGTTTTTTTCCCGCCTGATAAGGTCACAAGACTGCAAAGAGTTCAGCGCATAGCTGCTCAGTCAATGAGTAAACCGCCTTTAATTTGAGCAACATGTTTTGACCAAGATTTGTGCTTCTAGGGCCTGTTCAAGAGTTGATAGGCGGGTTATATATTATCTATTATGAATTGCCCAGTGGGCTAAAGAAGCAGTAAAGCAGATGGTGAGCTACAAATGTTCAACTTACCGAAGAGGGCGGCTGTCATGTGAGTTATGTGTTGGTTTAAGCCGGCAAGTTCATCCATCACCGACTTAAGTTGATTTTCAGCCTCTTCGGCTCTTTTCTGCAGTGTAGCCTTGTCCGCTTCCCAGGCGTTTCTCTCAGTATCAAACCCTGCCTTCATTTTCTAAATTTCATCCAACGAAGACTTCAGCTTGGACTCAGCAGCCTTGGAAGTTTCAGCTTGTTGCAGTTCAATACTCTTTCTTAAGTCGCCCAGCTGCAACTCTTTCCCACTCAACTCCTCCTGAAATGCAATATTGAAATAATGGTTACCACATGAGGAGAAACTGTTATTGATATATTTCTATTAAAGTCCCAAACACATTGAAAGTAATCTACTTGGCACTTGGGGGCTAATGTAGGCCATTTCAATTTCTGACTGAGACCGGCGTATCTTGTCAGATTAAGCCGGCCCTTGGGGGCTACATGTTTGATTCTATTAAGGTCATTGAGACCCGGCGTATCTTGTCAGATTAAGCCGGTCCTTGGGGGCTACATATTTGGATTGATTACATGACTAAAAGTCCCGGCTTACATTGGTAAGTTAAGCCAGCCCTTGGAGGTTATGTATTTGGTTTTCTATGGCTATAAACCCCAGATTGCTTTGGAAAGTTAAGCCGGTCCTTGGAGGTTACTTTTTTGAAGATTTTATAAGTCTAAAGTGTACTCAATACTTTTCCTATACTTTATACTTGGGGGCTGCTATGGATATAAGTATGTCAGCAAGGCTAAAGAGGAAAGGGATATTTTTATACCTCATATTTCTGCTTCATAAGTTGAACTAGCCCAGCTTCCATGTCTCTACTTGTGTTAAGGCGGCTTAAATAACCTGCATACATGTCGTTTGCATTGAAGGAGGAGTATCTCTCCAGATCCAGTTTGGCCTTGCCTTTTTCTAAGGAAGGAGATTCTTCCTTAGTGCTAGGCTTGGCTAGTACAGATTGAAGCACCTGGCATTGTGTAAGCCATCCCAGTGATAGTCACATCGTCACAATTCTTGTTAAGGGGGCCTCCTCAGTCAACTTGGCATGGCTTGGCGGCTTGGGGCTTATCCGGATCATGACTGGTTGTCGGGTTGATTTTAGTGTCCGTTTGTTTAAGGATGGTAGCATCAGTTGACGGCGGCGGGTCATTGACAAGCTCTTCAGGGTCTTGATTGATGGCCTTAGAGATTTCTGCCATCTATTTCTCTGACTCAGCAGCTTGGGGGTCTTTGGAGGAACCACCCACCTTTTGCTTCTTGCCTGCTTTTGCTACGCCACTGCAACAAGAGTATAAGAATACATGAGTATGTCATTGCAAGTCATGTGTGAGCAAAAATAGATACTTACCCTTGAGCAACCTTGAAGACAGGCATTCGAGTTCCTATAGAGTCACCGGATGATGGTGGTGTTCCCTGATATTTTGAGTGAGAAGAATTTAGAGGTTGACGTATGAGGCCGGCTTGGGGAAGAGATAGAGTCGGGCTATAAGGCACCTCATTTCGAGGCTTGCGAGGGGCAGGAGTATTGGGTAAGCCGGAGACGAGGTCTTGAGTACCGTCACTCCAGGTCATACGTTTGGAGTCATGCTGCTACTTCTTCAAGAGAAAATTGGGGTCCAAATGAGCAAGATGATGAGAAAATCTTACTTTCCGGATGACCCGCCGAGTTTTCTTTCTTGGTAAAGGATTCGATTCGGAGGAGACAGGTATTACCTATGCTGCATCAGCCTGGCTTATCTCCGCATCATCCTGAGAAGAGTCGGCATCAATAAGTGGCATAAAAAGATGGCCAAGGGAGTTGAGTTCTACCTCCGAGTCATCCATCTTGAGAAGGTCTTCTGCCGTTTGTTTTTTACGGCGGCCTGGAGCACGGGCTTTGGTCTTAAGCTTCTTGACCGGGGCGGCAGCTTGCAATTTCTTGTTCCAGAAGGGAGAATTGGCCTTTGGATACAGGAACAATAAGTTAAGCAATATGAAATCCAGAGAAACATGTAGACAAGTTGAAAGTTCATCTAAAATACTTACAGGTGGAGCCGGGTTAAGCATGTAGAAAGGGTTCACTCCCACTTTGCGGAAATTTTCCAGAGACTCTCCAAGCAATGATTTAACCATATCAGTGGTCCCCTTATCATCCAACTATGTCTATTATACCACAAAGGATCCGTAGTCTCACCTGTGTATTCACACATTAAGCCGTTGCGCCAGCTCAATGGCAAAATTCTCCAAGAGACCCAATAGCGAACCAGATCAACTCCAGATAAGCCATTTGCTACCAGAGCCCATATTTTTGGAAAGGTAGATGAATATTTAGCTTGTTCTACAGCAGTGATACGATCTGGAAGCTCGTGGGTGGGGCTAACCCAAAAAGGGCGGAAACCCGACAGAGGACTCTCACCAGCTGGAGAGGTGTCTTGGCAATAGAACCAAGTTCAATTCCAATCTTTGGGGTGGCTAGGCAATACAGCCGCAGGGGAAATCACATCTCTGCGCCTCTGAATGGAAATCCCACCTAGCTTGAGACTAGGCCCATCTGTCATCTCAGTGTGGCGGTTGAGATAGAAGTATTCTCTAAATAGGTCAACCTATGGCTCTTGTTGAAGGTATACTACGCAGAAGACATGAAAGTAGCATATGTTGGGAACATAATTGGGGACAATGTCTTGAGGATGAAGCTTATAAAATGCAGAACGTCCTGAATTTTTTTGACCCGGGTGGTGAGAAACTGCGAAGGAGGTGATCTGAAAAGACAACAACTTCGCCTTCTTTAGGTTGAGGTCTAGTTTCAAAGACTGAACTCGCCAGTGGATGACATTCTTCGCTGGCAGGACTCCCATGTCAACATAATCATTGAGAGAGAGTTCATAAACTTGTGAAGCGACGCAATCACAAGAAGTGGGAGTCCTAGTCATGGTTGGTGACTTAAAAGGCTATGACCTGGGAGAAAGAGTATAGCCGGTTAATATTATAATGGTAAGCCATTTAAAGGATACAGAGACAAGTTAAAACATGGATAGAATGATTGATATATGGCGGGTCAAGTTATGATGATTTAAGCCGGCTAATTACTGGCGGGTTACAAATTCATGATTAAGTCGGTTAAAGGCTGGCGGGTTACAAGGTTATTATTTAAACCGCCCAAGTAACATTGGCGGAGGTTATCTAGGGACCTCAGATTGATGGAATTTTGCTAAGTATGGGGCAAACAAATTTCACAGATTGTGCCTGTAACTTTGGATCTACGGTTGCTCGAGAAAAGAAATAAAATTGCTAAACCTAAAGCAAGGCAGTGGAAGAACTAGAGACTTGAATGTTGATTTATGAGAAGATGGGATCTATTCAGGATATGAGTAAAGGACTAGAAACGGCTGTCGCACTACTTCTTCTTAGTTTTTGGATTGAACTACATGTTCTAAGAAGTAGATGGATAAACTTGGATAAACTATGACGAACTGTGAAGAACTCTGACGAACCCTATAAACAGGATTGATCTAATGTGGATCTGAGAAGGGGGGAAAGAATACCTGGCAGTGTTGAGCAAGAGCAGATGAGCACCGCAGATTTTTGGTCACGACAGGTTGATGCAGCGGCCCAGTCGGAGTCGTTGGTGAAGGTTGGCCGGAGCGACGGAGCTCTCGTGCGGCGGAGGTCGCAAGGAGGAAGAAGAAGAGGTGGCGGCGGGGATAAAAAGTGAAAAAATATCCCCCGTTCCTATATATAAGGATAAGTGGTGGAACAGTGAAATGGCGGGCGCAAGAATCAAGGAGACGTCATGATTATCTTAACAATGGAAGTGCCTCGATTCACGGATGGATAATTAATACAAAAAATCCGTTGTCATGTCATCAGTTTTTTCTGAAATTATTTTACGTGGCGTCATGGCGGGTTACAATGATCTGTTCAGCGTTGGAAGGAATCAAGGAAGACTCGCCAACGGGATGTATTGAAGATTGACATGAACGGGTTCAAACCAATCTGGGGCCTAATGTTGGGGATATAACCCTTCGGTGTGCCCCACCTAGAAGGGGCCGAGTTACACTGTTGGCGGCTCATAATGAAGGCCCAAATAGGCCTATGAAGATCTGAAGACTGAAGGCAGCTTATAAGACGGGCCGGCTGAAGGCCCAAGACCTGGAATAACGTTGTGACCCAGAGATGTGAGTCGCCATATGATGACTTGCCTTGTAAGGCAAGGTGATTTAGAAACTGAGTTGGCCACGTTGTGTGACTTTACTTGGACTCTTATAAGCCTTGGGCCTCGACCTGTGTATATAAAGGCGAGACCCATCGGCGGTTTAGGGCAAGAAACAATTAATCAAGAGCTAGGTCAAGCAACTTTGCTCCCTTGTAATCGATACTCAATCAATACAACTCAGAGCACGACGTAGGATTTTACCTTGATTGTGAGGGGCCGAACCTGGGTAAACTCGTGTCTCTCGTCCCGTTCAACCCCTTTGAGCTAACCTACGTTGCGATGGCTCCACACCTAAGTCCTTTCCCTAGGGCATCTGCCATGACAAAACCACGACAATTCTCCTTGAATATTACGTTGGTGTGCCATGGGAATCCCCAAGCTTAAGCTATTTTCACTCCTTATTCCTTCATCCATCATGATCTCACCCAAAACTTGAAAACTTCAATCACACAAAACTTAACAAAACCTTCGTGAGATCCGTTAGTATAATAAATCAAATCACCACTTTAAGTACTGTTGCAAACACATTCATATTTTATTATTGCATTATACCTACTGTATTCTAACTTTACCATGGCTTATACCCTCCAATACAATCCATAGATTCATCAAAATAAGCACACAATGAAACAAAAACAGAATCTATCAAAAACAGAACAGTCCATAGTAACCTGGACATTAACCATACTTATGTAACTCCAAAAATTCTGAAAAATTAGTAAAACGTAGGCAATTTGTATATGAATCTTGTTTATAAACTTCAGAATTTTATCATGCTTCTGTGATTTTTAACAATTCTGCTACTGGGCGCAAAAGTTTTTGTTTTTCAACAAGATCAAATCAACTATCACCCAACATGATCCCAAAGGCTTTACTTGGCACAAACAGTAATTAAAACATAAAAAACACTATAATAACAGAAGCATAATTGTGTAAACACACAAGAACATAAATAAAAAGTGGAAAATTTATTTTATTTGTTGGGTTGCCTCCCAACAAGCTCTTTCTTTATAGCCATTAAGATAGGCTTAAGATTTCAATGATGCTCACACGAAAGATAAGAATTGAAACACAAAGAGAGCATCATGAAACATATCATAAACACATTAAAGTCTAACATACACTACTACATGATGCTGCTAACATGAGACTACGATCAGAGACCCTTCATGAAATTGTGTGTGATGCATTAATCGCAAACGGGGATGCAAAAACCGTCAAAAAAGGTGCAAAACATTTGCGATGGCGGAGCCATCAAACACAGTTCAAATTTTAGTTGCGTGTGCGATGAAGGGCACACAGTTAATCCATTCGAACTATTTGCAATGAGGCGGAACAACATAAACGAGCAGCCATATCAATGTGTGTGCGATATATGGCATACAGTTCGCTCCGATGAACTGTTTGCTATTAGGGAGTGCAACATAAACGGTTAGCCTGATCAAGGTGTGTGTGGTATACGGCATACGGTTCACTCGAATGAACTGTTTTCGATTAGGGAACACAATAGAAATGGTTCAACTTAACAAGATGTGTATGATACGTGGCAAACAGCCGACTCGGATGAACGGAGCGTCGCGGCCGCCTCAATGGCGAGCAAAACGCTCGAACGGACGCGAGCAGAGCGTGCCACAGCCGCCTCAACGGCGAGCAACCACGTGGTCAACCTTCTGCCATCAATAAATTTTGACCATGTTTCTCATCACATTGCAGATTACAACGCAATAAGTAATTGCAAATCTGTTCACACCTATCAAACTAATATTTGTTCACACTTAGCACCGGGCTAAAAACTACCCACTCGAAAATTACTTCACAGTTCCTCTCCTCATCACCCACAAAACTGGTCTTTCCTGTCAAGCCATTCTGCCATGACCGGTAGGAGGAGTTTAGGGTGGACATATAACCAGGCAGCAAAGACCAAGGCCGCGGAAGCACTAGAGAAGTCCCGCCGCGAAGCCGCATCCGTAGCAGAGATGTCCCGGCGCGCTGCGGAGCCCACGAACAAGCTCTCACGGGCACGCGAGGGCTCTCACAAGCACACTCGTGGCGTCGGCCATCGCGACGAGCTGGCGTTCCTGAAGTCCATGGCTGGCGACGACAACATTCTCGCTGGCGTCACTAAGCAGCAGGAGCTGGTCAACGGCTTGATGAAGCTGCGCAAGATCAGCGATGCCTCGGTTGACAATGCGAAGCTCCTCAAGGAGCTCGCTGAGAAGGAGGAGGAGGCCGCTGAGGGAGTCCTGGATTAGGGGGTCCTCGGACAGCCGGACTATATACTTTGGCCAGACTATTGGACTATGAAGATACAAGAATGAAGACTTCGTCCCGTGTCCGGGTGGGACTCTCCTTTGCGTGGAAGGCAAGCTTGGCAATTCGGATATGTAGATCTCCTCCCTTGTAACCGACTCTGTGTAACCCTAGCCACCTCTGGTGTCTATATAAACCGGAGGGTTTAGTCCGTAGGACAACAATCACAATCATAATCATAGGCTAGCTTCTAGGGTTTAGCCTCTATGATCTCGTGGTAGATCAACTCTTGTAATACTCATATCATCAAGATCAATCAAGCAGGAAGTAGGGTATTACCTCCATCGAGCGGGCCCGAACCTGGGTAAACATTGTGTCCCCCGCCTCCTGTTACCATTAGCCTTAGACGCACAGTTCGGGACCCCCTACCCGAGATCCGCCGGTTTTGACACTGACATTGGTGCTTTCATTGAGAGTTCCACTGTGTCATCACGATAAGGCTTGATAACTTGTCTTGTTGTCAAGGACAACATTACCTCTGGGGGAGCCCTGGCCGTAGGCCAAACTCTCCGACTAGGCAGCTTCGTCATGACCGCCCGTTCGGCCGTCGCGTCGACGATGACTTCTCGGGTCATCAAAAATAGCCTCCACATCGGCTCGGGATTCACCGAGCAGATGGATCCAATGGAGCTCTCTTCTTTGAACGAGCTCTTGGATCGCATCGTCGCCTTGGGAGTCGCTATGGACTATGATCGGATCGGGCTTAAACCCGACCAAAGGGAGATTAACTCTCCGCCGGTCACCCATCAGATAGCGGTGGTGGAGGAGCAATGCAGTGATTCTTCCTCTATTCTGAGGACAAACTACATCTGGATTCCTGAGCTCTCTGAGCCAGATACCCAACTACGGGAGGACATGACCCAAGCTTCGAACCTAGAATTGGACAGTGGGCCAGAACTATTGGGCATCGTCCCAGAGCCCGAACTGCCAAGCTCGGAAACTCCGCCCCTGGGTCTCAGATCGGGTCAGGGTTCGGACCTAAATCTACCCACCCACCCTCACATAAGTGATCTTTCCCACATTAGACAAGAGCCCCAAGAGACAGTACATCACTATTGGGCCAGATTCCTCCTTGTAATGAGCAAGGTCAAGGACTATCGCAAGGAAGACGCAATTTCATTCTTTTGCAAAAATTGCACGGACAAGGGAATCCTCAACGCCATAAGTCACCGTAACATAGTACACTTCGCTGACTTGGCGGCCATAGTACAGAAGTACTGTGCGACGGAAAGCACCTAGAAAACTCAAACAAAAATTTGGGATCCTCCGGCTCTCACTAAACCCGTCGTCTGAACTAAAAGGGTGTACTCTCGTAAGTCACCCGATCCAATTACAAAGAGAACAAAGCCCACGACAGGGCGAGGAACCATATTGGATGGATGGCTCAATGGACCATGCAAAATCCACAGTACACCGGATACCATGCCAACACATAGCCTTAGAGCATCTTGGATACTCCGGCAGGTGGCCAAAAGCGGCGAGGATCTCCTCACCAAAAAAACGCCCGGTGCAACCTATCAACGCATGATTCAGACATGCCTGGAAACACAAATCGGCAAAACAGTGGAGGCATGCGTAGACGATGTGGTCATTAAAACCAGACACGTCGAATCCTTAATAGACGACTTGAGGCTTACGTTCAACAATCTCCGAACATATGACATAAAGCTCAATCCGGAAAAATGCGTTTTCGGCGTGCCGGCCGGAAAGCTCTTGGGCTTCATGGTTTCCAATAGAGGAATTGAAGAAAATCCGGCTAAAATCCGAGCTCTGTCACAGTTGGCTATCCCAACAGACCTCAAGCAAATCCAGAAATTAACCGGATGCGTGGCTGCCTTAAGCCGCTTTATCTCCCGATTGGGAGAAAATCCATTACCTCTCTACCGCCTTCTTCGGCGCACCGAATACTTTGAGTGGACGGATGCGGCCACAGCCGGATTGGAAGAAATAAAGCTCTCTTGGCCAGCAACTCAATCCTGGCCGCGCCAAATATCGGCGAACCAATGCTGTTATATATAGCGGCAACACACCAGGTTGTAAGCGCAGTGCTCGTCGTCGAACGAGAGGCAGACGAATATAAGTTCCCGCTTCAAAAGCCGGTATACTACGTATCCACTCTCCTCACTATATGCAAATCACGGTACCCACATTATCAAAAGATAGCATACACGGTCTTCATGGCATCCCGAAAACTATCACACTACTTTCAAGAGTGTTCAATTATGGTGGCCTCTGAAGTACCACTCAACGACATAATAAATAACCGCGATGCCACGGGCTGGATTGCTAAATGGGCTATTGAGCTCCTCCCGTTCGACATAACATATAAACCACGGCGAGCCATTAAGTCGCATAAATCTTGGCTGATTTCGCCCGAATGGACAGAAGCTGAACTCCCTAAAGAGTACGGCGCGTACTCCAATTGGATCATGCAATTCGACGGCTCTAAGATGCTAGCTGGTCTAGGGGCAGGCGTCGTCCTGACATCCCCCACCGGAGACACAGTCCAATACGTACTCCAAATATAATACACAGCGTCCAATAATGCAGCAGAATATGAGGCCCTGTTGCATGGTCTGCAGATGGCAGTCTCCATGGGCATTCAACGCCTAGAGGTGCGTGGGGATTCGAACCTTGCAATATCTCAAATAAATGGAGAATTTGACGCCAAGGACCCAAAAATGGCGGCTTACCGCAACGCCGTCCTCAAAATGTCAGCTCGGTTCGAGGGGCTCGAATTCCACCATGTGGTCCGAAAAAACAATCAAGCGGCGGATATCCTCGCCCACATCAGCGCTAAGCGCGACCCTGTCCCACCTAATATCTTCTTGGAAAGGCTTTTTAAGCCATACGTGGTGTGGGAAGGGGAGACCGGCAACAACAGTCCGGATCTGGCCACAACGCCAGATCCCGAACACTCTGACGTAAGCGGAGGCTCCGCCACCGAAATAACGCCTTCGGCCCACGTGATTATGGCTGTCATCACCCCGTGGACAGAACCCTTCTTGGCTTACCTAACTAGGCAAGAACTCCTTGAGGACCCAAACGAGGCACGTTGCATTATGTGGCGGTCTAAAGCATACAAGGTCCACGAGGGAGAGCTTTATAAGAAAAGCGCTACCGGAGTACTTCAAAGGTGCATCTCCGAAGAGGAGGGACGACAACTTTTGGCAGAAATTCATGCTGGACTCGGAGGCCACTACGCCGCAGCTCGGGCCCTTGTAAGCAAGGCCTTCCGTACAGGTTTCTACTGGCCGACGGCCCAAGCAGACTCACAGGACCTCGTCCAACATTACGTCGGTTGCCAGCTTTTTTGCAAACCAAAGCCATATGCCACCTACCGCTCTCCAAACAATCCCCATTGCGGTCTGGGATCTTGATATGGTCGGACCCCTTGAAGGAGGAAGCCATAAGAAAAAGTACCTATTAGTCATGGTGGATAAATTCACCAAATGGATAGAAGCCAAACCAGTTAAAACGGCCGAGTCCGGACCAGTGATAGACTTCATATCCGGGGTTGTACACCGTTATGGTGTCCCCACAACATCATCACCGATAACGGCTCGAACTTTACAGCCGACGAGGTAAAAACTTGGTGCGGCAACATGGGCATTAAGCTCGATTATGCCTCCATCTATCACGCCCAAACAAACGGTCAAGTCGAGCGAGCAAATGGTCTTATTATGAGCGGCATTAAACCCAGATTAGTGTGATCCTTGAAGGAATCAGATACGCACTGGGCTGAGGAGCTCGACTCTGTACTATGGGCGCTGTGGACCATGCCGAATCGCACTACCGGATACACACCATTTTTTATGGTGTACAGCGCAGAGGCAGTACTGCCCTGCGACATCATTCATGACTCACCTCGAGTGCGCATGTACGAAGAGAAAGAAGCCAAGCTTGATCGGCAGGACAGTTTGGACACCCTGGAGGAGGATCATGACGTGGCAAAAGCCCGCTTCACATTCTATCAGCAATAGGCTCGACGGTATCAAATCATAGAAGTACGGGCAAAACTTATAACGTTGGCGAACTCGTTCTACGCCTACCAGAGAAGAAAAAGGACAAGCTCAAGCCCAAATGGAAAGGTCCCTTCATTATTGACAAAGTTCTAACCGGTGGAGCGTACCGTCTGCAGGATGCATCAGACAATCGACTCGAGCCAAACCCATGGAACGCGGCCAGGCTCCGAAGGTTCTACACCTAGTGTCGGACTCTGTGTTTGTCTCCTTACCTCCGTCCCTTTATATATATATATATATATCCGCTATCTGTCTTTCTTTGTTTCTTCCCTTTTTCTTCACGGCCTTAAAAGGTTAAACGTGTCTTGACTACACAATCTTGACGCGCCAGGCGTGCTCATTATACCTGGGGGCTTCTTATACAGAAGCTTAATATAATTATGTTCCGGGCTCTATGCCCCCTACACATGTGTTACTTTTCCACATGTACCTTTTCTTCGCCATTATATGCATCGATATGACTTAAGTTTTGGCCAAGCTGGGTTGCCTGGCTCTTGTGTTTATGCCCTATGTTCCCTTTAATTCGGCTAGGGCATAAGGGGAGCACCTCTGCGATTGTTACTGCCGGGTCAGCCAGATGTGTACCTCAGACTAGGTGAAGCCGAAAGCTAGCGTTCTTAAGGGAATATTTGGTCGGTGAACAAAAGATGACTTTTACTGATTACAATACATGCCCCCAGATGTTTATATCCTGCGTCTCTTTTCGCAGTTCAGACATGCACATTGATGCATGCGTACCCATGGAAAAGAACCATTAACGGAACTATTCTCCCTGGAAGATGTTTCTTACTATCCATGTAATATAACATAGCTAGTTGGGCACTTGTCTGTTCACGCACTTATGACCCCTACGCCTGGTTTCCACGCGTACCCCGGTTTTTACATAACTGAGCGGGTATTCGGATACACTCCGGACTGTCGAGTCCGGAGGTTGAAGCGAAAAGGTCCGCCATGACAAATGATTTACAATCCGGCTAGGGATAATATATCACTTGAAGTACACAGTCACTTAGACTGACTAAATTCTTCTTCTATACATCCAACAGGCTGTCTAGCCTACAATCCTGTTGGGAATACTTTGCGGCTAATTTTACCTGGTCATACACCAAACTGACGGGGATCTCTTTCCCATCATACCCCACAGGTCCGACCTCGGCCATGTGGTTCGGGTCAGCCTTGGTATATCGAGTCTTCACCATGGCCCAGGCTTCCCTTGCACCTTGTCGGCAGGCAGATATCTTCCATAATCGGAAGCGCCCCCGCGCTCCCTTGAGCATCTCTACGAAGCTCCCCATGCCTCTGGCAGGGAGGTGGATGGCCACAAGGCTGGGCAATGCCTGCATCACTGCCGAACTTGTTCGTCCAGTTGAGAGCTCGCAAGATCACTCGCAGACCTGGGCATCTCCTCTCTGGGACGACCTATCAGCATACCTACAGATATAACTCCGTTAGCCGGTTTCTTCGCCGAACTCTATAAAAGTTCGTTCAAGCACTTACTAAAAATGTCGCGTCGAAGCTCCTTATTCTCCTTTACGGAGTCAGCTAGCTCGGCCCGAACATCTTTCAGTTCAACACCCAGCCGGGTATTAGCATCTTGGAGATCGTTTTTCTCCCGCCTAACCCACGTAAGCACGCGCTCGCCAGCCTCTAGCTATCGTTGAGCATGTTGCTCATCCCCTCGCATGATCTTCGGATTCACTCCGGGATCATCTGCAGAATCTATTGTCAGATTTGCATGCATGCCGAATACTAACTGGTATATGTCATTCTTTTCGGTAGTAACAAGTGTTACCAGATGGGGCCTTCTTGGACTCCTTCATTGCGGCAACTGCGGCCCGTAGCTGGGCTTTGCACTCCTCCAGCTCTTGAGACAACTGGGTATTCTTCTCCGTAAGAACCTACGCAAATAATGATCCTTAAATCAGTTGTGTCAACTGTTTCAAGTCTCAGGGGCTACTGATATACATAATTATCAGATTTTCTTACCCGTATATCCTTTACATACTGGTCCGTGGCTCTGGCAAGAACATTTGAGCAGCTTGGATGTACGGGTCTCCTGAGTTGAAGGCATCGAACGCCTCTTAAGATAAACCAGGGTCACGGAGTACGGCCCGGCGACGCCTGTGATTCATGGCACTCTCCACTTTGGAATTCGTAGCGGACAACCTATCCGCATCCTCTGTAGGAGGAACATCCGGTGTTGTCCCCACGTTAGCATCTGCCTCTAAGTCCGGCTCTGGAGCCCGGCTGGTGGAGGCGTGGCTGGCAAGCTCCCAGAATACGGTCCGGCGAGCGTTTTGCCTGCCAGGAACCATGGACGTTATTATATTTTAAAGACGATAACCACGGAGCAGGGTTCTTTTTCATACCTCTGCGACGGCGTCTCAATCCTGACCGCCTTCCTTTTAAGCCTACCCGGCTTTGGTGCCCCTTGTTGGTGAGTCATCGCGGGTTCGGCATGGCGTCCTGAGGGCCTTCCCTGTAAAACACCATACGTGTGCGGTGGGTTAAGTGCAAAAAAGGGACCCTTCTCGGAAGTTCGGACTCCGGTTTTACTTACATGCGATGCAGGGAGCAGTCCAGGATAATCGGCAATGCTGGCCACCAAGGCACCGTCGCAGCTTAACTGATAGAACGTCCTATCGATAAGCTCCACAAATATATCCGGATCTTCTTCGAGTCCGGGGTCGAGGGCCCGGTCAGGGTCCTCCGGCCGTGGAGACGGGCTGTGGACCTCCCTCACAGCTTTTCGAAGTTCCTGCTATGAAATGGCAAGGTAAATATTTATGATAAAGAATGCGGGAAGGTCTGGAGTAAAAAGTAGCAGCTCACCCAGTTTGGGGGGTTGTACATGGAGAATCCTCCCGTGGCTTAATGCGGATGAACTCCACTTCCTCTCCTTTATATAAATCGGACAGTATTTTCGCTAGAGCGGCGGCGGAGTCCAGACCTTTACGGCCGCAGCGGGTGGCATCGTCTTCTCCATTGAAGTGGCACATGGGTTGTCCCCGATATTGAAGTGGCTGCACCCCCCGCATTATAATTATTGACATAACTTTGATTATTGTCAGCCCTGATTTGGCCAGCGTTTTATCCGGCCCATCAAGTAAAGGACCTCTCTGTTATCTTCCTCCTGGGGGCTCCGAGGGTGCCAGCTGCGGCGTTTCTTCAAAGGGGCCTTATTAAACTCAGGAAGGCCCATCCGAATACGGTCCAGAAGGGGGACGTCCTCCACATAAAACCACTATGAAGTCTAGTCTTCGGATGTCTTCTTCGGAGTACTGGACAGGTATCCGGTCCCTTCGATGCGCCATATTTCGGCTCCGCCCACTTGATATATAGACCCTTCCTGTGTATGGGGTACGAGGCAGAATAGCCTCTTCCATAGCTCGAAATGAGCTTCGCATCCCAGAAACAGCTCGCAAAAGGCGACGTAGCCAGCGATGTGCAATATGGAGGCGGGAGTAAAGTTATGCAGCTGGAGGCCGTAGAACTCCAAGAGCCCGCGGAAGAACGGATGGATTGGAAATCCGAGTCCCCTTAATAAGTAAGGGACAAGGCATACCCGCTCCCCCATGGATGGGTTGGGAAAGCTCTCCGCTTGCTCCCCGCCATTGTAAGTGGTTAGTCCGGCTCGGACGGGGACCATATACGTAGGAGGGAGAAACCCCTGGGTTTGTAACTCTACTAATTGACTGTGGGGGACGGAACACTTCTCCCAATTTCCTGGCTTAGTGCTACGGGAGCGAGAGGAGGAGCTGCGATGGACGGCCATGATGGGATGGACTTTTCCTGGCGCGCTCCGATGGATACTCGTTGTGGGAGGATGGTGTGATCTGGATCTAAGGATCCCCGACTCCTTAAATAGACGATTTACTCACATGGTTAGGGTGGCAAATGTAAAAATGCCCCGACTTCTCGCATTCGCTCGACACGTGGAAGATAGCCATTATTAGGCGCAGACGCCGAGGAGTGCGACATTCATGGGAAGCCGGACACTACTCGACAGGTACTCAGGATTTGCAGAAGAACCTGCCTTGCAATGCCGAAGACAATCATTGAAGCCTGGTTCAGGGGCTACTGAGGGAGTCCTGGATTAGGGGGACCTCGGACAGCCGGACTATATACTTTGGCCTGACTGTTGGACTATGAAGATACAAGATTGAAGACTTCGTCCCGTGTCCGCGTGGGACTCTCCTTTGCATGGAAGGCAAGCTTGGCAATTCAGATATGTAGATCTCCTCCCTTGTAACCAACTCTGTGTAACCCTAGCCCCCTCCGGTGTCTATATAAACCGGAGAGTTTAGTCCGTAGGACAACAATCACAATCATAATCATAGGCTAGCTTCTAGGTTTAGCCTCTACGATCTCGTGGTAGATCAACTCTTGTAATACTCATATCATCAAGATCAATCAAGCAGGAACTAGGGTATTACCTCTGTAACATCCCATTTTTCAACTTGGAATGTTATACATTAGATCATCATTGCATGTCATATTTTATTGCATTTTGGCTTGATCCTAGAAATTTCACGCAACTCAAGGACCCACGGAGAGAGTTGGGGATTTCGTTATTTTCATATTTGAGTTTTCTCAAATTTTGAAAATAGGATCATTTGATTTTATTTATTTTATCTTCAATTATTCCAATTATAAAAATAAGAGAGAGGGAATAAAATGACTTTCCCAAAATTAAGGAATATTGAGGATTTAATAAAAAAATCAAATAAGATTTTCTTTTGGAGTTTTTCGCTGTTTTATTTGAATTTAGGAAAAATGCGTGTTTTTCAAAATTGCATTTAGGCCCCAAATAAATGTTCATCTTGTCCGGCTTGATTTTAGAAGTCGGGGAAAATTTATTTCGGGACTTTTGGAGTCCGTTTAGTATTTCTTTTATTTGTTTTTCTGCGTGAATTTATTTAAGAAAACGCGAACCGACTCGGGCCGCCGTGGGCGACCCGGAATCCTCTCCGCCCAGGCTTTATAAGCCGCTGACCCCGCCAGACCACCTCAGCCCACCCCGCCGCCAACCCTAACCCTAGCTCAAGCACCGCCAAGCCCCGCCCGCCGGAGCCGCCACGCCCGACGCCTCAGCCGCCACCCGCCGAGCCACCCGCCACCAACCGCCACCCCCACCCCACGTCAGAGCCGCCCCATCGACACTAGCCGGACCCCGCCGCCACCGGACGTAGCCGCCTCCGCCGGTTTTCCTCGGAAAACCGTTGGTTTTTTAGGAACCGCGGTTTATTTTTTTTATAGATCGGTTTAGTTTTTTTCCGGTTTATTTATTTAGCGAACGTTCATCCGTACGTTTGTTTTAACAAACGTTTTTCGTCGTTTAGCCACAGACAGCGAACGCTCGTTCGTTAGCCTGTTCGTCGTTTTTTCTTTTTCTCGGATTTTCCGCGATTATTTCTGATCGTGATTTCTGATCTGATTTTCGTTTTAGTATAACTTTTCGCTCATTTATCGGAATCAGGCGATTCAAGCGCCTAGAGTTTCGTCTCGAAACCCTCATTCCGTTTAACCAACTCAAACAAGTTTTTGCTACTGTAGAATTTGACTTAAGTCCAGATTCTTAAACGAAGCTTGTGTCTTTCACCGTTTGACTTTCGTTGCTTCGTTCGATTTGATTCTTTTTGCAAACCGGAATTCTTAAGTTGAACTTTCTGGTTAGTTCTCTTATTAGAGTTTTACTTGTGCATTAGATGAGTGCTTATTGTATGCTTGTTTGTTTGCGATAGAGTACCCGGAGTGCGCCGCTTGCTACTGTGAATCTCTAGGTTTCACGGATCATCAGCAAGGCAAGTAAAACTTTGATCATACCTCTTTACTACCCAGTTTTATTGCATTAGATCAAAGTCTCAAACATTGCATGATTATGATCTAATTAAATTGTGGGTTTTGGGAAGTAGATGAGGTAGTACCTATTACCTGTTTTATTATCAAACCCTTGGGAGTTACTTCTACGTTTGCTTATATTGCCATGCTATGCTAGTAGACGTGGATTGGGTGAGTGTATCCATGATGTATGTGAGATGGTAATTTAATGGTTTATTTAAGGTGGAAACTTTAATACACATCTGGGTGGATTGAGGCACCTGGTATTCCAAATGATTGCCTATTTTTATTTATGGACCGCCACCTGTGCTCAAAGGGATCATTAGATTATTCATGCTAGAAACTTCCGTGTGCAGCCACAAGCTACTATGGGCTCTAGCATAGTTGATTAAGTCGTATAACTCTTACAAAGTGGTAGACTAGCAGATGTAGGGGAAAGTAGGTGTAACGGTCTACCCGATCGTAAGGTGCTAGCGCTTCGAAGACTATGTCTCCGTCATCCGTTTCTCAAACACCATGTAGTGCGAGAATCCCAACGGAGGAGATCGAGTCTTGTGGGGAAAAGTGCACAAACCTCTGCAGAGTGTATAAACTAATCATGGTTAGCCATGTCCCCGGTTATGGACATCTTGAGTATCTAGTACTTGGATTATCATGTGAATCTCATCATGTTACTTTAATTAATATTGTTGGGTTTTAATGATGTTACTTAATTGGGATTGAGAATGCTATCAACCATTCTCAATATTTAACAGCCACCATGGTAGTTAAATAAACTTATTCCTTTGCAGTAGGAAAAAATTGACTTTACGCAAAACTATAACCATAGAGCTTTCCACCAGCCATATATGCATGTAGTATAGCCTATTTCTGTTCATTACTCTCTATGTGTTAGATTGCCAGCATATTCCATGTGCTGACCCGTTTTCGGGCTGCAACGTTCATGTTGCAGACTTTTCAGACAACGAGTAAGGTGCCTTTAGGTCGTGGTTCTATACAAAGTGATGCCGTTGGAGTTGATGGACTCGCTTATCTTCCAAGCCTTCCGCTGTTATCGTTATTAGATGGCCTTAAACCATATTTATTGTAATAAGTTCTCTTTTGAGACATTCGATGTAATGAGTGTATGATTGCTACTCTGTTATAAATCCTTCAAGTACTGTGCGTGTCAGCATTACTGATCCAGGGATGACATGATGCACAGAGATCACACTATTTGAGGTCTGGTCGCAACAAGATGGTGTCAGAGCACACGCTGACTGTAGGACACGACCACTAAGCTAAAATCCCTAGATCACTACTCACTCCTCTCATTTCTGACTCCTCACCTTTTCTACTCTTTTAGGATGGCGGATGCAAGGAACAAGTTCACGCAACCGGATGAAGATACACCCTTTGGACGCCACTTGAAGGAAGTCACTAAGTACCTGAACATCGGAGTACCAGGCTTCACCGGGACCTACAACGCCACTTTACCCGAAGAGGAGCGCTGGATGATTCAAGTTCAAGTTCCAGGAAGGACATTCACGCCAGTCACTAAGCCCATAGAGTTTTCCTTTGATGCACCAACCTGGAGTCTAGGAAAGAGTATGGCAGCCTACATCACCATGGGACGCATTGGAGAAGTTTACCACAATGATCTCAAGGACACTATCTACCAGATTTATGGGCGCCGAGATGAGCAATGGGAGATGATCAGCACCAGGAAGGATAGATCAATCACAGCTTTTATCCAGGCGTTAAACCAGCACATTCGACGCCAGGAAAACCAGATGTGCGCAGGCATGATAGACCTGCAGAAGGCCTTGACCAAGATCATGGAGCTGGAGAAAGAACTCAAGGCTACACGCGAAGATTATATGGAGGAAATCGAAGTATTAGTGGAGAAGAATGACGACCTGACCAGGAAGCTAGGAGTTTTCATGGGAGACCCGCGCCAGAGGAGAAGATGACTATTCCACTTGCCCGAGAACTATATCATCATCGGCATTTACACCAACTCGGACCTGCATTTACAGCGATGATGACTATGTTGATGAAGTCGAGCGGATATCATGGAGTCTTCATCGGAGCAGTTTTTCTAGTCGACCACCATAACAGTAGTAGTATTTCCCCCATGTATCTAGTATAGTCCGAGCACTTTTATAACGATATTAGACTGTTGTATGCCCTTGTTTGAATTGATTGAAGTGATATTTATTGAATTTGTCTCATGTGCATATGGGTAGTGTTTTCTCTCTAGACCTCATTCTATTCTATATTCTCATCTTCTCTAAAACCCTCAGATGCCTCCGAGACGTGACAATGGATTTGCTTTCCCACCGGAGCTCACCCAGTTGATCCAGCAGCAGAATGCGTTGATGCAGTTGCTAGTCTAGAATCAGAATCAGGGGAACAACAACAACAACCCACCACCACCACCACATGTTGATCACTTAACCCGTTTCCTTAGACTGAATCCGCCGGTGTTCTCCAGTAGCACCGAGCCGATAGTTGCAGATGATTGGCTCCGCAAGACAGGAAGGGAGTTGACCACTGTAGGATGCACAGATGCAGAGAAGGTGCATTTTGCTGCTCATCAACTTGAAGGACCCGCAGCATCATGGTGGGAGAATTTCACAGCCACTTATCCTATCGACATTGTCACATGGGATCAGTTTCAGCAGGCCTTCCGTACTGCTCATGTTTCAGCAGGAGCTATGGCCATGAAGAAGCGTGAGTTTCGCAACTTGCGCCAAGGAGGATGGACAGTTGGCCAGTATGTGGATGACTTTAGTAAGTTAGCACGTTATGCCCCAGATGACGTTGCTACGGATGCAGCTAAGGTGAGAAGTTTCGAAGGATCGAATGATGAGTCGAGCATGCAGTTGATGGTAGCAACTTTCAACAACTACCGTGAGTTGGTAGATCATGCTCTTATGATTGAAGGGAAGCAGCAGCAGATTGAGAACTGCAAGAGGAAGTATGGACAAGGGAAGTACAATTCTGGAGCTCAGCAGAAGCAACGTTTTACCCCGAAATCAGGAGGACAATTTCAGCATACCCATGGGGGAGGGAATTCGCAATCATAATGGCTCCAGGAATGGTAACGGGAATGGAGGAAGCAACGCCGTAACTGCATCAACCCGTCAACCCCAGCCAAGAGAGATCTGAGCCAAGTCACTTGCTTTAAGTGTCAGAAGACTGGACATTATGCCAATCAATGTCCTGAAGCCCAGAATGGAAATGGCAATGGAAGCTCTGGGAAGAAGCCGAACCCTTTCAACAGGGGACAGGTGAACCACGTTAACATGAAGGAGGTTGATGCTCAGCCAGATGCAGTAATAGGTAAGTTTTTGGTTAAGTCATTTACTACAATCGTTCTTTTCTATACTGGTGCATCGCATTCATACATATCACGGGGATTTGTGGATAAGTATAAACTGCCCACCAAGGTTCTTGGAACACCTATGTTAGTAAGCTCACCAAGAGCGGAGTATATGGCCAGTCGAGGATGTTTTCAAGTGCCATTGAGTATAGGTAGGCATGTTTTCCCGTCGGATTTAATCATTCTGGAATCACAAGGTTTGGATGCAATTCTGGGTATGGATTGGCTATCAATGTACGGAGGAAACATCGATTGCGTCAGTAAGTCGATTTTGCTACCACCCCGGAAGGAAGCAGGATTAAATATGTATCACGGCATGAGCCGAAGAGGATACAAGTAAATTCCTTATCAGGAGTTGTGCAGGAGGAAGTACCAGTGGTGAAGGATTTCCCTGATGTATTTCCAGAGGAGTTGCCAGGCATGCCAAGACATTGAGTTTTTTTATTGAGCTTTTGCCAGGCACAGGGCCGATATCTAAGAGACCGTACCAGATGCCCGCACAAGATTTGGAGGAAATTAAGAAGCAGATTAAGGAGTAACTGGATAAAGGTTTTATTCGCCCAAGTTCTTCACCTTGGGAATCGCCAGTACTTCTAGTGGAGAAGAAGGATGGATCATTGTTGGATTTCGGGTTCCGGTAGACCTTCTAGATTCAAACACTGGGGTGCACGCGGAGATCTCGCCCTCTACCTACCTGCACCTCACCGCCACGCTAGTATCTAAAACTATGAAAGGAACAACACAAGATACACATGGTTTATACTGGTTCGGGCCACCATTGTGGTGTAACACTCTACTCTAGTGTGTGGTGTGGTGGATTGCCTCTTGGGCTGATGATGAACAATACAAGGAAGAACAGCCTCGCGAGGGTCTGTTCTTGGCTGGTGCGATGAACTGCTAGGGGGAGTTCATTCGCTCTCTCTCTGCTAATTCAAGATGCCGGATCAAGCTCAAGCTACCTCTACCCTGTGGGTGGCTAGTCCTATTTATAGGCAGAGGCCCTGGGCCTCTTCCCAAAATAATAAGCGGGAAGGGCGCCAACAATTGGCCATTTTGAAGGGGAACATCTAGTACACTTATCCTGACTAAAGTTGGTCCTCGCCTGTCAAAGGCTCTGGTGGTGATGCCGGCTTGGGCTCCACGATGACTTCCTTCCTGCCGTTGCGACGGTATTGGTCTTGTTGCACCGAAACGGATGCCTTTGCTTGATACTCTTGCCTGCGCTTGCCCCTTTGCACCAAAGAGGAAAGGAGGACACTGCGCGGGCTGGCACCTGCCTGGCACCCTTGGTCGTCATGGCTTACGTCATGGGCACCTCGTGAGGTACCCCGCCTTGATCTTTCCGCCTCCTCGCGAGCCAGCCTGACGAGGCCGTGCCTGAGGAAGCTCCCTGTCCACCCCATGAGGCTTGGCCTCGCGAGGGTCTTGAGGTTGTGCCGATGAAGATGGGCCGTCTTTGGGCCACCCCTTGAGCCACGCCGCGGGCAGCAGCAGCAGCAAGTCTGGGGACCCCCGTTCCCAGAACGCCGACAGTAGCCCCCGGGCCCAAGGAGCGCCTGGACTTGGCTGAGCAGAGAAGCGAAGGGGCAAGTGCGAAGCGCGGCGAGCCCTAACAGCCTGCAGCCTTGGGCGCCGCGTGGCGGTTGGTTGGACGTGGGTGCCTTAGCAACTACGTGAATCGACAAAAGAGCGGCATCTGTCTAGGCTTTGCTTCCCTTGCTTCCTCCAGTCATTGCCCAGATCCCCTTTCTTGCACCTTTCCTTCCTGCCTCTGAAATCTCCAGATCTACTTCGACCGCGTGCCCTAGCAAGACATGGCGCCGCTGCACTTCGCCGGAGCTTGGTACTCAACCGGCTTGGGCTCGCCGAAGATGGCGGAGAAGGATCTTGCCCGGGTGCACCGGATGGTAGCGGCACGAGGCATCGACGGGGCAGAGGTGTTCAAGGCCGGCTCCGCCTTTCCCGAGGGCCAAGGGAGCACCTTCTATCCGCTCTTCGTGAGCGACATTGCTGCCGGTCTGGTGCCTCCCTTTTCCGAGTTCTTCTTCTCTATCCTCCGCCATTACATACTGCAAGCTCTGCACCTCCACCCCAACTCTGTTCTTCTTCTGGCGATCTTCGCCTACTATTGCGAGGCTCACGTCGGGGTGCAGCCCTCAATGGCCTTGCTGTGCCACTACTTCTACCTCCGGACCTCTCGCGGTCCCATCTCCGCGTGCGCGAGCTTTGTCGCATATCGCAGCTCCAATACATCTCGAAGCCCGGGAAGAGGATTGAGGGATTCAGGAGCAAGTGGGTCATGGTAGATGCTGGGCGCATCCACCCTCGGCTGATTCTGCCCATGGAGCACCCCACGACCTCCGACGATTGGTCTCACGCGGAACTCGTGGATCCCCGCGCGAAGCCGGTGCTGGAGAAGATGGACGCGGATCTGTGGCCGAGCAACATGGCGGCGGGCGGTTGACCGTGCAGTCGCCTCCCGAGGGAGTTCCCTGAGCATCAGGTGGCCCCGCTTGCCAAGATTTCGCTTGTGGAGGCCCCGCCCGAGCCCCGCAGTCTTGGCCGATGAAGATCTGGCCTCGGTCCTCCAAGCTTTGGTCGGGGAGACATGGCGAGGCTGGAGGGCGCATCTGTGCCCCTGTTCCTTCGAGATGATTGGGAGCAGGCGGTGGAATCCATGCCCATCTTCAATGGGGACGGGCCCGTGCCCGCGGAGGCTCCCGAGGACCCGGCGGCCCTGGCGACGGTGAACGTGTCCTCCGGCGACTCCAGCGAAGAGGAGGAAGAAGATGAGCGGGAAGCGGGGCCTGACTCCGAGGCGATCGATGGGGAGTCGAGAGCGCCCCTCCCCCGGTGCAGGTCCTGCACTCTCCGCCTCTTGCTGAGCGACGACGACAAGGATGGCGACGAGCGGAGTGGCGAGAGCTTGCCCCCGATCCCGAAAAAGGACAGGACTGGGCTGGTCCCCCACGGGTCTGCCCCGGCTCCGAGGCGATCCGCAGACGCGCCTCCTGCTCCTGGGCCTCTTGAGGCTGATCCCTGCAGCCGGCTCTCGGGCTTCAAGTATGGCCGGAGGTTGCTCGAGGCTCACGATGACGATAAGTGCTTGATTCTTGTTTTATTCCTTGTTTTGTCAGCCGAGGCTTGATGTCTCAGATCTCTTGGCTAGGCTGGCGCCTGCAGCCAAGAAGCCGGGCGGAGCTCCCGAGGCCCCGCCTGGGCCGCATCTCTGCCTCAAGAAGAAGGTGACAGCAAGGCACGGGCCTCTCTGCCGGTCGTCCTCGCGAGGCACGGGAGCTGCTGCTGGGCGAGCTCAGCCCCCATGGCCCAAGCGACTCCTGAGGTATCCTTGCCTGATGCCACCGCCATAGCTGTTGGGGCGCAGCAGGTCCCGCCTCAGGATATTGTGGTTACGCTGCCGTCCTCTCCTCCTACTTCCACCAACTGCTGTCTCCGACTCCTCCCACGCGCCCGATCGTCTTGCACTCGGATCGACCGGCTCTGACAAGATCTTCTGGGCACCGACCCTCGCTTGGTGGCCGGGCGCTTGGAGCTGGCCTCTGGGTGGATTCGCTCTGACGCTTCGATACGAGTGGCGCTGGTTCATGCCTCGACGGCTTGCGGCGAGGATAAACAGGCCGTCCTTGGGGCGAAGGCTGCTTGCGACGCCGCCTTGGTGGAGGTAGCCGATGTCCGAGGTCGCTGCAAGGCCCTGGAGAGCGAGCTGCAGGGCCTGCGGGACCAGCTTGCCAAGGAGGCCCGCATTCGCCAAGAGAAGGAGGAAGACATGAAGGCTCGCGAGGCGGCCGTCAAGGACCTGGACGCAAAGCTTAACAAGCGCCGTGACCGCCTGGGTGCGCTGGAGCAGGAGTTGGAGGCGAAGAAGGTCGAGCTGGACGGCAAGGCGCGGGTCCTCGCCGAGGACCGCGAGGACTTCGCGGAGATGGAGGTGAAGGCTCGCACCTTGCCGAGGTCGCTTCTGACAATGGCCCGGAAAGCCACCGGGCGCCAAGGACGGCCCTGCCAAGCTGCTTCCCTTCCTGATCTGCGCCCTTGAAGATATCACCCTTGGCCTTGACCCTACGGCTGAGGCCGAGGCGCGTGTCCTGTCTTCTGCAGCGCTGACGCGGATCCTTACCCACATCTACCTTCGCGATCACGACGTCGACCTCGACAGCCTGCTGGAGCCAGCGAGCGGCGAGCTTGCCGCTGCCACTGCTGAGGCCGTGAAGGGTCGTGCGGAGGCTCTGCTGGCAAAGTTCCGGGCCTTCAGCACCAAGCCGAAGCGAGGCGCTGCCGGTCCTGCGGCTCCACGAGGCGGTTGGCCCACAAGCAGCTCCGCCGCCAACAAGTGACTCCGTTGTGGCTCCTGTTACGCTTTCGGCTCTGCAACATGCATCATGCCTCGGGGAGGCATTTAAACTTGTGTTTGGTGTTGTGTTAACTGTTATGGACTGTAATATTTGCTTTTGAATTCCTTGAGATTTGCGCTTTTCCTTCCTACTTTCTTATGTTCTACGCCGCAGAGTCTGCCTCCAAGATACCCCAGCTAGCTGCTAGCCCAGGAAACCAGGACGGGACCAAGGAGTGAGGGGCTACGTGACAAGTTAGGCTCCTGAGTCGCGATGCTCAGGAGTCCCCCTTGGCGCACGAACAACAAGTAGGGAGGTGAGATGTGTGGGTGAATCTACCATTCTATGACTGCAGAGCCCGGCCCCGCGCATACCTCAACTGTCGTTAGCCTTTCGAAACTAAGGAATGAGGGGCTACGTGACCAGTTAGGCTCCTGAGTCGCGATGCTTAGGAGTCCCCCTTGACGCTCAAACGGCCTTCGTACCTTGGCTCCGCTCGGGGAGGGACGTGCGACGAACCAGGCCCGAGGGGCCTGGCTGGGTGGCGTGCGTCTGGGCGTGACCCAGGCGTAGCCCCCGTGCCCATCCCCCTCGCGCGGCACTCCCGAGGGGAGGCGTTGCGATGAGGCCAGACATTGAGCTCTGGGCTCCCTGAGGTTGATGCGGCCGGGGGCCACCCTCAGTTGTTTATCACCAGCGTGGAGCATAGCGCTTCCGTATGTGTACGGGCATAGCCGCTCCTCGGTAGTGTCGTCAGCCAGCACGGAGCATGGTGCTTCCACTGGTGCGTGGGAGGGGGCTCCCCTCCGGGAGGAGCCCAGGCGTGTACAGCCATACGACACGTGGCCGGCACGGTAGAGCCTGACGAGGTGTATCTGGGCACCCGTGAGCCAGCGCGGGACTCACGGGGCCCTACCTCAAGGCGGGTTGCGCCTGGCACTGGGCCTTAACTTGTGATGTGTTCTTGCAAATTTGGTTATATGTCGACGCTCTACGTCCTCGGGTCCCGGCCCTCGAGCGGGTCTCAGCCGTCGCTGGCATACCAGGTCGCAATGCCGTGGACAAGGCTAGAGGGTGAGGGCTGGAGAGCCAGTAGGAGCCCATGAGTCGCGATGCTCAGGTACCCGCCCCCCCTTTAACGTGCAAGCGGCCGACATGAAGGAAGAAGGGGTGCCGTGGACAGGCATCAAATAACAATCATGATGGGTCGAACGCATGACCCAAAATAAACGCAAGAGGGGTATGTGCCGCTGGGTCTGGCCCGAGCGACTTGGGGATGATGCAGCCCGAGGGGCGCCCCCAACAAAGTAAGCTAGGAACATGAAGTAAAGGGGATACATGCCGCAGGGACGGACCCACGTGGCCTGGGAATAATGCAACCCTGGGGGGCGCTCCCAGCTGGAAATGAAACTTGAAGGATGTCACCTGATGACGTTGAAGACGAAGGGATGTTGAAGTAGCGGACGTCGTGGGCTGCGGAAGCCGATCTTCACGAGCCCCCAGGCCCAGGAGCCTCGGGAGGCTCCGGAGGCGCTGGTGGCTCCTCGTGGACCATCTCCATCTCCGCCAGGACTGTGGAACGCCTGGCCTATTGAGCCTCCATGATGCTCCCCATGAGGCGCTAGTACGTGGCGGCCGCGTTCAGCATGCCGTAGGGCATGCGAACGTAGCTGTGGGGTGGGCCTTCACAGCGCCCAGCGTGAGGGCCGGCGCTCTGAGGCGGCTCGGTTGAGCCTGGTATGTCGATGCAGACGCGCAGCCCACCATCCTCGCCTGGATGGGGAGCTCCGGTGGAGTGGCGGCGGCTGCCACTCATGACTCTTGACTCCTGCAGCTCCTGAATGATCTGGCTGACGAACTCCTGAGGGTTTGGCCCTCCTTGCCTTGCTCCTTCCTGAGGGAAACGTTCTTTGAAGCACGCCTCCAAGTGGTGCCCAAGCGCCTCCCTCATGACCTTAGCAAGGTCGGTGGCCCTCCAGTAGAGAGCCCCCGAGCCTTGCTTGAGGAGGGCGCCACGTGCGCCTTCCTATGCGACAAAAGGAGGTGCCCCCTGAACAAGCGCGGGCCCTGAGGGGCCTGCCTCCTGAGGGGTTGGGTATGGCAATGTCTTCTTCTTCTTGGGAGCGGTCTCAGGGAGCCTCACGCTCCTGCGATCTGGGTCTTCAAGTGATGCGGCTTAAAAAGCTTGCTCCAGTGAGCACACCGCGTCTCTTTCTTCACAAGGCACTGTGATGACTCCGCCGCTTCCTAGCAGCTTGAGGACGTTGTAGCCGTGATGAGTCACAGCCATGAACTTGGCCAGAGCTGGGTACCCCGAGGATGGCATTCTATGGTAGCCGAATGTGGGCGACATCGAAGTCGATGAGCTTGGTGCGGTAGTTGTCGCGCGCCCCGAAGGTGACAGGGAGGCGGACCTGCCCAATCGGAACCGTGGAGCCATCGGTGACTCCGGAGAAAGGCTTGGTTTGCTGAAGCTGATTGTAAGGCACTTGGAGATTGTTGAATGTCTCTACGGACAGGACGTTGAGCCCTGCTCCGCCGTCAATGCGGGTCTTGGTGACTTGCACGTTGCTGATGATTGGGGAACAAAGCATCGGGAGGACTCCGGCTGTGGCCGCGCACTTGAGCTGATCCGCTGAGCTGAACATGATGGCGCACGCTGACCACCTAAGAGGGTGTGTGGCTTTGAGCTTGGGGAGGACCGCATTCACTTGTGGCGAATCTGCTTGAAGATGCGTTGGGAGGCTGGGGCTTGAGCTCCGCCCAGGATGCAAGCGATCGCGCGCGGCTCCTGGAAGCCCCCAGCCCCCTCATCCTGATGATGGTCCTCGTTTATCCTTGGCTGCGGCGGCAGAGGAGGGAGGCCTGCGTTTCCTTGCAGACGATCCTCGCGAGGCTGATCCCTCCAGTCTCCCTCGCGAGGCTGATCCTTCCAGCAATCCTCGCGAGGTCGGCAGCGCCACCCTTGGCGAGGGCCACGGTCTTCCCAGCGTCCCGCGTTCCTTCCTCCTCCTCGGTCGTAGCCTCGATCGTTGCGGTCGGGGCGCCAGCCGATCCTCCCTTCTCGCATGGCTCGGAGCTCTTGACATTCATTGGTGTTGTGGGTGTGGAGGTCGTGGTACACACAGTACCAGCTGCCCTTGGAAGACTCGGGCTGATCTCTGCCCCGCTTGGTGTCTGGTTCTGCCGCGAGCACGGCAGCCCCCTTGCACTTCACGTCCTTGGCCTTGGATTTCTTCTCTTCTGGGTCTGCGGCTGGCAGCTCGAGGAGGGAAAGGCGCCCTTCCTCAGCCCTGGCGCACTTGGTCGCCAAGTTGAAAAGCTCCAAGGAAGTGCACAGATCTTCATGCATCGCCAGCTCCTCCTTCATCTTGACGTCACGCACGCCGTCGGAGAAGGCTGAGATGATGGCCTCCTCGGTCACCTTGAGAATCTTGAGGCATGCGTTGTTGAAGCGCTGGATGTACTTCTGCAGGGTCTCCACTGGTTGCTGCTTGATGCAGCGCATGTCGCTCACGGCAGGAGGCCGGCCGCGAGTACCTTGGAAGTTGGCGGTGAAGCGGGTGCGCATCTCGTCCCAGGAGGAGATCGTGCCAGGAGCCAGGTTCAGAGCAGTGCGGGCTCCGTCCTTGAGTTCAATGGGAAACCAGTTCGCCATGACCTTCTCGTCCCCGTTGGCGGCTTCGATGCCCAGCTCGTATAGCTGAAGGAACTCCGCAGGGTCGGCCGTGCCGTCGTAGCGAGGAGGCAGGTCTGGCTTGAACTTGTCGGGCCACGCGACGCTGCGCAGCTCGGTGGTGAAGGCGCGGCAGCCTGCTGTGGCCACGGGAGGCCTCTGGTGACGAAGAGCCTGGTCTTGCGGGTTCCCATGCGCTGCAGCTGGGAGCAGCGCGGGGTCTTGGCGTGCTGGAGCAGGAGCGTGGTCGTGACGAGCCGGTGTAGGGAGCACTCGGGCAGCTTCTTGAGGGCGAGGGACCTCTTGGAAGCTGCTCTTCTTGCTTGCTGGCGCCCGGACGGAGTGGGTTCCGCCAGGCCACGCGCCTTGGGGCAGGCGCCTTCTTGAGGAGGTGGCTGAGGCGCCTGGAGCTTCATCGCCAAGCAGGCGGGCGCGGTGCAGCGAGAAGGACGGGCGTGGGGAGCCCTGCGGCGTGGGCCAGGCTCGGCGACGCGGTCGAGCCACTCTTCGTGAACATCGCCGATCGGGCGGTAGCGCAGAGCTCGCTTGCCGCGATGAGCGCAGCTCGGCGTCCATGGCGCGCTGGAGTGCGCGAGACGAAGAAACCAGCTGGGCGAGTGAGGGAGTAGCCGCGGCTGCCTCGCCTCATGGACGGATGTTGACGATGCTTTATCGCTCGTTTCCCGCCGGTGGCGATGCGCGGCGGCAAGCGACGGCGAAAGTGGCGGCGGCGCCGACGGGGCCGTCTGGGCGATGCGGAAGCGAGCGGCTCGGCGCTTTCGCGGCCCGGACGAAGCGTCGACATGGATGCGATGGTCGGCAAAGAACAGGCGGCGGAAGATTTAATTCCGTGCACCCCTACCGGGCGCGCCAAATGTTGTATTTCGGGTTCCGCGGACCCTCTAGGTTCAACACTGCGCGCGCGGAGATCTCGCCCTCTACCTACCTGCACCTCACCGCCACGCTAACATCTAAAACTATGAAAGGAACAACACAGGAGACACAGGGTTTATACTGGTTCGGGCCACCATTGTGGTGTAACACCCTACTCCAGTGTGTGGTATGGGGGATTGCCTCTTGGGCTGATGATGAACAATACAAGGAAGAACAGCCTCGCGAGGGTCTGTTCTTGGCTGGTGCGATCAACTGCTAGGGGGAGTTCAGTCGCTCTCTCTCTGCTGATTCAAGATGCCATATCAAGCTCAAGCTGCCTCTACCCTATGGGTGGCTAGTCCTATTTATAGGCAGAGGCCCTGGGCCTCTTCCCAAAATATTGAGCGGGAAGGGCGCCAACAATTGGACATTTTGAAGGGGAACATCTAGTACACTTATCCTGACTAAAGTTGGTCCTCGCTTTGTCAAAGGCTCGTGGTGACGCCTGGCTTGGGCTCCACGATGACTTCCTTCCTGCCGTTCTGACGGTCTTGGTCTTGTTGCACGTAAACGGATGCCTTTGCTTTATACTCTTGCCTGCGCGTGCTCCCTTTGCACCAAAGAGGAAAGGAGGACACTGCGCGGGCTGGCGCCCGCCTGGCGCCCTTGGTCGTCATGGCTTACGTCATGGGCACCTCGTGAGGTACCCCGCCTTGATCTCTCTGCCTCCTCGCGAGCCAGCCTGACGAGGCTGTGCCTGGGGAAGCTCCCTGTCGTCCGCCCTGCGAGGCTTGGCCCCTCGCGAGGGTCTTGAGCTTGTGCTGATGAAGATGGGCCGTCTTTGGGCCACCCTTGAGCCACGCCACAGTCAGCGAGCAAGTCTGGGGACCCCCGTTCCCAGAACGCCGACAATCATTGAGGATGGTTGTTGATTATCGAGGATTGAATGAAGTGACTATTAAGAACAAGTACCCGTTGCCGATGATCAACGATTTATTTGACCAATTGCAAGGAGCTAAGGTGTTTTCCAAGATCGATTTGCGATCAGGATACCATCAGTTGAAGATTCGAGATCAGGATATACCGAAGACAGCTTTTACCACTAGGTAGGAACTGTATGAGTATATCGTTATGTCATTTGGTCTGACTAAAGCACCTGCATATTTCATGAACATGATGAACAAGGTGTTTATGGAGTTTCTGGATAAGTTCGTCGTGGTGTTCATTGATGATATTTTGGTCTACTCGAAGAATGAAGAGGAGCATAAGGAGCATTTGCGTTTGGTACTGGAGAAGCTCAGAGAACATCAGTTATATGCCAAGTTCAGCAAATGTGAGTTTCGGTTGAAGGAAGTTGGATTCCTCGGACATGTTATATCCGGAGAAGGAATAGCAGTGGATCCCACCAAAGTTGTCACTGTGACAAACTGGGAAGCCCCAACAACAGTTGGTGAGATCCGAAGTTTTTTTGGACTTGCAGGATACTACCGAGGTTCATTGAGAATTTCTCAAAAATTATGAAGCCCATGATGGAGTTGTTAAAGAAGGATACTAAGTTCAATTGGACTGAGGAATGTGAGGCCAGTTTCCAAGAGTTGAAGAAACGTTTGGTTACATCGCCCGTGTTGATTCTGCCAGATCAACGTAAGGATTACGAGGTGTATTGCGACGCTTCTCGTCGAGGACTTGGAGTAGTGCTTATGCAGGAGGGAAGAGTTTTTTCGTATGCTTCACGACAGCTTAAGCCCCATGAGTTAAATTATGCTACACACGATTTGGAGTTAGCAGCCGTAGTGCATGCATTGAAGACGTGGAGACATTTTCTCATCGGAAACCATTGTGAGGTGTACACGGATCACAAGAGTTTGAAGTACATTTTCACGCAGAAGGAGTTGAATCTCAGACAAAGGATATGGTTGGAGCTCATCAAGGATTATGATATGAGATTGCATTATCATCCCGGAAAGCCTAACGTAGTAGCTGACGCGTTGAGCCGCAAGAGCCATGTCAACACACTCTTGACCGGAGAGTTACCAAAGGAGTTAGTCGAGGATCTTCGAGAGCTATGTTTGGAAATAGTTCCGAGAGGCTATGTAGCAGCATTGGAGATTCAGTCTACTTTGATGGATAAGATCAGAGAAGCCCAGAAGATCAACAAGGAGATTGCCTCTATTAAAGAGAAAATGAGCAAGGGAATAGCTAAAGGATTTCGTGAGGATGAGCATGATACCCTATGGTTTGAGGACCACGTTTATGTGCCTAATGATCCGGAGATCAGGAAGTTGATTCTGCAGGAGGCCCATGATTCACCGTATTCGATTCACCCAGGAAATACCAAGATGTATTTGGATTTGAAGGACACATTCTGGTGGACCGGAATGAAGAAGGATATTGCGGAGTATGTAGAAATTTGTGATCTATGTCAGAGAATGAAGGCAGAGCATCAGAAGCCAGCCGGATTGTTACAGCCATTCCCGATACCCGAATGGAAGTGGGATAAGTTAGGCATGGACTTTATCACAGGATTGCCCAAGACTCGTTCAGGCTATGACTTTATTTGGGTTGTAGTCGATCATTTGACGAAGGTAGCTCATTTCATCCCAGTGAAGACTACTTATAGCAGTGCCAAGTTGGCTAAGATATACATGACCAGGATCGTATGTCTGCATGGAGTTCCGAGGAGCATTGTATCAGATAGAGGAACCCAGTTTACCTCAAAGTTCTGCAATCAGTTGCACGAAACTTTGGGAACCAGACCAGAGTTCACCACAACTTTTCATCCGCAGACAGATGGACAGACCAAGAGAGTCAATCAGATTTTGGAGGATATGCTGAGAGCTTGTGCGCTAGATTATGGATCTAGTTGGGACGATAATTTACCGTATGCAGAGTTCTCTTACAACAACAGTTATCAATCCATTTTGAAGATGGCCCCTTTCGAAGCCTTGTACGGAAGGAGGTGCAGAACCCCGCTGTTGTGGGATGAAGTTGGAGACCGCCCGTTGTTTGGACTGGATTTGATTAAAGAGTCTGAACAGAAGGTGAAGTTGATTCACGATAGGATCAAGGTAGCCCAGTCCAGGCAGAAGAGCTATGCAGATTCTAAATGCAAGGAGACAGTTTACGAAGTCGGAGACAAAGTTTATCTTCGTGTATCCCGCTTCGAGGAGTTAAGCGCTTTGGAGTTAAAGGAAAATTAGCGCCACGTTTTGTGGGACCATACAAAGTTTTGGAGCGTATGGGAGAAGTTGCTTACAAGTTGGAATTGCCCGAAGGATTGTCAGGAGTTCACGATGTGTTCAATGTTTCCCAGTTGAAGAAGTGCCACACAGAGATGGCTGATATACCGCTAAGAGATACAGTGCTGCTGGAAGCGATTCAGTTGGATAGTGATTTGACTTACGAGGAGAAACCAGTCAAGATTTTCGAATACGCCAGCCGAGTCACCCACAGCAAGGTTATCAAGTTTTGTAAAGTTTAGTGGAGCCACCACACCGAGGATGAAGCCACCTGGGAGCGAGAGGAAGATCTGCTGAAGGACCACCCTCACCTATTTTCTAGCCAACCCGAATCTCGAGGGCGAGATTCATCTTAAGAGGGTAGGTTGGTAACATCCCAAATTTTCAATTTGGAATGTTATACATTAGATCATCATTGCATATCATATTTTATTGCATTTTGGCTTGATCCTAGAAATTTCACGCAATTCAAGGACCCACGGAGAGAGTTGGGGATTTCGTTATTTGAGTTTTCTCAAATTTTGAAAATAGGATCATTTGATTTTATTTATTTTATCTTCAATTATTCCAATTATAAAAATAAGAGAGAGGGAATAAAATGACTTTCCCAAAATTAAGGAATATTGAGGATTTAATAAAAAATCAAATAAGATTTTATTTTGGAGTGTTTCGCTGTTTTATTTTTACTAGCACTAATGCCCGTGCGTTGCAACGGGAGAAAACAACGATTCCTATGAACCATGTTGCCGAGCCGTGAAACTGTATCGTGGGACAATGATCGCCGATGAGAAAAAACATTGAATCATTTGAGGATAATAACAATCAAACTAACCTAGAATAACAATTGCAGCACCAACAACAACAAGCAAACCAACCTAGATGGATACTAATTGTGAAAAACTTCCATAATTTAACATATCTATTTGGTCAAATGAAACTTCATCATGCAAACCTGAAGAGTTTCGTAAATAACCAGTCATTGACTTCACATGGAATTAAATTGTATATGTAGGTAAACCGTAATTGCAGCGAATGAATTGGGGACGCTAGATGAAAGTAGCAAAACACACATGGAAGCAAGCAAACAAATCATCAAAAGAAAGGTGAGGAAAAAAGAGGTGGATAAAAATCAGTGGCCGAAGACTACCTTTGGTTCGAGAGTTAGTGGATGCAGTCATATATTTTATGTACTTTTTATTTTGTGATGCAGTCACATGTAATCGATCGATTTTATTATAACGGTTGTGTTCTTGGAGTCTCCCGCGAGAGAACACATGTTGCCATATATGCATGCCCCAAGAGAATTCATACCCATAAAGCGTTTAATTAACTCGCCATTATGACTAGCCAATCATGATTATATGCGTCATGCATGTCTCTAAGAGATTGCCATATACTCCGTTTAATTAGCCCAACATTAATTAGCCAATCATAATTAATGCAGCATGATGGCTCGTCTCTTGGGAATCCTAATAAATTAGCTCACCATTAATTACCATAACCTATTTAATTAGCCGACCATTAATAGCCAATCGTAATTATATGCATCATGTCTCTCTCAAGGGAATTCTGTTGAATTATCCCATCATTATTACCTCATTCTCTTCCTTATCTCTTTTTCTCACGCTTTTCTTTTCCTTATTATTTCTAGGCCACGCTGTTTGAAATCCCAAATCCTCAATCTCTCCTTATAGAAACCCCATAACTATGAAGGACACGACCGACGAAGGATGACAAAAGGAATTTGTCCGCTTTTTTTTCAGGAACAGGTGCTAGATTAGTTGGTTAACGCGCGCGCCCTACATCTCGACTTCCAGGGTTCGATTCCCTTCAAGCGCAATTTATTTTTTGGCGGCAACGTGCACACAATGACCAGTGTGTAAAAAAACAACTCGACATACAGAAGTGCAAACGACCGAGAAAAAAAAGATGACGTGCGAAAAACATTATAATGGACCAAAAAAGTGGAGAAACAATCCGTCTTTTAATATTAGGTAAAGGTAAAGATAAAGATTTAGGAAAAATGCGCGTTTTTCAAAATTGCATTTAGGCCCCCAATAAATGTTCATCTTGTCCGGCTTCATTTTAGAAGTCGGGGAAAATTTATTTCGGGAGTTTTGGAGTCTGTTTAGTATTTCTTTTATTTGTTTTTCTGCGCGAATTTATTAAAAAAACGCGAACCGACTCGAGCCGCCGTGGGCGACCCGGACACCTCTCCGCCCAGGCTTTATAAGCCGCCGACCCCGCCGGCCCACCTCAGCCCACCCCACCGCCAACCCTAACTCTAGCTCACACACATTGTCGCTGCCGCCCGCCACGACGCCGACGGAGCTGGCCAGCCGCCATTCCGCCACCACCACCACCGAGTCGCCCACGTACCGCCTACCGCCACTTTCGCGGCGCGCCTCACGGTTTTCTTGAAAACTGCTTGGTTTTTTAGGAACCGTGGTTTATTTTTTTATAGATCGGTTTAGTTTTTTCCGGTTTATTTATTTAGTGGACGTTCGTCCGTACGTTCGTTTTAACGAACGGTTTTTCGTCGTTTAGCCGCAGACAGCGAATGTTCGTTCGTTAGCCTGTTCGTCGTTTTTCTTTTTCTCGGATTTTTCGTGATTATTTATGATCGTGATTTCTGATCTGATTTTTGTTTTAGTATAACTTTTCGCTCGTTTATCGGAATCAGGCGATTCAAGCGCCTAGAGTTTCGTCTCGAAACCCTCATTCCGTTTAACCAACTCAAACAAGTTTTTGCTACTGTAAAATTTGACTTATGTCCAGATTAGTAAATGAAGCTTGTTTCTTTCGCCGTTTGACTTCGTTGCTTCGTTTGATTTGATTCCTTTTGCAAACCGGAGTTCTTAAGTTGAACTTTCTGGTTAGTTCTCTTATTTGAGTTTTACCTGTGCATTAGATGAGTGCTTATTGTATGCTTGTTTTTTTGCGATAGAGTTCCCGGAGTGCGCCGCTTGCTACTTCGAATCTCTAGGTTTCATGGATCATCAGCAAGGCTAGTAACACTTTGATCATACCTCTTTACTACCCAGTTTTATTGCATTAGATCAAAGTCTCAAACATTGCATGATTAGGATCTAATTAAATTGTGGATTTTGGGAAGTAGATGAGGTAGTACCTATTACCTGTTTTATTATCAAACCCTTGGGAGTTACTTCTACGCTTTCTTATATTGCCATGCTATGCTAGTAGACGTGGATTGGGTGAGTGTATCCATGACAGACGTGAGATGGTAATTTAATGGTTTATGTAAGGTGGCAACTTTAATACACATCTGGGTGGATTGAGGCACCTGGGTATTCCAGCGATTGGCTGTTTTTCTTTATGGACCGCCACCCAGGCTCAAAGGGATCATGAGATTATTCATGCTAGAAACTTCTGTGTGCAGCCACAAGCTACTATGGGATCTAGCATAGTTGATTAAGTCATGCGAACTCTTACAATGGTAGAATAGCAGATGTAGGGGAAAGTAGGTGTAATGGTCTACCCGATCGTAAGGGGCTAGCGCTTCTGAAAGACTATGTCTCGGTCATCCGTTTCTCAAACACCATGTAGTGCGAGAATCCCAATGGAGGAGATGGAGTCTTGTGGGGAAAAGTGCACAAACCTCTGCAGAGTGTATAAACTAATCATGGTTAACCTGGATAAACATTGTGTCCCCCGCCTCCTGTTACCATTAGCCTTAGACGCACAGTTCGGGACCACCTACCCGAGATCCACCAGTTTTGACACCGACAGCCGCCGGCTGGAAGATGCTGCATGAGCAGAGCAGTGCCTCGGAGATGATGCTGACAATGGTCATCGAGGAACTGATGGGTGACTTGAGGAAGCTTCGGGTCGAGCGCAAGCAGGAAGTGGAGGAATCCGTGGCTGCTTTCAAGAAAAGTCGTGAGGAATTGAAGAAGGAGCTGGAGGATGTCGTTGCCCGGCGACCCATCGATGAGTAGAGACAATAGCGACCCAGATTGTTGTCTGCAATTTCCTTCTTCTCTTGCTCCGTGTCATCCGGGCTTTGCTGCATGTGGCATTTTAAATTATCCGGAATATGTAAGACAATTATTATCTGCGCCATTGTAAATTTCTCGTCGTGTTATCCGTTGCCATTTTATTTGTGGTTGTATTATCCGTTGCCTATGTGGCACTTTAAATTAGGCCGGAATACGAGTTGAAACACGAACAAAGCAAATGCTGCCATGGGATCACAAGCAAACACCCTCCATCCAGGTGCTTTAATTAACCCATTAATGGAGAAGTTGTGAGCGAGGTGGGCGGCGGCTGGTGCATGGGGGTCAAAGAGCTCGCTTCCCGGTGAGCATGGGTGGCCTTGCTGCTTGCAAGTGTCCCGTTGAGCCTGCACGGCGGACTTCTCGCACTCGTCCCGTCTAATCAAACAGCTCCACGCACGCCACCGAGTATGGTTAAATTTCAACACGATTAATATAATACAACCGTTTGCGATATTAACGTGTCAGCTTTTTGTTTCAAAAAGGACTTCGTTGGCTACTAATGTGTGCGCCTCTTCTCAAACTGGACGAGTTTTTTTACCACGACATATATTGCCATGTCATGAAACCATGCCAAGTCTCATGTTTTTTGGGAGAGTTTTTGATTTACTGGGATTTAAAAACCGAGATTCTCAATGTTTCAGGACGACGACAAGTTTGTAATTCAATCCCATTCCTTATATGAGACCTAAACATGCACCCAATGACACATGTATGATTTCCCACCCATTTTGCTTCACTGGAGCATGTGCTTGTAGTTCAAATTTGAATTATGGACTACATTAAATGCGTAGAAAACTTAATTAGTAATATATACAATGGCCAAATGAACCCTGAACAGTTTCAAATTTCAGCATGACACTCCTGTTATTCTATGTTGCCTATAGAAAATAAAGTTCAAGGCGAGAAGAGGCAGCGATTATTGTTTCGCCCACAAGAGGGGCATGTTTCCATACCGGAACCACGAGGATTGCGACAGGCTCCGGTTTGTAAGAGGTTTGTAATATAGCTTCGCCCAAATTCGACAATTATATGTACCATGTAGTGACACCATGCCAAGTTTCATGATTTCCTGGTGAGTTTTGGATTTACAGAGATTTAAAAACCGAGATTCGCAATGTTTGTGGCCAAGCTAGGATGGCGAGACGGTTGTATTCGTTCCCATTCATTCCATGGGACCTAAACATGCATCCCAAGGAAACATGTACGTTTTTTCTAGCCATTTTGGTCCACTGGAGCATGTATTTGTAGTTTGGATTTGAATTATGGACATTAAATTCCTAGAAAACTCAATTAATGAATAAAAAGGTCAAACGAACCATGAATAATTTCAAAGTTCAGCACGAATCTCCCGTTGTTTCGTGTTGCGTGTAGAAGAAAATACGAGGCTAGAAGAGGGAGTGATTATCATTTGGCCCACAAGGGGCCACGTTTCCCTATCAAAACCACAAGGGTTCTTGCAACAAGCTCCGGTTTGTAAGAGGTTTGTAATAAAGCTTGGCCCAAATTGGCAATGTTTTTACCATGACATATATGTGCCATGACGTGACACCATGCCAGCTTTGATGACTTTTTGGTGAGTTTTGGATTTATGGGGATTTAAAAACCGAGATTCGAAATGTTTGAGGACGAGCCAGGACACCGGTACGGTTGTAATTGCTCCCATTCACGGCATGGGACCTACACATGCACCCAAGGACTCATTTATAATTTTTCTAGCCATTTTGGTGAACTAGAGCATGTATTTGTAGTTCAGATTTGAATTATGGACATTAAATGCCTAGCAAACTCAATTAGTGTATAAAAAGGCCAAACGAACCCTGAATAAGTTCAAATTTCAGCACGGATATCATGTCGTTCCATGTTGCCCGTAGAAGAAAATACAAGGCGAAAAGAGGCAGTGATTATGTTTCTCCCACAAGAGGAACACATTTCCCTATCGGAACCACGAGGCTTCTTTGAGAGAATCTCCGGTTTGTAAGAGGTTTGTAATAAAGCTTGGCCCAAATTGGACAATGTTTTTACCATGACATATATGTGTCATGATATGACACCATGCCACCTTTGATGACTTTCTAGTGAGTTTAGGATTTACGGGGATTTAAATACCGAGATTCCAAATGTTTGAGGACGAGCCAGGAAGCAGGTACGGTTGTAAATTAGTACCCATTCCTGGCATGGGACCTAAACAAGCACCCAAGGGCACATGTATAAATTTTCTAGCCATTTTGGTGAACTGGAGCATGAATTTGAAGTTCAGGTTTGAATTATGGACATTAAATGCCTAGGAAACTCAATTAGTGTATAAAAAGGCCAAACGAACCCTCAATAAGTTTAAATTTCAGCATGAATATCCTGTCATTCCATGTTGCCCGTAGAAGAAAATACAAGGCGAAAAGAGGCAGTGATTATGTTTCACCCACAAGGGGGACACGTTTCCCTATCGAAACCACGAGGCTTCTTTGAGAGAAGCTCTAGTTTGTAAGAGGCTTGTAATAAAACTTGCGCAAAAATGGACGAAAAAATTCCTCGACATATATGTGCCATGTCGTGGCACCATGCCAGGTTTCACAATTTTCGCGTGAGTTTTAGATTTACGGGGATTTCAAAACTGAGATTCTTCTCATAAAATGTTTTCAAATAGCACACGGTTCACTCACGAAAGCCGTGTGCCTACCAAACCATGGCCGATGCCCCCCTCCGTCCCTTGCTGCGCGCGTGATCTGAGTCGTGCATTCTGATTGGACAGAACCCAAACCCCACGGATCGTACGCGTGCACCATTGGATGCTCCCAGATCGAACAGCAACCCTGAGCCCTTTCGACAACACATGCAGTACATGGGTAAGCACTGTGTGCATGGGTCGTGCTAGCTCACGCTTCCTTCTCTACTAGGTTTTCTAAACAGGCTACCATTTCTCGCCACTCCTCTCATCAGTTTCTTGCCTCTTCTCCCATCGTATTCCCACTACTAGTGTCAGTGCTCATTGAAGGCTAGCGCCAACACACCGGCCATGTAAATATCCCACATAGTTTCTAAAAGCACAAATGTGTGTGATAGGGGTGACCAGCGTGAAACGCCTTAATGGCAAGGAGGCAATTCTTATAAGAAAGGGGCAGCATCCCATCCGCTAACCTAGTCCAATAGAACACAGAAGTTAAGCGTGCTCGGGAAGGAGTAGTCCAAGGATGGGTGACCCGGTGGGGAGTTGCATATCTCAAGCTTCATTTAAATGCCATGACATGATAATTATAGAGATATATTATATCTCTATAGTGACCTATCATGGCAATCATATAAACCTTGGGATCCTTGTTTTGCTAATTTGTAGACTATGTTTTTATGGGTTATTTTTTGCTCAAATAAATAAAGAATGATTGACTTGACCTGTCATGGCGATTATATAAACCTACTGTGTTTTTATGGGTTATTTTTTGCTCTAAAAAATTGAACAATGATTGACTTAACCTATCATGGCGATTATATAAGCCTTTTTCAGGTTGCATGCAGGGTATAGGGGGCAGGGTGTTCTTCACGAGCATGTCCCCCTTGTGCAGCTTATAGACGTGGCATATATATACGTGGGCTCCCCGAGGTATATATATTATACTTTACTGACAATTAGGGGGGCCCACACAATCTATCCCTTTGACCCAACAACAAGAAGGGTTTCACCATGATGGTTTCCTATTGATACTAGTAAGGTACACGTGCATTGCACGCATGAGATTTGGTAACCAAATTATGAATAAATACCACACTATAGCATGTAAGCTTTGAGTCATATATGAATGATGTAGATGTTCATTTAATTCTTATAGTTCATCCCATCCAAAATCAATTAGTTTTATAAAAAAATCTATTTTGGGATTCATGGAATTGTGCATTGTAAAGCATAAAGTAAAAATAAAAGGTGACAATTCATTTAGAAAAAAAGTTTGGGAAATTAAGATATGGACGATTCTAGAACAAAGGAGAAGTGCTTTTGTTTTGAGGTGTGTGCATTATGCTTAAGTTCAACCATGGAGTCTTCTAGATTGTACATGTGGCAGAAACTGGTGGAATGTAGATGATATCCAACGACCAGTAGTGCTCAGATTTGCCATCTCTGTACCATCGGATTGGCTTCATCCAACGACCAACTTTCAAAGTTATTCGCACACTATATAGGGGTATAGATATAGATGTGTCCCATGCTAGACCAAATAAAGTTTGAGCGCGTAAATGCGGGCGACCCCACCACCACCACCGCCTCGAAGTTGGGAAATCGACATCGTACGTATTGAACCAGGCTTGGAGTCGGGTACGGTGTTCGGTATGTAATGTAGTTAATGACCCATCGAAGTTGTGCATTTGGGATTTAAACACATCACACACCAACGTACCCATACATATTTTCGGGCCGCATCCAGTGTATACGGGGACTTCTGATCGACCATGTCTCCCTTGTGCAGTTTTTTGTGACGATGATATGTCTCCAACATATCTATAATTTTTTATTGTTCCATGCTGTTATATTATCAATCTTGGATGTTTTATAATCATTTTATAGTCATTTTATATCAGTTTTTGGAACTAACCTATTGACATAGTGCCAAGTGTCAGTTGCTGTTTTCTGCATGTTTTTTACATCACAGGAAATCAATATCAGACGGAGTCCAAATGCATAGAAACTTCACTAGAGATTTTTTTGGACCAGAAGACACATAATGGGCCCTGGCTGCGCCTGGGGGTGCTCCGAGGAGAGCCAACCCACCCGGGCGCGCCAGGAGGCACATGCGCACCCTGGTGGGTTGTGCCCACCTCGGGTGCCGCCCGGACCGCCTCTTTGCTCTATAAATACCCCAATATTCCCAAAACCCTAGGGGAGTCGACGAAAATCAATTCCAGCCACCGCAGAGTCCAGAACCACCAGATCCAATCTAGACATCATCACAGATGGGGTTCACCACCTCCATTGGTGCCTCTCCGATGATGCGTGAGTAGTTCTTTGTAGACCTTCAAGTCCGTAGTTAGTAGCTAGATGGCTTCCTCTCTCTCACTGAATTCGCATTACAATGGTCTCTTGGAGATCCATATGATGTAACTCTTCTTGCGGTGGATCTGATGAACTTTGAGTTTATGATCAGTTATATCTTTTTATATCCATGAAAGTATTTGAGTTTCTTTAATCTCTTTTATGCATGATCTCTTATAGCCTCGTATTTCTTCTCTGATATTTGGGTTTTGTTTGGCCAACTTGATCTATTTATCTTGCAATGGGAAGAGGTGCTTTGTAGTGGGTTCGATCTTCATGTTGCTTGATCCCAAAGTGATGTAAAGGAACCGACACGTATGTATCATTGCTACTAAGGATAAAACGATGGGGTGTTTCTCTACATAGATATATCTTGTCTACATCATGCCCTCGTTCTTATTGCATTACTCCGTTTCTCCATGAACTTAATACACTATATGCATGCTGGATAGTGGTCGATGTGTGGAGTAATAGTAGTAGATGGAGGCAGGAGTCGGTTTACTAATCTTGGACATGATGCCTATACAATGACCATTGCCTGGATATCGTCATGATTATTTGAAGTTCTATCTGTTGCCCAACAGTAATTTGTTTACCCACCGTTTGCTATTTTTCTCGAGAGATGCCACTAGTGAAACCTACGACCCCGGGTCTCTTTCTCATATATTTGCCTTTGCCATCGACTTTTCCTTCGCATTTATTTTAAGATCTATTAAACCAAAAATACAAAAATACCTTGCTGTGTTTTATTTTACTTGTGATCTATTTATTCAATCTATTACAACTTATTCCCGTCTGTGCACCATCTCTGGGGCCGTTACCCAGAAGGGATTGACAACCCCTTTAACACGTCGGGTTGTGAGTTGTTGTTATTTGTGTGCAAGGTATGTTTACGTTGTGTTGCTTGGTTCTCCTTCTGGTTCGATAACCTTGGTTTCTTCACTGAGGGAAATACCCTACAGTCGCTGTGCTGCATCATCCCTTCCTCTCTGGGGAAATACCGATGTAGTCTTAGCAGACATCGGACGACACGCGTATCTGTGGGCTCCCCGAGTGTATATATATCATCCCTTTGACCGATAATGAGGGGTATGTGTTGGCCAATGGATTCCTCCTAGTTTGTGTTAGGGCCGGTCACCGTCACATGTCGCTCGACCAAAGCTCGAGCTCATGCGTTGTCAGGATTCCCTCCCACATGCTCGGATTGCTGGGTTCGACATATATCATACCCTACGTATCTCGTCCTTAACTACCTTGCCTTCATGGTTGTTGTCTGTATCGACAGGTAGGCACCACATCTAAATTGTACATTATTATATATTGAAAACGCACATCACCCCTTCCCAACGTACATCATTTTGGGCAGCATGCAAGAGGAGTTGGTTTTGTGGTCCCTCTCTTGCGATTTTTATGATGGTTCAATCTATTGGCTCAAGTGGTTTATCGACAACAATAGCTGTCGTTTGACCAAACGATAGATTCATTGGTCCGACTTATGGTAGATCATGGCGACATGCATGTATGACCAAAGTATCGATCATTGCGTGCATCCGCACCGCTGACACGAAGTGGGAGGTGGTGGGCCAAGCATCCTAGCTAGGTACGACATTATGTCATTATAGACAAATCCAAGGGTGCTTTCGGGTTTGCCAGGAAGGTGCCACCAAAGTTATGCATTGTGTACTTAAAGTTTTAAACATCCCCAATATTTCTACATATATTTGGCCACTTCCAGGTGGTTCTTGACTTCTGGCCCCTCTCATCGATCTTCGACGACGTGCCCAACCATGGGCCCACGCGGTCAAAGTTGTGCATTGGAATTTTGAACATCACTAACCACCCTTTTCACTCATATATATTGGGCCACATGCTGGTGTGGCTATCTTTTGACCCTCTCTAACATTTTTTTGCTGCAAATATTTTGATGACGCTCAATGAACACATGTATAATATATTAACCGTGTGCGATACAAGTGCGCCATGAATCACCACACCTGCGCAAGCTTGAGCAAAGGTGGAGGTACTGGCTCAACCATGTGCGATGCAAGTGCGCTGTGAAAACCCACAAGTATGGGGGATCACAACAGTTTTTGAGGGTAGAGTATTCAATCCAAATTTATAGATTGGACACAAGGGGAGCCAAAGAATATTTGCAAGTATTAGCAGCTGAGTTGTCAATTCAACCACACCTGGAGATTAATTATTTGCAGCAAAGTGATTAGTAGCAAAGTAGTATGATAGTATTGATAATAGTAGCAGTAGCAATGGTAACGGTAACAGTGATAGCAGTAATTTTGTAGCAAATGCAACAGTAACGATAGCAGTAGTAACTTAGCAGAAACAATATAAGATAAATTCGTAGTCATTGCTTCAGTAATTTGTTGGATGATATTCATCATGTGACAGTCATAACCTAGGTTGATATGGCACTAACTCCAGTTCATAAATATAATGTAGGCATGTATTATGTAAATAGTCATACGTGCTTATGGAAAGAACTTGCATGACATATTTTGTCCTACCCTCATGTGGCAGCGGGGTCCATATTGGAAACGAAGGGATATTAAGGCCTCCTTTTAATAGAGAACTGGAACAAAGCATTAACACACGGTGAATACATGAACTCCTCAAACTACAGTCATCACCAGGAGTGGTCCCAACTATTGTCACTCTGGGGTTGTCGGATCATAAGGCATAGTAGGTGACTATAACTTGCAAGATCAGATCTAGAACATGGATATAATGGTGATAACATAAACGGTTCAGATCTGAAATCATGGCACCCGGGCCCAAAGTGGCAAGCATTAAGCATGGCAAAGTCATAGCAACAACAATCTCAGAACATTATGGATACTAGGGATCAAGCCCTAACAAAACTAACTCGATTACATGATGAATCTCATCCAACTCCTCACCGACCAGCGAGCCTACGAAGGAATTAATCACTCCCGGTCGAGAGCATCATGGAATTGGCGATGGAGAAGGGTTGGTGATGATGAAGAACAAAGACCCCCTCTCCGGAGCCCCAAACGGACTCCAGATCTGGCCTCCCGATGAAGAACAGGTGGTGACGGCAGCTCCTTCTCGTGGATCATGATAATTCTCTCTCCCTGATTTTTTCTAGAAAAATAGGATTTTATAGCGTCGGCTTCAGGGTCTGCAGGGCCACCAGCTGGGGACAACCCTCCTGGGCGCGCCTGGGAGGGCAGGCGCGCCCTAGTGGGTTGTGCCCACCCAGGTGCCCCCTCTGGTGGATCTTGGCTCCAGAAATTCTCTTTTATTGTATAAAAAATCCTCGCAAAGTTTTGTTCTATTCCGAGAACTTTTATTTCTGCAAAAAAACAACACCATGGTAGTTCTGCTGAAAACAACATCAGTCCGGGGTTAGTTTCATTCAAATCATGCAAATTAGAGTCCAAAACAAGAGGAAAAGCGTTAGGAAAAGTAGATACATTGGAGACGTATCAACTCCCCCAAGCTTAAACCTTTGCTTGTCCTCAAGCAAATTAGTTGATAAACTGAAAGTGAAAAAGAAAACTTTTACGAACTCTTTTGCTATTGTTTGCATAGATAAGCTTAAACAACACCCAGGTTTTCAGCCAACATTATAACTAACCATGCCGACAATAACTCTTAAAAATTATATTAACTCATATCAATGACATAATCAGCTAGCAAGCAATAATAAGATATCTCAAACAGCAACATGTTATCAAAACAACCATGATATAATATGACAATAATGGTATCTCGCTAGCCCTTTCTGAGACCGCAAAACATAAATGCAGAGCAGCTCCAAAGTTCAAGCAGTGACTAAACATTGTAATTCATGGTAGAAAAGATCCAGTAATGATGCACTCAACATTAGCTGCACACAGAACTACAAAAAAGACACATCTGTGACATTTTGGGCCGAACGATTTTTTTTCCTGTCATGCTTATGATACTTCTATGACGATAATTGTGAAAAAACCCGGTATCATCATAGATGTGGTGGGATCCTACTTCTATGACAAAAAATCATGACAGAAAATGGGCTTTTCGTCCTGTTTGGCCGGAGATGCAGCTGCATGACATTCTTTGGGCCGTCCATGACGGAAAAAACCGTGGTAGAAGCAAGGGAGAGGAAAATATCGGGGAGTTCCCGGTTACGGTGGGTAGTTGGGGCTGAGCGATGCATGGAGGTTTGCGCGTTTCTCTCGTACACGTACGTGTGTGTGTGTGAGGCGTTGCGCTCTAACTGAACCCGAGCGAGGCGTCGGGCTCTAACTGAACCCGAGCGATTGCACTAGCTATGTTACTGAACCTCGATCGATCCCTTGCTATTAACTAAACCCGAGTGATTCCTTCGCTCACTACAAAAAAAAGACACATATGTGACATTTTGGGCCGAACGAATTTTTTTCCTGTCATGCTTATGACACTTCTATGACGTTGTGACAAAACCCGGTATCATCATAGATGTGGTGGGCTCCTACTTCTATGACAAAAAATAATGAGAGAAAATGGGCTTTTTGTCCTGGGCGGACCGGAGACATAGCTGCATGAAATTCTTTGGGCCGTCCGTGACGGAGAAAACCGTGGTAGAAGCGAGGACGAGGAAAATATCGGTGAGTTCCCGGTTACGGTGGGTGGTTGGGGGTCGAGCGATGCGTGTTTCTCTCGTACATGTACGCGTGTGGATGTGAGGCATTGGGCTCTAACTGAGCCCGAGCGAGGCGTTCGCCTACTAATCCCGAGCAATTGCACTGCAGGCTATGTGTTACTGAACCCTAGCGATCGATCGATGGCTGTTAACTGAACCCGATCGAGCGATTCCTTCGCTACTGCTGCTAACTGAAGCCGATCAAACCTGTTGCCTCTTGATGAACAGTGAGCGTTGTTGGGGGTTTGGATGAACAGTTCCCGGTGGGGGTTGGATGAACAGGAAACCGTGGTAGTAGAGGATGTTGCCGCTGGATGAACAGGACCCCGATCGATCGAGCCGGTGGATGAACAGGACCTCGTGGAGGGCTGGATGAACAGAACCCCGTGGAGGGCTGGATGAACAGGACCCCGTGGAGGGCTAGTTGAATAGTATCCGGTGGAGGGCTGGATGAATAGTAGCCCGTGGAGGAGTGGTTGAACAGGACCCCGAGGAGAGGGCTAGTTGAACAGTAGCCGGTGGAGGAGCACGCAGTGGAGGCTGGATGAACAGGAGCCCGTGGATGAACAGTCGCGGGTGGAGGCTGGAGGATGATGGTGGATGAACAGTAGCCCGTGGAGGCTGGAGGAGGTCGACGGTGGAGATGAACAGTATCCCGTGGAGTCCCGTTTTTCAGTACGCCACACCCCTCCCGATGAACAGTACCCCCGTTTCGACCGTGGTGCTCCAACACAAGTCCATTTTCTCCGTTTTGTGGTATGCCACACCCCTCCCGATCAACAGGACCCCGTTTTGACCGTAGGAGGTCCAAGAGAAGTCCGTTTCCTCCATTTTGCGGTATGCCAGACCCCTCCCGATGAACAGCGTCCCGTTTCGACCGTGGCCGGTCGAACACAAGGTCGTTTCCTCCGTTCTGCGGTACGCCAGGCCTCGTTTCCATCGGTTGTTCCGTCCAAGCCGGTTGGCTCCCTATGAACAGCACACATTCCGGTGCCTCCCGATGAACACGACGCATTCCGTTGCCTCCCCATGAACACGACGATGACGTAGTTTCTTCGTTCTGACCCAGCCATGTACACGAGACCTGGTCATAGGTATGCGCGAGTAGGCGTTCGAGACCACGCCCATATGTACGTACGTGGCCGTATTTACTTTCTTGCACCCTGGCCGCTGTACTTAGTGTACATGCTACGTGCGCGCCTCTGCTATGACACATGCGCGCCTCTACTACGACACGTGCCCTTCCTTACACGGCCACGGTTCATCACTGCAGCCTGCAGACAGACCAATCGTATGTACGTACACGTTCGCGACCAGAATGACAACGCTACGTACGCTTCGACCAGGTGGGTCCCGACTGTCAGGCACTTCCTTGCGTGCGAAGATGTAGCTGGTGGGTCCCAGCAGTTAGGGGGGCAAATCATTTTTTTGCCCGTAATATGGACGCACTTCGTTGCGTGCAAAGATGTAGCTGGTGGGTCCCAGCAGTTAGGGGGGAAACGTTTTTCTCGTGAAATATGGTGGCCCGTCCGGTGGGTCCATGCTGTTAGGTGGAGGAATCATTATTTTTCGCGTAATAAGGAAGCACTTCCTTGCTGCGGCCGTGGACCCAACTGTCAGCCTCTCCACGTATAGTACTCTTCCGACGGAAGTCGCTCCTTGACCACGCTGCGCCGAGAGCACCAAGGCGGTGGACGACGGCGAGGCCTAGGAAGGGGACGATGTGGAGCCGGGGAAGACGCGGCAGTGGATGCCCATGCGGAGAGGAGTACGAGGGTTCACTGGTTCGGCTTCGGTGTGAGGCTGCCATCGCCGCAGAATAATAGGGGGTGTGGGTGAGCGGAGGGATGGCCTGGCCAGCGGTGGGAGTAGTAGGGGGCGGTGAGGCCTCCGCGGCAGCATAGCGGCCACAGGAGGCAGGAGCATGCGACACGGCCGGCGCTGCTTTGGGCGATTGGAGCAAGAAGACCAGAGGTTGAAGAAGCACTTTGGCCGTTGGATGGACATTGCACGGTCACTAGAGCTAGAATCATTCATATTGACTAAGTTGACAAGCACTCCGTCCCCGTCAACTTATAGGGCCCGCAAGTCAGCATCCCTCTATGATGGGTCCCAGCTAGCAGGGGGTATTCATTTTTTTATGCGTAATAAGGAGGCACTTCCTTGCGTGCGAAGATATAGCTGGTGGGTCTGACACTGTCGGTGAGGGTTCGTGAAATCTGAGGCCCTTCCAGTGGGTCCCAGATGTCAGGTGGAGGAATCATTATTTTGCATGTAATAAGGAGGCATTTCCTTGTGTGCAGCGGTGGACCTAGCTGTCAGCCTCTCCACGTAAATTCCAAGTCCGATGGATGTCGTTCGTTCACCACGCCACGCCGAGAGCACCAGGGCGGTGGACGACGGTGAGACCTAAGAAGGGAATGACACAGCGCCAGGGAAGACTCGGCAGTGGTTGCCCATGCGGTCACCGCTGCTAGAATTGTTTGTGGACTAAGTTGACAAAGCCTTTCGTACACGTCAACCTAGTAGACCCACAAGCCAGCCTCCAAATCTGTCCCAAACAGCATACAACCTGAAATTTCTAGCCAGGTTCAAATTAATTTAAAAACTAAACAAACTTAATTTACATCCAATGAAATTTTACCCGCACAAAAACAATGAAATTTAAAATATCAAAATCTGAAAGAAAAAAGTATTTTGGAACTACTTGCCTGTTTACTGTATTTTTTTATTTTACAGCCCATTTATTATTACTTATAGGCCATTTCTTATTACTTATAGCCCATTTCTTATTACTTATAGCCAATTTTCTGGGCAAAATGCATCCCTCCTCATCTTGAAAGATTTCCGGCCCAGCAGGGCGTAGAAAAGCAAGTAGGCCTACGTTGGTTATTTTGCAAAAAACAAAATAGCTAGGCTAGCCATTTTCAGAAAGGAAAAAAAGAAACTGGACTTGTCATGTGCTAAACATATGAAATAAAAGCCTAGGCTAGACGGGCCACAACCCAGTTGATACCCTTCTCCGTATCGAAAAAACAAAATTACTGCCCGCGCTGCTGGGTCCCTACAGTCATCCTCACCATGCACAGTCATCTCCTTATTCCTCTTGGTTGTTGACCATGTTGACAACACCGGAGGGCGTCGCCGCGGCGAGCAAACCAAGGTGGAGGACGATGGTGAGGCCTCAGACGGGAACGAACAGGAGTCGGGGAAGATGCGCGGAGTTTTAGGGTGCGATGTGGCCATGATGCATGCGCGGCAGCACAGCCAGCCGTGGGAGGCGGGAGCAGGCGGTTCCGCCGGCGCTGGTTTGGCTTTGGCGTATGCAGGAAGAAGAGACTGAAGAAACAAGATAGACGTTGAATGTCAATCCAACGGTCAAGGTTGGCACAATCGTTTGTTGACTAAGCCGACACCAAGTAGCATACTTATTTATATACAGGAAGAAAAGAAAAACTGGGCTCGTTCGCCTGATAACATTCCCGAAACTGCGACCGTTCGATCTTGCATCGCAACTAAAACTGCGAGGAAAATGCGTTCGTCTGCAGTCCTCCTCCCAGGGAACGTTCGCCACATAAGTGACTAGCACCCTTGGTTTTTAACCGAGAGGCCTTGGGTTCGAGTCCCAGGAACTCTCAATTTTGTCCTCCTTCCTTCCTCGCAAAAAAAGAAAGAAAATCAAAGACTTGAGAAGGCGTACAGAACAAGCTAGTGTACCAGTAAAGAAACGTTGCTGAGTTTTAGAAAAAAGAGAGACGTGCTCCTATAACTGGTTCGAATACAAACCTAGACTATGACTATATATGGTGCTATGCTACTCTGCAAGTAATGAAACTGATATATCCAACATTCGCTTCTCCTCTTCTCTACTTACTCTGCCTAGCATCAGAAGCTCTGGCCGCAGCAACCATGTCCGCTGGCTGCTCGTCCACCTGATCTTTAGCAGGCAACAACCAGATATGCGCCAAGTCGCCACCCGTACCATCGCCTGTGGGTCTCATCACACCCCGGCTGCACACATCGCAACGGTTGCTCATCGCAACCTTTGCCGCTGCTGGTGTGGTGCCACTGCTGCAAATCACACAGAGTCATCCTTCGCGTCTCAACCACAATCCTCAACCGTGGCCGAGTCTTCTACAAATGCCTAAATCATGGGGTAATAATATGTTTAAGTGTTGTTCTGCTGCTTTCAGTTGCTAATTTTTTTTAATAGTTTGGTTGATGATCTTCCAATTTGATTCGTGCAGATAAGGGAAGATTCGTGTGATTTGTATTTCTGGGAAGTTGCTGATGTGGGGGAATGAAACTACGCTGATTATTTGGTTAACCGAGGAATCCCAATACCAGCAGGTTGGGGTGTTGGACAAGTAATCAAGGAATGGCGTAAGAGGAAGATGCACGAGTAGAAGGTTAAAGATGCGTTCCTCTGATCATGGCCAAACAATGATTTCTTTGAACGGCCTTGACAAAGAATGAGGAGATGAAAGAGCTTGTGAAGATAATGGGCAAAATCAATGTGCTCTATAGGATGATTGTCTCTTTATTTGCGGTGTATGTAACACTCGTGATGTATTCAAGGCTATGACATCAAGACTTTCTTTGAAACTAGTAATGAATGAAACACATGTGGCGAGTGGGCGTAGTGTTGTGAACATCTAATGATTTCTATTAACGGAAATCGGGGGGTATCCCCTTTTGCTCATAAATAAATAAATAGCAGAGGCCCTTTTTGTAACGCCCCGGATGCAACTTTCCATCATCGCATCATCCGCATTGCATCAGCACTCGTTGCCGTCATTGTTTTTAAAACTTGCATCCGCTCGTAGTTGCCGCGTCCCTCCTTGCTTTCATTGACCGTTCCGAGACCAACATTGTTCTTCGTTTGCCCTCTTGCCTAAACCGAGTCTCTACATGCGAGGCATCGACCCTACTTGTGTCAAAACTGCCCCGAACCCGAATTGCTCAGTCATCATCGTTGCATTCAGATCATCTCCTAACATCTATAAAACATCTCCATTTTCGTATTTGGACTCCCTACCTATTATTTTCTCGACCGTCTGATTACGATCGGAGGTTCCGATTAGCCCTAAACCTAACCCCTTCCTATAAATAGTCCCTAACCCTAAATTTTAGGCCTCCTGTCCCATCCACCCATCGCCGCCGCCGCCACTCCACAAAATCCTCCTCGGGATCATCTTCTCCTCGATTTCAGCCACCAGCCAACCATCGCTCTCCAGCTCCTCCCTGTTCGATTCCTAGCCTCCTCGACCACGCCTCAGACCAGCAGCTCCACCACCAAGACGCCCCCTGTTTCAGCCCAGTTCCTGTTTTTTTCCAGTTCTGGACATTTGTCTATTATTCCAGAGGCTGCAGTTTTACAGAAAAACCCTCATGTTCATGCATGTAATAACTAAATAACCATGCATCATATGTAAATAATTTATATATGAAAAATGCTTAGAATTTTATCTAATTTCATAATATGCCACTTTCATCCATGTTTAAAATGTTTAAAATGTTGTTTGTTTAAAATTGTTCAAATGCCATGTTAAAATGATTTATTTCATAACTAAATAACCGTAGCTCGGTTTTAAATAAACTTTATATGTAAATGGGGTGGAAAAATGCCTAGTTTAACATGGTGGCCTTTATTTTTCTGTTTAACAACATTAAAATTGTGTTTTAGGGCAGAACAGTACCAAATCAAAATATGCACATGAGGATTTTCCGGAATTGTTGTTTCTTATTTCCGGACTCATTTAAACTTGCCTAAATAGTTAATTTACTTATGCTTCACCTCTTGCCATGTTTAACAACATTTAATATTGTTGAGTACCTAAACGAGAGCGAACTAAATAACTCGAATGTGGTGTTTTGTCAATATGCAACTCGTTGCATATTGAGCTCCACTTAACTTGTAGCATTGTTTGTTGCACTTTGCCATGCCATGCCTCATTAAACCGGACATGCATCATACTTGGTTGTGCAACATGCCATGATTATGTGATGGTTGTTTACTATGTTGTTTGTTTGCTTCTCTCGTTAGCTTTGGTTTCGTTCCGGAGTTGTGAGGATTCGTTCGACTACTTCCGTTCATGTTCTTCATGGACTCGTTCTTCTTTCTAGCGGGATTTCAGGCAAGATGACCGTCACCTTGGATCTCATTACTATCATTGCTATGCTAGTTGCTTCGTTCTACTGCTATGCTGCGTTACCTACCACTTGCTGCTCAAGCCTCCCAAATTGCATGACAGCCCCTAACCTTTGTTACCCTTCCTAGCAAACCGTTGTTTGGCTATGTTACCGCTTTGCTCAGCCCCTCTTATAGCGTTGCTAGTTGCAGGTGAAGATGAAGATTGCTCCATGTTGGATTATGTTCATGTTGGGATATCACAATATCTCTTATATATATTATTAATGCATCTATATACTTGGTAAAGGGTGGAAGGCTCGGCCTTATGCCTGGTGTTTTGTTCCACTCTTGCCGCCCTAGTTTCCGTCATATCAGTATTATGTTCCCGGATTTTGCGTCCCTAACACGGTTGGGTGATTTATGGGACCCCCTTGACCGTTCGCTTTGAATAAGACTCTTCCAGCAAGGCCCAACATTGGTTTTACCAGTTGCCTCACCTATTACCTTTTTCCCTTGGGATTCTCGCATCCCAAGGGTCATCTTTATTTTAGCCCCCGGGCCAATGCTTGTCTAAGTGTTGGTCCAAACTAGAGCCACTTGCGGTGCCACCTCGGGAAACTTGAGGGCTGGTTCTAGTTATGCGTCGCTCATCCGGTCGTGGCACGAGGCGAGATCTGGCTGCTACGATCGGGGATGTCGGCAACCGGGAGGTCTTGCTGGTCTTGTTTTATTGCTGTCGAAATGTCTTGTAGCCAGGATTCCGAGACTGACCGGGTCTTCCCGGGGAGAAGGAATATCCTTCGTTGATCGCGAGAGCTTATCATGGGCTAAGTTGGGACACCCCTGCAGGGTTTGAACTTTTGAAAGCCGTGCCCGCGGTTATGTGGCAGATGGGAAGTTGTTGATATCCGGTTGTAGTAAACTTGAAGCAAACTCTTCTAAAATACACCAACCGTGTGCGTAACCGTGAGTGTCTCTTTTCGGGGTTGATCGAGAGGAGAACACGGTTTCTAGGTTATGTTTGACGTAAGTAGGAGTTCAGGATCACTTCTTGATCATTACTAGTTGTCGACCGTTCCTCTTGCTTCTCTTCTTGCTCTCATTTATTATGTTAGCCACCATATATGCTTAGTCGTTCTTTTGCAACCTCACCACTTTACCCCTTCCTTTCCCTTTAAGCTTTGTTAGTCTTGATACCCATTGTAATGGGATTGCTGAGTCCTCGTGGCTCACAGATTACTACAACAACAGTTGCAGGTACATGTTATGCGATGATCATGACGCGAGAGCGATGTTTGCTTGTTTTGGAGTTCTTCTTCTGCTTCTTCTTCGATCAGGGGATAGGTTCCAGGTCGGCAGCCTAGGCTAGCAGGGCGGATTTTTGTTGGAGTTTCTGTTTATGTTTCATCCGTAGTCGGATGTTGATCTTGTATGATGTGATGTTGTATTAGTGTGACATTGTATGCCTTATGTATGTATCCCCATCTATTATGTAATGTTGATGTAATGATATCCACCTTGCAAAAGCGTCTTCAAGATGCGCTTCTATCCTTGGTGGGACCTTCGAGTTCCTTTAGGATAGGGTCGCATCTTGGGCGTGACAAGTTGGTATCAGAGCCTCGACCGACCATAGGAGCCACCTTGTTTGTTGGCCGTTGTTGAGTCTAGAAGAAAACTATTTTGAGTCTTAGGATTATATATATCGGAGAGTAGGATTCTTTTTACTCCTCAGTCCCTTCGTCGCTCTGGTGAGGCCTCCTGACGTAGATGTTTTGTCTTTCCTCTCCTCAAATTTCATGAATTTTTTTTAGGATCACGCGGGTATCTTGGGATCGTTCCGATAGTCTTGTGACGAGAACATTGTTCTTGGTGCCTCCTGACATTTAGGGGTTGTGGCAGTGTCCCGGGGAGTTGAGCTCCGAGGTGTTGTCGTCACAATTTTATCGTTGCAGTTCTGGAATACCTGAGTTTTGCCGACATCGAAAATCTCTTTTGTGCAGTTGTTGGTGAGATAACCTCGACGCCACCCAGTACTGGGGAGTTCGGGAGTATTTCCATAACTCGTATAACGGATGCTTTTCAAGGTTGAGGTACCACGATTTCGAAGGTTTCTTGGTTATGTGTTGACGGATGGATATAAATTTGGATCTAGGTATTGTTAGTTTGGGTGATATATTTTGTGTCCCTGTATCCCCAACACCAGATTGCATAACCGAGAAAGTTTCAAGTTTATAGGTGGGAATTCAAGTAGCTCCTAGAATATCTTTCCGACAGATGCATGATATGAGATTGGGTAAATCTCTATCATATGTATTTGTTCTGGCTTATTCTGCAAGCCAAATCCTTTGTTTTGTTTTATTTGTGGTATTCGAGTTGCTTCGAAGTCAAATGTTGAATCCATACCTTTCCTAAACGGTGTTCTCATATTGCTATATGAATACTAATCCTTTTGATCATCGAGGTCGTCATGTTAATTCTTTTCCAACCGGCGTGCTTCTCTTCAAGTGGATCCTATCATTTTAATGTTTGCAAGATCAATTCTAAGTTTTCTCAACGGTGTTTGTTTCATCCGTCCCAAGTTGTTTTGTTTTCCCGCCCTCCCACCCTTTTTCTTCAAGGACTCAGATTTCTTGATCATGTATCCTTTTATTTGTGGGAAGTCTCTTCATTCTTTTCTTTCAATGTTTTATCCGGTGATTTCCCATGAAGATGCTCAACAGTTTCAAGTTCATCATCCTTCATTGTTGTTTCTTCTCCGGTGGATCCAATTCAAGCTTTCGATATTCATCATATTCCTTTCCTTGTTTCTAATGCTTTCTCTTGCCGATGCACCTCTTAATCATTCACTTCTCGCTATTCATTTGTTCTGGAGTGTTGAAGATATCTCAGAAGGCTCGTCTTGTCATTCCAGATCCGTTCAAGATATTTCAAGGTTGTTATCCCATTCAAGCCATTTAATTCTTCCGGTGCAATCTTTATTTCAAGCTATCCTTCAACGGTGTTTTATTTGAGTGGACCCTAACCCACAGGTATTTTCCTAGGATCTTACCTGACTCTTCTAATTTTCCCGGAGCTTCTAAAATTCTTTTCAAAGTTTGACGTAAGAATGAGTTATCATCAGTCAAATGTCTTTCTCCAAGATCTTCCAAATTCTTTTCATCGTTGGTTCAACCTTTCTAATTTTCATCCCGGAGTATCTCAACAATTCATGGTGATGTTTTCATCGTCATTCTCAACATTTGAAGACCGAAGAAGAGTTTCTCTTAAATCTTGCTCCATTCTCTTCAAGATTCATGGTTCTAGCTTGATGCCATTCTCTCATATTTGTTTTCGATTGTGGGAATTCTTTTCACCCATCCGGAGCATTTCATGAGTTGTTTCCATTTCTTTCCTCCGAAGGCCATCATGTCATAATTCTTCATTCTCAGCGTGTAGCTATCATTCTCCGAATCATACTGGTGAATCGTTTAAATATCCTCTAATCAGTTCATGATCTCTTCATTCTCTTGTATCTAAATTCTCTCTAGCATCTTCATTCGTTTTCCAATTCTCCCCGGTGAATTGTGCCTTTGCTATGTTCATTTTCAATTCTTACGGTGGTTTGTTCAACATTCCTATTCCTTTATTATCGTATCATTTCATTCGTCCCTTCCAATCCTCTCGGTGTTTCGTCGAAGACCTTCCCAAGTTTGCGCCATATCTATCTTAATCCTTTCTAAAAGAATAAGTAGTGTGCCAAATCCATTGCTTGTCATCAATTTAAGTGGTGAAGGATGAGCATAATGTAATTCTTATTCTTGTTTCATCGAGTAAATTCGATTCCTTATTCTGGAGGTTCATCAAAATTCTTGATTTCATTTGTTCATCTTTCTTTCCGGAGTTCCAAGTTTTCCGCATTATCTCGTCGCGAAGCTCCATCTAAATCATTGCGAGACTTCACCTTGTGTTTTCAACTTCTCTTTCTTTCTATCATCCTTGTATTACCGGAGTTCTTCATGGAGGTTCTACATGGTGGTTCATCAAGGATTCTTTCAATTATTCAATTGTTCTTCAAGATTTCTCTCGAAGTTATGACCCGCCAAGCTATACTCTAAAAATAAACATGGTGCTCAACACATGTTTTGTTTCGAGGAGTTCAAGCATTCTTCATCTTGCATTCCGAAGTGCAATTCTTTCTACTTTATCTTTTGAGATGGTGTTATGTCATCCTCGACAATTTCTCTTCATGTTTCATGATTCACAAGTTGTCAAGAAGGAGATATTTTTAAACCATCATTTTCTCTTCGATCATGAGTTGTTTCAACCTATCATAATTTCTTCGTTGGAGTATCTTGATATAGATTTCACCTAAAAGCCTTCCATTGGGAATGTTGCTATTTGTGGTGCTTGTCTATGATCCAAGTTATCTCTTTATCATCTCGGTGAAGAAGTTTTTCATCTCTTTGGTGCTCTCAATCAAATCAATGGTTTCCATTAGTGGCCGGTTATCACCTCATAGTCTTGAGATGTTTCCATAAACCCACTACAAGCTTATTCGTTTCGTTGTTGGTTTTCAAACAACTATATTCTAACCTTCTTGCAAGGATGCCTTCCAAATTCAGTTGTGGTAGAAGTTGGCATTTTCTTCTCCATTCTTTTATTTCAATGATCTATCTTCTATTCTTTCTTCCGGAGGCATGGTGATGTTGCTCTCTTCACTCAGCATCTCGAATTGTGAGGATCGTGTTCTTTTCCTTGCTTATCCATTTAACCGGAGTGTTGTGTCATCTCTTCAAGTTCTTATCATCTTTTCTAGTTTTCCTTCTTGTTTTAGTCGGAGTGCTGCCCAAATTATATCAATCTCATTCCTTCTCTATCTAGCTTTAACCGGAGTGGTTTCAATATCTATCTTATCACTAAACCTCTTGGTTCTCATCATATTCCTTGTTCCTCTTGTCCAACGAATTGTTTGCAATCTTGGTCGTCTCCGTTGTTTTGTTTCTTTCAATTTGTTCAACCTCTCAAGGTTCTTTGGTTTCACTCATTGGTCGAAGAAGCAACTTGTTTTACCTCTTCTCTTCCTCTTCCGTTTCCCTCCGGTGCCATCCTAGATCTCGGGACGAGATCCTCTCGTAGTGGTGGAGTGTTGTAACGCCCCGGATGCAACTTTCCATATTTGTAACTCCAACTCTTGCCTTTTCTGGAGATGCGATATGTTATTTCCTCCGTGGTTGGGTTTTTGTCTTTTGTTTTGCATTTTGTTCATGTCATGCTTTTCATCATCGCATCATCCGCATTGCATCGGCTTTTCGTTGCCGTCATTGTTTTTAAAACTTGCATCCGCTCGTAGTTGCCGCGTCCCTCCTTGCTTTCGTTGACCGTTCTGAGACCAACATTGTTCTTCATTTGCCCTCTTGCCTAAACCGGAGTCTCTCTGTATAGTGCATCGACCCTCGCCCGTGTCCGAAACTGCCCCGAACCCGAATTGCTCAGTCATCATCGTTGCATTCAGATCATCTCCTAACATCTATAAAACATCTCCGTTTTCTTAATTGGACTCCCTACCTATTATTTTCTCGACCGTCTGATTATGATCGGAGGTTCCGATTAGCCCATAAACCTAACCCCTTTCCATAAATAGTCCCTAACCCTAAATTTTAGGCCTCCTGTCCCATCCACCCATCGCCGCCGCCGCCACTCCACAAAATCCTCCTCGGGATCCCCTTCTCCTCAATTTCAGCCACCAGCCAACCATCGCTCTCCAGCTCCTCCCTGTTCGATTCCCAGCCTCCTCGACCACGCCTCAGACCAGCAACTCCACCACCAAGCCGCCCCTGTTTCGGCCCAGTTCCTGTTTTTTTCCAGTTCTGGACATTTGTCTATTATTCCAGAGGAAGCAGTTTTACAGAAAAACCCTCATGTTCATGCATGTAATAACTAAATAACCATGCATCATATGTAAATAATTTATATATGAAAAATGCTTAGAATTTTATCTAATTTCATAATATGCAACTTTCATCCATGTTTAAAATGTTTAAAATGTTGTTTGTTTAAATTTGTTCAAATGCCATGTTAAAATGATTTATTTCATAACTAAATAACCGTAGCTCGGTTTTAAATAAACTTCATATGTAAATGGGGTGGAAAAAATGCCTAGTTTAACATGGTGGACTTTATTTTGCTGTTTAACAACATTAAAATTGTGTTTTAGGGCAGAACAATACCAAATCAAAATATGCACATGAGGATTTTCCGGAATTGTTGTTTCTTATTTCCGGCCTCATTTAAACTTGCCTAAATAGTTAATTTACTTATGCTTCACCTCTTGCCATGTTTAACAACATTTCATATTGTTGAGTACCTAAACGAGAGCAAACTAAATAACTCGAATGTGGTGTTTGGTCAATATGCAACTCGTTGCATATTGAGCTCCACTTAACTTGTAGCATTGTTTGTTGCACTTCGCCATGCCATGCCTCATTAAACCGGACATGCATCATACTTGGTTGTGCAACATGCCATGATTATGTGATGGTTGTTTACTATGTTGTTTGTTTGCTTCTCTCGTTAGCTTCGGTTTCGTTTCGGAGTTGTGAGGATTCGTTCGACTACTTCCGTTCATCTTCTTCATGGACTCGTTCTTCTTCCTAGCGGGATTTCAGGCAAGATGACCGTCACCTTGGATCTCATTACTATCATTGCTATGCTAGTTGCTTCGTTCTACTGCTATGCTGCGTTACCAACCACTTGCTGCTCAAGCCTCCCAAATTGCATGACAGCCCCTAACCTTTGTTACCCTTCCTAGCAAACCGTTGTTTGGCTATGTTACCGCTTTGCTCAGCCCCTCTTATAGCGTTGCTAGTTGCGGTGAAGATGAAGATTGCTCCATGTTGGATTATGTTCATGTTGGGATATCACAATATCTCTTATATATATTATTAATGCATCTATATACTTGGTAAAGGGTGGAAGGCTCGGCCTTATGCCTGGTGTTTTGTTCCACTCTTGCCGCCCTATTTTCCGTCATATCGGTATTATATTCCCGGATTTTGCGTCCCTAACGCGGTTGGGTGATTTATGGGACCCCCTTGACAGTTCGCTTTGAATAAGACTCTTCCAAAGAAGGCCCAACATTGGTTTTACCATTTGCCTCACCTATTACCTTTTTCCTCTCGAGTCGCGCATCCCAAGGGTCATCTTTATTTTAGCCCCCCGGGCCAATGCTTGTCTAAGTGTTGGTCCAAACTAGAGCCACTTGCGGCGCCACCCTCGGGAAACTTGAGGGCTGGTTCTAGTTGTACGTCGCTCATCCCGGTCGTGGCTCGAGATGAGATACGCCACTACTATCGGGATGTCGGCAGACGGGAGGTCTTGCTGGTCTTGTTTTATTGCTGTCGAAATGTCTTGTAACCGGATTCCGAGACCGATCGGGTCTTCCCGGGAGAAGGAATATCCTTCGTTGATCGCGAGAGCTTATCATGGGCTACGTTGGGACACCCCGACAGGTTGTGAACTTTCGAAAGCCGTGCCCGCGGTTATGTGGCAGATGGGAATTTGTTAATATCCAGTTGTAGTAAACTTGAAGTAAACTCTTCTAAAATACACCAACCGTGTGCGTAACCGTGAGTGTCTCTTTTCGGGGTTGATCGAGAGGAGAACACGGTTTCTGGGTTATGTTTGACGTAAGTAGGAGTTCAAGATCACTTCTTGATCATTACTAGTTGTCGACCGTTCCTCTTGCTTCTCTTCTCGCTCTCATTTACGTATGTTAGCCACCATATATGCTTAGTCGTTGCTACAACCTCACCACTTTACCCCTTCCTTTCCCTTTAAGCTTTGTTAGTCTTGATACCCATGGTAATGGGATTGCTGAGTCCTCGTGGCTCACAGATTACTACAACAACAGTTGCAGGTACATGTTATGCGATGATCATGACGCGAGAGCGATGTTTGCTTGTTTTGGAGTTCTTCTTCTGCTTCTTCTTCGATCAGGGGATAGGTTCCAGGTCGGCAGCCTGGGCTAGCAGGGTGGATTTTTGTTTGAGTTTCTGTTTATGTTTCATCCGTAGTCGGATGTTGATCTTGTATGATGTGATGCTGTATTAGTGTGACATTGTATGCCTTATGTATGTATCCCCATCTATTATGTAATGTTGATGTAATGATATCCACCTTGCAAAAGCGTCTTCAAGATGCGCTTCTATCCTTGGTGGGACCTTCGAGTTCCTTTAGGATAGGGTCGCATCTTGGGCGGGACACTTTTGGTAATAAATAAATAAATTAGCAGAGGCCCTGTCGGGTCAGCTTTGTTCCCGTTCGAAGATGTCGAGCAATTGCAGTCCAACAGTAAACTATGTCATCAAATTCAAGTTTCACAGCCAAATATGAGTACAACTAAACAACAATGTCATCATGTTTTAGTCGTCATACAATCACTAAACACAAATCAACATACATAACAAGTGATGTTCTCTCAGCAAAATACTAAACAACACGTTCATCAGGTTTCAGTTGTCATAGCAAACACAATTTCACATAGTAGATAAAAAATGTCTTCTGACAGGAAAATACAACAAAAGCAATATAATCATCATCCGCAGCAGCAGCGTCAACATCTTCGCCATGTGTATCAGTCTGAATCGTAATTCCCCAGAGTGTCATCTTCTTCTTCATCCTCAATGTCCTCGAACGTTGGCTTCTTCTTGATCAACTCTTGTATGTCCACAGCACGACAGGCAATCTTTTCGCCAGCATCATTGACGTGATGGTTCTCAAAGATATTAGGAACATCTGTGGAATCTTGTGCATCAGGAGCGGTGTAAGCATCATCTTGTTGCCCAACTTCATTAAACGAATTCCTCTGCTCAAACCTTTGCAATACACTCCAGTCATCGCTATGTGCAAATGTGTGTTCCAAGAAAAATATTTCTGTTGCTTGATTTGCCAAAATAAAAGGCTCGTTGGTCTGGTACGCCGCCTTGACATTGATGGATTTGAAATAATCATCAGCTCTGGGTTTTGCGATCCTGGAAAACAAGTTATACCAATGGCAGCACAACAGAACCACACACCGATGATCCTTGAAACTAGAGATATAATGCAACTGAACAATGTCTGTTATGTTAGCGTACATTTCAGTTGTCACTCTGCCATACGTATCCGTGCTCATGATGGCACTGTTTTGTGTCTTCCTGCCTTCGTCACGTGCAAGGGTGTTGTAGCGCACATCTCCAACAATGCAAGATTCATAATGTCTTACCCAAGTATCAGGACCCATTGCTAGTGCGTAAAGGGCATCCTCAACTGCCTATCCATCCTCCCGCATCTTCTTAACCTATGTTTAGAAAATAAAAAAGCTGATCATCTTATGTACTCAATATATAAAAAAATTGACAGTGCAATTCAAAAACATAGATGGCTCTTGAACCATTTTGCAAATCCTGCCATAACCAGTTTGTCAATGTTTCTTGGATTTTGCGGCAGTAACTCCTTTTTGTAGATGCTTCACAACATAGTTGTCGGGTGTGGGGTTCCGGCTAACCCTTAAGGTTCAAACACTGGGGTGCGCGCGGAGTCTTTCCCTCCTACCGATCTACGCTCTAGCTCACTAAGATCTTGCGGACGAACTCGACGAACTCGCAACACAGAAAGACACGGGGTTTATACTGGTTCGGGCCACCAATATGGTGTAATACCCTACTCCAGTGTGGTGGTGGTGGATTGCCTCTCGGGCTGATGATGAACAGTACAAGGGAAGAACAGCCTCCTGAGGTTGAGGTGTTCTTATGCGTATGAACTTGTGGTGTGTGGGTTCAATGGTAGTTCAACCAGCCTCTACTGTGGTGGCTGGTTCTACTTATATAGGCCCTGGTCCTGTTCCCAAATATCGAGCAGGAATGGAGCCAACAACGGCGGGCAAATTTGAAGGGGACAGCTAGTACAAGCTATCCTGACAAAAGCGGTCTTCGCCTGCGAAAAGCCCTGGGGTGACGCCGTCTTGGGCTCCACAATGACCTCCGCCTTGCCGTCCTCCTAGTCTTGGTCTTGTTGCACCAATATGGCAACCTTTGCCTGATGCCTCGATACTCTTCGTCTGCACTTGCCACCTTAGCACCAAAGAGAAGATGCGGGCGCTGCAGCCTCCTTTCCCTGAGGAGGGAGGCACGGCCACCGTATCCTCCTTCCTCTTCTTCGCCGAAGATGTTGGCCTGATCAACCAGGAGCGAGCATCAGGAAACAACGAGTGCAAACAAGGACAAGGAGAAGCTTAAAACAATTACTGATCCACTGCGACGTATTCCACTGACCGCTTGAGAGGCTTGAAGCCTGACAACGTCGGGACCTGAGGAGCAGGCGTTCGGGCTCCGGCGGCACCAGGCGGAGCAGAGCTAGAGCCAGCCCCAAGAGGTGCCAGGACGGGGGCGGCATCGCGGTACACCAGCGACGACCTACCCTTCGTCGGGATGAGGGGTTGCTCTCTCTCCCCTTGGAAGGCGTCGACCTCGGCATCGTCAGGAAGGGCGTGGAGAATCTCGGCCATGCTCAGAGGGGAAGTCTCCCCCTCCTCTTCTGGGGTCTTCTCCGAGTCCTCCTCCTCCTCTCCCCTGCTGTGTGGCTCACCAGAAGACACCTCCACCGGTTTCTGTGCCGAAGGAGCTCCGGGAAGCGTTGGCGGCACCAGCCCATGCGCGTCAAAAGTTGGCCTGGAGGCGATGAATTCCTCCAGATCCCTGCGCTGGAACAAGGGAAGGAAGGCGCTAGGCGGGTATTCTTGGTTGTCCCCGACTATGAGGCACAGGACGGCGTCCAATTCATCGCTAGGCAGGTCCCCCGGCCTCAGGCAGGTCTTGTTCTCCTTTTCGTCAAGCTCCCAGAGGGGGCGCGCACGCACCTGGAGTGGGGCAACCCGCAGCATCAAGAACTCCCTCAGGAGCATCGCCCCCATTATCTTGGCCGCCCTCGCGTTGCCCGGCCTGATGTCGGTCATCATCTGCCCCAACACCAACGACGCCCGCTCATCGGCAAGCTCCGCCTTGGGCCACCCCCCGTTGGAAGGAGGCGCCACTGTTGGCAACGCCAGACGCGGGTTGGCACGCTGGGCATCCATCATGACCCATTTGGATCGGATGTTGTCGGCCCTCTTCCCGGTGCTCGAGATCGAATTGGCCTTGCCGCAGGCGACGAAATTAGCGCAACCGGTGATGTGCTCACCGCTGACACGGAGGAAGAAGAAACGGCGCAAGAGCGCCACGGACGGCATGACGCCCAGGTATGCCTCACAATAGTAGGCAAAGATGGACAGGAGGAGGACAGAATTGGGATGGAGATGCAACGCCTGCAGGCCATAGTGGTCGAGGACTTCATAAAAGAAATCAGAGAAGGGAGGAACCAACCTGACGGAGACGCTGCTTGAGAAGAAGGGGAAGAAGGTGCTCCCCTCGGGCTCTGGCTCGTCGGACGCGAGCCGGAGCTCTGTCTTCCCCGACTCATTGCTCTCGTCCGCTGTCAGCAGGCGCACAGAGGCGAGGCTCTTCTCCGTAACGGTGGGCGCTTCGAGGGACGGCTCATACCAAGCCGGTGACGAGGAAGACTTGATCTTGCGCGGCGCCATGGGCGGCAGAAGCAGAGCAAGGGTGGGCCTGCTCAGTTGCCGCCCGCCGTGGGCCTGTTTATCCCATGCAACCCGCTTGCATGAATTGGTGCGCAGCCCTAGCGCGACATCAGTAATCGCCACGAAGTCAGCAAGATAAGTTTCGCCCTAAGATCGGCTAAATATCTGAGCCTAGTGGTCACTTACTTCGTGTCGCAGCTCCGTTGCGGCCAAGTCTTTTTCCTTTCTTGTCTTACCATGGCTGCTTGAGCGCTAAGGGGGACCTCCTGAGCATCGCACCTCGGGGGCTCTTACTGGACGTCGGGCCGCACACCTCTTGGCCTCGGCCACGGCACGCGACCTGGCATGCCAGCGACGGTTGTAGCTTGCCTGGGGACCGGGACCTGTCAGCGTAGAGCAAAAAAGCCATCGCGAGGAAAGAAAGGAGGGGCCAAGCCTTAACGGGACATGCACTCACCAAGTTTTCATAATAGGGAAGATAAGCACCAAAGGCATTACAGACCCTTACATGCCCCCATGGGGTGGTTCATGATCCTTCACAGGAAACAAAAGTGATACTAAGGGGAATCCTATCTACACCCTCCCGTGGCAGACGCCATCATCAACAGTGGGCCATGGGAGGCCGGCGCCAGCCCCATTCAGATCAGCGGCGGCGGCGGCCGAATGCCGCAGCCCTGCTCCGAGCGCGGCGAGAGCTCAGGGGGACGTAGCTGTCATCGCTCGTCTCCGGAGTCTCGTAAAGCTCGGGAGAGCTGCTGGACTCCCAAGAACTACTGCTGCTGTTGGAGCGGCCGCGATCGGAGTGCACGACGGCCTCGCGCTCCTCTCCAGGGCAGCACTCTAGGCGGCGGCCCGCGGCTTCGAAGACCTTGAAGGAGAGCGTGGAGGCGCCGTCGTACAGGAAGTGGGTCGCGAGGGCTCCCCTCGCACGGCAAATCCGCGCGATCTCGCCCCAGCCGCGAGTCATGAAGATCTTGCCGGAGGGGACAGCTTCGATCTCCGCTCTGGTCCTCGGAGTACTGCAGTCAGCATGCTGCAGCCAGAGCTCGAGCGGCCCTCTCGGCAACATCACGTCAGAGAAGAACCGCGGGAAGCGGATCAAGGAGCTTGGCGGCATCGGCGCCACGGCACCAACTCGCGCGAGGAGTCAGCGGTATGGACCCCAGGGGCAACGGCACGCGTCGCCGTGGCGCGGCGACCCCGGGCGCGGCATGGGCAGCGCTGCTTGTTGCTCCGACCTCCCGAGCCCTCGGCTCGGGCGTATAAGGGTAGCGGGTGCCCCGATGGAGGCCGCTCGCACCAGGGCCTCGTCACCACTTGCATCGCTGCTTCATCACGGTGATGGATCGACCTCTTCTTCGGCGGAAGTGGCTCCGGATCGTTACGGGGAGCTTTCCCTTTCTCTTCGGCGGAAAACCTTCTGATGGGCGCCATTGTTGTCAGCACTACAAGCAATGGAGCAGAGCAGCGAGCAAGCGAGGAAAAGATGGGCAACGGGGGCTCCGCCCCCCCTCCCTATTTATAGCAAGAGAAGGCCAACCAGCGTCTCCCACGATCGCATGTAATGATGGTTTTCCTGGCATGTCGCAGGGACTTGTCAAGTCATGCGGCATAGCCAGGTCGGCCCATTCGAGTCCCCCCCCCCTCATGCTCTCCTTAGTGCTCTACGTCCTCAGGTCATGGCCCTCGAGCGAGCTCAGCCGGGCCACCGTATGCTGTGTCGTGATGCCGTGGTAAAGGCCAGTGGGTGAGGGCCGGAGAGCCAGTAAGAGCTCCTGAGTCGCGATGCTCAGGAGCCCCCCTTTTAACGCTCAAGCTAATCGCACGAGGGAATGGAGACTCGCAGTGCCATCTGCTATCCTTTCCTCGGGACCCCTGTGAACAGGCACAAGAAGAAACATGGTTGACCGTTACAGCTGTTAGCCTGCCGCTGGTTGCTCTGGGTGAGGCGAAGGCACCGAGGGCCTGGTGAGGTGACGTGCACGGCACGTGCGGCGAGCCAGAGCTCGACCACTCAGATTTGTTGGTCGTGGCAGGGACGGACCCATGCACCAGCGCCGTGCCTGTGCGAAGGCCCCGGGGGAGGCGATGATCGAGCAGGCGATAGCCGTAGGCAGGTTAAGCATGAAGAGCAGATCGACTTGGATAAATGCAGGAAGATACATGCCACTGGGTCTGGCCCAAGCGGCTCGGGGATGATGCAGCCCGAGGGGCGCCCCCAGCAAGGTAAGCTAAAGACTTAAGCAAAAGGGATACATGCCACAGGGACGGACCCGTGTGGCCTGGGAATAATGCAGCCCGAGGGGCGCTCCCAGCTTAAACGAACTTGGAAGATGTCACCTGGTTCTGTAGACGAAGTAGAGTTGGTGCAGCTGAAGCCACGCGTTGAAGGAATGGCTCCTCACGAGCCACCGGGACCCTGAGCCTCGGGAGGCTCTGGGGGCTCAGGAGGTTCCCTGAAGGCCGTCTCCATCTCTTCCAGAACAGCGTGGATCCTGGCCTCCTCAGCCACCAGGACTTGCCGCACGTTGCGCTGATAGGCCGACGCCACGCTCGGCAAGCCGAAGGGCATGCGAACGTAGCTGTGTGGTGGGCCCTCACAGCGGCCCACACGTGATGGCCAGAAGCGCTCCTGAGATGCGGCCCTATTGAGCCCTGGGACGTCGACGCAGACACGCAGCCCGGCATCCTCGCCTGGACGGGGAGTTGCGCCTTGTGAGCGGCTGTGGCCGCGCATGGCTCTTGCTTCCTGCAGTTCCTAGGTGGTCTTGGTGATGAACTCCTGGGTGGTGGGCACTCCGTGCCCCGTGCTCTCCTGAGGAAAGTGTGCTGCGAAGCACACTTCCAAGTGGTGCCCAAGCGCCTCCCTCGTGAGGTTTGCAAGGTCTGAGGCTCTCCATGAGAGAGCCCCCGATCCCTGCCTGAGGAGGGCGCCGGGCGCGCTTTCTATGTGGTGGAGGGAGGCGTCCCTGGAGCGGGCGCTAATCCTGATAAGGCTCCTGACGTGACGCCATCTTCTTGGGGTCCTGCGTGGCTTGGCAGCTTCTTCTTTGGGATGGTCTCTGGAGGGCCTTCACTTCTATTGTCAGGGTCGTCGATTGTTGCGGCTTGGAAGGCGCGCTCAAGGGAGCACACCGCATCCCTCTCTTCACATGGGACAGTGATGATTCCCCCGCTTGCTGGCATCTTGAGAACGTTGTAGCCGTGGTGAGTGACTGCCATGATCTTGGCCAGGGTTGGATACCCGGGGATGGCATTGTACGACAGGCGGATGTGCGTGACGTCGAAGTCGATGAGCTCGGTGCGGTAGTTCTTGCGCTCCCCGAAGGTGACAGGCAGGCGGACTTGCCCTATCGGTGTGGTGGAACCGTCGGTCACTCCTGAGAAAGGCTTGGTTGGCTGGAGCTGCTCATAGGGCACTTGAAGGTTGTCGAACGTGTCGACGGATAGGACGTTGAGCCCTGCGCCGCCGTCGATGAGAGTCTTGGTGCCTTGCACATTGTTGATGACTGGGGAGCACACCATAGGGAGTGCGCCAGCGGTGGCTGCGCACTTGAGCTGGTCTACCGAGTTGAAGGTGATGGCGCATTGGGACCACCTGAGCGGGCGCGTGGCCTCGAGCTTGGGGAGCGTCGCGTTCACCTCACGAGCAAACTGTTTGAAGATGCGCTGAGAGGCTGGGGCCTGAGCGCCGCCCAGGATGCAAGCTAACGCACGCGGCTCCTGGAAGCCCCCAGCCCCCTCGTCCTGGTGGTGGTCGTCGTTCCTTCTTGGTGGCGCCAACGGGGGAAGACCAGCGTTGCCCTGGGGGCGATCCTCATGAGGCGGGTCCCTCTAGGCACCCACGCGAGGTTGGTCTTGCTAGCGGTCCTCACAAGGCCGGTCGCGCCACTCATGGCACGGGCCACGGTCGTCCCAGCATCCTCCTCCGCGGCCGTAGCCCCGGTCATTGCACTCGGGGCGTTGACCGAAGCGTCCTTCCCGTATGGCTCTGAGCTCTTGGCAGTCGCTGGTGTTGTGGGTGTTCAGGTTGTGGAAGGCACAGAATCGGTCGGCCGTTCTTCGACGACTCAGGCTGATCTCTGCCTCGTTTGGTGTCGGGCTCCGCTGCGAGCACTACTGCCTCTTTGCGCTTCACGTCCTTGGCCTTGGCCTTCTTCTCCTCCACTCATGTAGCTGGCAGCTCAAGGAGAGAGAGGCGCCCCTCCTCAGCTCTTGCGCACTTGGTCGCCAAGTTGAATAGCTCCTGAGATGTGCAAAGCTCCTCGTGGATAGCAAGCTCTTCCTTCATCTTGACGTCACGGACGCCGTCTGAGAACGCGGAGATGATGGCTTCGTCCGTGACCTTGGGGATCTTGAGGCGGGTGTTGTTGAAGCGCTGGATGTACTTCTGGAGGGTTTCTCCTGGCTGTTGCTTGATGCGGCGTAGATCGCCCGCGGCCGGTGGGTGGTCGCGAGTGCCCTGGAAGTTGGCGACGAAGCGGTCGCGCATCTCGTCCCAGGAAGAGATCGAGCCGTGCTGCAGGTTCAGGAGCCAGGAACGGGCCTCATCCTTGAGAGCCAGGGGAAACCAGTTCGCCATGACTTTTTCATCGCCATTGGCCGCTTCGATGCTCAGCTCATAGAGCTGCAGGAACTCCGCGGGGTCGGCGGTGCCTTCGTAGTGAGGAGGCAGGTCTGGCTTGAACTTGCCTGGCCAGGCGACGCTACGCAGTTCGGGGGTGAAGGAGCGGCTGCCGGCCGTGGTCGCCGGGGCCCGCTTCTGAGGCGGAGCTTGATCTTGGCGAGGTCTGCGCTGTGCCACCGCAGGCGGCACGCGGTCTTGACGAGGTTGCGCGGGGAGTGCCGGTGCAGCTTCTCGCGGCCGCGGGATTTCTTGGCAGCTTCTTTCTTCACGCGCGGGCGCCGAGCGCGGTGGATCACGCAGCGGAGGTGCGCGCCTTGGTGCCAAGGCACCGTCTTGGGGTTGAGGTGGTGGAGGCACGCCATGAGCCCCGTCGCCCGCGGCTGGTTGCGGGGGAGGCATAGAGTGGGACGGCGCCGGAGAGCCCCCTGCGGTGCAGACGAGCTCGACGACGCGGTCGAGCCACTCCTCGTAGAGGTCGTCGATGAGGCGCTAATGCAGGAGCTCGTTCTCCGCGAGGAGCGCGGCCCGTGCATCCATGGGGGCGCGGTGCGCATGAGAGGAAGAACCAACAGGGGTGAGTGATGGAGCAACGAACCGACAGAAGGGAAACTACGGTGCACCCCTACCTGGCGCGCCAAAATGCCGGATGTGGGGTTCCGGCAAACCCTTAAGATTCGAACACTGGGGTGCGCGCGGAGTCTTTCCCTCCTACCAATCTACGCTCTAGCTTGCTAAGATCTTGCGGACGAACTCGACGAACTCGCAACACAGAAAGACACGAGGTTTATACTAGTTCGGGCCACCGATGTGGTGTAATACCCTACTCTAGTGTGGTGGTGGTGGATTGCCTCTCGGGCCGATGATGAACAGTACAAGGGAAGAACAACCTCCTGAGGTTGAGGTGTTCTTGTGCGTATGAACTTGTGGTGTGTGGGTTCAATGGTAGTTCAACCTGCCTCTACTATGGTGGCTGGTTCTACTTATATAGGCCCTAGTCCTCTTCCCAAGTATCGAACGGGAAGGGAGCCAACAACGGCGGGCAAATTTGAAGGGGGACAGCTAGTACAAGCTATCCTGACAAAAGCGGTCTTCGCCTGCGAAAAGCCCTGGGGTGACACCGTCTTGGGCTCCACGATGACCTCCGCCTTGCCGTCCTCCTGGTCTTGGTCTCGTTGCACCAATATGGCAACCTTTGCCTGATGCCTCGGTACTCTTTGTCTGCGCTTGCCTCCTTAGCACCAAAGAGGAAATGAGGACGCTGCACGCTCCGGCGCCCGCCTGGCACCGTTCGTCATGGCTCACGTCACAAGAGCCTCGTGAGGTTTGCCCCGCCTTGATATCTTTGCTCCTCGTGAGCCTGCCTACCTTGGCCACTCCAAAGGAGGTCTTGCATCGTCCGCCTCGCGAGGCTTGGACCCTCGCGAGGGTCTTGGATGCCTTGTTGATGAAGATGGGCCGTACGGCCTGCTGCTTAGCCACGCCATGGGCCGCAGGCAGGCAAGTCAGGGGACAGCCATTCCCAGAACACCGACAATAGTGATCGCGTCAAACATCTAAATATATAAGAATGTGTTGCAAGTTTAGTAGATTACGATGTATAAGCTGCAGTATTTAGCACTTACTTGATATAAGGTAGTATCTCGTGACGCTTATTCAACACATACCAAACCATTTTGTCCAAATCTTTAGTTTTGTCCTCTTGTAGACTCTTCCTTGTAACTCGAACATAATAATCTAAATCATTGAGCCCTGGATTGTCTTCACCCACCTCTTTGCTAAGCTGATCAGCTGTTTCAATGTATTTTGAGCAGAATGTCAACGCCTCAGTAGCAATGTAGGCCTCTGCAATGGAACCCTCGGGTCTAGCTCGTTTCCTAACATAGCCCTTGAAAGTGCCTAGCCGCCTTTCAATAGGGTACATCCAGCCATACTGTCTTTGGACCTCTAAGTAGTGCCTCATCAGGTAGATGAACAGCCAAATGCACCATCACATCAAAGAAGGCTGGAGGATATATCTTCTCAAGGTTGCATAGGGTAGTTGGTATATTGTCTCTAAGACGCTCCAAAGCATCTATCCTGATATTTCTACAGCAGAGTTCCCTGAAGAATTACCCCAACTCTGCAACTGCTCTCTATAAGTCAGGGTGGCCCAATCCTCTAAGGATAATAGTTAAAACCCTTTGAAGTAGGACGTGGAAGTCATGAGTTTTCAACCCTTGTACCTTGTTTCCATCTACACTAACTCTCCTTTCAGGGTTGGAAGAAAATCCATGTGGGAATCTCACACATGAGAGGACCTCGCAGGATTCTTTTCTTTTTACCTTGTCCAAGACGTAAACAGCTGGTGCCATATTCCGTGGTTTACCTTCATCTTCCACCTGCAAGTCCTTTCTGATACCCAGGTGTGTAAAATCAATCCTAGATTTTAAGGTATCTTTCGTCTTGCCTTCAATATTAAGAAGTGTGGTGTGCATCACATCTATATTATGCCGCATATCCAAATCTTTCCAATACTCCAAGTCCCACAAAGTGGACCTGCGAGTAAACAATAATCTCTCTTATGCCCTGCCACGCTTCCTTTTCCCGCTACCATTACCAGGATGGTTTCCTGGTGTAATATGCCTGACCTTCTCTAATTCCACTTGCAACTCATCCGCGATGAGCCTCTTTGGCGCATCACGGTTTTCATGCTTTGCATTGAACACATGTCTTCAATATTTCGTAGGACGCGGCTTGTCCTTGGCAAGGAAACAGCAGTGTCCAATGTAACAAATCTTGCTAAGTATTGCAGATGACAATAATTCTGTCACAATAACACATGCATTGTAACCGTGTGTCGCTCATACGACATAGTGCCCAAAGCCGGATAATCATGGATGCACCAAATTATAACAGCACGCAGAAAGAAATCAGCTAGTGGGTTGCTATATAGGTCTCGAATGAGAACACCCCTCCATAGCTGTTGAAGTTCCTCCACAAGAGGCTCCATGAATAAATCAAAATCCTTTCCAGGACTTTTTGGACCTGGGATGAGCAAGGCCATCATGTAGTTTGATTCTTTGGTGCGGACATTTGGAGGCATGTTGTAAGGGATAACAAGCACTGGCCACATGCTATATGTGGCGCTCTGGTGGCCAAATAGGTTAAATCCATCTGAAGCTAAGCCAAGTCTAATGTTTCTCGGGTAAGCAGCAAACTTTTTGTGTTTCTGATTGAAGCTTTGCCACTCACTACCATGAGATGGATGGCTCATTACATTATGATCTCTGTACTCATGGTTCCTAGAATGCCACAGTACATCCTCTCTTGTTTCAGCATCATGAAACAACCTCTGCAATCTTGGTACAATTGGAAAATGTCTCAGAACATTATGAGGAATCATCTTCACATCATCGCCATCTTTCCATCTTGATGATTTGCATTTCGGGCATTCACTTAAGTTGGCATAATCCTTCTAGAACAGAACACAATTATTCTTACAAACATGGATCATATCATATCCAATTCCAACTACACGAAGGAAATTCTTCATTTTACTGTAGGTCTGTGGCAGCTCAGACGCATCTGGGAAAGATTTGCGGAAAGCAACCAACATCACATCGCATCAGATGTCTTCACCTAAAGAAAGGTGATCATAGCTGAGAATACTGACAGCTTATTTCCTGGGGTGACAGCCACGTTGCATTGTTCCAACATGTGGGCCCATCGTTTTTCTTCTACAGGTGAAAGTTCACGAAATGCACAAACATTTCGTAGCATTGTTTCACTGTTGGTCAAACTCACTGGCTCCGCCACCACCACCTCTTCCTCCTCTTCCACCTAAGCATCAGGCAGATCAAGATCGTGATCTGCTGCTTCCACGTAGTCAGTAACATTGACGTTCACAGTTTCACCATGATGAACCCACCTAGTATATGTGACCGGCATCCCATACAAGTGTAGATGATTTTGCACAGTTGATTGGGGTCTTGTAACTGAATTCATACAACTGCTACACGGGCAGAGCACATATGATTTCGGACCACCGTACTCAGCTCTGATAAAGTTCATGAAGTTTTCAACCCCTCGACATATGCAGCGGAGAATCTTCGAGCAGAAGTTATCCAAGTCTTGTCCATCTATTAGACATACAAATTAGTTCTTCTACTAGATATTACAGGAAAAACATATATGCTTTTTTATGAAGTCCAGAAAAAATTACCTAGGTAGTCGTCTAAAGCTATGGCAAGATATTTGGACAAGCAGATCTAAGTACTGAGATATATGTAAAGCTAATTCAGCAAACAGATTTGAGTGCTAAATTATGGCAGGCTGTTTCAGCCGTCAATGAGGCCGAGCACACAGCCATCAAACTATCGAAGTCCATCGCAGCAACAAAGATCGAGTATAAAACGGTGTACAGCTATTTCACCTAACAGATTGGCTACTAGACCATGGCAATCTATGTCACAATAAAAATATGGCAGGATATTTTAGCAACTAATCTGGCTCAGCATGCCATCTCTGCTAAGTAGATTGAGTGCATAACAGGTCAAGGAAGCTTCTTAAGCAGAGCATATTGACTGTAAACTACTTCAGCAAACAGTGAGATTAACAGCATCTATCAGCTAACATCCAGCGCTGCACCGACATGCACGGGGCCACAGTCTAGAATGCGCGTACCGTGGGAGAAGCTGACCGCCGTTCGTCTCCACGCGAACATCGCCAGCGGTGGCGGCGCTGACCGCCGTGCGCCTCCACAAGAGCGTTGCCAGCGGTAGTGGCACGGCTAGAGGACGGCAATCTACGAGAGCGTACTCTGGGAGCGACAGGATCGCCGTGCGTCCCCTCAACGAATCGCGGCGATGACATATCAGCGCGGCGGGGAGGGCGGCTTTGGCAGAGCGAATGGAGTGGAGGGGGACGGGGGGAGAGAGTTTTGGGGAATATTATTGGCTAGTTGGCCGAAGGGCAGTTGAATTTGGGATTTGGGGGGAATGTGGGGGGTAGGATTTTGCGCGGTGGGCGGGGGGAGTTTCGCGCATGCATGGTCAGTTTCTCCAAGTGCAGTCCCATGTGTCAGTGAAGAGGCAAGCCGAAGCACGTTCCGTTCGCGTGAGCCGTGTGCAGGACCAAACGTGTCTGGGGTGCAATGCGACCGCGACAGGGGTGGTATGAGTGTACCACCTTTTTCCTTTTAAACTAGGTGCTTCGCCCCCTAAAGAAAAAAACTTGGTGCTTCGCGCGATCCATCAATACTACTACTAGTAATCCGGTAATCCCGACTAAAACGGCGCAGCCGGGTCTTTTCCCGCGCGATATGCTGGGAGGTTGGCTTAGTTGGGTTTTTTAGGACGAGTAATGCTACACCTATGTAATCCCAGTTACGTAATTAACGTAATGTGAAACGTGTGAGGTGTTGATTGTAGATTGGGGGGAGGGAGGGGCCCACCACCATGAAAATCAGGGAGGAGAGAGAGAGGCAATTTACGTTAACCCTTTCGTAAGTTCCCTAGATGTAGATAGATGTGAAATGCGTGAATGTGTAGTGGATGTATTATTGGAGTGCCTAAGATAAATTGTGTATGTAGACTATGTGTTTATTTACTTCGCATGTTACCTTTGTCTCGGTTCAATAAAAAGCAGAGTTGGTGATGATGGTGTGCCTGCCATCCTGCAATATAGGCCGTCCGATCTATATCTAACGGATAGGAAGGAAACGAAAATTTACCCGCACTCCTCCCCACATTTGCAGATAAGGCCTTCCCTCGTTCATCCTTTTCTCCCACAAGATCTGGATGTTACGTGCAACGCACGGGCATCTTGCTAGTACTCCTACAATATACTATATTATTGTGGAAGTTCATATACACCGGCCGATATTAATGCAAACACGTCAGATTTTCATTACATTTTGACCTTTTATAGGACAGAAAAATAAAAGAAACCCGACCCCAAACCTATTCTACGGCGGCGACCGACGTCCTCCATCTGCGGTCTCCATGTACGGGGGCAGGGTTCAAGACCCGTGAAGTGAAGGTGCGGTCTCCGGCGAGGAAGAGTAGAACACGGGAGACGGACCGGCCAGTTGGCACACCATGCCCTGCCGCCTCCCATGCCCTACTCATCCTCGGAGGAGTCCCCGACCTCGGCGGTAACCGACGTTGGATGGTGGCAAGTAGGACGCGTGGCTGACGGTGCTCCCATCGTCGGCCGCCAGCGGCTACCGCCAGCGGTGTCGCCCGGCTCCGCCACGCCGCTATTGCGTCACGAGCGGCGACTTGAGCGAGGGCGGCGACCTCGAGCTTCATCCCAAAAGACAAGCTCTCCCGCAGAGCGTTCGCGCTCGCGGTCATGGCGGATGTGGTGCCAAGTAGCAGGACGATGCGATATGGTGTGGAGGTTAGCTGGGCGTTGCCGCTTTAAGTAGCGCATTCTGGTGAGGCCAAGCATCTGGGTGCGTCATGAAGTCGCCGGAGTTGGTTCCTCAGGCACCGAGCCTCTTATCGATGGCATATGGACGGATGGCATGAATGCGGGCAGCTGGCGCCGGTTGGGAACGCACCGCACGATAGTGCTAGGGGCGAGGGTTTTTGGTGTGCCAGGGTAGTCAGCTGCGGTCATGGCAACGTTGGAGATGCCCTTTGCTCACATGCGACCCCACATGTCATTGAAAAAGAAAGACGACCCGGCATGGTCTCAGGTCCTGGGGATGCAGTTGGCCGCGCTACACCACTCCGCGGACACGTCGCGGCGCGCGCGCACTTCAGCGCCCCGTGCATCCTCAATGAGCCGGGTGTTGATCTATTGATCGTGCCATAGCGCTAACGCCACCCTCGGCGCACTGAAGCTGACCGTGTAAAGCAAAGATGAGCGTGTCGCTCCCGCATGCCTCATTTGAACATTCTGCCGAGTATCATTCACATGTGGGCCTAGACCATGCTTGTATTTCTAATGTTGTAATTTGTCTGACATGCATACAAACAAACGGTTTGTTTAAGTTGCATGATTGGAAGCTCCTTTCACATACGAATTTGACTGTATGCTTTGTGTAAGTTGCATGTCGTATATTATTACTCTAACATTTGGTCAAAGTTAGCCTCGAAAAATGCATTAGGCCTTGTAGATGGAAGGAGGGAGTAGTAGTGGAAGTGGATACTCTGACGTAGGTATCCCTGCCTTACCCTCCCTTTCGGTCACTTACTGGCGGACCCCATGCTTGCTAGGCCCCAAATGTCAGTTACTGATGACCCACAAGTATAGGGGATCTATCGTAGTCCTTTCGATAAGTAAGAGTGTCGAACCCAACGAGGAGCAGAAGGAAATGATAAGCGGTTTTCAGCAAGGTATTCTCTGCAAGTACTGAAATAAGTGGTAACAGATATTTTTGTGATAGGATAATTTGTAACGAGCAACAAGTAACAAAAGTAAATAAAGTGCAGCAAGGTGCCCAATCCTTTTTGCAGCAAAGGACAAGCCTGGACAAACTCTTATAATAGGAAAAGAGCTCCCAGGGACACATGGGAATATCGTCAAGCTAATTTTCATCACATTCATATGATTCGCATTTGGTACTTTGATAATTCGATATGTGGGTAGACCGGTGCTTGGGTGCTGTTCTTACTTGAACAAACATCCCAATTATGATTAACCTCTATTGCAAGCATCCGCAACTACAACAAAATTATTAAGGTAAACCTAACCATAGCATGAAACATATGGATCCAAATCAGCCCCTTACGAAGCAAGGTATAAACTAGGGTTTAAGCTTACACACTCTAGCAACCCATCATCTACTTATTACTTCTCAATGCCTTCCTCTAGGCCCAAATAATGGTGAAGTGTTATGTAGTCGACGTTCACATAACACCACTAGAGGATAGACAACATACATCTCATCAAAATATCGAACGAATACCAAATTCACATGACTACTAATAGCAAGACTTCTCCCATGTCCTCAGGAACAAACGTAACTACTCACAAAGCATAGTCATGTTCATAATCAGAGGGGTATTAATATGCATATGGGATCTGAACATATGATCTTTCACCAAATAAACCAACTAGCATCAACTACAAGGAGTAATCAACACTACTAGCAACCTACTAGTACCAATCCCGGACTTGGAGACAAGAATTGAATACAAGAGATGAACTAGGGTTTTGAGGGGAGATGGTGCTGGTGAAGATGTTGATGGAGATTGCCCTCTCCCGATGAGAGTAGCATTGGTGATGATGGTGGTAATGATTTCCCCCTCCCGGAGGGAAGTGTCCCCGGCAGAACAGCTCTGCCGGAGCCCTAGATTGGTTCCGCCAAGGTTCCACCTCGTGGCGGCGGAGTTTCATCCCGAAAGGTTGCTTATGATTTTTTTCTATTTAAAGACCTCATATAGCGTAAGATGGGCATCGGAGGGCCACCGGGGCCCACGAGGTAGGGGGCGCGCCAGGGGTGTAGGGCGCCCCCACCCTTGTGGCCAGGTGGGGCCCTCCGTGAACTTCTTTTCGCTGGATATTTTTATTATTTCCCAAAATGACTTTCGTGGAGTTTCGTGACTTTTGGAGTTGTGCGAATAGGTCTCTAATATTTGCTCCTTTTCCAAATTTAGAATTCCAAATTGCCGGCATTCTCCCTCCTTATGCAAACCTTGTAAAATAAGAGAGAATAGGCATAAGTATTGTGACATAACGTGTAATAACAGCCCATAATGCAATAAATATCGATATAAAAGCATGATTCAAAATGGACGTATCAACTCCCCCAAGCTTAGACCTCGCTTTTCCTCAAGCGGAAGCCGATAACGAAAAATATGTCCCCATGTTTAGAGGTAGAGGCGTCGATAAAAATAAAATACGGACATGAATGCATCATGATTATTCTCATAACAGCAACATATATAGGTAATGTCATATGATTGCTTATGTTCTAGTAATAATCCATTCACAATGCAGAGTACGAATCATAAACTTTATTGAGAACCAACAAACTATAATCTCGGTCATTGAAGCAATTGCAATTTATCATAACATCAGAAAGAGTCTATGTTAGAGCTTAATAGCAAGTCCACATACTCAACTATCATTTAGTCTTTCATAAATGCTAACACTCATGGGATACTTGTGTTTACGGAGTTTTAATCGGACACAGAGAAAGATAGGGGCTTATAGTTTTGCCTCCCAACCTTTTACCTCAAGGGTAATGTCAACAATAATAACTCATGTTCCCCTACATCCAATTTGATATATCAATCAGGATCTTTCCAACACACTGTGCTTGCCAAAGGATAAAATGTAAAAAGGAAAGGTGAAGATCGCCATGACTCTTGCATAAGGTAGAGGATAATAATAAAAGATAGGCCCTTCGCAGAGGGAAGTAGAGGTTGCCATGCGCTTTTATGGTTGGATGCACAAAATCTTAATGCGGAAGAACGTCACTTTATATTGCCACTTGTGATATGAACCTTTATTATGCAGTCTGTCGCTTTTATTTCTTCCACATCACAAGATCGTATAAAGCTTATTTCTCCCACACCAATCAATCATACATATTTAGAGAGCAATTTTTATTGCTTTGCACCGATGACAACTTACTTGAAGGATCTTACTCAATCCATGGGTAGATATGGTGGACTAACTGGTTTAAGGGTTTTTGGAAGCACAAGTAGTATCTCTACTTGGTGCTGAGAATTTGGCTAGCACGAGGGGGAAAGGCAAGCTCAACATGTTGGGAGATCCATGACAATATACTTTATCTCAGATATAAGAAAACATAAACCATTACGCTGTCTTCCTTGTCCAACATCAACTCTTTAGCATGTCATATTTTAATGAGTGCTCACAATCATAAAAGATGTCAATAATAGTGTATCTATATGTGAAACCTCTCTTTCCTTATTACTTCCTATTAATTGCAACGATGACCAAAACTATGTTTGCCAACTCCCAACAACTTTCAATCATCATACCCTTTCTATGTGAAGTCATTATTCTCAATAAGATCAATATGAACTCTTTGTTTCTTTTATTCTTTTTCTCTTTTCTTTTATTCACTCAAGATCATGGCAAAATAATTAAGCCCTTGACTCAACACTAATCTTTATTATATAGCTCACGGACTCGATTACATAGAGAGATCATAAAGCAAAAACTCTAAGACTAGATCATGCCATAAACTTTATTCTACTAGATCAAGATATTACTAATAGGATCAAACTAATAAGAATGGTAAAGATAGGAGATGTGGTTGTGATATGATACCGGGGCACCTCCCCCAAGCTTGGCAGTTGCCAAGGGGAGTGCCCATACCCATGTGATTATGTCTCCTTTGTTGTTGGTGAAGAAGGTGGAAGTGATGTTGACTTAGTTGATGGCATAGACTTATCCCTTAATTTGCGCTTGAGGACGGAATTTTGGTCCCTCAAATCATCAATCTCCCACTCCAGGGTTAATATCTTTTTGCATAAGTCCTGCTTATTTTCCTGCAAGAGACGAAAAGGGATAAACTCGATCTTTGTTTTCTTTAGCCTATCAGGGAGACTTGACTTTTTGAACTCCACATGCATGTCCCCAGGTTGAGTTAATGGGGCTTCATCTTCATCTGAGCTCGTCTCCTCCTTCCCCTTGGGTTCATAGTCCTCTTCTTCCTCCGTGGTCCAACCATCCTGCTCCACATCTCCATAGACCTTAGGATTTGCTAGGTAATCATCCACATAGCTTTCTCCTTCCTAATCCTGGGATGACATGTTGATCTAATCTGCAGTAGGATAGCTCGAAACAAGAATAGAGGATATTTGCGTGATACAGGAGACAAAACCTTCGGGAGAATATATAATGAATTTTCACCGACCAAAATACGTATCGTGTAAGAAAACGGAGTCCAGAAGGCACACGAGGTGCCCACGAGGTAGGGGGCGCACCCAGGGGGTAGGGCGCGCCCTCCACCCTTGTGGGGCCCTCGTGTCCTTCCCGGACTGCTACTTATTTTTCTATTTTTCTAAATATTCCAAAATGGAGAAATATTGCCTTAAAAATTGTTTTGGAGTCGGTTTACTTACCGTACCACATACCTACTCCTTTTCGGAGTCTGTAACGTTATGGAAAGTGTCCCTTATGTATTCCTCCGGGTTACGGTTTCAATAACATTGGTTTCAACATTTATAGGATTACCTGAGATATAGTGTTTGATTCTTTGACCGTTTACCACCTTGGATTTGTGCCTTGAAATTATTGATTTTTATGGCCTTTGGAACGATAGACCTCCTCGATAACGTAAGGGCCTTCCCATTTAGAGAGAAGTTTTCCTACAAAAAATCTTAAACGAGAGTTGTATAGCAATACATAATCACCTACATTAAACTCACGCTTTTGTATCCTTTTGTCATGCCATCTTTTAACTTTTTCTTTAAACAACTTGGCATTTTCATAAGCTTGGGTTCTCCATTCATCAAGTGAGCTAATATCAAATAACCTCTTCTCACCGGCAAGTTTGAAATCATAGTTGAGCTCTTTAATAGCCCAATAAGCCTTATGCTCTAGTTCGAGAGGTAAGTGACATGCTTTTCCATAAACCATTTTATACGGAGACATACCCATAGGATTTTTATATGCAGTTCTATAGGCCCATAATGCATCATCAAGTTTCTTGGACCAATTCTTTCTAGACCTATTGACAGTCTTTTGCAAAATTAATTTGAGTTCTCTATTACTCAATTCTACTTGACCACTAGACTGTGGGTGATAAGGATGCAATTCTATGATTAACATCATACTTAGCAAGCATTTTTCGAAAGCACCATGAGTAAAATGTGAACCACCATCACCATTAAATATCTAGGGACTCCAAACCTCTGAAAAATAACTTCTTTAAGAATTTTAATAGAAGTGTTATGATCAGCAATACTAGTTGGAATAGCTTCTACCCACTTAGTAACGTAATCAACAACAACTAAAATATGTGTATATCCATTAGAGGCAGGAAAAGGTCACATATAATCAAAGCCCCAAATGTCAAATGGTTCAATAACAAGTGAATAATTCATAGGCATTTCTTGACGTCTACTAATATTACCGATTCTTTGACGTTCATCACAAGATAAGACAAACTTACGGGCATCCTTGAAGAGAGTAGGCCAATAAAAACCAGATTGCAATACCTTATGTGCAGTTCTATCTCCAGCGTGGTGTCCTCCATAAGCTTCGGAATGACACTTGCGTAGGATCCATTCTGTTCATGCTCGGTACACAACGTCTAATAACACCATCTACTCCTTCTTTATGAAGATGTGGGTCATCCCAAAAGTAATGTCTCAAATCATGGAAAAACTTTTTCTTTTGCTGGTATGTGAAACTAGGTGGTATAAATTGAGCAACAATGTAATTAGCATAATCAGCATACCATGGAGTACTACGAGAAGTATTTATGACATTTAATTGCTCGTCAGGAAAGCTATCATCAATAGGTAGTGTGTCATCAAGAACATTTTCTAACCTAGACAAGTTGTCTGCAATGGGGTTCTCAGCTCCCTTTCTATCAACAATATGCAAACCAAATTCTTGTAGAAAGAGAACCCATCTAAAAAGTCTAGGTTTATCATATTTCTTTTCCATCAGGTATTTAATAGCAGCATGATCAATGTGAATAGTTACTTTAGAATCAACAATATAAGGTCTGAACTTATCACATGCAAATAAAACTACTAAGAATTCTTTTTCAGTAGTAGCATAGTTTCTTTGAGCATTGTCTAAAGTTTTACTAGCATAATGGATAACATTTAATTTATTATCAACTCTTTGCCCTAGAACAGCACCTACAGCATAATCACTAGTATCACACATAATTTCAAAGGGTAAATTCCAATCTGGTGGCTGAACAATAGGTGCAGAGATCAATGCTTTCTTAAGTATTTCAAATGCTTCTACACAATCATCATCAAAGACAAATGGTATATCTTTTTGTAATAAATTAGTCGAGGCCGAGAAATTTTTGAGAAGTCCTTAATGAACCTCCTATAAAATCTGGCGTGACCAAGGAAACTTCTTATACCTTTGATGTCCTTGGGACATGGCATCTTTTCAATAGCATCAACCTTGGCTTTATCAACTTCAATACCTCTTTCAGAAACTTTATGCCCCAAGACAATACCTTCATTAACCATAAAGTGGCACTTTTCCCAATTCAAGAAAAGATTAGTTTCTTCACGTCTCTGCAAAACTCGATCAAGATTGCTCAAGCAATCATCAAAAGAGGATCCACAGACGGAAAAATCCTCCATGAAAACTTCACAAATCTTTTCACAAAAGTCAGAGAATATAGCCATCATGCATCTTTGAAAGGTAGCAGGTGCATTACATAAACCAAAAGGCATATGTCTATACGCAAAAGTACCAAAAGGGCATATAAAAGTAGTCTTTGCTTGATCCTTAGCCGACACAGGTATTTGAGAGAAACCAGAATAACCATCTAGGAAGCAATAATGTGTATGTTTGCATAATCTTTCTAGCATTTGATAAATAAAAGGTAAGGGGTAATGATATTTCTTAGTAGCTTTATTTAATTTGCGGAAATCAATTACCATCCTATAACCTGTAATAATTCTTTGTGGAATAAATTCATCTTTATCATTAGGAACAATAGTAACACCTCCCTTCTTAGGGACACAATGAACATGACTTACCCACTGACTATCAGCAACGGGATAAATTATACCTGCCTCCAAAAGCTTTAGTATTTCTTTTCTTACCACTTCTTTCATCTTAGGATTCAACCTTCATTGATGATCACGAACCGGTTTGGCATCTTCTTCCAAATTTATTTTATGTTGACATAGAGTGGGACTAATGCCCTTAAGATCATCAAAAGTATATCCAATAGCAGCACGGTGCTTCTTCAGAGTTTTCAATAATCTCTCTTCTTCATGCTCTGAAATGTTAGCACTAATAATAATAGGATATATTTTCTTTTCATCAAGATAAGCATATTTAAGATTATCATGCAACGGTTTAAGCTCAAACACAGGGTCACCCTTTGGGTGGAGGAGGATCCCCTAGGATTTCAACAGGCAAATTATGTTTCAGAATAGGTTCCTGTTTAAAGAATACTTCATCTATTTCCCTTCTTTCATTCATAAAAATATCATTTTCATGGTCTAGCAAATATTGTTCTAAAGGATCACTAGGAGGTACGGATATAGAAGCAAGACCAATAATTTCATCCTTACTAGGCAATTCTTCTTCACGGTGTTGTCTACTAAATTTAGAGAAATTAAACTCATGAATCATATCATCCAAGCCAATAGTAACAACATTCTTTTCGCAAACTATCTTAGCATTAATGTTGTTCAAGAAGGGTCTACCAAATATAATGGGACAAAAGCTATCTTGTGGAGAACCGAGAACAAGAAAATCAGCAGGATATTTAGTTTTCCCACACGAGACTTCAACATCTCTAAAAATTCCCACTGTTGATATAGTATCTCTATTGGCAAGTTTAATTGTGACATCAATGTCTTCTAACTCAGCAGGTGCAATTTCATGCTTAATTTCTTTATACAAGTCATAAGGTATAACACTAGCACTAGCACCCATATCACATAAGCCATGATAACAATGATCTCCTATTTTAACAGAAATAACAGCACGCCTACCACATGTCTATGTTTATCTTTAGCACAAGGTTTGGCAATTCTCGCGGTTTCACATGAGAATTGAATAACATGCCCATCAATATTATCAACCAAGAGATCTTTAACAATAGCAATATTAGGTTCGACTTTAACTTGCTCAGGAGGTGTATAAGTTCTAATATTACTTTTACGAACAACAGTTGAAGCTTTAGCGTGATCCTTTATTCTAACAGGAAAGGGTGGTTTCTCAACATAAGAAGTAGGAACAACAGGATCATTATAAGGGACAATCTTTTCTTCAACTTTAGAAGGTGCAGCTACTTTTACTTCTATGGGAGGATGATATTTAAACCACTTCTCCTTGGGGAGATCAACATAAGTAGCAAAAGATTCACAGAAAGAAGCTACTATCTCAGAGTCAAGTCCATATTTAGTGCTAAACTTACGGAAAACATCGGTATACATAAAAGACTTAACATAATCAAACTTAGGTGTCATACCTGACTCCATACCTTCGTCGAGATCCCAATCTTCATAGTTGCATTTAATTCTATCCAATAAATTCCATCTGAATTCAATAGTCTTCATCATAAAAGAGCCAGCACAAGAAGTATCGAGCATGGTGCGATTGTTTTCGTAAAGCGAGCATAAAGATTTTGAATAATTGTTTCTCTTGGGAGCTCATGATTGGGGCATGAATACAACATTGATTTAAGCCTCCCCAAGCTTGAGCGATGCTTTCTCCTTCGCGAGGCCAAAAATTATATATATAATTGCGATCACAATGAACAAGATGCATAGGATAATACTTTTGATGAAATTCCAATTTCAATCTTCTATAGTTCCATGATCTCGTATCATCACATAGCCTATACCATGTCAATGCATCTCCCTTCAAATATAAAGGGAAGACCTTCTTCTTAACAACATCATCGGGTATACCTGCAAGCTTAAATAGTCCACAAACTTCATCCACATATATTAGGTGCTCATCAGGATGCTTTGTTCCATCTCCTGCAAAAGGATTAGCTAGCAGTTTTTCCATCATAGCCGAAGGAAATTCAAAGGGAACATTTTCATATTAATTTTCAGTAGGTTCATTAGGTTGAGGAGCAACTATTTTCTCTACTGGTCGGGGTGAAGATACCCCGAACAAGCCCCTCAGAGGATTGCCTTCCATAGTAACAAGTGACAGTAATTTCAGCACACTATATAAATTTTTCCTTACCAAATTCCACCTACCAAAGGCGCTGCACTCCCCGGAAACGGTGCCAGAAAAGAGTCTTGATGACCCACAAGTATAGGGGATCTATCGTAGTCCTTTCGATAAGTAAGAGTGTCGAACCCAACGAGGAGCACAAGGAAATGATAAGCAGTTTTCAGCAAGGTATTCTCTGCAAGTACTGAAATAAGTGGTAACAGATAGTTTTGTGATAGGATAATTTGTAACGAGCAATAAGTAACATAAGTAAATAAAGTGCAGCAAGGTGTCCCAATCCTTTGTTTAGCAAAGGACAAGCCTGGACAAACTCTTATAATAGAAAAAGCGCTCCCGAGGACACATGGGAATATCGTCAAGCTAATTTCCATCATGTTCATATGATTCGCGTTCGGTACTTTGATAATTTGATATGTTGGTGGACCGGTGCTTGGGTGTTGTTCTGACTTGAAACAACATCCCAATTATGATTAACCTCTATTGCAAGCATCCGCAACTACAACAAAAGTATTAAGGAAAACCTGACCATAGCATGAAACATATGGATCCAAATCAGCCCCTTACGAAGCAACGCAGAAACTAGGGTTTAAGCTTCTGTCAATCTAGCAACCCATCATCTACTTATTACTTCCCAATGCCTTCCTCTATGCCCAAATAATGGTGAAGTGTTACGTAGTCGACATTCACATAACACCACTAGAGGATAGACAACATACATCTCATCAAAATATCGAAAGAATACCAAATTCACATGATTACTAATAGCAAGACTTCTCCCATGTCCTCAGGAACAAACATAACTACTCACAAAGCATATTCATGTTCATAATCAGAGGGGTATTAATATGCATATAGGATCTGAACATATGATCTTTCACCAAATAAACCAACTAGCATCAACTACAAGGAGTAATCAACACTACTAGCAACCTACTAGTACCAATCCCGGACTTGGAGACAAGAATTGAATACAAGATATGAAATAGGGTTTTGAGAGGAGATGGTGCTGGTGAAGATGTTGATGGAGATTGCCCTCTCCCGATGAGAGGAGCATTGGTGATGATGGTGGCGATGATTTCCCCCTCCCGGAGGGAAGTGTCCCCGGCAGAACAGCTCTGCCGGAGCCCTAGATTGGTTCCTCCTCGTGGCGGCGGAGTTTCGTCCCGAAAGGTTGCTTATGATTTTTTTTCTTGACGAAAGACCTCATATAGCAGAAGATGGTCATCGGAGGGCCACCAGGGGGCCCTCGAGATAGGGGGCGCGCCCCCACCCTCATGGCCAGGTGGGGCCCCCTCTGGTGAACTTCTTTCGCTGGATATTTTTTATTATTTCCCTAAATGACTTTGATGGAGTTTCAAGACTTTTGGAGTTGTGCAGAATAGGTCTCTAATATTTGCTCCTTTTCCAGCCTGTAATTCCAAGCTGAGCATTCTCCCTCCTTATGTAAACCTTGTAAAATAAGAGAGAATAGGCATAAGTATTGTGACATAACGTGTAATAACAGCCCATAATGCAATAAATATAGATATAAAAGCATGATACAAAATGGACGTATCAATTACTAAATGGGTTCGGCCACGTTAGGGGTTCCTCATCCGTAGTATACTCCCTTTGTTTTTATTTACTCCGCATAAAACAGAGGGAGTGGTAGTATAAATGACACGGGCGGGGGAGGGGGAGGGACGTTGGTTTGCTCTCAACTGTGGTCCCACAAGCAAGCGAAAACGCAAGACGAAGCGTGTTCCATTCATTGAGCGACGTGGAGGGTCCAGCGTGCTTGGCTGCAACGTGAACGCGACAAGAGCAATGTACAGTCAAAACCGATTGACCGGTCATCACCGAAACCACTATTCACACCAGAACCTTCGCTGCTCGGCCTACGCCAGCCACTGCCCCAAAACCACACCTCCTCTCCAGCCCATTCCCCCACCTTTCGATCCCCTAGCCCGCATCAAGCATCCCCTAGTTCGCCGGAAAGCCATGGTGCGCCGCAAGATCACGTACTACAAGATGCTGACACTGGAGTGCCTCACAGAAATCACGGCGTCGGTCAGCGCCACAGACCTCCGTTCCCAAGCTCACTTTGCGGCGGGCCAATCCCCGAGTTCTCTGGAGCCAAGCTACGAGGAGGAGGAAGCCGATCCAATGTTCATGGCGGAGGTCGCGGCATAGAAGGACCCCGATGGGTATGAGACGATGGACGGCGACTTCGTGCCGACGTCCGGGTCCCCCATGATGCAGGCGGACCAATGGTTCAATCTGGCGATACTAAAGGAGGACCGGGAGGCAGAGGCTCAACTCGACGTGGAGCGCGCGCATGCTGCTGCCATCGGGGCTCTCCTGCAGGCGGAACTAGATGTCATGGATGTGAAACGGGTAGCGGAGGCTCAACTTGAGGCGGAGCGCGCGGATGCCGCTGCCATTGAGGCCCTCCTGCAGGCAGAACCGGACGTCCTGGACTTGAACCGGGCTACGGAGGCTCAACTCAACGCAGAGCGCGCGGATGCCACTGCCATCGAGGCCCTCCTGCAGGCGGAACCGGGCATCCTGGACTTGAACCGGGCGGCGAAGGCTCAACTCGACGCGGAGCGCGCGGATGCCGCTACCATCGAGGCCCTCCTGCAGGCGGAACCGGACGTCCACAACTTGAACCGGGCGGTGCTCTCGTCCATGCAGAGCGCCCGCACGCTCCGCGTGAATGAGTAGCTGGAGGCCGAGGACAACCACGGTGCGGAGACACACGTCGGCAGCTACGGCTGGTTCGCGCCGGCAGCCAAAGACGACGAGGTCGTCTCGTTCCGCGAGCAGTGATAGTTTTTCTTTATGTTGTTGTTTTTAAGGATCTTTTGTTGTGTAAAAACATATATTGTTATGCAAGTCGCCTGACTTTCATCATTTGTGTCAGTCTACCATTTCAGACGGTTGGATGAATATCCTACGTCTCCTAAGCCTTCTTCCTCACCTCTTCTTCTTCCCCAACAGACCACCGCACGGGCCGTACGTATCCTCCCCAACATGCGCTTGGATAAACATATTGTATGAACGAAAATTATGTATCAGCAGTAGGATGGCTGAGTTTGGTTTGTTCACATGCGGTAGCACGTGTCAGTGAGGGTGTGTTCCCTTGGTTGGGTTTGCGGCGTGTAGGAGCAACTGTGTGAAGGTCTTGGTCGCGACCCTTGGCGTCTTGAGAAGCGGACCGTGTGAGGGTGCGGTGCGACCGCGACAGCCGTGCGCAAGTGTACCTCCTTTTCATTTTGAAAACTTTAGGCAAGCTTGGCAAAAATGTGTGGCGAAGTATGGCAATGCAAGGCCTAAACCCAAACAGGATAAGTATGTACGTACTAGGAGTACTAGTGTTAATAAAGAAAGGCGGAGCTTCCCTTCGCGGTCGATACAAATCCTCGTTTGACGTGTCAATTAATGCGTATTTTTTTCTCCAAAGCCCAAAGAGCTAACCATCTCACTCCTCATCGCTTGATTAATGCAGCACCATGCAAACCAACCTTCTCACTTCCACATGCATGCAAGGGTATATTAATGTCCTTGGTTGCTAGTACAAGGCAAACCCCATCAATTTTACCTCGATTAGTGTTAGTGGCCTTTTGCAAATTGTAATTTTGATATACTGGCCTTGTGTACAAAAAAATGGAGGTAGTAACTATTTGACTTCCTTCCCCAGTGCGGTGACGTCGACGATATCTCGAATGTTGTGGTTTGGCGAAGTGCGTTCGAAGGGCAATACCATTGAGGGAGACCACGGTAAGTCGTTCGCAAGTGCCGCCTGCAAGCCGAGACAGCCGCCTTATTTGCATCCAGGAAGTCCGTTGAACCAAAGGATGCATAAATGTACTAGTACACAACAGCGTCGTCTGTCCAGCTTAGTGCGGTGAGGTGGTTTCTCGAAGAAGATGATGGAGAAGCGGAGTCAGCGGAGAATGAAATGATGGTTGCTTCGTCCGTGCTTTGTGATTTGACGCCTCACTACTTTGTGATTTGTGATAGAAGGGACAGGGAGTAGACTCTGTGCTCTATACTGTACATGCGTCCAAGCACGAGAGCAAGAGGAGAGACGTTGCATTTTTCTATTCCTTCAATCAATCAATCAGGGAGCTTCGGTTCCATCATTTTGGCTTTGGCAACACCGTCCACAATGGTTCCCATTGATGCCAAAAGCTATTTTCACATTTGGCTACACATTGTGGATGCCCTTAACCGTACCACTTGGTTTTGCTCCTGTGTCCTATCTATACAAATCTCAATTATATTGATCTAAAAAATTATAGAATCAAGATTAGTAAAAAGGAGGTGATTTTAACGCGCGGATGGCGGGGGAGGTTTCTTATTTTAGAGGACATTGGCCTGGCGGTTTGCTAACATGCGGTCCCACATGTCAGTGATTTACCAAGCCGATCCGCGTCCCACATGAGGCAGAACAACGGCAGAAGCAACACGTGGTTAACTTGAAGAAGATGAGGACGAGCGGATTCAAAGAACGAAAGTGAAATGATGGTTGCTTCGTCCCTCCAACTTCTTCTTTTTAGCATTATTACTTCATCCCTCCAACTTAACTGCGGGAAAGGTGCAACTTTGTGATTTGACGCCTTATTGCTCATTACTACACCGGCTCCATGACTGGGGTGCTTCTCCCCTGCTGCTCTGCACTATATTTCGGTATGGCACGTGGACCTGGTAGTTGATGTCCCACATGTCGGCAAAAGGACTAGAACATTTATGGAAGAGAGCGCTCCACTCTTACGATGAAGGAGTACACAACACGGCGGCCTAGTGAACTATCACCTGTACTGTATAGTACTATAGTTTTGTTGTTTCGCACGATCCATCAATACAAACCCGATTAAATAGGAAAGGGCGGGATTTTTCCCGCGCGGTAGATGATACTGGTCATACATTTCAAAGGCAATTTAATGTATGCAAACTGAATAATTAAGTAACAATATGATATCTAGTAAAACTAAAAACACATATGAATTATTGTGTTAGAGTGTAGTAGTAGTGTTGTATTGCATAATTGTTAGATGTAACATGCGAGAACGTGTAGAGATGTAGTTTTGGAGGGCCTACGGAGAGAAAAGCGTAATACGGTCACCGAACTTCAGAATACGCTCATTACGGTCACTATATACGTTTTGCGGTCATTATATGGTCACTTGCTCACCGTTCAGCATCGGATTGCACTTTGTTGACCGGCCAAATAGTCTGCATGGCACCATGTTGAGTGGTTAAATTGACCATGTTTCTTGTGGGTCCCACCTATCAGTTCGCATAGGAAAAAGGTCAGATAAACACAAATTTATGCAGGCGCGACAAGACTCCAACCCGTGCGCGGGAATCACCTGGTTGTGTATGTGTATGTCGGGGCCTGATGTGTGCGCATGCATGTGTAGGTTGAGCACTTGAGCGTGAGAGCGTGTGTTGGTCGTGTGGTGTGTGCATGCATGCGTGCGTGTGTGCGTGTGAGTGTTGCGTGCGTGCGTGGCTGCGTGTGTACGTTTGAGTGTTGCGTGCGTGCGTGGCTGCATGTGTTCGTGTGAGTGTTGCGTGCATGCAGTTCATGTGCATGCGTGCGTGTGTGTATAATCACCACACCAGCTCCTGTGTGTTAAAACAGATGGCTCAGCATACCAATACAAGGCCACCTTGTCCGTTGTGCTAGCGGTCATGACTTCGAACCACCGCCCAATATGTTTTTGTCGTTTGTTTTCATTCTTACTAGCAAGATGCCCGTGCGTTGCACGTAACATCAAGATGCATTTGTATGACTAGTTTATCTTGTGAGAGAAAAGGATGAACTAGGGAAGGCCTTATTTGCAAGTGTGGAGAGGTGTGTGGGTACCTTTTTGCAAAAAATTGCCATAGTTTCCTTCCTATCCGTCAGATATAAATCGGACGGCCTATATTGCAGGATGGCAGGCACACCATCATCACCAACTCTGTCTTTTATAGGAGCATAGAGTAGATACAAGCTGACATGTGGGCCCAATGGTAGTGAGATAATGTGATGCAACAGTAGAGGTGCCACGTGGAGCGTTTAACTGGTCAACTAGTCGTGTCTTGAGAAAATACAGAGCTGTACAGTGAGCCCGTGACTTTATAATAACCACAAAACACAAATGGTGACCGTAATGAGTGGATTCTGAAGTCCAATGTGCGTATCGTGCTTTCGCTCCAAATACAATGATCATCACTGTATATATCGCGAGAGAAATATGAAACATGCGTGAATGTGTTGGGGGCTTACTTTTAGAGGACCTGGAGATAGTTTGTGTGCGTACATGAAAGGGGCGTAGAGGGGGTGTATGCGATGGAGAGAGAGATGCTCTTCATTTCTCTTTATTATGACTAACTTTATATATAGTATAACAATATAAAAATTCACAGTGCGGAATAAATATCATTGTGGGAACCATGCAATACAAATTAACGTTCATAGTCCTCCGTATAACTTCGTAATGTTGTATATGTGTAGAAATTCTAAAATAATTTTTTGGCCACACTTTATTCAAAAGGAATGTTGTATGCGAAATAAACGTGAAGAGAGGGCTTTTTAGATAAATGGGGTACATGATGTAATATGTGTGAATGTGTAGTTGATGTATTTGGCAGGGCATGGATAGAGGGCTTTCTATATGTGTGTATTACGTATTCGAGAGAGGCATGGACAGAGGGGCCAGCGGGGGGAGGGGGAGTGGGAGAGATAGCACGAGAAATGAAAGAGGTCTAGAGAGAGAGAGACGAATATGATGTCACGGCGAGAGATTCCCTTGAGTGTGTATATGCAAGGGGGGAGGGGATAGAGGCACGAGGAGAGTTTTTTTGTGTGTGGTGTCTGTGTTGGTATGTGTGGGTGAGAGAAGATAACGAGACCTGGGGGCAGAGGGTGTGTCGTCGCGTGAGGTCCAGTGGGTCGAGGTGAGGCCCTTGGTTCGGTTCAGTCCTACGCCACATTGGTCGGTCCGTGACGCATTTAGGGAGACCCATGGATGACTAGTCGTACAAGACAAAGATAGCAGAATCGTGAAGGACTCTGTGTCCACTGACAAAGACGGCTAGGATTTGTAACCCTAGGTTCTCGGACTAAGGTAACCCCTTATCTCTGATATTACTATTCATCCAACCTAAATTTAAGGGGCATCCTACAGAATGCTCTGCTAGAATCATACTCGCGATTAGGAAGAGAGGTGTGAGACAATGCGTGAGAGACAGGCCTAAAGATAATGTGCGTCTGCAGAGACACGTAGGCAGATCTATGTATATAGAAAGGGTCGATGGGGATTGTGCGTGTGTATGCTTGTGAGAGGAAGAGTGCTTGTGATAAAGGTTAGTGAAAACAGATGTGAATGGTTACGAGAGGGAGGGAGGGTTATATCGAGAGCATGTCTGTGAGAAAGACACCACGGGAGAGAGAGTGTGTGAGCATGTGTGAGAGACCACCGATGGAGAGTGAAACTACACGTAAAAGACTGATGCACACATTGATTAAAGATATAAATTGTATCCAAATATTAGGATGAGATCATGATATTTGCAATTCGCATAAGGAATGGTCATTGATCTATCAGACATCTAGATTCTGTCGAATTTGAGCATGTCTATGTTATTATTCAACATAATTGATCCACATAGTTGTGTGTGTAAAGCACATTATACATACGAAAGTTACACAATGAACATTATAAATAGCTAGCTATGAACTAGCATACATTTGAATTCAACTTAAGGTGGTTTAAAAAATCAAATTCAACATGAAGTCCATTCAGTTATTTGAATTTGATATCATGGCATTTGTAAATCATACCTAAATTATGGGGGCACCAATCTTTGCTCTGATTTTGTACATAATAGCATATATAGTCATGTAAAAAATAGATTCAAATTTAGCTCCTCCATTCCAAAATAATCATAGTTATAGGATTTTCAAGTGTCAAAATTTCAAAACGAAGTGGATAATTTAATGAGGTTCTCAAACATACAAGGTCAAATTTAACGTTGTCTATTTAGGTCAATCTTCAAAGTTCAAGAGTACTCTAAATGTGAATGCTTCTATTTCAAAATTTCAAATGATGCGCCAAAAGAGCCTCTACTCGCCCGAAACCGTGTGAGACCAATGTTTGGTAGTAGAAGGAAATTACTTTTCTAACTCCGACCCGTGAAACCTACCGGCCCGACGTCCAAAGGTCTAAACCGGGGTAGGTTTCTAGCTTCATCTAGACGCCACGCAACCGCCTCCGAAAAACATTCATACACAATGGCCACCTAAGCACACATGCGCTCAGCCGAAATCGCTCCCGCGCACTATTTGGGACACCTGGGATTACCATCCTACCCCCGACCCGCAGTAGGTCCGAAATTTAAGAGGGGGGGCAAAGTTTGTACTTTCCCCAAATTTCAAACAAGCGTGTCCTATTTGTTTAAAAAAGCCAAAACTAAGCGCATCCCAGACCGAAACATGGTTCTCCCTTAGCGCCCCCCCCCCCCCGTCCCCCCATCCGATTCCCCATTCGTACTCCATGGGCGCCAAAACTACCTCTCCACCAGCCACGAAACCCCGGCGTCCTCCGTCCGCCACCCCATCCCACCCATCAACCACCGCCCTCCTCCATCACGCTGGAGACGATACCCCGACGTCATCGTCCACCGCAACCTCAACCGCAACGCCCTCCATGGCTAGTAATTGAAGCCGAGGCCGAGCCGTCCGTATCCGAGCCAGTTCAAACATGTCGTCCTGCGCCTCACCGTTGCCGCTCCAACTTCGCCACCGTCCACCGCAGTGGAGCTGTTCCTGCTACGCCGTCCTTCGCCGCCCCGGATCTGCTTCCCCTCCGCCGACATACGGCCACGGCAACACAGTCAACAATTTGGCCATGGGTTCGTCCAAGCCTGCACCCTCCTCCAAAACATCGGTTCCCCAGGAAAAAAGAAGAAGATCATCGCGACATATGGAGGAGACCACACTAGCAACGGCAAATGGTACTCCTCTTCCCTTATTCGTGCAAATCTTATGTGTCTTATTGCACGGTATTCATCCCACAGAAGACACTAGTTGACCGCTTCTTCTTGATACTAGATGTTCCTAGTAACTCGCTATGCACAAGGTTTCTCCTCATATACTATTTCACCTTAGCTAGAGGTCCGTCGCCCCTTGGATTTCAATTTCTGGTCAGTTGATTCCCAATTAACGGAAGCATTCCCAGTAGAAAAGTGCTACTCCACCTATTACGCCGGGGAAGCAGCGCCTCGGTGTTTATCTTAGGGGCGTGTGGGGCCTAGAGCTGCTAGCGCCTGATCTGGAGGTCGGCCGGGATTAAAGGGATGGCCTGGGGGTGCTGCCAAGCACGACGGTGTTGTGAGGTCGAGGGGAGGGCGGGGCGATGGAGGCAGGGGTCTGGGCCGGTGGTCGCTGGCGGTTCGAGAAAGATCATCAACAAGGATCAAGGGAGGTAGAAGAAGGCCATCTGCCTGCTCCTTATAGATCGGACGGTTCATAAAAATTTCTTGACCTATTTATTTTTAGTCGATCGTTATCTTGATAGGACCACATGTGGTGGGGTGTCAAGTGAGTACCTGCATTTCCTGTGCTCATATATTACAAAATCATATGGAGTAGAATCTAATTTTGTTTGCCATGCAATGTTGTAGAGCTATCATATGTCTCCTGTCATTTATTTGTCAGCCACCTGCTATACGCTACTTTTACAATGCACTAGTTCTACACACACTTCACCCAACTCTCACTATTGTGTTTTTATGCAAGGGTATTTCAGACTCTGCCTTCAGAGAAGCAGAAAAGAAAAGAGAGAACTCACTCCAGCGTGGTACGCGGCTAGGCTAGACACGTTTTAGCGTTATAAAGGGTGCAGCGTCAGCAGATGGAGACGGTAAACGTAGCTCTACAGTTGATGATCTTATTTGCCACACACAACCATCCCAGGTGATTGCTTTAACTTTGCGGTGTCATATGTGGTTGCATGTTGCATATGGTGTCTAGCTTGTATTCGAAAGGCTAAAGTCAGTCTTTATTAAGATAAGGAAAGATATTTTTTACATGGACCACCATCCGGGAGCACCAGAAGTCAAATAGCTTGTCAGGGCACTGGCCGAGCCAAAGGACAAGCCCAAAGACAGACAAAGCTATCACCGAAGCCAACTAACAAGCCACGAGGGTGGCGAAGCAGCCCGCCTCCCACCAGGCTCTTAGGTCCTAGATGATCATGCTCACCACTCCAGCCGAATGTCTAGCTTGTATTGCTTCCAATTTGGTTAAATTGCATCTACTTAGCTTACACACTATACCTTTGAATATGACATGCCTTCCTGTTTTTGGTACATACTAGTACATCTGTCTATTAACCATGTTCTTACATCAAACTAATGTTCTTGGGTATCCCTGATCAATCACTTATGATGAGGCAGTCGGGCCAGTAGACTACTGTGAGAAAATATCCTCATTTAAAGAATGCAGCGTCAGCCTCCCCACATGATTCTCGAGAAACAATAAGGCTAGATGAAGATAGTGAACGTAGCTCTATAGTTGATTACCGCATTTCCCCTACACTAGCATCGCAGGTGCTTGCTCTAACTTGGCAGCGTGATATGTGGTTGCATGTTGCATATGGTGTCTAGATTGTGATTCTTCCAATCTGGTTAAATTGCATGTGCTATTCTGCTTAGTTTATACATTATACCTGTTAATGTGACATGCCTTCCTATTTTTAATACATAGTACATCTGTCTATTAAGCATGTCCTTACATAAAACTATAGTTTTTTTTGTATCCCACATCAATCAATATGACGAGACACCTTTAGTATATGCAGTGTGATATTAGTTGCATCTTTCATACGATTTATAGCATGCGCTGCTTCTAATTTGTTGAAATGCCATTTATGATGGTACGCTTTTAACTTGGCAGAGTCAAATTGGTTGCATCTTTCATGTGGTGTCTAGCTTGCATTGCTTCTTATTTGTTGAAATGGTTTCTGCTTAGTTTACACAAACAGTTGTGAATATGCCATGTCGTCCTGTTTTTCGCATTATTCCATCCTGGAATCATGTGTTTACCTTACATCAAAGTAGTGATTGTCAGTATCATGCACGAATGAGTTCTGAAGAGTGAATTTTATTGCTTTTTCTTGTCGGTTTTACTGGACAATTCAAAATCAATAAAGTGAAAGGAAGTTAGCAAGGCAACGGATAAAGGTGCTCCTTCCAAACAGAGGGCCTCTACAGATTCTACTCGTCCATCCCCCCAAGATGATTTCCAAGACAACACATGCATAGACACTCAACGTAGCTGTGTTGATGATGAGCACGTCTCCCCTAGTGCACCATCCCAGGTGCTCCCTCTAACTTGGCACTGTTATATGTGGTTGCATGTTATGTATGATCTCTAGCTTATATTGCTTCTAATTTTGTTGAATTCCATCTGCTTACTTTACACATTATACTTGTGAATAAGACACGTGTTCCTGTTTCTAGAACATACAATATTTGTCTATGACACCATCTTCTTACATCAAAGTACTATTGTTGTGTAACCTGCAACAATCACTTATCATAAGACACGTTTGACTTGGGAGTGTGATATAGGTTACATCTCGCATTCTTTTCTAGCTTGTACTACTTATAATTTGTTGAAATGGCACTTATGACGAGACAGTTTTAACTTGGTAGAGTGATATTCGTTGCATCTTTCATATGGTGTCTAGCTTTCATTTCTTCTAATTTGTTGAAATGCCTTCTCCTTAGTTTACACATCATAAGCTGTGAATATTTAATGATGTGAATATGCAATGGCACTAATGACGAGAGACCTTTAAGTTTGTAGTGTGATGTTGTTTGCATCTTGCATATGATTTATTTCTTGTACTGCTTCACATTTGTTTAAACGCCATTTGTGATGAGACACTGTTAAATTGGCAGAGCGATATTTGTAGCATCTTTCATACGGTGTCTACCTTCCATTGCATTGCTTCTAATTTAGTGAAATGTCTTCGCTTAGTTTACACAAAGATAGTTCTGGTTATCTCATGTCGTCTGTTTTTCGTACATATTACATCCTCCTATCATGTGGTTGTCTAACATCAAAGTTCAATTAAATGCAGATCACGCATCAATTTGTTACGAAGAACTAAATTGTTATCCGTTTTTCTTGTCGACTTGACTTAACATGGCATAGAGAAAGAGGAAGCAGGATAGAACGACAGGGAAAGGGAAGCGGAAGAATCCTGCAGATTCTGCTGATACTGATGGTGCAATAGAAGGTCAAAGTCCAGCGGAAAATTATACAAACAGGGTATCCCGTGCTACACGAGCTGCAGAACAAGCCAAACAGAAACAAATAGCTGCCACCAAACAAGCAGAGACAACCCTAGTTGTTGCAACACCTTCCACAGTACCACCAGCTGCATGATTTACTCGTTGGTCAACTCATCTAGCAGCACGTTCCCAAGCTCCCTTGCCACCTGACACTACTTCCAAAGCACTCTTGACACAAGATGAGTTGGCAAGATCAGATGAACTTTGTGAGCTTCAACAGCACGAAGGTAGTTCTTTGAGTCAAGTTACGATTGCATGCTTCTTTATATGTAGTCTCACAGTTTGATGTACACTAACACTTCCTATGTTCATTGTTGGACTAGCACCTAGGTGCAAGAGGAAACAAACATCAGGGATAATGCTCGATAGGTTAACTAAATCTAGAGGAGGAAGAATGGAGATCCATTTTGAGGCGGGTTTAAAAAGGCCACGTGATGCTACAGAGTCAGCCAAGTAAGTATCAGAGGCAGCGGTTGTCGTTAGGTGTCATGTACGCATCCTCCCAACATGGATTCGGTACAGGAATGACAAAGACGAAACCCAGTTCAACACCTTCCTCGACCATTTATCTGTAAGTATGGTTATGTATGGAAACTAGTAATATCGTCTTGCTCTGTCCCATACTTTCTAGGTTGCTGATAATGAGACTCCCATAATTTTCAACAGATGAGGTTCAAGTTGGATAGCCAAGATGATGCAACCAGACAAGCTTGCACCCATGTTTGCAAGTCTTCTCTGAGACAATATCGATATAACTTGAGGAAAAATCACTTTGAAGGCAAGGCTAATAGTGAACTTGCCCAAACATCTCCAGTGGAAAATATATCGGATGAAGATTGGAGAGGCCTCGTTAAACATTGGTCTGATCCGAAGTATCAGGTACATTATATATATATGTGATAAGATCACATGTTGAAGTCCTATTTATGCATGTGCCACACAAATATATCTTCTTGTAGGTGAACTGTTCAAAGAACAAGGCCAACCGTACGAAAGTGAAATTCCAACAAACGACAGGATCTCGTAGCTATATTGCACACTGCGAGGCTTTTGTAATTAGCTGTTGTTTCACTCTTTTTTTGTACCATATTATCGGATATATATTGACTTGTTCCAAATGCAGAGGAAAGCCATAAGGACCAAAAAGTACCTGAACCAAATGCTGCGTAAATCTTCAATGACTGTCACACCAGCAACACAAAGGGCATGACTACACCAGTCAAAGCCGCTATTGTAAGTCCTTAACCTCATGCCTTCTAACTACTACTTACTCTGACTTGTGCCTTGAACTGCATGGTTTGCAACCAATGTCTGTTACTCTTTTCGATTTTATACACAATTGTCTTAGCGTATCATTGCACCTTACAAGGTTTAAAAGAGAGGAGTGATGTTCCTTTGATCTTGACCTGTAATCTAGTTCCGTGTTGGACTTGCCCACACAATGTTACAATTGCATGTTTGTCTGTTCTCAGTTGTTTTGTGATATGGATGATGTCATACTATGCTTACCGTATTATAAACTTTGTCACTTTATCCTTAGCTGTCAATACAATGTGAAGAAATAGACAATACATTAGCCATGGTACATGGTCATATGTTTGGAACCTGGTTTTATTATTTACTTTGCAGTAAAATACAACTAATATTTTACATGGGTTCACTAGAATAAGTTCTGTATATAGACCAAAGCTATTTTGTTTGGTTTTGCTGCCTCCTTAATATCTTGTGTTCTGGTACTACTACTGTACAAACTCAACTTTTCAGCAAGCTATGGAAAAAATGGTGGAACCGCCACCTTCTAAAGGTGGCGAGGCAACTATAACTGCAATGTCAGCCCTTGCTGCAGTGGGTCAGTACCTGTCCACTAACAGTGCCAAAAGCACGTTCCTGCATAATACTGGGTTGGTTGTTAAGGCAATCTCGTCCAAACTGCCTCATGATCAAGATATGCAAGCTCAAAACAATGTTATATCTGCGCTCCAGACACAAGTCCATTCCCTAACAGAGACCCTTTGTGAAACAAGGACAGACATTGTTCGATGTCGTCAAGATATGCATGGTTTTGAAACCAGACTATCAGACATTTGCTATGTTGTTCAGGAGCCTAGGAGAAATGAAGGCGAAGGTTATGGTGCTCCATCGGACAATACAAAGATGAAAACATAACAAGTCGGTCAAATGAACTGAGCTTCGAACTTCGGTGGTGGATTTATCTCGCGCATCAAGTAACTTTTATGCCAACCTTCCTTTTGTTTTATAGTTGTAATTTGTTTTGTTGCAATACAAAATTTGTTCTTTACATGCAGCCACCGGCTGAAGAAAACAGCAAGCCATTTTTGTATAGTGTAGGGTGTTCCCTATATTTGCACTAGTGGCGATCTTTGATGCCTAGTGGATGTAATTTGTGCAATTACCTTAATAGCCTAGCATTAGTTCCGGGCTTATTTATTTCCTAGTCTTCTTTTTCCCTGGTTTGCTAGTGGCCGCAACAACCATGGGCCATATACGGACCATGGTAACCTTGACCCTGCTACGGGCCGTAGGATCCATGGGCCTTCTACGGGTCATCGATAAATGGGCCTCCAACAAGGCCGTAGAATCGATGGGCCTCGGGCTGTCGGATAAATGGGTCTACATGGGTCGTAAACGGGTGTAATTGGTATCGGCCCAGCACGGTAACGGGCCGTTAACATGCCTGAGGACATCAAAGGCTTAATTCCGTCACATGCATAACAGGTCGTTAATGGGCCATAATATAGGACGGGCTGGAAACAGCGCAACGGGTTAACAGGCCAGAAATGGGCCGACTCTTGCCACGGGCCGAATATGGCCCATTATGGGAACAGGCCAGTAATGGGCCGGAAGTAATCGAGGGCCGGAAAGGAGCCCAAGAACGTATGGGTCGTCAAGAGGTCAAAGCTAACATTTAGCCGGAAACAGCCCATGTGAATCATGGGTCGTTAATGGGCACGAAGAAATTTACTGTTCATTATGGGCTAGAGTCACTGTGGGCCTCTAAAGGGCCTAAAGATACGAAGGCCTCATATGGGCCGAAAGACGTCGTGGGCCATACATGGGCCGAAAGTGAAATGGGCTGGTGTTATATTCGATGACCCACATGAAGTTGTTGGGCCGATTTTGGGTAGGCCCTAACGGGCCATAAAATGGGCTATTTGCAAAGAGACCGTTAACAGGCTTTTCATGGGCCAGCCCGCTAATTTGTGACCAAGTCAAACGGGCCGGCCTTTGTAAGCTAAATGGGCCAATGGTGGGCCGTCGCACGTGTCGACATATCATAGGCACCTATCTGACCCACTGACGAGCTGACATGTGTTTCCTCCAGCCAATCAGAATTTTACACGTGGAAATTTCCCATTGGTTCAGGCTGTTAACGGGTTACCGGATCCAAAACTAGACCCAATAGCTTAACGGTGACCCGTTATGGTGGATGTAACGTGTTAGTCACCCTTGACGAAAGCACTTCTGTGACGCGCGATTTATCGTCATGGAAGTGGACACTTCCGTGATGATAATTTTGCTAATGTCATGGAACACTTCTACGACGGCACATGTATGACTATCTTGATTCTGTCATAAAATCGTCATGGATGTACATGCATGACAGAAAACGTGACCTACTGTGACAAACATGTATCATCACGGAAGTGTATTTTTTTTGTAGTGGCTACTGCTGCTAACTGAAGCTGATCGATGCTGCCTCTTGATGAACAGTGAGCGTTGTTGAGGGGTTTGGATGAACAGTTCCCGGTGGGTGGTTGGATGAACAGGACCCCGTAGTAGTAGAGGTCGTTGCCGCTGGATGAACAGGACCCCGATAGAGCCGGTTGGGGGCTGGATGAATAAGACCCCGTGGAGGGCTGGATGAACAGGACCCCATGGAGGGCCGGATGAACAGTAGCCGGTGAAGGGCAGGATGAACAGTAGCCCGTGGAGGGGTGGTTGAACAGGACTCCGTGGAGAGGGCTGGTTAAACAGTAGCCGGTGGAGGAGCGGTGGAGGCTGTATGAACAAGATCCCGTGGGTGAACAGTCGCAGGTGGAGGCTGGAGGAGGTCGACGATGGATGAACAGTAGCCCGTGGAGGCTGGAGGAGGTCGGCGGTGGAGATGAACAGTATCCCGTGGAGTCCCGTTTTGCGGTACGCGACACCCCTCCCGATGAACAGGACCCCCGTTTCGACCGTAGCTCTCCAACACAAGTTCCTTTCCTCCGTCTTGCTGTATGCCACATCCCTCCCGATCAACAGGACCCCGTTTCGACCATAGGAGGTCCAAGAGAAGTCCGTTTCCTCCGTTTTGCGGTACGCCAGACCCCTCCCGATGAACAGGATCCCGTTTCGACCGTGGCCGGTCGAACATAAGGTCGTTTCCTCCATTCTGCGGTACACTAGGCCTCGTTTCGATCGGCTGTTCCGTCCAAGCCGGTTGGCTCCCGATGAACACGACATATTCCGTTGCCTCCCGTTGAACACAACGCATTCTGTTGCCTCCCCATGAACACGATGACGATGCAGTTTCACCATTCCGACCCAGCCATTTACACGAGACATGGTCATACGTATGCGCGAGTAGGCATTCGAGACCCCGCTCGTATGTACGTACGTGGCCGTATTTACTTTCTTGCACCCTGGCCGATGTACGTATGTGTACATGCTACGTGCGCACCTCTACTACGACACGTGCCCTTCCTTACATGGCCACGGTTCATCGCAGCGCGTGCGAACCAGACCGATCAGATATGCATATCGTTCGCGACCAGAATGACAATGCTACGTACGCTTCGACAAGGTGGGTTCCGACTGTCAGGCAATTCCTTGTGTGCGAAGATGTAGCTGGTGGGTCCCAACAGTAGGGGGTGAATCATTTTTTTGCCCCTAATATGGGCGCATTTCCTTGCGTGTGAAGATGTAGCTGGTGGGTCCCAGCAGTCAGGGGGGAAATGTTTTTTTCGTGAAATACGGTGGCCTGTCCAGTGGGTCCCTGCTGTCAGGTGGAGGAATCATTATTTTCCGCGTAATAAGGAGGCACTTCCTTGCTGCGGCCGTGGACCCAGTTGTCGGCCTCTCCATGTACAGTACTCTTCCGATGGAAATCGTTCATTGACCACATTGACCATGCCGTGGCGAGAGCACCAAGGCCGTGGACGACGGCGAGGCCTAGGAAGGGGACGACATGGAGCCGGGGAAGACGTGGCAGTGCATGCCCACACGGAGAGGAGTACGAGGGTTCACTGGTTTAGCTGTGGTGTGAGGCTGCCGTTGCCGCAGGGCTTGGCCAGCGGTGGGAATGGTAGGGGGCAGTGAGGCCTCCGCGATAACACAGCCGTCCACGGGAGGCAGGAGCATGCGGCACGACCGGCGCTGCTTTGGGCGGCTAGAGCAAGAAGACCAGAGGTTGAAGAAGCACTACGACCGTTGGATGGACATCGTACGGTCACTAGAGCTAGAATCGTTCGTATTGACTAAGTTGACAAAGCCCTCCGTCCCCGTCAACTTAGTAGGCCCACAAGTCAGCCTCCCACTATGCTGGGTCCCAGATAGCAGGGGGAGTATTCATTTTTTTTGTGTAATAAGGAGGCACTTCCTTGCGTGCGAAGATATAGCTCGTGGGTCTGACTTGTCAGCGGGGGGAACATTTTTTCGCGAAATTCAGAGGCCCTTTCGGTGGGTCCCAGATGTCATGTGGAGGAATCATTATTTTGCGCATAATAAGGAGGCATTTCCTTGTCTACAGCCATGGACCCAGCTGTCAGCCTCTCCACGTACAGTCCACATCCGATGGATGTCGTTCGTTGACCACGTTGACCACGCCGTGCCGAGAGCACCAGGGTGGCGGACGACGGCGAGGCCTAGGAAGGGAACGACACGGAGCCGGGGAAGACTCGGCAGTAGTTGCCCACTGATGTCAACTACGCAACCTTCTTCTTATAGACGTTGTTGGGCCTCCAAGTGCAGAGGTTTGTAGGACAGTAGCAAATTTCCCTCAAGTGGATGACCTAAGGTTTATCAATCTGTGGGAGGTGTAGGATGAAGATGGTCTCTCTCAAGCAACCCTGCAACCAAATAACAAAGAGTCTCTTGTGTCCCCAACACACCCAATACAATGGTAAATTGTATAGGTGCACTAGTTCGGCGAAGAGATGGTGATACAAGTGCAATATGGATGGTAGATATAGGTTTTTGTAATCTGAAAATATAAAAACAGCAAGGTAATTAATGATAAAAGTAAGCGTAAACAGTATTGCAATGCTAGGAAACAAAGCCTAGGGTTCATACTTTCACTACTGCAAGTTCTCTCAACAATAATAACATAATTGGATCATATAGCTATCCCTCAACATGCAACAAAGAGTCACTCCAAAGTCATTATGGTAGGGTGCGAAACCACATCAAAGTTATTCTTTCCAATCAATCCGTTGGGCTATTCCTATAAGTGTCACAAATAGCCCTAGAGTTCGTACTAGAATTACACCTTAAGACACAAATCAACCAAAACCCTAATGTCACCTAGATACTCCAATGTCACCTCAAGTATCCGTGGGTATGATTATACGATATGCATCACACAATCTCAGATTCATCTATTCAACCAACACATAGAACCTCAAAGAGTGCCCCAAAGTTTCTACTACAGAATCAAGATGAAAACGTGTGCCAACCCCTATGCATAGGTTCATGGGCGGAACCCGCAGGTTGATCACCAAAACATACATCAAGTGAATCACGTGATATCCCATTGTCACCACAGATACGCACGGCAAGACATACATCAAGTGTTCTCAAATCATTAAAGACTCAATCGGATAAGATTACTTCAAAGGGAAAACTCAATCCATTACAAGAGAGTAGAGGGGGAGAAGCAACATAAGATCCAAATATAATAGCAAAGCTCACGATACATCAATATCGTGCCAAATCAAGAACACGAGAGAGAGAGATCAAACACATAGCTACTGGTACATACCATCATCCCCGAGGGTGAACTACTCCCTCCTCGTCATGGAGATCGCCGGGATGATGAAGATGGACACCGGTGAGGGATCCCCCTCTGGCAGGGTGCCGGAACAGGGTCCCGATTGGTTTTTGGTGGCTACAGAGGCTTGCGGCGGCGGAACTCCCGATCTATTCTGTTCCCCGAAGATTTTAGGGTATATGGGAATATATAGGTGAAAGAAGTACGTCAGGGGAGCCACGAGGGTGGAGGGCGCGCCTAGGGGGGTGGGCTCACCCCCCTACCTCGTGCCTTCCTCGTTGCTTCCTCGACGTGGACTCCAAGTCTCCCGGTTGCTTTCCTTCCAAGAATAACTTCTCCACAAGGTTTCATTCCGTTTCGACTCCGCTTGATATTCCTTTTCTTCGAAACACTGAAACAAGGGGAAAAAACAGGAACTGGCACTGGGCTCTGGGTCAAAAGGTTAGTCCCAAAAATAATTTAAAAGTGTTTAATAAAGCCCATAAACATCCAAAACAGATAATATAATAGCATGGAACAATCAAAAATTATAGATACGTTGGAGACGTATCAACATCCCCAAGCTTAATTCCTGCTCGTCCTCGAGTAGGTAAATGATAAAAACAGAATTTTTGATGAGTAATGCTACTTGGCATAATTTGAATGTAATTCTTCTTAATTGTGGTATGAATATTCAGATCCGAAAGATTCAAGATAAAAGTTCAATATTGACATAAAAATAATAATACTTCAAGCATACTAACTAAGCAATTATGCCCTCTCAAAATAACATGGCCAAAGAAAGTTATCCGTACAAAATCATATAGTCTGGCTATGCTCTATCTTCACCACACAAAGTATTTAAATCATGCACAACCCCGATGACAAGCCAAGCAATTGTTAAATACTTTTGATGTTCCAAAACTTTTTCAATCTTCACGCAATATATGAGCGTGAGCCATGGACATAGCACTATATGTGGAATAGAATGGTGGTTGTGGAGAAGACAAAAGGGAGAAGATAGTCTCACATCAACTAGGCGTATCAACGGGCTATGGAGATGCCCATCAATAGATATCAATGTGAGTGAGTAGGGATTGCCATGCAACGGATGCACTAGAGCTATAAGTTTATGAAAGCTCAAAAAGAAACTAAGTGGGTGTGCATCCAACTCGCTTTCTCACGAAGACCTAGGGCATTTTGAGGAAGCTCATCATTGGAATATACAAGCCAAATGAAAAATTCCCACTAGCATATGAAAGTGACAACATAGGAGACTTTCTATCATGAAGATCATGGTGCTACTTTGAAGCACAAGTGTGGTAAAAGGATAGTAGCATTGTCCCTTCTCTCTTTTTCTCTCATTTTTTTTATTTTTTTATTTGGGCCCTTTTTTTATGGCCTCTTTTTTATTTTCTTTTTTATATATTTCGTCCGGAGTCTCATCCCGACTTGTGGGGGAATCATCGTCTCCATCATCCTTTCCTCACTTGGGACAATGCTCTAAAAATGATGATCATCACACTTTTATTTTCTTACAACTCAACAATTACAACTCGATACTTAGAACAAAATATGACTCTATATGAATGCCTCCGGCGGTGTACCGGGATATGCAATGAATCAAGAGTGACATGTATGAAATAATTATGAACGGCGGCTTTGCCACAAATACGATGTCAACACATGATCACGCAAAGCAATATGACAATGATGGAGCGTGTCATAGTAAATGGAACGGTGGAAAGTTGCATGGCAATATATCTCGGAATGGCTATGGAAATGCCATGATAGGTAGGTATGGTGGCTGTTTTGAGGAAGGTTTATGGTGGGTGTATGATACTGGCGAAAAGTGTGCGATATTAGAGAGGTTAGCAATGGTGGAAGGAAGAAGAGTGTGTATAATCCATGGACTCAACATTAGTCATAAAGAACTCATATACTTATTGCAAAAATCTACAAGTTATCAAAGCAAAGTATTAAGCGCATGCTCCTAGGGGGGTAGATTAGTAGGAAAATACCATCGCTCGTCCCCGATAGCCACTCATAAGGAAGACAATCAATAAATAAATCATGCTCCAACTTCATCACATAACAGTGCACCATACGTGCATGCTACGGGAATCACAAACTTTAACACAAGTATTTCTCAAATTCACAACTACTCAACTAGCACAACTTTGATATCACTACCTCCATATCTCAAAACAATCATCAAGCATCAAACTTCTCTTAGTATTCAACACACTCATAAGAAAGGTTTTACTAGTCTTGAATACCTAGCATATTAGGATTAAGCAAATTACCATGCTGTTTAAGACTCCAAAAATAATATAAATGAAGCATGAGAGTTCATCTATTTATTTAAAATAAAACCACCGCCATGCTCTAAAAGGATATAAGCGAAGCACTAGAGCAAATGACAAACTACTCCGAAAGATATAAGTGAAGATCAATGAGTAGCCGAATAATTATGCAACTATGTGAAGACTCTCCCATTTTAAGAATTTCAGATCTTGATACTTTATTCAAACAGCAACCAAAACAAAATAAAATGACATGACACTCCAAGCAAAACACATATCATGTGGTGAATAAAATATAGCTCCAAATAAAGTTACCGATGAACGAAGACGAAAGAGGGGATGCCATCCGGGGCATCCCCAAGCTTAGGCTTTTGGTTGTCCTTGAATATTACCTTGGGGTGCCTTGGGAATCCCCAAGCTTAGGCTCTTGCCACTCCTTATTCCATAGTCCATCGAATCTTTACCCAAAACTTGAAAACTTCACAACACAAAAACTTAACAGAAAACTCGTAAGCTCCGTTAGCGAAAGAAAACAAAACACCACTTCATGGTACTGTAATGAACTAATTCTTTATTTATATTGGTGTTAAACCTACTGTATTCCAACTTCTCTATGGTTTATAAACTATTTTAGTAGCCATAGAGTCATCAGAATAAGCAAACAACACACAAAAAACAGAATCTGTCAAAAACAGAACAGTCTGTAGTAATCTGTAACTAACGCAAACTTATGGAACTCCAAAAATTCTAAAATAAAATGGTGGACCTGAGGAATTTGTCTAGTAATCATATTCAAAAAGAATCAACTAAATATAACTCTCCAGTAAAAAGTTGAAGCTAATCTCGTGAGCGCTAAAGTTTCTGTTTTTACAGCATGATCATAAAGACTTCACCCAAGTCTTCTCAAAGGTTATACTTGGCACAAACACTAATTAAAACACGAAACCACATATAAACAGAAGCCAGATGGATTATTTATTATTAAACAGAACCAAAAAGCAAGAAACTAAAATAAAATTGGGTTGCCTCCCAACAAGCACTATCATTTAACGCCCCTAGCTAGGCATGATGATTTCAATGATGCTCACATAAAAGATAAGAATTGAAGCATGAAGAGAGCATCATGAAGAATATGACTAGCACATTTAAGTCTAACCCACTTCCTATGCATAGGGATTTTGTGAGGAAACAACTTATGGGAACAAAATCAACTTGCATAGGAAGGTAAAACAAGCATAACTTCAAGATTTTAAGCACATAGAGAGGAAACTTGATATTATTGCAATATGTAGAATCATATGACCCTCTCTCATAATAATTTTCAGTAGCATCATGAATGAATTCAACAATATAACCAGCACCTAAAGCATTCTTTTCATGATCTACTTGCATAGAAATTTTATTACTCTCCACATAAGCAAAATTCTTTTCATTCAGAATAGTGGGAGTTTAATAAGAGACTTGAATACTATAAATTGTTTCCACATTAAAAGAGTAATGTTCAGAAAAATGGTAATCATAATCATGACAAGTTTTATAAGTATAGTCATCACTACTTTTATAGCATAAGTTTCATCACAATAATCATCATAAGTAGCTACTTTGTTCTCATCATAATCTATTGAAACCTCTTCCGAAATAGTGGATACATCACTAAATAAAGTCATAAACTCTCCAAATCCACTTTCATAATTATCACAATAAGATTCAACATCCTCCAATATTGTGGGATCACTACTTCCTAAAGTTGACACTCTTCCAAACCCACTTTCATCAATATAATCATCATAAGTAGGAGGCATGCTATCATTATTATAAATTTGCATATCAAAACTTGGGAGACTAAAAATATCATCTTCATTAAACGTAGCATCCCCAAGCTTGGGACAAACATTAATTTCAGCAAATATATTCTCAAAAACATCATATTCATCAAACATAGCATCCCCAAACTTGGGCCTTTTCATATCATAGGCATAATCACTCTCATCATTAATAGTATGGATAACACCAATAGTATAGAAATTATCATATTCTTCCAAGCAAGTGCCAAAAAGATTTTCAAGATAATATGAAGTATCATTATCTTCCCAATCATAATCATCACAACAAGCAATAGGCATAACGAGATCATCATCAAGTGCATCATCTTCCACAATTATTTTTGATTCATTTTCATGAGGCACAACAATGATAGGAGCAACATTATTTGGGAGAGATATCTTTTTACCTCTCTTCCTTTTCCTTTTCTTCTTCTTCACCACATCATGTGTGGGTTCAATCCTCTTTTTGGAGCTCCTTATTAATGAGATTGGAATAGAAGGCTTTTCCTCATTACCTGATTCATCATAAGAAATAATAGGAGGATATTGGGAAGTCTCTTCCCTTTCATTAGTATTCTATTCATCTTCTATTTGTTTTGTTTTCTTAAAGTAATCGGCAATATAAGGATTTTCAATTCAATTCACCGCACAATACATATAAATTTCCTCTAGATCAAATTCAAGAAGTTTATAACGGGAAAATTCTGGAAGATAATTAGTCATACGTTTCATTTCTTCGTAGCCCATAAGCAAACTAAGTTCATTATAATGTGCAAGGGAAATCAAGTCATCACAATTTTTGGACATGATTAGATCATGAAACAATTTGCATCGGATAGTTAAATGACCCCGTTCATTGCAAAGTTCACAAGTACGGCCAAGAAAATTTAAATTTTCAGCACAAACATCTAGACTTTCTTGCAACAATTTAGTTTCTAAATGCTTATGCCTCTTGCAATATCTATCTTCCCTATTTGGTGTGTACTTGCAAACCCAATACACTCCACAAAAATCGACAAACTTATAAGAGATATTTTCATCATGACTAGTGCAATCATCATTGATACCATGGATATTCAAGGAATTCATACTAACAACATTGCAATCATGCTCATCATTCAAAGATTTAGTGCCAAACATTTTAACGCATTCTTCTTCTAACACTTTGGCACAATTTTCCTTTCCATCATACTCACGAAAGATATTAAAAAGATGAAGCGTATGAGACAAACTCAATTCCATTTTTTGTGGTTTTCTTTTATAAACTAAACTAGTGCTAAAACAAGAAACAAAAAGATTCGATTGCAAGATCTAAACATATACCTTCAAGCACTCACCTCTCCAGCAACGGCGCCAGAAACTGCTTGATGTCTACTATGCAACTTTCTTATTGTAGACGTTGTTGGGCCTCCAAGTGCAGAGGTTTGTAGGACAGTAGCAAATTTCCCTCAAGTGGATGACCTAAGGTTTATCAATCTGTGGGAGGTGTAGGATGAAGATGGTCTCTCTCAAGCAACCATGCAACCAAATAACAAAGAGTCTCTTGTGTCCCCAACACACCCAATACAATGGTAAATTGTATAAGTGCACTAGTTCGGCGAAGAGATGGTGATACAAGTGCAATATGGATGGTAGATATAGGTTTTTGTAATCTAAAAGTATAAAAACAGCAAGGTAACTAATGATAAAAGTAAGCATAAACGGTATTGCAATGCTAGGAAACAAGGCCTAGGGTTCATACTTTCACTAGTGCAAGTTCTCTCAACAATAATAACATAATTGGATCATAGCTATCCCTCAACATGCAACAAAGAGTCACTCCAAAGTCACTAATAGTGGAGAACAAACGAAGAGATTATGGTAGGGTACGAAACCACCTCAAAAGTTATTCTTTCCAATCAATCCGTTGGGCTATTCCTATAAGTGTCACAAACAGCCCTAGAGTTCGTACTAGAATAACACCTTAAGGCACAAATCAACCAAAACCCTAATGTCACCTAGATACTCCAATGTCACCTCAAGTATCCGTGGGTATGATTATACGATATGCATCACACAATATCAGATTCATCTATTCAACCAACACATAGAACCTCAAAGAGTGCCCAAAAGTTTCTACCGGAGAATCAAGACGAAACGTGTGCCAACCCCTATGCATAGGTTCATGGGCGGAACCGAAAGTTGATCACCAAAACATACATCAAGTGAATCACGTGATATCCCATTGTCACCACAGATCGCACAACAAGACCTACATCAAGTGTTCTCAAATCATTAAAGACTCAATCCGATAAGATTACTTCAAAGGAAAACTCAATCCATTACAAGAGAGTAGAGGGGAGAAGCAACATAAGATCCAACTATAATAGCAAAGCTCACGATACATCAAGATCATGCCAAATCAAGAACACGAGAGAGAGAGAGATCAAACACATAGCTCTTTGGTACATACCCTCAGCCCCAGGGTGAACTACTCCCTCCTCGTCATGGAGATCGCCGGATGATGAAGATGGCCAGCGGTGAGGATCCCCCCCTCGGCGGTCTTAGCAGGTCCCGATTGGTTTTTGGTGGCTACAGAGGCTTGCAGCGGTGGAACTCCCAATCTATTCTGTTCCCCGGAGTTTTCAGGGTATATGGGAATATATAGGTGAAAGAAGTACGTCATGGGAGCCACGAGGGGCCCACGAGGGTGGAGGGCGCACCTAGGGGGTGGGCGCGCTCCCCTGCCTCGTGCCTTCCTCGTTGCTTCTTTGACGTGGACTCCAAGTCTCCCGGGTTGCTTTCCTTCCAAAAATAACTTCTCCAGAAGGTTTCATTCCGTTTCGACTCCGTTTGATATTCCTTCTCTTGATACACGAAACAAGGGAAAAAGCGAGGCGGCACTTTGGGCTCTGGGTCAATAGGTGAGTCCCAAAAATAATATAAAAGTGTTTAATAAAGCCCATAAACATCCAAAACAGATAATATAATAGCATGGAACAATAAAAAATTATAGATACGTTGGAGACGTATCACCCACGCGGTGGGGAGTATGAGGGTTTACTGGTCCGGCTGCCGTCACCAAAAAATAACAGGAGGTGTGGGTGAGTAGAGGAATTCCTTGTCTGGGGCCGTGGACCCAGCTGTCAGCCTCTCCACGTACAGTCCACGTCCGATGGATGTCGTTTGTTGACCACGTGGACCACGCCGCGCCGACGGCACCAGCGAGGTGGACGACGGCTAGGCCTAGGAAGGGAACGACACGGGCCGGGAAGACTTCGGCGATGGTTGCCCACGCGATTGGGGAGTCTGAGGCTTTCTTGGTCAGCTGCCGTCACCAAAAAATAACAGGAGGCGTGGGTGAGTAGAGGAATGGCCTGGCCAGCAATGAAGTAGGGTGGGGCGGTGTGGCCTGTGCGGCAGCACAACCGGCCACGGGAGCCGGGAGCAGGCAGTCCCACCGGGCGCTGGTTTGGGCGGCTGGAGCAAGAAGATCAGATATTGAAGAAGCAGCACGGCCATTGGATTAACATCCAACGGTCACTGCTGCTAGAATCGTTTGTGGACTAAGTTGACAAAGCCTTTCGTACACGTCAACCTAGTAGATCCAAAAGTCAGCCTCGAAATCTGTCCCAAATAGCATACTACCCGAAATTTCTAGCCAGATTCAAATTAATTTGAAAACTAATCATACCTTAATTTAAATCACCCCTTCCCTACTTCAATGGAAAAGGGGGAATCGTCCTTTCACAGCCGCCCCTCCAATGAAATTTTACCCGCACAAAAACAACGAAATTTAAAATATCAAAATCCAAAAGAAAAAAGTATTTTGGAACTAATTGCCTGTTTGCTGTATTTTTTTCATTTTATAGACCATTTATTATTACTTATAGCCCATTTCTTATTACTTATAGCCCATTTTCTGGGCAAAATGCAGCCCTCCTCGTCTTGAAAGATTTCTGGCCTAGCAGGGCGAAGAAAAGCAAGTAGGCTACATTGGTTATTCTGCAAAAAACAAAATAGCTGGGCTAGCCATTTTCAGAAAGGAAAAAAACAAATTGGGCTGGTCATGTGCTAAACATATGAAATAAAAGCCTAGGCTAGACGGGCCAGAGCTCCTGAACAACCCAGTTGACACCCTTCTCCATCCAAAAAAAAACAAAATTACTGCGCGTGCTGCTGGGTCCCTACTGTCATCCTCACCATGTATAGTCATCTCCTTATTCCTCTCGGTTGTTGACCATGTTGACAACACCGGAGGCGAGCCTTGGCAAGCGAACCAAGGCGGAGGATGATGGTGAGGCCTCGGACGGGAACGAACAGGAGCCGGGGAAGATGCGCAGAGTTTTAGGGTGCGATGTGGCCATGATGCGTGCGCGGCAGCACAGCCAGCCGTGGGAGGCGGGAGCAGGCGGTCCCGTCGATGCTGGTTTGGCTTTGGCGACTGGAGGAAGAAGAGACTAAAGAAACACGACAGACGTTGAATGTCAATCCAACGGTCAATGTTGGCACAATCGTTTGTTGACTAAGCCGACACCAAGTATCATACTTTTTTATATATAGGAAGAATGGAAAAACTGGGCTCGTTCGCCTGATAACATTCCTGAAACTACAAACATTCGATCTTGCGCCCAACTAAAACTGCAAGGAAAATGTGTCCGTCTGCCGTCCTCCTCCCAGGGAACGTTCGCCACATAAGTGACTAGCACCCTTGGTTTTCAACCGAGAGGTCTTGGGTTCGAGTCCCAGGAACTCTCAATTTTGTCCTCCTTCCTTCCTTGCAAAAAAAGAAAGAAAATCAAAGACTTGAGAAGGCGTACAGAACAAGCTAGTGTACCAGTAAAGAGACGTTGCTGAGTTTTAGAAAAAGGAGAGACGTGCTCCTGTAGCTAGTTCGAATCCAAACCTTGAGTATGACTATATATGTTGCTATGCTACTCTGCAAGTAATGAAACTGACATATCCAACGTTCGCTTCTCCTCTTCTCTACTTACTCTGCCTAGCATCAGAAGCTCTGGCCGCAGCAACCATGTCCACGGCTGCTCGTCCACCTGCTCTTCAGCAGGCAACAACCAAATATGTGCCAAGTCGCCACCCGTACCATCGCCTGTGGGTCTCATCACACCCCCGCCGGCACACGCACCGCAGCCGGTTGCTCATCGCAACCCGTTGCTGTTGGTGTGGTGCCATTGCTGCAAATCACGCAGAGTCATCCGTCGCGTCTCAACCACAATCCTCAACCCTGGCCGAGTCTTCTACAAATGCTCGAATCATGGGGTAATAATATGTTTAAGTGTTGTTTTGCTACTTTCAGTTGCTGATTTTTTTAATAGTTTGGTTGATGATCTTCCAATTTGATTCGTGCAGAAAAGGGAAGATTCGTGTGATTTGTATTTCTGGGAAGTTGCTGATGTGGGGGAATGCAACTATGCTGATTATTTGGTTAGCCGGGGAATCCCAATACCGGCAGGTTGGGGTGTTAGACAAGTAACTGAAGGAGCGATAGAAGAGGAAGATGCAGAGCAGAAGGTTAAATATGCAGTTCCTCTGATCATGGCCAAGCAACAGCTGTTGAACGGCCTTGACAGCAATGAGGAGATGAAAGATCTTGTGAAGATAATGGGCAAAATCAATGTGCTCTGTAGAATGATTGTCTCTTTATTTGCAGTGTATGTAGCACTCGTGATGTATTCAGTGGCTATGACATGAGCACTTTGCTGAAACTAGTAATGAATGAAACCTGTGTAGCAGGCTGGGCGTAGTGTTGTGAACATCTAATGATTTCTATTAACAAAAATTGGGGGGTATCCCCTTTTGCTCATAAATAAATAAATAGCTAGGCCCTTTTGGTAATAAATAAATAAATTAGCAGAGGCCCTGTCGGGTCAGGTTTTTTCCCATTCGAAGACATCGAGCAAATTGCAGTCCAACAGTAAACTATGTCATCAAATTCAAGTTTCACAGCCAAATACGAGTACAACTGAACAACAATTTCATCATGTTTTAGTCGTCATACAATCACCAAACACAAATCAACATACATAACAAGTGATGTTCTCATAGCAAAATACTAAAAAACACGTTCATCAGGTTTAAGTTGTCATAGCAAACACAATTTCACATAGTAGATAAAAAACGTCTTCTGACAGGCAAATACGACAAAACCATCTAACCATCATCCACAGCAGCAGCGTCAACATCTTCGCCATGTGTATCAGTCTGAATCGTAATTCCCCACAGTGTCATCTACTTCTTCATCCTCAATGTCCTTGAATGTTGGCTTCTTCTTGATCAACTCTTGTATGTCCATAGCATGACAGGCAATCTTTTCGCCAGCATCATTGGCGTGATGGTTCTCGAAGATATTAGGAACATCTGTGGAATCTTGTACATCAGGAGCAGTGTAAGCATCATCTTGTTGTGCAACTTCATTAAACGAATTCCTCTGCTCAAACCTTTGCAATACTCTCCAGTCATCGCTACATGCAAATGTGTACTCCAAGAAAAATATCGGTGTTGCTTGATTTGCCAAAATAAAAGGCTCGTTGGTCAGGTACACCGCCTTGACATTGATGGATTTGAAATAATCATCAGCTCTAGGTTTTGCAATCCTGGAAAACAGGTTATACCAATGACAGCACAACAGAACCACACAACGATGATCCTCGAAACTAGAGATATACTGCAACTGAACAATGTCTGTTATGTTAGCATACATTTCAGTTGTCTCTGTGTCGTACGTATCCGTGCTCATGATGGCACTGTTTTGTGTCTTCCTACCTTCATCGCGTGCAAGGGTGTTGTAGCACACATCTCCAACAACGCAAGATTCATAAGGTCTTACCCGAGTATCAGGACCCATTGCTAGTGCATAAAGAGCATCATCAACTACCTGCCCATCCTCCCACATCTTCTTAACCTATGGTCAGAAAATAGATAACCTGATCATCTTACATGATAGTGTAATTCAAAAGCTTACATGGCTCTTGAACCATTTCGCAAATCCTGCCATAACCAATTTGTCAATGTTTCTTGGATTTTGCGGCAGTAACTCCTTTTTGTAGATACTGCACAACATAGTGATCGCGTCAAACATCTAAATATATAAGAATGTGCTGCAAGTTTTGTAGATTACGATGTATAAGCTACAGTACTTAGAACTTACTTGATATAAGGTAGTATCTTAGGACAGTTATTCAACACATACCAAACCATTTTGTCCAAATCTTTAGGGTTGTCCTCTTGTCGACTCTTTCGTGTAACTCGAACAGAATAATCGAAAACATTGAGCCTGGGATTGTCTTCACCCACCTCTTTGCTAAGCTGATCAGTTGTTTCAATGTATTTTGAGTAGAATGTCAATGCTTCTGTAGCAATGTAGGCCTCTACAATGGAACCCTCGGGTCTAGCTCTGTTGCTAACATTGCCCTTGAAAGTGCCTAGCCGCTTTTAAATAGGGTACATCCAGCCATACTGTACTGGACCTCTAAGTAGTGCCTCATCTGGTAGATGAACAGCCAAATGCACCATCACATCGAAGAAAGCTGGAGGATATATCTTCTCAAGGTCGCATAGGATAGTTGGTATCTTGTCTCTAAGATGCTCCAAAGCATCTATCCTGATATTTCTACAGCAGAGTTCCCTGAAGAAAAATTATCCCAACTCTGCAACTGCTCTCTATAAGTCAGGGAAGCCCAACCCTCTAAGGATAACAGGTAAAACCCTTTGAAGCAGGACGTGGCAGTCATGAGTTTTCAACCCTTGTACCTTGTTTCCATCTCAGACCGACTCTCCTTTCGTGGTTGGAAGCAAATCCATGTGGGAATCTCACATGTGGCAGGACCTCGCAGAATTCTTTTCTTTTTACCTTGTCCAAGACGTACACAGCTGGTGCCATATCCCGTGGTTTACCTGCATCTTCCACCTGCAATTCCTTTCTGATACCCAGGTGTGTCAAATCAATCCTAGATTATCTTTCGTCTTGCCTCCAATATTAAGAAGTGTGCCGATAATGCTGTCACATATATTTTTCTCGGGTGCATCACATCAAGATTATGCCGCAGATCTAAATCTTTCCAATACTCCAAGTCCCACAAAGTGGACCTGCGAGTAAACAATAATCTCTCTTATGCCCTGCCACGCTTCCTTTTCCCGCTACCATTACCAGGATGGTTTCCTGGTGTAATATGCCTGACCTTTTCTAATTCCACTTGCAACTCATCGGCGGTGATCCTCTTTAGCGCATCATAGTTTTCATGCTTTGCATTGAACACAAGTCTTCGGTATTTTGTAGGACGTGGCTTATCCTTGGCAAGGAAACGGGGGTGTCCAATGTAACAGATCTTGCTAAGTATTGCGTATGACAGCGGATACCTGTCACAGCGAACACATGCATTGTAACCATGTGTCGTTCACCCTGACATAGTGCCCAAAGCCGGATAATCATGGATGCACCAAATTATAACAAGACGCAGAAAGAAATCAGCTAGTGGGCTGCTATATAGGTCTCGGTGAGAACACCCCTCCATAGCTGTTGAAGTTCCTCCACGAGAGGCTCCATGAATAAATCAAAATCATTTCCAGGACTTTTTGGACCTAGGATGAGCAAGGCCATCAAGTAGTTTGATTCTTTGGTGCAGACATTTGGAGGCATGTTGTAAGGGATAACAGGCACTGGCCACATGCTATATGTGGCGCTCTGGTGGCCAAATGGGTTAAATCCATCTGAAGCTAAGCCAAGTCTAATGTTTCTTGGGTCAGCAGCAAACTTTTTGTGTTTATGATTGAAGCTTTGCCACTCACTACCATGAGATGGATGGCTCATTACATTCTGATCTCTGTACTCCTGCTTCCTAGAATGCCACAGTACATCCTCTCTTGTTTCAGCATCATGAAACAACCTCTACAATCTTGGTATAATTGGAAAATGTCTCAGAAAATTATGAGGAATCCTCTTCATAGCATCGCCATCTTTCCATCTTGATGATTTGCATTTCGGGCATTCACTTAAGTTGGCATAATCCTTCCGGAACAGAACACAATTATTCTTACAAACATGGATCATATATATCATATGCAATTCCAACTGCACGAAGGAAATTCTTCATTTTGATGTAGGTGTTTGGCATCTCAGACGCATCTGGGAAAGATTTGTGGAAAGCAGCCAACATCACATCGAATGATTTGCTGGTCATCCGCTCAGATGTCTTCACCTGAAGAAAGGTGACCATAGCTGAGAATACTGACAACTTATTTCCTGGCGTGACAGCCACGTTGCATTGTTCCAACATGCGGGACCACCGTTTTTCTTCTGCAGGTGAAAGTTCACGAAATGCACGAGCATTTCGTAGCATTTTTATAATGTTGGTCAAACTCACTGGCTCCGCCACCACCACCTCCTCCTCCTCTTCCACCTGAGCATCAGGCAGATCAAGATGGTGATTTGCTGCTTCCACGTAGTTAGTAACATTGACGTTCACAGCTTCACCATGATGAACCCACCTAGTATATGTGACTGACATCCCATACAACTGTAGATGATTTTGCACAGTTGACTGGGGTCTTGTAACTGAATTCATGTAACTGCTACAAGGGCAGAGCACATCTGATTTCGGACCACCGTACTCACCTCTGATAAAGTTCCTGAAGTTTTCAACCCCCTCGACATATGCAGCGGGAATTCTTCGAGTAGAAGTTATCCAAGTCATGTCCATCTATTAGACATACAAATTAGTTCTTCTACTAGATATTACAGGAAAAAATATATGTTTTTTTATGAAGTCCAGAAAAAATACCTAGGTCGATGTCTAAAGCTATGGCAAGATATTTGGACGAGCAAATCTAAGTAACGAAATATATGTAAAGCTAATTCCGCAAACGGATTTTAGTGCTAAATTATGGCAGGTTGTTTCAGCATTCAATGAGGCCGAGCACACAGCCATCAAACTATCGAAGGCCATCGCAGCAACAAAGATCGAGTATAAAACGGTGTAGAGCTATTTCACCTAACAGATTGGCTACTACACCATGGCAACCTACGTCACAATAAATATATGGCGGGAAATTTTAGCAACTAATCGGGCTTGGCATGCCATCTCAGCTAAGCAGATTGAGTGCAGAACATGGCAAGGAAGCTTCTTAAGCAGAGCATATTGACTATAAACTATTTTGGCAAACAGTGAGATTAACAGCGTCTATCAGCTAACATTCAGTGGTACACCGACATGCACGTGGCCTCAGTATAGAATGCGCGTACCGTGGGAGAAGCTAACCGCCGCGCATCTCCACATGAACGTCGCCAGCGGTGGCGGCGCTGACCGCCGTGCGCCTCCACAAGAACATCGCTAGCGGTGGCGGCACGGCTAGAGGACGGCAGTCTACGAGAGCGTACTATGGGAGCGAGAGGATCGCTGTGCGTCCCCTCGATAAACCGCGGCGCCGACGTATCGGCACGGTGGGGAGGGCGGCTTTGGCGGAGCGAATGGCGTGGAGGGGGACGGGGGGAGGGGGTTTTCGGGAATATTATTGGCTAGTTGACCCAAGGGCGGTTGAATTTGGGATTTGGGGGGAATTTTTGGGGGGGAATTTTCGTGCGGTGGGGGGGGGGGAGTTTGGCGCATGGTTGGTTTCTCCAAGTGCAGTCCCACGTGTCAGTGAAGAGACAAGCCGAAGCGCGTTCCATTTGCGTGAGCTGTGTGCAGGACCAAACGTGTCTGGGGTGCAATGCGACCGCGACAAGTGTGATGTGAGTGTACCGCCTTTTTTCCTTTTAAACTAGGTGCTTCGCCCCCTAAAGAAAAAAAACTTGGTGCTTCGCGCGATCCATCGGTACTACTACTAGTAATCCGGTAATCCCGACTAAAACGGCGCGGCCGGGTCTTTTCCCGCGCGATATGCTGGGAGGTTGGCTTAGTTGGGTTTTTTAGGACGAGTAATGCTACACCTATGTAATCCCAGTTACGTAATTAATGTAATGTGGAACGTGTGAGGTGTTGATTGTAGATTGGGGGGAGGGAGGGGCCCACCACCATGAAAATCAGGGAGGAGAGAGAGAGGCAATTTACATTAACCCTTTTGTAGGTTCCCGTAGATGTAGAAAGATGTGAAATGCGTGAATGTGTAGTGGACGTACTATTGGAGTGCCTAAGATAAATTGTGTATGTAGACCCTATGTGTTTATTTACTTCGCATGTTACCTTTGTCTCGGTTCAATAAAAAGCAGAGTTGGTGATGATGGTGTGCCTGCCATCCTGCAATATAGGCCGTCCGATCTATATCTAACGGATAGGAAGGAAACGAAAATTTACCCGCACTCCTCCCCACATTTGCAGATAAGGCCTTCCCTCGTTCATCCTTTTCTCCCACAAGATCTGGATGTTACGTGCAAAGCACGGGCATCTTGCTAGTACTCCTACAATATACTATATTATCGTGGAAGTTCATATACACCGGCCGAGATTAATGCAAACACGGCATATTTTCATTATGTTGGTGATACGTCTCCAATGTATCTATAATTTTTGATGGCTCTATGCTACTTTATCTATTGTTTTGGACTATAATGGGCTTTATTTTCCACTTTTATATTATTTTTGGGACTAACCTATTAACCGGAGGCCCAGCCCAGAATTCCTGTTTTTTGCCTATTTCAGTGTTTCGAAGAAACGGAATATCAAACGGAGTCCAAACGGAATGAAACCTTCGGGAACGTGATTTTCTCACCGAACGTGATCCAGGAGACTTGGACCCTACTCCAAGGAGTGCCAAAGGCGGTCACGAGGGTGGGGGGCGCGCCCTCCCCCTTGGGCGTGCCCCCATGCCTCGTGGGCCCCCTGACGCTCCACCGACGTACTCCTTCCTCCTATATATACTACGTAACCCCAACAGATCGGGGACGGAGCCAAAAACCTAATTCCACCGCCGTACCTTCCTGTATCCACGAGATCCCATCTTGGGGCCTGTTCGAGCTCACGGAGGGGGCATCCACCACGGAGTGCTTCTACATCATCACCATAGCCCCTCCGATGAAGTGTGAGTAGTTTAATTCAGACCTTCGGTCCATAGTTAGTAGCTAGATGGCTTCTTCTCTCTTTTGGATCTCAATACAATGTTCTCCCTCTCTCGTGGAGATCTATTCGATGTAATCTTCTTTTTTGCGGTGTGTTTGTTGAGAACGATGAATTGTGGGTTTATGATCCAGCTTATCTATGGAAAATATTTGATTCTTCTCTGAATTCTTTTATGTATGGTTAAGTTATCTTTGCAAGTCTCTTCGAATTATCCGTTTGGTTTGGCCAACTAGATTGGTAGTTCTTGCAATGGGAGAAGTTCTTAGCTTTGGGTTCAATCTTGCGGTGTCCTTACCTAGTGACAGAAGGGGTTGCAAGGCACGTATTGTATTTTTGCCATCGAGGATAACAAGATGGGGTATTTATCATATTGCATGAATTTATTCCTCTACATCATGTCATCTTGCTTAAGGCGTTACTCTGTTTTTAACTTAATACTCTAGATGCATCTTTGGATAGCGGTCGATGAGTGGAGTAATAGTAGTAGATGCAGAATCGTTTCGGTCTACTTGTCTCGGACGTGATGCCTATATACATGATCATTGCCTGGATAACCTCATAACTATGCTCAATTCTGTCAATTGCTCAACAGTAATTTGTTCACCCACCGTAGAATACTTTTGCTCTTGAGAGAAGCCACTAGTGAAACCTATGGCCCCCGGGTCTATTCTCATCATATCAATCTCCATCACTTTATTTACTTGCTTTGATTTTACTTTTCACTTTGCATCTTTATACCAAAATACCAAAAATATTATCTCTATCAGATCTCACTCTCGTAAGTGACCGTGAAGGGATTGACAACCCCTAATCGCGTTGGTTGCGAGTAGCTATCGCTTTTTGTCTTTGATACGAGGGACTTGCGCGTAGCCTCCTACTGGATTGATACCTTGGTTCTCAAAACCTGAGGGAAATACTTACGCTACTTTGCTGCATCATCCTCTCCTCTTCGGGGAAATCCAACGCAGTGATCAAGAGGTAGCAAGAAGAATTTCTGGTGCCGTTGCCGGGGAGGCTTAAGCAAAAAGTGAACATACCAAGTACCCATCACAATCCCTATCTCTCGCATTACATTATTTTCCATTTGCCTCTCGTTTTCCTCTCCCCCACTTCACCCTTGCCATTTTATTCGCCCTCTCTCTCCCAATCTCCTCCTCTTTTTCCCTTTGCCTTTTGTTTGCTCGTGTGTTAGTTTGCTTGTTCGTTGCGATGGCTCAAGATGCCACCAAATTGTGTGATTTCACCAATACCAATAATAATGATTTCCTTAGCACTCCGATTGCTCCTCTTGCCAATACTGAATCTTTTGAAATCAATACTGCTTTGTTGAATCTTGTTATGAAAGATCAATTCGCCGGCCTTCCTAGTGAAGATGCCGCTACTCATCTGAATACCTTCGTTGATCTATGTGATATGCAAAAGAAAAAAGATGTTGATAATGATGTCGTTAAGTTGAAGCTATTTCCTTTTTTGCTTAGAGATCGTGCTAAAGCGTGGTTTTCATCTTTGCCTAAAAATAGTATTGATTCTTGGAACAAGTGCAAAGATGCTTTTATCTCTAAGTATTTTCCTCCCGCTAAGATTATCTCTCTTAGGAACGATATTATGAATTTTAAGCAACTTGATCATGAACATGTTGCACAAGCTTGGGAGAGAATGAAATTAATGATACGTAATTGTCCTACTCATGGTTTGAACTTGTGGATGATTATACAAAAAACATTATGCCAGATTGAATTTTGCTTCTAGAAATCTTTTAGATTCGGCCGCGGGAGGCACTTTTATGGAAATCACTTTAGGAGATGCTACTAAATGTTGGGGAACGTTGCATAAAATAAAAAATTTCCTACGTTCACCAAGATCCATCCATGAGTTCATCTAGCAACGAGTGAGAGATGCATCTACATACCACTTGTAGATCGCGTGCGGAAGTGTTCAAGAGAACGGGGTTGAGGGAGTCGTTCTCGTCGTGATCCAAATCACCGGAGATCCTAGCGCCAAACGGACGGCACCTCCGCGTTCAACACACGTACGGTCAGCGTGACGTCTCCTCCGTCTTGATCCGGCAAGGGGAAGGAGAGGTTGATGAAGATCCAGAAGACGACGGCGTGGTGGTGGATGCAGCAGTACTCCGGCAGGGCTTCGCCAAGCAACTGGGGAGGAAGAAGAGGTGTAGCAGGGGGAGGGAGGCGCCAACACTCAGGTGCGGCTGCCCTCCCTCCCCCCTCCTTTATATAGGCCCCCAGGGGGGCACCGGCCCTGGAGATCCAATCTCCAAGGGGGCGGCGGCCAAAGGGGGGAGGCTTGCCCCCCAAGGCAAGTGGGGCGCCCCCCACCCTAGGGTTTCCAACGCTAGGCGCAGGGGGGGCCAAGTGGGGGCGCACGAGCCCACATGGGGCTGGTTCCCTCCCACTTCAGCCCACAGGGCCCTCCGGGAAATGTGGCCCCACCCGGTGGACCCCCGGGACCCTTCCGGTGGTCCCGGTACAATACCGGTAACCCCCGAAATTCTCCTGATGGCCGAAATAGCACTTCCTATATATAATTTTTTACCTCAGACCATTCTGGAACTTCTGGTGACGTCTGGGATCTAATCCGGGACTCCGAACAACATTCAGTTTGTTGCATACTCATATTCATACAACCCTAGCGTCACCGAACCTTAAGTGTGTAGACCCTACGGGTTCGGGAGACACATACACATGACCGAGACGGCTCTCCGGTCAATAACCAACAGCGGGATCTGGATACCCATGTTGGCTCCCTCATGCTCCTCGATGATCTCATCAGATGAACCACGATGTCGAGGATTCAAGCAACCCCGTATACAATTCCCTTTGTCAATCGGTATGTTACTTGCCCGAGATTCGATCGTCGGTATCCCAATACCTTGTTCAATCTCGTTACCGGCAAGTCACTTTACTCGTATCGTAATGCATGATCCCGTGACCAGACACTTGGTCACTTTGAGCTCATTATGATGATGCACTACCGAGTGGGCCCAGTGATACCTCTCTGTAATACAGAGTGACAAATCCCAGTATCGATCCGTGTCAACCCAACAGATACTTTCGGAGATACCGGTAGTGCACCTTTATAGTCACCCAGTTACGTTGTGACGTTTGGTACACCCAAAGCATTCCTACGGTATCCGGGAGTTACACGACCTCATGGTCTAAGGAAGAGATACTTGACATTGGAAAAGCTCTAGCAAAACGAACTACACGATCTTGTGCCATGCTTAGGATTGTCTTGTCCATCACATCATTCTCCTAATGATGTGATCCCGTTACTAATGACATCCAATGTCCATAGTCGTGAAACCATGACTATCTATTGATCACCGAGCTAGTCAACTAGAGGCTCACTAGGGACATGTTGTGGTCTATCTATTCACACGTGTATTACGATTTCCGGATAATACAATTATAGCATGAATAAAAGAAAATTATCACGAACAAGGAAATATAATAATAATATTTTATTATTGCCTCTAGGGCATATTTCCAACACTAAACTCCTAGATAATATTATGGTTAATTATTCTCAATGGCATGCTGAAAGATCTACTAATAAAAAAGTGCATGCTATAGAAGAAATCAATGTTTTGAGTGGAAAGATGGATGAACTTATGAAGTTATTTACTAAGAGTGTTTCTTCTGATCCTAATGATATGCCTTTGTCTACCTTGATTGAGAATAATAATGAATCTATGGATGTGAATTGTGTTGGTAGGAATAGTTTTGGAAACAACACTTATAGAGGGAATTTTAATCCTAGGCCTTATCCTAGTAATCCTTCTAATAATTATGGAAATTCCTACAACAACTCTTATGGAAATTTTAATAAGATACCCTCTGAATTTGAGAGTAGTGTTAAAGAGTTTATGAATTCACAAAAGAATTTTAATGCTTTGCTTGAAGAGAAATTACTTAAAGTTGATGATTTGGCTAGGAACGTTGATAGAATTTCTCTTGATGTTGATTCTTTAAAGCTTAGATCTATTCCTCCTAAGCATGATATCAATGAGTCTCTCAAAGCTAAGAGAATTTCCATTGATGAGTGCAAAGAAAGAACCGCTAGGATGCGTGATTCCAAAGATGCCTTTATTAAAGCGTGTTCTTATAATTCCTATGAAAATCAAGATGAAGATCTAAAATTTATTGATGTGTCCCCTATTAAATCTTTGTTTTGAAATATGAATCTTGATGAAACTGAATATGATCTTCCTTTACCTAGAAGGCGTTCTAAGAATTCGGAGTTTTTAGATCTTAATGATGAAATTGACAAAAGTGCGATTGAAAGAAATAAAAATCGAGATATTGCTAAACCCACTATATTGGATCTCAAGGAATTTAATTATGAAAATTTCTCTTTAATTGATTGTATTTCCTTGTTGCAATCCGTGTTAAATTCTCCTCATGCTTATAGTCAAAATAAGGCTTTTACCGAACACATTGTTGATGCCTTGATGCAATCTTATGAAGAAAAGCTTGAGTTGAAAATTTCTATCCCTAGGAAACTCCATGATGAGTGGGAACCTACTATCAAAATTAAAATTAAAAATTATGAGTTTCATGCTTTGTGTGATTTGGGTGCTAGTGTCTCTACTATTCCCAAAACTTTGTGTGATGTGCTAGATTTACCTGATTTTGATGATTGCTCTCTAAACTTGCATCTTGTGGATTCCACTATTAAAAAGCCTATGGGAAGAATTAATGATGTTCTTATTGTTTCAAATAGGAATTATGTGCCCGTAGATTTTATTGTTCTTGATATAGATTGCAATCCTTCATGTCCTATTATTCTTGGTAGACCTTTCCTTAGAACGATTGGTGCAATTATTGATATGAAGGAAGGAAATATTAGATTCCAATTCCCTTTAAAGAAGGGCATGGAACATTTTCCTAGAAATAAAATAAAATTACCATATGAAACTATCATGAGAGCGACTTATGGATTGCCTACCAAAGATGGCAATACCTAGATCTATCCTTGTTTTTATGCCTAGCTAGGGGCGTTAAACGTTAGCGCTTGTTGGGAGGCAACCCAATTTTATTTTGAGTTTTTTGTTTTTGGTTCTGTTTAGGAATAAATAATCCATCTAGCCTCTGTTTAGATGTGGTTTTATATTTTAATTAGTGTTTGTGCCAAGTTGAACCTATTGGATCTTCTTGGATGATAGTTATTTGATCTTGCTGTAATTTCCAGAATCTTTGTGCTCAGTGCCCGAATTGTTAAAAATCACCAGAACGTGATAAACTACTGATTCCAATTTCTGCTGATCAATAAACAAATTTTCCAGGTCTTCTAATTTTGGTAGAATTGTTTGGGTTCCAGAAGTTTGCGTTAGTTACAGATTACTACAGACTATTCTGTTTTTGACAGATTCTGTTTCGCGTGTGTTGTTTGCTTATTTTGATGAATCTATGGCTAGTAATATAGTTTATGGTCCATAGAGAAGTTGGAATACAGTAGGTTTAACACCAATATAAATAAAGAATGAGTTAATTACAGTAACTTAAAGTAGTCTTTTGTTTTCTTTCTCTAACAGAGCTCACGAGATTTCTATTGAGTTTTGTGTTGTGAAGTTTTCAAGTTTTGGGTGAATTCTTTTGATGGATTATGGAACAAGGAGTGGCAAGATCCTAATCTTGGGGATGCCCATGGCACCCCCAAGATAATACAAGGACACCAAAAAGTCAAAGCTTGGGGATGCCCCGGAAGGCATCCCCTCTTCGCCTACTTCCATCGGTAATTTACTTGGAGCTATATTTTTATTCACCAACATGATATGTGTTTTGCTTGGAGCGTCTTGTATTATTTGAGTCTTTGCTTGTTAGTTACCACAATCATCCTTGCTGTAAACACCTTTTTAGAGAGCCATATATGAATTAGAATTTGATAGAATACTCTATGTGCTTCACTTATATCTTTTGAGCTTGATAGTTTTTGCTCATCGTGCTTCACTTATATCTTTTGAGCTTGATAATTTTTGCTCTAGTGCTTCACTTAGTTCTTTTAGAGCACGGTGGTGGATTTGCTTTAAAGAAACTTGATCTCTCATGCTTCACTTAGATTATTTTGAGAGTCGTTAATAGCATGGTAATTTGCTTAATGTTAATATACTTGGTGTTCAAGATATGTGAAACTTTCTTTTGAGTGCGTTGAATACTAAGATAAGTTTGATGCTTGATAATTGTTTTGAGATACGGAGGTGATAATATCAAAGTCATGCTAGTTGAGTAGTTGTGAATTTGAGAAATGCTTGTGTTGAATTTTGTAAGTCCCATAGCATGCACGTATGGTTAAAGTTGTCTAACAAATTTGAAGTATGAAGTGTACCTGGCTTGTGCATCCTTATGAGTGGCGGTCGGGGACGAGCGATGGTCTTTTCCTACCAATCTATCCCCCTAGGAGCATGCACTAGTACTTGATTTTTGATGACTTCTTAATTTTTGCAATAAGTATATGAGTTCTTTTGACTAATGTTGAGTCCATGGATTATACGCAATCTTACCTTTCCGCCATTGCTAGCCTCTTCGGTACCGTGAATTGCCCTTTCTCACATTGAGAGTTGGCGCAAACTTCGCCGGTGCATCCAAACCCCGTGATATGATATGCTCTATCACACATAAACCTCCCTATATCTTCCTCAAAACAGCCACCATACCTACCTATTATGGCATTTCCATAGCCATTCCGAGATATATTTCCATGCAACTTTCCACCGTTCCGTTCATCATTATTATGCATACATTACTTTTGTCATATTGCCATTGCATGATCATGTAGTTGACATCGTATTTGTGGCAAAGCCACCATGCATTATTTTCATACATGTCAATCTTGATTCATTGCACCATCCTGCACACCGGAGGCATTCATATAGAGTCATACCTTGTTCTAGTTTCGAGTTGTAATCCTCATGTTGTAATCAATAGAAGTGTGATGATCATCATTATTAGAGCATTCTTCAAACAAAAAAAAGAGAAAGGCCAAAATAAAAAAAGAAAGGCCCAAAAAAAAGAAAAGGGCAATGCTACTATCTCTTTTTCCACACTTGTGCTTCAAAGTAGCACCATGTTCTTCATGTAATGAGTCTCATATTGCTTCAAAGTAGCACCATGTTTTTCATATAGTGAGTCTCATAAGTTGTCTTTTTCATACTAGTGGGAATTTTTCATTATAGAACTTGGCTTGTATATTCCTACGATGGGCTTCCTCAAATGCCCTAGGTCTTCATGAGAAAGCAAGTTGGATGCACACCCACTAGTGTTCTTTTGTTGAGCATTCATAGCTCTAGTGCATCCGTTGCATGGCAATCCCTACTCCTCATGTTGACATCAATTGATGGGCATCTCCATAGCCCGTTGATTATCCTCGTCAATGTGAGACTTTCTCCTTTTGTCTTCTCCACACAATCCCGTCATCATATTCTATTCCACCCATAGTGCTATATCCATGGCTCACGCCATGTATTGCGTGAAGGTTGAAAAAGTTTGAGATTATTTAAGTATGAAACAATTGCTTGCCTTGTCATCGGGGTATAGAAGTTGGGAACATCTTTGTGTGACGAAAAATGAAGCATAGCCTAACTATATGATTTTGTAGGGATGAACTTTCTTTGGCCATGTTATTTTGAGATGACATAATTATTTTGATTAGTATGCTTGAAGTATTATTATTTTTATGTCAATATGAACTTTTGTCTTGAATCTTTCAAATCTGAATATTCATATCACAATTAAGAAGATTTACATTGAAATTATGCCAAAGTATCACTCCGCATCAAAAATTCTCTTTTTATCATTTACCTACTCGAGGACGAGCAGGAATTAAGCTTGGGGATGCCTGATACGTCCCCAACGTATCTATAATTTTTTATTGCTCCATGCTACTTTATCTATTGTTTTGGACTATAATGGGCTTTATTTTCAACTTTTATATTATTTTTGGGACTAACCTATTAACCGGAGGCCCAGCCCAGAAATGCTGTTTTTTGCCTATTTCAGTGTTTTGAAGAAGCGGAATATCAAACGGAGTCCAAACGGAATGAAACCTTCGGGAACGTGATTTTCTCACCGAACATGATCCAGGAGACTTGGACCCTGCTCCAAGGAGTGCCAGAGGCGGGCACGAGGGTGGGAGCGCGCCCTCCCCCCTAGGCGCGCCCCCTGCCTTGTGGGCCCCCTGACGCTCCACCGACGTACTCCTTCCTCCTATATATACCCACGCACTTCAACAGATCGGGACGGAGCCAAAACCTAATTCCACCGCCGTACCTTCCTGTATAAACGAGATCCCATCTTGGGGCCTGTTCCGGAGCTCCGCCGGAGGGGGCATCCATCACGGAGGGCTTCTACATCATCACCATAGTTCCTCCGATGAAGTGTGAGTAGTTTACTTTAGACCTTCGGGTCCATAGTTAGTAGCTAGATGGCTTCTTCTCTCTTATTGGATCTCAATACAATGTTCTCCCCCTCTCCCGTGGAGATCTATTCGATGTAATCTTCTTTTTGCGGTGTGTTTCTTGAGATCGATGAATTGTGGGTTTATGATCCATCTTATCTATGGAAAATATTTGATTCTTCTCTGAATTCTTTTATGTATGATTAAGTTATCTTTGCAAGTCTCTTCGAATTATCCGTTTGGTTTGGCCAACTAGATTGGTAGTTCTTGCAATGGGAGAAGTGCTTAGCATTGGGTTCAATCTTGCGGTGTCCTTACCTAGTGATGTATAAGGTTGCAAGGCACGTATTGTATTGTTGCCATCGAGGATAACAAGATGGGGTATTTATCATATTGCATGAATTTATTCCTCTACATCATGTCATATTGCTTAAGGCGTTACTCTATTTTTAACTTAATACTCTAGATGCATGCTGGATAGCGGTCGATGAGTGGAGTAATAGTAGTAGATGCAGAATCGTTTCGGTCTACTTGTATCGGACGTGATGCCTATATACATGATCATTGCCTGGATAACCTCATAACTATGCTCAATTCTGTCAACTGCTCAACAGTAATTTGTTCACCCACTGTAGATTTGCTCTTGAGAGAAGCCACTAGTGAAACCTATGCCCCCCGGGTCTATTCTCATCATATCAATCTCCATCACTTTATTTACTTGCTTCGCTTTTACTTTTCACTTTGCATCTTTATACCAAAATACCAAAAATATTATCTCTATCAGATCTCACTCTCGTAAGTGAACGTGAAGGGATTGACAACCCCTAATTGCGTTGGTTGCAAGTAGCTATCATTTTGTGCAGGTACGAGGGACTTGCGCAGAGCCTCCTACTGGATTGATACCTTGTTTCTCAAAAACTGAGGGAAATACTTACGCTACTTTGCTGCATCATCCTCTCCTCTTTGGGGAAATCCAACGCAGTGCTCAAGAGGTAGCAGTCGGCGTTCTGGGAACGGTGGTACCCAGACTTGCCTGCATGCGGCCTGCGGCGTGGCTCAAGGGGTGGCCCAGCACGGCCCATCTTCATCAGCACAAGCTCAAGACCCTCGCGAGGGGCCAAGCCTCACGGGGCGGACGACAAGAAGCTTCCTCGGGCACGGCCTCGTCAGGCTGGCTCGCGAGGAGGTGGAGAGATCAAGGCGGGGTACCTCACGAGGTGCCCATGACGCAAGCCATGACGACCAAGGGCGCCAGGCGGGCGCCAGGCCGTGTAGTGTCCTCATTTCCTCTTTGGTGCAAAGGAGGCAAGCATAGGCGAGAGCATCAAGCAAAGCCAACCATTTCGGTGCAACAAGACCAAGACCAACACAACGGCAAGAAGGAGGTCATCGTGGAGCCCAAGCCAGCGTCATCGCCGAGCCTTTGACAAAGCGAGGACCAACTTTAGTCAGGATAAGTGTACTAGATGTTCCCCTTCAAAATGGCCAATTGTTGGCGCCCTTCCCGCTCAATATTTGGGAAGAGGCTCAGGGCCTTTGCCTATAAATAGGACTAGCCACCCACAGGGTAGAGGCATCTGGTATCTAGGATCCGGAATCCAGAACAGAGCTAGAGATCGAGCAATCTACAGAGAGAGAGAGAGAGCGACCGAACTCCCCTGGAAGTTCGTCGCACCGGCCAAGAACAGACCCTCGCGAGGCTGTTCTTCCTTGTATTGTTCATCATCAGCCCCTGAGGCAATCCACCACACCACACACTGGAGTAGGGTATTACACCACAATGGTGGCCCGAACCAGTATAAACCTTGTGTCTCTTGTGTTGCTCTTTGCGTAGTTTAGATCCTTGCGAGGCGACGAGGTGCAGGTAGGTAGGGGGTGAGATCTCCGCATGCACCCCAGAGTTTGAACCTAGAGGGTCTGCCGGAACCCGTGATCCAACATTTGGCGCGCCAGGTAGGGGTGCGCCGGAATCCGCCTTCCGCCGCCCTGTTCTTCGCCGCCCATCGCATCCATGTCAGACGCTGTTGCCGCTGAAGCGCCGAGCCGCTCTCGCCACCCGCGTCGCCCAGACGGCCCCTGTCGGCGGCTGCCCACGCCGTTCCCCGTCGCTTGCCGTCAACGCCGCCACCGGCCCGGCGGGGACTGAGCAGCAAGCATCGCCCCAAAGATCCGTCTGTGAGGCGAGACGGCCGCATCGCTACCTTCGCCGCTCGCCCGGTGGTTCTTCGTCTCACGCGCTCCGCGCGCCCATGGAGGCTCGAGCCGCGCTCATCGTGGCAAACGAGCTCCTGCGCTACCGCCTCGTCGATGACGTCTATGAAGAGTGGCTCGACCGCGTCGCCGAGCTCGTCCACGCCGCAGGGGGCTCCCCCGCGCCGTCCTTCTTACTGCACCGCACCCCGCCTTGCGCGGGCAATGAAGCTCTGGGGGCGCCTCAGCCGCCTCCCCAAGAAGGCGCCCTGGCCCCAAGGCGCGTGGCCCCTGGGAGGAACCCACTCCGTCCGGCACCAGCGCAGCAAGAGCAGAGCTGCCAAGAGGTCCCTCGCCCCCAAGAAGCTGCCCGAGTGCTCCTCGCACCGCCTCACACGACCGCGCTCCTGCTTCCAAAGACGCCAAGACCAGCTGCTTCCCAATGGCAGCGCATGGGGACCCGCAAGACCAGGCCCTTCATCACCAAAGGCCTCCGTGGACACCGCAGTTGCCGCGCTTTTCACCACCGAGCTACGCAGCGTCGCGTGGCCCAGCAAGTTCAAGCCCGACCTGCCTCCTCGCTACGACGGCACGGCCGACCCTGCGGAGTTCCTCCAGCTTTACGAGCTACGCATCGAAGTCGCCAGCGGGGACGAGAAGGTCATGGCGAACTGGTTTCCCATGGCGCTCAAGGATGGTGCCCGCACCTGGCTCCTGAACCTGGCTCCTGGCACGATCTCCTCCTGGGATGAGATGCGCACCCGCTTCATCGCCAACTTCCAACGCACTCGCGACCGGCCTCCTGCCATGAGTGACATGCGCCGCATCCAGCAGCAGCCAGAGGAAACCCTGCAGAAGTACATCCAGCGCTTCAACAACGCACGCCTCAAGATTCCCAAGGTGACCGAGGAGGCCATCATCTCAGCCTTCTCCGACGGGGTGCGTGACGTCAAGATGAAGGAGTAGCTGGCGATGCATGAAGACCTGTGCACATCCTTGGAGCTGTTCAACTTGGCGACCAAGTGCGCCAGGGCCTAGGAAGGACGCCTTTCCCTCCTCGAGCTGCCAGCTGCTGACCCAGAAGAGAAGAAGCCCAAGGCCAAGGACGTGAAGCGCAAGGGGGCTGCCATGCTCGTGGAGGAACCAGACACCAAGCGAGGCAGAGATCAGCCCGAGTCTTCCAAGGGCAGCCGGTACTGTGTGTACCACGACCTCCACACCCACAACACCAATGAATGTCAAGAACTCCGAGCCGTGCGAGAAGGGCGAATCGGCTGACGCTCCGACCGCAGTGATCGAGGCTACGGCCGAGGAGGAGGATGAAACACAGGACGCTGGGAAGACCGCGGCCCTCACCAAGGGTGGCGCAACCGACCTCGCGAGGACCGCTGGCAGGATCAGCCTCGCGAGGGAGGTTGGAGGGACCCGCCTCGCGAGGGAGGCTGGAGGGATCAGCCTCACGAGGATAGCCCGCAAGGAAACGCAGGCCTCCCTCCTCTACCACCGCAGCCAAGAAGAAATGAGGACCACCATCAGGACGAGGGGGCTGGGGGCTTCCAGGAGCCGCGCGCGATCGCTTGTATTCTGGGCGGAGCTCAAGCCCCAGCCTCTCAACGCATCTTCAAGCAGTTCGCCCACGAAGTGAATGCAGTCCTCCCCAAGCTCGAAGCCACGCGCCCTCTTAGGTGGTCAGCGTGCACCATCACGTTCAGCTCAGCGGATCAGCTCAAGTGCGCGGCCAGAGCCGGAGTCCTCCCGATGCTTTGCTCCCCAATCATCAACAACGTGCAAGTTACCAAGACCCTCATTGATGGCGGAGCAGGGCTCAATGTCCTGTCCGTCGAGACGTTCAACAATCTCCAAGTGACGTACAATCAGCTTCAGCCAACCAAGCCTTTCTCCGGAGTCACCGATGGCTCCACAGTTCCGATTGGGCAGGTCGGCCTCCCTGTCACCTTCGGGCGTAGCGACAACTACCGCACCGAGCTCATCGACTTCGACGTCGCCCACATTCGCCTGCCATACAATGCCATCCTCGGGTACCCAGCTCTGGCCAAGTTCATGGTCGTGACTAATCATGGCTACAACGTCCTCAAGATGCCAGGAAGCGGCGGAGTCATCACGGTGCCTTGTGAAGAGAGGGACGCAGTGTGCTCCCTGGAGCGTGCTTTCCAAGCCGCTCACTTGAAGACCCAGATCGCAGGAGCGGGAGGCTCCCCGAGACTGCTCCCAAGAAGAAGAAGACATCTCCTGGCCCGACCCCTCGAGAGGCAGGCCCCTCGTGGTCGGCCAGCTTAGGGGCACCTCCTTACATCACATAGGAAGGCGCGCCCGGCGCCCTCCTCGAGCAAGGCTCGGGGGCTCTCTCCTGGAGGGCCACCGACTTTTCTAAGATCACGAGGGAGGCGCTTGGGCACCACTTGGAGGCATGTTTCAAAGCACGTTTCCCTCAGGAAGGAGCAAGGCAAGGAGGGCCAAACCCTCAGGAGTTCGTCAGCCAGGTCATTCAGGAGCTGCAGGAGTCAAGAGTCATGAGTGGCAGCCGCCGCTTACCCGCCGTAGCTCCCCATCCAGGTGAGGATGGTGGGTTGCGCGTCTGGATCGACATACCAGGGCTCAACCGAGCCGCCTTTCAGGAGCGCCTCTGGCCCTCGCGAGTGGGGCGTTGTGAAGGTCCACCTCACAGCTACATTCGCATGCCTTACGGTTTGCCGAACGCGGCTGCCACACGCCAGCGCCTCATAGGGAGCATCCTGGAGGCTCAAGGGGCCAGGTGTTCCGCAGTCCTGGCGGAGATGGAGATGGTCCGCGAGGAGCCACCAGCACCTCCGGAGCCTCCCGAGGCTCCTGGGCCTGGGGGCTCGTGAAGATCGGCTTCCGCAGCCCACGACGTCTGCTACTTCGGCATCCCTTCGTCTTCAACATTATCAGGTGTCATCCTTCAAGTTTCATTTCCAGCTAGGAGCGCCCCCCAGGGCTGCATCATTTCCAGGCCCCATGGGTCCGTCCCTGCGGCGTGTATCTATTTTACTTCATGTTCCTAGCTTACCTTATTGGGAGCGCCCCTCGGGCTGCATCATCCCCAAGCCACTCGGGCCAGACCTAGCGGCATGTACCTCTCTTGCGTTTATTCGGGTTCTGCGTTTGACCCATCATGATTGTTATTTGGTGCCCGCTCACGGCACCCCATCTTCCTTCATGTCGGCCGCTTGCACGTTAAAGGGGGGTACCTGAGCATCGCAACTCATGGGCTCCTACTGGCTCTCCATCCCTCACCCTCTGGTCTTGTCCACGGCATCGCGACCTGGCATACCAAATGACGGCTGAGACCCGCTCGAGGGCCGGGACCCGAGGACGTAGAGCGTCGACATCTAACCAAATTTGCAGGAACACATCACAAGTTAAGGCCCAGTGCGAGCGCAACCCGCCTTGAGGTAGGGCCCGTGAGTCCCGCTACTGGCTCACGGGTGCCCAGATACACCTCGTCGAGCCCTATCGTGCCAGCCACGTGTCGTATGGGTCAGACACGCCTCGGGCTCCTCCCGAGGGGAGCCCCTCCCACGCACCTGGAAGCACCATGCTCCGCTGGCTGACGACACCGCCGAGGAGCGGCTATGCCCGTACACATACGTGAAGCGCTATGCTCCGCTACCGGTGATAAACAACCGAGGGTGGCCCCGGCCGCATCAACCTCGAGGAGCCCGCTCAGTGTCCGGCCTCATCATAACGTCTCCCCTCGGGAGTGCTGCGCGAGGGGGCTGGGCACGGGGGCTACGCCTGGGTCATGCCCAGACGCACGCCACCCAGCCAGGCCCCTCGGGCCTGGTTCGTCGCACGCCCCTCCCCGAGCAGAGTCTAGGTACGAAGGCCGTTTGAACGTCAAGGGGTACTCCTGAGCATCGCGACTCAGGAGCCTAACTGGTCACTTAGCCCCTCACCCCTTAGTTCCGAAAGGCTAACGGCGGTTGAGGTATGCGCGGGGACGGGCTCTGCATACGTAGAATGGTAAATTCACTCATACATCTCACCTCCCTACTTGTTGTTCGTGCGCCAAGGGGGACTCCTGAGCATCGCGACTCAGGAGCCTAACTTGTCACGTAGCCCCTCACCACTTGGTCCCGTCCTGGTTTCCGGTCGGGGCTAACGGCGGCTGAGGTATGCGCGGGGCAGGGCTCTGCCGGCATAGAACATAAGCAAGTAGGAAGGAAAAGTGCAAATATTAAGGAATTCAAAAGCAAATATTACAGTCCATAACTCTTTTCACAACGCCAAATGCTAGTTTAAACGCCTCCCCGAGGCATGATGCATGTTGCAGGAGCTGAAAGCAGGATAGGAGCCACAAAGGAGTCACTTGTTGGCGGCGGAGCTGCGCTGGGCGGGCTCGCCTCGTGAAGCCTCGGGATCGGCAGCGCCTCGCTTCGGCTTGGTGCTGAAGGCCCGGAACTTCGCCAGCAGAGCCTCCGCTCGACCCTTCGCGGCCTCAGCAGCGGCAGCAGCAAGCTCACCGCTCACGGGCTCCAACAGGCTGTCAAGGTCGATGTCGGGATCGCGAAGGTAGACGTGGGCAAGGACGCGTCGGCCTTCAGAAAAACGAGACACGCGCCTCGGCCTCGGCCGTGGGGCCAAGGCCAAGGTGACATCTTCAAGGGCGCGGACCAGAAGGGAAGCAGCTTGGCGGGGCCGTCCTCGGCGCCCGGCCAGCGGCTTTCCAAAGTCTGTCGTCAGAAGACCTCAGCAAGGTGCGAGCCTTCGCCTCCATCTCCGCGAAGGCCACGCGATCCTCGGCGAGGAACCGCGCCTTGCCGTCCAGCTCGACCCTCTTTGCCTCCAACTCCTGCTCCAGCGCACCCAAGCGGTCACGGCGCCGGTTAAGCTTGGCATCCCGGTCCTTGGCGGCCGCCTCACGAGCTTTCATGTCTTCCTCCTTCTCTTGGCGGACGCGGGCCTCCTTGGCAAGCTGGTCGCGCAGGCCCTGCAGCTCGCTCTCCAGCGCCTTACAGCGACCTCGGACATCGGCTACCTCCCCCAAGGCGGCGTCGCGAGCGGCCTTCGCCCCAAGGACGGCTTGCTTCTCCTCGTCGCAAGCCGTCGCGGCCTGAACCAGCACCGCTCGAATCGAAGCATCAGAGCGAACCCAGCCAGAGGCCAGCTCCAAGCGTCCGGCCACCAAGCGAGGGTCGGCGCCCAGAAGATCTTGCCGCAGCCGGTCCATTTCAGCAACAGCACGATCCAGGACAGTGGAAGGAGTCAGAGAGACAGCAGTTGGCGGAGTAGGAGGAGAGGACGGTAGCGTAATCGCAGCACCAGGGGCCGGGGCCCCCTGCGCCCCAACGATTGCGGCAGTGGCATCAGGCAAGGATACCTCAGGAGTCGCTTGGGCCACGGGGGCTGAGCTCGCCCCAGCTAGCTCGGCCAGGCCTCGCAAGGATGACCGGGCAGGAGAGGCCCGTGTCTGGCCGTCACCTTCTTTCGTGGACGGAGGCGCTGCCCCGGACGAAGCCTCAGGAGCCCCCTTCAGCTTCTTCGCCGCAGGCGCCAGCCTAGCCAAGGAATACAGACATCAAGCCCCAGCAGCAAAGCAAGGAATGAAACAAGAATCAAGCACTTACTGGTCATCGCTCGCGGGCTCGAGCAACCTCCGGCCGAACTTGAAGCCCGAGAGCCGGCTGCAGGGATCAGCCTCAAGAGGCTCGGGAGCAGGAGGCGCGTCTGCAGATCGCCTCGGAGCTGGGGCAGACCCGCGGGGGACCAGCCCGGTCCTGTTCTTGTTCGCGATCAGGGGCAAGCTCTCGCCGCCCCGCTCATCGCCATCCTCATCGTTGCTCGGCAAGAGGCGGAGAGCGCGGGACCTACGCCGGAAGAGGGGCGCTCTCGACTCCCCGTCGGTCGCCTCTGAGTCGGGCCCCTCTCCCTGCTCCTCTTCTTCCTCCTCTCTGCTGGAGTCGTCGGAGGACACGTTCACCGTCGCCAGGGCCGCCGGTCCTTGGGAACCTCCGCAGGCACAGACCCGTCCCCATTGAAAGCAGGCATGGAGTCCACCACCTGCTCCCAATCATCTCAAAGGAACAGGGGTACAGGAGCGCCCTCCAGCCTTGCCACGTCTCCCCCGACCAAAGACTGGAGGACAGCGGCCAGATCTTCGTCGGCCAAGACTACGGGGCTCGGGCGAGGCCTCCACAATGAAGCGAATCTTGTGGCGGGCCACCCGGTGCTCCAGAACTCCCTCGGGGCGACGCCCGGTCAGCCATTCGTCGCCATGTTGCCCGCCACAGTCCGCGTTCATCTTCTCCAAGATCAGCGGCTTGTGGGATCCACGAGTTCCGCGCGAGACCAATCATCGATGGGCGTGGGCTGCTCCGTGGGCAGAATCAGCCGAGGATGGATGCGCCCGACATCTAGCATGACCCACTTGCTCCAAAAGCCTTCAATTCTCTTCCCGGGCTTCGAGATGGCGTTGGAGCTGCCGTACGCGACAAAGCTCGCGCACGCGGAGATGGGTCTGCGAGAGACCCGGAGATAGAAGTAGTGGCGCAGCAAGGCCACTGAGGGCTGCACCCCGACATGAGCCTCACAATAGTAGGCGAAGATCACCAGGAGAAGAACGGAGTTGGGGTGGAGGTGCAGAGCTTGCAACTTGTAATGGCGGAGGACAGAAAAGAAGAACTCAGAAAAGGGAGGCACTAGACCGGCAGCAATGGCACTCACGAAGAGCGGATAGAAGGTGCTTCCTTGTTCCTCAGGAAGGGCGGAGCCAGCCTTGAGCACCGTTGCCCCGTCGTTGCCTTGCGCCGCCATCATCCGGCGCGCTCGGGCAAGGCTCTTCTCCGACACGTTCGGGGAGTCCAAGGCAGGCGAGTACCAAGCTCCGGCCGGGGCCTGGCGAGGCGCCATGTCTTGCTAGAGCACACGGTCGAAGTAGATCTGGAGATTTCAGAGGCAGGAAGGAAAGGCGCAAGAAAGGGGATCTGGGCAATGACTGGAGAAGGCAAAGGAGGCAAAGCCTAGACGGGTGCCGCTCTTTTGTCGATTTGCGCAGTTGCTAAGGCGCCCACGTCCAATCAACCACCACGCGGCGCCCAAGGCCGCAGGCTGTTAGGGCCCGTGGCGCTTCGCACTTGCCCCTTCGCTTCTCTGCTAAGCCAAGTCCAGGTGCGCCTTGGGCCCAGGGGCTACTGTCGGCATTCTGGGAACGGGGGTACCCATACTTTCCTGCCTGCGGCCTGCGGCGTGGCTCAAGGGGTGGCCCAGCACGGCCCATCTTCATCAGCACAAGCTCAAGACCCTCGCAGGGCGGACGACAGGAAGATTCCTCAGGCATGGCCTCATCAGGCTGGCTCGCGAGGAGGCGGAGAGATCAAGGTGGGGTACCTCACGAGGTGCCCATGACGCAAGCCATGACGACCAAGGGCGCCAGGCGGGCGCCAGCCCGCGCAGTGTCCTCATTTCCTCTTTGGTGCAAAGGAGGCAAGCGCAGGCAAGAGCATCAAGCAAAGGCAACCATTTCGGTGCAACAAGACCAAGACCAACACAACGGCAGGAAGGAGGTCATCGTGGAGCCCAAGCCGGCGTCATCGTCAGAGCCTTTGACGCGCGAGGACCAACTTTAGTCAGGATAAGTGTACTAGATGTTCCCCTTCAAAATGGCCAATTGTTGGCGCCCTTCCCGCTCAATATTTGGGAAGAGGCCCAGGGCCTTTGCCTATAAATAGGACTAGCCACCCACAGGGTAGAGGCATCTGGCATCTAGGATCCGGAATCAAGAACAGAGCTAGAGATCGAGCAATCAAGATAGAGAGAGAGAGCGACCGAACTCCCCCTGGCAGTTCGTTACACCGGCCAAGAACAGACCCTCGTGAGGCTGTTCTTCCTTGTATTGTTCATCATCAGCCCCTGAGGCAATCCACCACACCACACACTGGAGTAGGTTATTACACCACAATGGTGGCCCGAACCAGTATAAACCTTGTGTCTCTTGTGTTGCTCTTTGCGTAGTTTAGATCCTTGCGAGGCGATGAGGTGCAAGTAGGTAGGGGGTGAGATCTCCGCGTGCACCCCAGAGTTCGAACCTAGAGGGTCCGCCGGAACCCGTGATCCGACACATTACATTTTGAACTTTTATAGGACTGAAAAATAAAAGAAACCTGACCCTAAACCTATTCTACGGCGGCCACCGACGTCCTCCATCTGCGATCTCCATGTACGGGGGCGGGGTTCAAGACCCGTGAAGTGAAGGTGCGGTCTCTGGCGAGGAAGAGTAGAACACGTGAGACGAACCGGCTAGTTGGCACACCTTGCCCTGCCACCTCCCACGCCCTACTCATCCTCGGAGGATTCCCCGACCTCGGCGGTGCCAGACATTGGACGGCGGCAAGTAGGACGCATGGTTGACGGTGGTCCCGTCGTCGGCCGCCAGCGTGGCCACCGCTTGTGTAGTCGCGTCCACATCCGGCTACGCCGCTATTGCGTCGCGAGCGGCAACTTGAGCGAGGGCGGCGACCTCGAGCTTCATCCCCGAAGACAAGCTCTCCCGCAGAGCGTTCGCGCTCGCGGTCATGGCGGATGTGGTGCCAGGTAGCAGGACGATGCGCTATGGTGTGGAGGTTAGCTGGGCGTTGCCGCTTTAAGTAGCGCATTCCGGTGAGGCCAAACATCCGGGTGCATCATTAAGTCGCCGGAGTTGGTTCCTCGGGCACCGAGCCTCTTAACGACGGCATACGGACAGACGACATGAATGCGGGCAGCCGGGCGCCCGGGAACGCACTGCGGCGTCTTGACGCCGAGGGATGAGGGTTTTTGGTGTACCAGGGTAGTCAGATGCGGTTGTGGCAATGTTGGAGATGCCCTTTGCTCACATGCGACCCCACATGTCATTGAAAAAGCAAGATGACCCGGAATGGTCTCAAGTCCTGGGGATGCAGTTGGCCGCGCTACACCACTCCGCGGACACGTCGCGGCGCGCATGCACTTTGGTGCCCCGTGCATCCTCGACGAGCCGGGTGTTGATCTGCTGGTCGTGCCACAGCGCTAACGCCACCCTCAGCACACTGAAACCGACTGTGTCTAGCGACGATGAGCGTGTCGCTCACCGTGGTCACCGTGTCCAGAGGCGGTGCTGGAGCTGTGCCACGTTGCTGGCCCCCACGACCCACATGAACGGTAGCCGGTGGCGAGGAGGTCGTGGGCCAGCTCCTCCATTGGACTAGTCTATGCCACGTCATCCCGACAGGTGTGCCCCACATGTCGGTTTCCCTGTTTTCCCGGCCATATTCGAGCGTCAATGCTCCGCGTTGCGCATTAGGCGTAAGACAGGTGGTTTTTGTGCCCTTGTTCAAATGTGGTACAGTACCAAGTTGTTACCCCAGCCCCAAGTGTGGTGGTTTTGGGTACGGTACCACCCTTTTCCTTTTCAAGTAGTGAAGCGTAACACTTGATTAAGTAGCCAGATGGTGTGCTAAATGAAGGTGTCTGACTGTTTGAAAGAATAATTGAGGTGTGCCCAGTCCGTGCTCGCATTTAGGGGTCCAACTTACCATGTTCCGGCAGTAGTAACTATACTAGTCCCTGCGTACTCCCTCTATTTTTATTTACTCCGCATTTTAGCTTTGCTCAAAGTCAAACTTTTTAAATTTTGACAAAGTTTATAGATGGAAATAATAACATATACAATAATAAATCAATACCATTAGATTCATTATTGAATATACTTTCACATCATATATATTTGCTATTGTAAATGTTCATATTTCTACTCTTACTAGCAAGATGCCCGTGCGTTGCACGTAACATCAAGATGCATTTGTATGACTAGTTTATCTTGTGAGAAAAAAGGATGAAAGAGGGAAGGCCTTATTTGCAAATGCCGAGAGGTGTGTGGATAGTTTCGTGAGCTAACTTAAGAGTGTTTAGTTCTTTAGTTAGACGCCCAATCTCCTTCTTATCATCGTCATTAGTTTTATCTTGATTAGCATGATTAATAGAAAGTTCATCATATAGAGTTGTCAACAATGAAATCATCATCACCTAGCAAATCATCTTCATCACTATTGAAATCAACATACTCGGGGTGTGATACCTTTGGGCCTTTAGCCATGAAGCATCTTCCAATTCCTTCATTTGGTGAATTAAAGATGTCATATGAGTTGGTCGATACAAGTGCTAGACCGGCAACACCTTCATCTTGAGTATATTCGGAGTCAGAGTGATAACTTCTCTCGGAGTGGTGGTCGGAGTCAGAGCCGGATACCCATTCACCAGCATGAGCTTGATGTCTTCATTTTGTATAGCTCCTTGATGACTTGTCCTTCCTTTCTGAATCCTTGCTTCTGCGAGAGGTTCTTCGTTCATAACGATCATCTCTACTCCTTATCTCCCTTGGAGGTGATTCTTCAATTTTGCTTCTCCTTTTAGGTGATTCTTCTCTTATTTTGTAGGGGTAGTACACTCATTGGATTAGTGTCCGGGTCTTCCACAATTGTAGCAATTACACTCACGACTAGAAGGTCTTTTGTCATTGTAGGACCTTGACTTGTAACTTCTTTCTTTGCTTCTACTCTTGAAGAACTTGTTGAAGTTCTTCACCATTAGGCTCAATTCTTCATTGAAGGCTTGTTTCTCACTTGATGATGTAGGAGCATCACATGAGGCTTTGTAAGCACCACTTGACTTTTTGTGAAGCTCTTCTTTATCCTTGAGTGACATCTCATGAGCAAAAATTCTTCCAATGACTTCAGTTGGCTTGAGATCTTAGTAATTGGACATCATTTGGATCAAAGTGCACATAGTATCATATTTTCCATCCAAGGCTCTTAGGATCTTCTTGATGATGAATCTGTCAGTCATCTCTTCACTTCCTAAGTCATTAATCTCATTTGTGATGAGAGCAAGCCTAGAGTACATTTCAGCGACACCTTCACCATCCTTCATTTTGAACTTGTCAAGCTGACTTTGAAGCACATCCAATTTGGATTCCTTGACGGAGTCGGTACCTTCGTGCATATCAATCAAAGTATCCCAAATTTCCTTTGCATTCTCAAGACGGCTGATTTTATTGAATTCTTTGGGGCACAATCCGTTGAAGAGGATATTGCAAGCTTGAGCATTGTATTGCAACATCTTTAATTCTTCCGAGATAGCTTCATGATTAGGTTCTCTCCCATCAAAGAATTCACCTTGCAAGCCAATACACACAATAGCCCAAACGGCGGGGTTATGTCCAAGAATATGCATTTTCATCTTATGCTTCCAACAAGCAAAATTAGTACCATCAAAGTAAGGACCTCTACAATGGTAATTTCCCTCGCCAGACGCCATACTCTCCTAGGTTGTGAAACCAAGGCTATGATCACCAAAGTTATGGAAATCAAGGCAAATGGAGACCAAGGCTCGGATACCACTTGTAGGATTGAAAGTATGTCTAGAGGGGGGTGATTAGACTACTTGACCAAATTAAAATCTAGCCTTTTCCTAATTTTAAGTCTTGGCAGATTTTAGCAACTTAGCACAAGTTAAGCAATCAACCTACACATGCAATTCTAAGAGTATAGCATCGGAATGTAAATCATTGCATATGAAGGTAAAAGGGAGGAGTTTGGAGGGAGCAAACGCAATGTAGACATGAAGATTTTTCCCATGGTTCCGATAGGTGGTGCTATCATACATCCACGTTGATGGAGACTTCAACCCACGAAGGGTAACGGCTGCGTGAGTCCACGGAGGGCTCCACCCACGAAGGGTCCACGAAGAAGCAACCTTGTCTATCCCACCATGGCCATCGCCCACGATGGACTTGCCTCACTAGGGTATATCTTCACGAAGTAGGCGATCTCCTTGCCTGTACAAACTCCTTGGTTAAACTCCACAATCTTGATGGAGGCTCCCAAGTAACACCTAACCAATCTAGCAGACACCACCCTCCAAAAGTTAAAAGATGGTGTGTTGATGATGAACTCCTTGCTCTTATGCTTCAAATGATAGTCTCCCCAACACTCAACTCCCTCTCATGGATTTGGATTTGGTGGAAAGATGATTTGAGTGGAAAGCAACTTGGGGAAGGCTAGAGATCAAGATTCTTGTGGTTGGATTGGAATGTCTTGGTCTCAACACAAGAGTAGGTGGTTCTCTCTCAAAAAATGAATGTTGGAAGTGTAGGCACGTTCTGATGGCTTTCTCCATGAATGGAGGAAGGGTGGAGGGGTGTATATAACCTCCACACAAAAACAAACCGTTACACACAATTTACCAAACTTGGTGGGATCGAATAGTGAAAATCGGTTAGACCGATTTAGTTCAAAATGTGAACGTTAGGCTTTTCGGTGGGACCGACATGATCAACTCGGTGGGAACAATGCGCTAGGGTTAGGGCATAACTTGATCTCGGTGAGACCGATCACATGAACTCGGTGAGACCGATTTCAGTAATAGGCCAACAGAGAGTTGGTCAGGCAAACTCGATGGGACCAATCGCTCATTTCGGTGAGACCAAAACGTTACGAAAAGGAAACAGAGAGTTTGCATCATGAACTCGGTGGGACCGGTCACTCATCTCGGTTAGACTGAAACGTTATGAAGGGAAACAGAGAATTAGCAATCCCATCTCGGTGAGACCGAGATCCCTATTGGTGAGACCGAACTGATTAGGATTTCTGGCTATGGCTATGTCAAATGAACTCGGTGGCGCCGGATAGATCAAATCGGTGGGGCCGAGTTTGACTTTAGATTTAGGACAGATGTGGAAATGAAAGAGTGGTTGAGGGCTTTTGGAGCACATCACTAAGCATTTTGAGCAAGCAAGCCATCAAGCAACACCTCATCCCCTTTTAATAGTATTGGCTTTTCCTATGGTCTCAATGTGATCTTGGATCACTAAAATGAAAATCTAGAGTCTTGAGCTTTTGCCAATATGTGTCCTTAGCATTTTGAGGGGTCCACATCTCTAGTCCATGCCATGCCAATCATTGAACTTTCTGAAATGATCATCTTGAAAGAGTATTAGTTCAATGAGCTATATGTTGTGAGGAATTACCAAAACCATCCAGGGATTAGTTGCACTTTCACTATACCATGCCAATGGTTTTCCCTTCAAAGATAAAAGGAAAACCTTTTTCATAACTTCATCTTTGGGTAAACCTGCAAGCTTAAACAATCCACAAATTTGTTCCACATATATCAAGTGCATATTAGGATGCTCGGTTACGTCTCCTGCATAAGGATTAGGTAGCAGTTGTTCTATCATACCCGAAGGAATTTCATATTCAATATTTTCAGTAGGTGCAGTAGGTTGAGGGAAAACTAATTGTGGTTCCGGTTGAGGTGAAGATACCCCGAACAAACCCCTCAAAGGATTGTTCTCCATAGTAACAAGTGACAATAAATTTCAGCACACTATATAAATGTTTCCATACCAAATTTCACTTACCAAAGGCCACTGTAGCCACCGAAAACCAATCTAGACCCCGTTCCGGCACCCTGCCGGAGAGGGGAATCATTACCGATGGCCACCTTTACCATCCCGGCGGCCACCACGATGAGGAGGGAGTAGTCCACCCTCGGGGCCGATGGTTTTTACCAATATCTATGTGTTTAATCTCTCTCTCTCTCTTGTATTCTTGTGATGTCACGATCTTGATGTATCGCGGGCTTTGTTAATATAGTCGGATCATATGGTGTTTTCCCCTCTCTATCTTCTTGTGATGAATTGAGTTTTCGCTTTGAGATTCGTTTTATTAGATTGAATACTTTTATGGATTTGAGAGCACTTGATATATGTCTTGCATATGAATACTCATGGTGACAATGGGGTATCGTATCGATTCACTTGATATATGTTTTGGCACTCAACTCGCGGATTCCCGCGGTGACATTGGGGTAATCTACGCATAGAGGTTGATGCGCGTTCTCGTCTTTTGTTTCTCCGGTAGAAATCTTGAGGCACTCTTTGAAGTTCTTTGTGTTGGATTGAGTATTATGAATCTGAAATTATTTGGTGTTATTTTAGTATGAACTCTTGGATAGATCGATCGGAAAGAATAGCTTCGAGGTGGTTTCTTACCCTACAAATAATTTCTTCTTATGTTCTCCGCTAGATAGGAACTTTGGAGTGATTCTTCATCGCACTTTGAGGGGTGGTTATATGATCCACTTATATTAGCACCATTGAGAGATTGCACTAGCGAATGTACAGACCGTAGGCCTCATTTTCAAGCATCGCAATACCGTTTTTGTGCCCGTTTACTATTTGCTACCTTGCTGTTTTTTTATTCAGATTATAAAAATATATTTCTACCATCGATATTACACTTTATCACCATCTCTTCGCCGAACTAGTGCACCTATACAGTTTGCCATTGTATTGGGTGTGTTGGGGACACAAGAGATTTCTTGTATTTGGTTGCAGGGTCGTTTGAGGGAGATTATTTTCATCCTACGCCTCCCATGGATTGATAAACCTTAGGTCATCCACCTGAGGGAAAATTGCTACTGTCCTACAAAACTCCGCGCTTAGAGGCCCAACACATGTCTACAAGAATAAAGTTGCATAGTAGACATCACGTACCCTCGCCTCGCTCGCCTCCCCCAGTACCACTATTCCCTCGCTAGCCGCTCCAGCACCGAGAGCCTTCTCCCCCGTAAATCAAGCCCCCAAAAACCCCACCTTCCAAACTCCACCATGGCCGAACACGAACCGCGCAGCATCCATATGAGCCTCGATTGGAGCAATCTCCCCAGTGACATCCTCGACCTCTGTTGTTCGTGTATGGCTATGTTGAGCACCCTACGGCTGGCTGCATGCTCGAGGGACATGCACACGACCAACGTCGAAGCGAGGCCTAAGCTTTTCAAGACACCCTACTTGCTGCTATCTGGTCTTGCGAGATATGCTCACCATGATACGGAGGCATACATGATGCCCCTCGACTTCAATCCGACCTCCATTAGATGAAACTTCTTTGCAGGTATGTAGTGGGTCGCCGTACATCATTTCCCTCGACTTCGATCCAATCACCATCGCCCGAAACTTCTTGGCAGGTATGTACTGGGTCGGCATGAGCTCCCACTAGATGGCAGCCGTCAGACAAGACCGGAAAATGTTGGTGCTCATGAACTTCCACACCTCCCATGAGATTATCCTTCCTACGTTGGATTATATAGGGTTTTACCGTCGCGGTCCAAGTCATCTAGATTACAAAGTCAGGTGGACACACCTTGTTTTGCAGAAGATTGTAATCTGCCAAGTGCCCACACGAGATGCGAATTACGCAGACTTCAAGCTAATTGCCTTGTTCGACCGTGGACTCACCTATCTTTCCGCTGGTGCCTTCTTCAGCTAGAGACAGCTCACCTCGCAGTGGATCGTCAAAACTGATACACACTTCTGTGATGCTATTGAACACAATGGCATCATCTACGCGATCGACAAAGCAGATGGCACCACGTATTGCTGGGACGGCACGTGTAAGTTGTTTCCATCTGATGTTAATGATGACGCCATGACACTATTTGAAATTTTTGTGATGATTGGCATATCCTTGTTTGAGCAGAATTAGAGTAGAACTATGGTAATGTATTAGAGACGCCGTAAATCAGCTATATTAGGAATGAGTTAATTCATGCGATTGTGACCATTTCATTACAGCCAATTTGTACCCCTGAATAATCAAACGGCTAGGAAGATATGGATATTCTCCTTATTTTATATACTACTAAATATGAGTGTGTATCAATGGCCATGTTAGTTTCCTCATTTTCATGATGTAGAAACATGCATCGCACTGTTGGTTTCATCTAACCATACATTAGGGAAGTAAATGTGCATATGGAGAACTCTATATTCAGAAGTAGTGAAATCCTGTAACGCTTAACATGTCTACATACCTATGTTCGCCCTTCAGCAATCAATGGCTAGAATAATATCCTCTCAAAAAATTTGCCCACAGAACATGAGTATATAACAATGAATGGTATGTTAGTTTCCTTGAAGAATTTGTTTGTGAGGACAGAACATGATTACATAACATGCATGACATGGTAGTTTCCTATGAAGAATCGATTGCGAGATAACATGAGTATAACCATGCATGGCACTTCTATATTTTCGAACCCAGTATACATTTCCCTGTATTTTCCTCCCAGTTCCAACAGGGACATATCAATGTTGTTTCTTGCATTATCCTACTCATACTCTGAACAATGCTCATCTTACATTAACAATGCTTGTCCTTTTTGATATGATGCAATGTCCCTACAGTTACTGCCCTTTGTAATCACAGCACCTTTGCCGAAAACAGGGAAGCACAACTGGTTCCTCGCTCGATCAGACGACGGCAAAAGACTGATGATCATTCGGACACATGAGCCGGAAAAGTTATATTGCAAAAACTCCATTGTACACAAGCACCATGAAATAAGTGAGTATCCGGATAGTGGCTATTACGTCTATGAGCAGGATACCAGCTTGTTGGGGCCTTCAGGATTTTTGAGTTGGAGGCGGGTAAACAGCCTTGGTTCACACTCTCTGTTTCTCGGACTCAATTATCCGATTAACCAGGAGATCACCGTTGGCAAGGACCTTGATGGAAAAGAGGCTCTGTCTGCCATGGAAAACTGTGTCTACACGGCGAGCCCTAGGACTTCAGGAGCAAACTCCCTTGATTGTCAACGATACATCCTGCAGCCAAAAGAAGGTGAGAATAACAAAGGCATCTGGATTAACTTTGATCCTTGGATGTCTCAGGTCCGACAGGGAGTGATGTGGTTCAAGCCTTCAGGTTGATAGGTAATTGGGTTGTTGCGTTGGGTGGAATCGTGTCTCTACGGATCGCAATGTCGTGAAGCGGGGCTGCAAATTATGATGGTGTTGGATCATCCCTCTTCGAATGACTTGTTGGCTTTGCTGCCTGTTCTGGATGGATAGTTCTCTCTTTTGTTATGCATATTCTTTATCATTTGGTCATCCTCGTTTATGTCACTCTTACTAGGTAATAGTTGCCTCTATTTAGAATGTCATTCTCGTCTGGATCACGAGACTCTGAGCGCTACAGATGGGTGTGTTTTGGTGGTGTAGCAAGACTTATTATGAACTATCATGTCTTGCTGTTTATGTCAGTAGTAGTCACTAGTCAGTGTTTGAATGTTGTATATATCGTTGTTTCGAACTGCTTATTGTCTCGAACTGCTGGTGGGATAAATGAGGGCATCACCATTCTCCAGTGTTCAGAGTATCTCCTTTTTTCAAGTTATAATTTGAGCTTAGTGTCTTTTCGATGATGTACACTTGTTTGGGCCAGTGAGGTGTCGTTGAATATGGGCCGAGTTGTAACACAATGCCAAACAGGTCAATTATGACTCTCGGGCCGGGCTCTCAAAAGATCCTCAAAAAAAGGCCGGGCTCTCAAAAAAAGAAAGAATAAGGACTCATGTGGGAGCCACCAGTGTTTTCGTGCGCTTGTGCTTCGAGAGCATATTGGCGCGTGTTCGAAATTCATGCTACCTTTTCATCCCCAATCTCCCGCTCCTCCCCTACCTCTGGAATCTCGATTCCTACTCCAGTTCCCCCAAATCCCCCTCCTGTACTCCATATACTCAAGCGCACTATCATGTCGCCAGTCAACGCAGATCTCCGAGCCGGAGATCCTGAGGTCCGTCCTGCCTTCGGGCGCTGCGTGCTGTCGCTCAACAGTGCCATGGCGGCGCTTGACGACCAGTTTGCAGGCAAAGTGCTGATGGTAACCATCAAGGCTGACCGGCCTCCCGTCTCACCAGACGACCTTGTCAAAGCTCTTGGCATTGCGCACGGCATCCAAATAAGTGACTTGCTCGTCGAAGTTTGTCCGCCACCGGCTGATTTCTTCGTCAGGTTCCGGACAACTTTCGACTGCAGTCGTGTGTTCGAATCTTCCCGGCGTTTATTCTGCGATGGTGCGCTGGTGAGCTTTGATCGGTGGCACCCAGGATGGGGCTCGGTGCCCTCTAAGGTTGAGTTTTAACAAAGCTTACCTTCCACGGCATGCCTCGACGTGCTTGGAACAGCGAGTCCATGACTGAGCTTATCAACGACCTTGGAGGTGAGCTCGTAAGTATGTTTGTTCCTCCAGAGAGCTAGGCTCTGAAGGTTATGGCATGCATGAAGAAGTCGTCCACCATACCGAAGGTGATTGGTGTTGAGATACCGGAGCAGAAACCGGGATTGTACTATTTGTCGCCACCAAGGCCGCCGTGGACCATGTTAGGGATGTACCTGTATCGAGTGTTCGTGCATGTTGAAGAAGTGGTTAATCCATCAATCAAAGTCCTGCCGCCGCCGCTGGTGCCAGGGTCCATCGACGGCGTCCATTACAGGGGTCAATGTCAGACATTCCCCGTGTTGCACGGAATGATGGATGGCACAGGGCCTACTCCATCACGCGGCGAAGGTCACTGCTTCTTTGGGAGAAGAGGCAGGGCTGGCTGCCTGGATGTGCTCTAATTTGAGGTAACAACTGAATCTTGTCAGATACTAGTTAAATCCGGGCTATGGGTATGAAGCACTAATGTGCCAGTACATTTGATTGTAACATGTTCTATTTTTGTACCTGAACTTTTTTAGAAAGGGTTGTACATCAACTTAATGTGCTAGCAGAACTTATTGTGTTGTCTGTCTGTTTTCTTTGCATAGCATTCAATATATTTCCCAGTCATTGATAAAGACGATGAACTGTTATGTACGAGTTTGTTGGTTTCAACATAGCCCTACCCGTAGCGATCCACTGCTTCCACCCTGATTGTGCCGCCTGCGTGAATTTTTTTTATGCAAGTTCAATGTGCTATGATGTTCTATATGATTGTCTCTACTATATAAGTTTTTACTGAGCATCAACAATGCATATGGATGAAAGATGTATTTACGAGCATCGACCGATGGGTCTCTCTCTCTCCCTCTCTCCCTCTCTCTCACACACACACGCGCGCGCGCGCACACGCACAAGTGGGACTCGTTGAATTATTTCTTCACTCGTGACAGCTTTTTAATTAGGTTCCACTGTACTCTAACTTTTTTCTTAAGTTATTAATTGAGCTCAGTGACTTCAAAAAGTTGTACAGAAGCCTTGTTTGGGCCTTTCCAGCGTCGCTGAATGTGGGCTGAGTAGCCATGTAAATTTGTACTGTACTACACAGGCCTTTTTTTTGAACATCAGCAATGCAACTGGGCCGACAGTTGTACATAATATCCAGGTCAACTTGTTATTCTCCACCCCGCCGGGCTGCAAATCTTTCCTAGGAGGGATGCATTAGGCTTAACAAGAAAATGGGCTTTAAGAAATAATAAATGGGATGTAATTATAAAAACTGGGCAGTAACTATAAAAAATGCACCAAACACGTAATTAGTTTAAAAAAACATTATTATTGGAATTTGAAAGTTTTAATTTCTTTACTTGTTACTTGGCACAATATTTTGTTGGATTTTTACATAATACAAATTTATTTTGAAATTATATTTAATCTGACTAGAAATTTCGGGATAAAAATATTTCGGATCCCATCAAAATGTGGGAAATTTTATTGAATTCTGTTTTGAGCGGTTGGTTGAAATTATTAATCGTTGTCCTAGCTAGAAAATGGGATGTACTTTTAACAAACTGTAAATAAGCTGTAGTAAATTCCATTAGAATTCAAAAATTGGTTGTACATTCTTACAAATCGCAAATGGGCTATATGTTCTCTGCCACACACTTGTGGGCCTACTAATTTGACGCGTCCCCTCAAAAAAACAAAAACTAAGTTGACGCGTATGTAAGGCTTTGTCAACTTATAGTCAACACACGGTTCTAACAGCAGTGGTTGTTGCATGTCCATCCAACGGATGTCATTTTCTTCTTCAATCTTGGATATTCTTACTTCAGCCGCCCAAAAAATGATTCCTCTGTTGGGAAACGTAGTAATTTCAAAAATTTTCCTACGATCACGCAAGATCATGGTGATGCATAGCAACGAGATGAGAGTGTTGTCTACGTACCCTCGTGAGACCCGACAGCGGAAGCGTTGACGCAACGTAGAGGAAGTAGTCGTACTTCTTCACGATCCAACCGATCCAAGTACCGAGCGTCACGGCACCTCCGAGTTCTCGCACACGTTCAGCTCGATGGCGTCCCTCGAACTCCGATCCAGCCGAGTGTTGAGGGAGAGTTTCACGTCGACCTGACGGCGTGGTGACGATGATGATGTTCCACCGACGCAGAAGCTTCGCCTAAGCTCCGTAACGGTATAATCGAGGTGTAATTTGGTGGAAGGGGCACCGCTGCACGGCTAAGGAAAGATCTCAAGGATCAACTTGTGTGTCATGGGGTGCCCCTGCCTCAGATATAAAGGAGGGAAGGGAGGGGCTGGCCGGCCGAGAGAGGAGGCGCACCAGGGTTTCCTACTCCTACTAGGAGTAGGATTCCCCCAATCCTAGTCCAACTAGGTTTCCCCAAGTGGGAAGGGAGAGAGAGGCGCCCCTTCTCCTAGTCCTAATAGGACTAGGGAAGGGGAAAGGTCTGACCAGCACTTGGGTCCCCTTTTCTCCTTTCCACTAAGGCCCATGTTGGCCCATTAGCATTCCGGGGTTCCAAGAACCTCCGGCATTTCTGGTAAAATTCCCAATTTCACCGGAACACTTCCGATGTCCAAACATAGACTTCCAATATATGAATCTTTATGTCTCGACCATTTCGAGACTCCTCGTCACGTCCGTGATCTCATCCGGGACTCGAACAACCTTCGGTACAGAAACATCATAAAAACTCATAGTAACTGCCATCGAAGCGTTAAGCGTGCGGACCCTACGGGTTCGAGAACTATGTAGACATGACCGAGACACCTCTCCGGTCAATAACCAATAGCGGGACCTGGATGCCCATATTGGCTCCTACATATTCTACGAAGATCTTTATCGGTCGGACCGCATAACAACATCGTTGTTCCCTTTGTCATCGGTATGTTACTTGCCCGAGATTCGATCGTCGGTATCCAATACCTAGTTCAATCTCGTTACCGGCAAGTCTCTTTACTCGCTTCGTAATACATCATCTCACAACTAACACATTAGTTGCAATGCTTGCAAGGCTTATGTGATGTGCATTACCGAGAGGGCCCAGAGATACCTCTCCGACAATCGGAGTGACAAATCCTAATCTCGAAATATGCCAACCCAACATGTACCTTCGGAGACACACCGTAATGTACCTTTATAATCACCCGATTCACGTTGTGGCGTTTTGGTAGCACCCAAGGTGTTCCTCGTGCAAGCAGGGAGTTGCATAATCTCATAGTCATAGGAACATGTATAAGTTATGAAGAAAGGCACTAGCAACAAACTATACGATCAGGTGCTATGCTAATGGAATGGGTCATGTCAATCGGATCATTCAACCAATGATGTGATCCCGTTAATCAAATAACAACTCCTTGTTCATGGTTAGGAAACATAACCATCTTTTGATTAACGAGCTAGTCAAGTAGAGGCATACTAGTGACACTCTGTAGGTTTATGTATTCACACATGTATTATGTTTCCGGTTAATACAATTCTAGCATGAATAATAAACATTTATCATGATATAAGGAAATAAATAATAACATTATTATTGCCTCTAGGGCATATTTCCTTGATCTCCCACTTGCACTAGAGTCAATAATCTAGATTATACAGTAATGATTCTAACACCCATGGAGTCTTGGTGCTGATCATGTTTTGCTCGTCGAAGAGGCTTAGTCAACGGGTCTGCAACATTCAGATCCGTATGTATCTTGCATATCTCTATGTCTCCCACTTGGACCAAATCCCGGATGGAGTTGAAGCGTCTTTTGATGTGCTTGGTTCTCTTGTGAAATCTGGATTCCTTTGCCAAGGCAATTGCACCAGTATTGTCACGAGAAGATTTTCATTGGACCCGATATACTAGGTACAACACCTAGATCGGTTATGAACTCCTTCATCGAGACTCCTTCATTAGCTGCTTCCGAAGCAGCTATGTACTCAACTTCACATGTAGATCCCGCCACGACGCTTTGTTTGGAACTGCACCAACCGACAGCTCCACCGTTTAATGTAAATACGTATCCGGTTTGCGATTTAGAATCGTCCGGATCGTTGTCAAAGCTTTGTCGGCGTAACCGTTCTGACGAGTTCTTTGTCACCGCCATAAATGAGAAACATATCCTTAGTCCTTCTCAAGTACTTAAGGATGTTCTTGACCGCTGTCGATGATCCACTCTGGATTACTTTGGTACCTGCCTGCCAAACTTACGCAAGGCACACATCAGGTCTGGTACACAGCATTGCATACATGATAGAGCCTATGGCTGAAGCATAGGGAACATCTTTCATTTTCTCTCTATCTTCTGCGGTGGTCGGGCATTGAGTCTTACTCAACTTCACACCTTGTAACACTGGCAAGAACCCTTTCTTTGCCTGATCCATTTTGAACTTTTTCAAAACTTTATCAAGGTATGTGCTTTGTGAAAGTCCTATTAAGCGTCTTGATCTATCTCTATAGATCTTAATGCCCAATATGTAAGCAGCTTCACCGAGGTCTTTCATCGAAAAACTCTTATTCAAGTATCCCTTTATGCTATCCAGAATTCTATATCATTTCCGATCGATAATATGTCATCCACATATAATATCGGAAATGCTACAGAGCTCCCACTCACTTTCTTGTAAATACGGGCTTCTCCAAAAGTCTGTATAAAACCAAATGCTTTGATCACACTATCAAAAGCGTTTATTCCAACTCCGAGAGGCTTGCACCAGTCCATAAATGGATCATTTGGAGCTTGCACACTTTGTTAGCTCCCTTTGGATCGACAAAACCTTACGGTTGCATCATATACAACTCTTCTTCCGTAAATCCATTCAGAATGCAGTTTTAACATCCATTTGCCAAATTTCATAATCATAAAATGCGGCAATTGCTAACATGATTCGGACGGACTTAAGCATCGCTTCTGGTGAGAAGGTCTCATCGTAGTCAATCCCTTGAACTTGTCGAAAACCTTTTGCAACAAGTCGAGCTTTATAGACAAGAACATTACCATCAGCGTCGGTCTTCTTCTTGAAGATCCATTTATTCTCAATTGCTTGCCGATCATCGGGCAAGTCAACCAAAGTCCACACTTTGTTCTCATACATGGATCCCATCTCAGATTTCATGGCCTCAAGCCATTTTGTGGAATCTGGGCTCACCATTGCTTCTTCATAGTTCGTAGGTTCATCATGTTCCAGTAACATGACTTCCAGAATAGGATTACCGTACCACTCACAGTGCGGATCTTGCTCTGGTTGATCTCTGAAGTTCCGTGAGAAACTTCGATCTGAAGTTTCATGATCATCATCATTAGCTTCCTCCCTATTTGGTGTAGGTGTCACGAAACTGATTTACATGATGTACTACTTCTCAATAAGGGAGTAGATACGATTATCTCATCAAGTTCTACTTTCCTCCCACTCACTTCTTTCGAGAGAAACTCCTTCTCCAAAAAGTTTCCGAATTTAGCAACAAAAATCTTGCCTTCGGATCTGTGATAGAAGGTGTACCCAACAGTCTCCTTTGGGTATCCTATGAAGACACATTTCTCCGATTTGGGTTCGAGCTTATCAGGTTGAAGCTTTTTCACATAAGCATCGCAGCCCCAAACTTTCGAAAGCGACAACTTTGGTTTCTTGCCAAACCACAGTTCATAAGGCGTCGTCTCAACGGATTTAGATGGTGCCCTATTTAAAGTGAATGTAGCCGTCTCTAAAGCATAACCCCAAAAGCGATAGCGGTAAATCAAGAAGAGACATCATAGATCGCACCATATCTAATAAAGTACGATTCTGACGTTCGGACACACCATTACGTTGTGGTGTTCGGTGGCGTAAGTTGCGAAACTATTCCGCATTGTTTCAAATGTAGGCCAAACTTCGTAACTCAAATATTCTCCTCCACGATCAGATCGTAGAAACTTTATTTTCTTGTTACGATGATTTTCCACTTCACTCTGAAATTCTTTGAACTTTTCAAATGTTTCAGACTTGTGTTTCATCAAGTAGATATACCCATATCTGCTCAAATCATCTGTGAAGGTGAGAAAATAACGATATCCGCCATACGAGCCTCAACATTCATTGGACCACATACATCCGTATGTATGATTTCCAATAAATCTGTTGCTCTCTCCATAGTTCCGGAGAACGGTGTTTTAGTCATCTTGCCCATAAGGCACGGTTCGCAAGTGCCAAGTGATTCATAATCAAGTGACTCCAAAAGTCCATCAAGATGGAGTTTCTTCATGCGCTTTACACCGATATGACCTAAACGGCCGTGCCACAAATAAGTTGCACCATCATTATCAACTCTGCATCTTTTGGTTTCAACATTATGAATATGTGTATCACTACTATCAAGATTAAGTAAAAACAAACCATTCTTTAATGGTGCATGACCATAAAAGATATTATTCATATAAATAGAACAACCATTATTCTCTCGATTTAAATGAATAACCGTCTCGCATCAAACAAGATCCAGATATAATGTTCATGCTCAACGCTGGTACTAAATAACAATTATTTAGGTCTAATACTAATCCGAAGGTAGATGTAGAGGTAGCGTGCCATTGCGATCACATCGACTTTGGAACCATTTCCCACGCGCGCCGTCACCTCGTCCTTAGCCAATCTTCGCAATCCGTAGCCCTGTTTGAGTTGCAAATATTAGCAATGTAACCAAAGATCAAATACCCAGTGCTCATGAAAGTATTAGTAAGGTACACATCAATAACATGTATATCACATATACCTTTGTTAACCTTGCCATCCTTCTTATCCGCCAAATACTTGGGGCAGTTCCGCTTCCGGTGACCAGCACGCTTGCAATAGAAGCACTCGATTTGAGCTTAGGACCAGACTTGGGTTTCTTCTCTTGATTAGCAACTTGCTTGCCGTTCTTTTTGAAGTTTCCCTTTTCTTTCCTTTGCCCTTTTCTTGAAACTAGTGGTTTTGTTAACCATCAACACTTGATGCTCCTTTTTGATTTCTACCTCCATGACTTTCAAAGATCGCGAAGAGCTCGGGCATTGTTTTGGTCATCCCTTGCATATTATAGTTCATCACGAAGCTCTTGTAGCTTGGTGGCGATGATTGGAGAATTACATCAATGACGCAATCATCCGGAAGATTAACTCCCAGTTGAATCAAGTGATTGTTATATCCGGACATTACGAGTATATGCTCCTTGTAACCGTTCTCCTCCATCTTACAGCTATAGAACTTATTGGAGACTTCATATCTCTCAATCCGGGCATTCGCTTGGAATATTAACTTCAACTCCTGGAACATCTCATATGCTCCATGGTGTTCAAAAGCGACGTTGAAGTCCGGTTCTAAGCCGTAAAGCATGGCACACCGAACTATAGAGTAGTCATCGACTTTGCTTTGCCAGACGTTCACAACTTCGGCGCAGCCCTTGCACCAGGCACGGCACCTAACGGTGCTTCCGGGCGTAATTCTTCTGTGCAGCAATAAGGATAATCCTTAAATTCTGGACCCAGTCCGTAATTGCTGCCATCATCTTTCAACTTTGCTTTCTCAAGGAACGCATTAAAATTCAACGGAACAACAAAGACGAGCCATCTATCTACACATCATAGACAAGCAAGATACTATCAGGTACTAAGTTCATGATAAATTTAAGTTCAATTAATCATATTACTTAAGAACTCCCACTTAGAAAAATATCCCTCCAATTCTCTAAGTGTTTGCGTGATCCATATCAACTACACCATGACCGATCATCACGTGTGATGGAGTAGTTTCAATGGTGAACATCAATATGTTGATCATATCTACTATATGATTCACGCCGACCTTTCGGTCTCCGTGTTCCGAGGTCATATCTTATATGCATAGCTCGTCAAGTATAACCTGAGTATTCTGCGTGTGCAACTGTTTTGCACCCGTTGTATTTGAACGTAGAGCCTATCACACCCGATCACGTGGTGTCTCAAAGACGAAGAACTTTCGCATAGCGGTGCATACTCGTGGAGAACACTTCTTGATAATTTAGTAAGGGATCATCTTATAATGCTACCGTCAATCAAAGCAAGATAAGATGCATAAAGGATTAACATCACATGCAATCAATATAAGTGATATGATATGGCCATCATCATCTTGTGCTTGTGATCTCCATCTCCGAAGCACCGTCATGATCACCATCGTCACCGGCGCGACACCTTGATCTCCATCGTAGCATCGATGTCGTCTCGCCAAACTTATGCTTCTACGACTATCGCTACCGCTTAGTGATAAAGTAAAAGCATTACAGGGCGATTGCATTGCATACAATAAAGCGACAACCATATGGCTCACTGCCGATTGCCGATAACCCGGTTACAAAACATGATCATCTCATACAATAAAATTCAGCATCATGTCTAGACCATATCACATCACAACATGCCTGCAAAAACAAGTTAGACGTCCTCTACTTTGTTGTTGCAAATTTTACGTGGCTGCTACGGGCTTAAGCAAGAACCAATCTCACCTACGCATCAAAACCACAACGATACTTCGTCAAATAGACTCCGTTTTAACCTTCTCAAGGACCGGGCGTATGCTTCGGTTCAACTAAAGTTGGAGAGACAGTCTTCCACAAGCCATCTATGTGCAAAGCACGTCGAGGAACGGTCTCAGCGTAAAATGCACGCGTAAGGTTGGTCTGGATCGTCTGTCCAACAATACCGCTGAACCAAAGTATGACATCTTTGGTAGGCGGTATGACTTGTATCGTCCACAACTCACTTGTGTTCTACTCGTGCATATCATCAAACCATAAAACCTAGGCTCGGATGCCCTTTGTTGGGAAGCGTAGTAATTTCAAAAAATTTCCTACGATCACGCGCAAGATCATGGTGATGCAAAGCAACGAGATGAGAGTGTTGTCTACGTACCCTCGTAGACCAGCAACGGAAGCGTTGACGCAACGTAGAGGAAGTAGTCGTACTTCTTCACGATCCAACCGATCCAATTACATTTAGTACGGCACCTCCGAGTTCTTCACACGTTCAGCTCGATGACGTCCCTCGAACTCCGATCCAGCTGAGTGTTGAGGGAGAGTTTCACAAGACGACGGCGTGGTGGCGATGATGATGTTCCACCGACGCAGTAGCTTCGCCTAAGCTCCGTAACGGTATAATCGAGGTGTAATTTGGTGGAAGGGGCACCGCACACGGCTAAGGAAAGATCTCAAGGATCAACTTGTGTGTCATGGGGTGCCCCTGCCCTGTATATAAAGGAGGGAAGGGAGGGGCTGGCCGGCCGAGAGAGGAGGCGCACCAGGGGTTTCCTACTCCTACTAGGAGTAGGATTCCCCAATCCTAGTCCAACTAGGTTTCCCCAAGTGGGAAGGGAGAGAGAGGCGCCCCTTCTCCTAGTCCTAATAGGACTAGGGAAGGGGGAAAGGTGCGACCAGCACTTGGGCCCCTTTCTCCTTTCCACTAAGGCCCATGTTGGCCCATTAGCATTCGGGGTTCGGTAACCTCCGGTACTTGGTAAAATTCCCAATTTCACCGGAACACTTCCGATGTCCAAACATAGACTTCCAATATATGAATCTTTATGTCTCGACCATTTCGAGACTCCTCGTCACGTCCGTGATCTCATCCGGGACTCGAACAACCTTGGTACAGAAACATCATAAAAACTCATAGTAATGCTTGTCATCGAAGCGTTAGCGTGCGGACCCTACGGGTTCGAGAACTATGTAGACATGACCGAGACACCTCTCCTGGTCAATAACCAATAGCGGGACCTGGATGCCCATATTGGCTCCTACATATTCTCACGAAGATCTTTATCGGTCGGACCGCATAACAACATACGTTGTTCCCTTTGTAATCGGTATGTTACTTGCCCGAGATTCGATCGTCGGTATCCAATACCTAGTTCAATCTAGATTACGGCAAGTCTCTTTACTCGTTTCGTAATACATCATCTCACAACTAACACATTAGTTGCAATGCTTGCAAAGGCTTATGTGATGTGCATTACCGAGAGGGCCAGAGATACCTCTCCGAGCAATCGGAGTGACAAATCCTAATCTCGAAATATGCCAACCCAACATGTACCTTCGGAGACACCTGTAATGTACCTTTATAATCACCCAGTTACGTTGTGACGTTTTGGTAGCACCCAAGGTGTTCCTCAGGCAAACGGGAGTTGCATAATCTCATAGTCATAGGAACATGTATAAGTTATGAAGAAAGGCACTAGCAACAAACTATACGATCAGGTGCTATGCTAATGGAATGGGTCATGTCAATCGGATCATTCAACCAATGATGTGATCCCGTTAATCAAATAACAACTCCTTGTTCATGGTTAGGAAACATAACCATCTTTTGATTAACGAGCTAGTCAAGTAGAGGCATACTAGTGACACTCAGAGGTTTATGTATTCACACATGTATTATGTTTCCGGTTAATACAATTCTAGCATGAATAATAAACATTTATCATGATATAAGGAAATAAATAATAACATTATTATTGCCTCTAGGGCATATTTCCTTCATCCTCCCCCTGACATCTGGGGCGCACCGTTTCGGAGGCTGACCTGTGGGCCTACTAAGTTGACGCGTACCAAGGGCTTTGTCAACTTATTCAATATAAACGATTCTAGCTGCAGTGACCAACAGCCGTCGTGCTTCTTCCACCTCTGGTCTTCTTGCTCCAGCCGCCCAAACCAGCGCCGGCCATGCCGCTAGCTCCTGCCTCCCGTGTCCGGCTATGCTGCCACAGCTGGTCATGCCATCCCTCTATACTCACCCAAACCTCATGTTATTCTCCGGTGATGGCAGCCCCACACCGCAGCTGAAGCAGTCAACCCACGTACTCCCCTCCGTGTGGGCATCCACTGCAGTGTCTTCCCTGCCTCTGCATCGCTCCCTTCCTAGGCCTTGTCATCGTCCACTGCCTTGGTGCTCTCGGCGCGGCGTGGTCAACATGGTCAATGAAGGACAGCCAATGGAAGAGGACTTTAGGTGGTGAGGCTGACAGCTGGACCCACCAGCTACATCTTCGAACACAAGGAAGTGCCTCCTTATTACTCGCAAAATAAAAATGATCCCTCCCCTTGACAACTGGGATCAAGCAGCTATATCTTCGCATGCAAGGAAGTGCGTCCTTATCCTCCCTGACCGCTGGGACCCACCCGGTCAAAGCGGACGTAGCGTGTCTGTCTGGTCGCGAATGTGTACGTACATACTGGTCAATCAGTCTCTCTTCAAGTATGAACCATGGCCGAGTAAGTAGCAGCACGTGTCGTTGTAGAGCACCCGACATAGCAGTTCACGCAGTCCTGTCTAAGTCCAGTACACGTAGTACAACCACAGGGCAAAAAGTGCGGCCACCTACGTACATACGGGCGGGGTCTCGAGCGCGTACTCACGCATATATGCGAATGGCCAGGGCTTTTGTGCATGGAGAGGCAACGGCCGACAGCAACGATGTCCTATTCTTCGGGCAGCGGACCGGCTGGGTCGGAACAAAGAAACAGCATCATGTTCATCGGGAGGCAACCGACTGGGTCGGAATGCGTCCTGTTCACGGGAGCCAACCGGCTTGGACGGAACAGCCAAAACGGGGTTTGGCGTACCGCAGAATGGAGGAAACGGCCTTCATTCAACCGCCACGGTTGAAAGCAGGATCCTTTCATCGGGAGAAGTCCGGCGTATCGAAAAAAGCGGAGAAGCGGACTTGTGTTCAAGTGCCTACGGTCGAAACGGGGTCCTGTTGATCGGAAGGGGTGTGGCGTACCGCAAAACGGAGGAAACAGACTTGTGTTGGAGCACCTACGGTCGAAACCGCATCCTGTTCATCCACCGTCTACTGCCTCGCTCCAGCCTCCACGGGCTACTGTTCATCCACCGTCGACCTCCTGCACCCTCCACAGACTCGCTCATCATGACTCTTGTTCATCCATGACTCTCGCTCATCCAGCCTCCACCGGCTGCTGTTCATAGAGCCTCCACGGGTCATGTTCATCCACCCCCAACTGGCTGGGGTGCGGCGGCCACCTCGGGGTACTGTTCATCCAGGGGCCACGGCCTACTACCATGGGGTCATGTTTATCCAACCTCCACCGGGAACTGTTCATCCACAGCCAACCAACCGGCTCGACTCATCACGTCTCGACTCGTTCTACGTACCGCGCGCATGGTAGCAATGGTCACTGTTCATCAAGAGGCAACCCAACACCGGCTCGATCGACTTACATGGCGGCGGAGTGATCGCTCGGGTTCGATTAATGTAGCAAGCGAAGAATTGCTCGGGTTCGGTCGGTGCGGAGTGAATTGCCCGGGTTCAGTCAGCAGCGAGTGAATTGCTCGGGTTCAGTTAACAGCCAAGGGATCGATCGCTCGGGTTCAGTAACATGTGATCGCTCCGGGTTCAGTTAGCCAACGCCTCGCACACACACGCGTACACGAGAGAAACGCGCAAACCACAGTGCATCGCTTGGCCCCAACCACCCACCGTAACCGGGAACTCTGTGATATTTCCTCTCCATCGCTTCTACCATGATTTTTTCCGCCATGGACGGTCCGAAGAATGTCATGCAGCTGCGTCTCCGGCCCGCCCAGGGCGAAAAGCCCATTTTCTGTCATGATTTTTTGCCATAGAAATAGGATCCCACCACATCTATGATGATACCGGGTTTTGTCACAATTATCGTCATAGAAGTGTCATAAGCATGACAGAAAAAAATTCGTTCGGCCCAAAATGTCACGGATGTGTCTTTTTTTGTAGTGACTGTCGTTTAGGTCATATTGGTGTAAAGCGCATGAAGAAACTCCATGCAGATGAACTTTTGGAATCACTTGATTATGAATCATTTGATACTTGCGAACCATGTGTCATGGGCAAGATGACTAAAACTCCGTTCTCCGGAACAATGGAGCGAGCTAGTGACTTATTGTTAATATTACATAGGATGTATGTGGTCCGATGAGTGTTGAAGCACGCTACGGGTATCGTTATTTCCTGACCTTCACACATGATTTGAGTAGTTATGGGTATATCTACTTGATGAAACACAAGTCTGAAACATTTGGAAAGTTCAAATAATTTCAAAATGAAGTGGAGAATCATCGTAACAAGAAAATAAAGTTTCTACGATCTGATCGTGGAGGCGACTATTTGAGTTACAAGTTTGGCCTTCATTTAAAACAATTTGGAATTGTTTCACAACTCACGCCAACTGTAACACCACAGCATAATGGTGTGTCCAAATGTCATAGTCGTAATTTATTAGATATGGTGCATTCTATGATGTCTCTTACCGATTTACCACTATTGTTTTGGGGTTATGCATTAGAGACAGCTGCATTCACGTTAAATAGGGCACCATCTAAATCCGTTGAGACGACACCGTATGAACTTTGGTTTGGCAAGAAACCTAAGCTATCGTTTCTTAAAGTTTGGGGATGCGACGCTTATGTCAAAAGGCTTCAGCCTGATAAGCTCGAACCTAAATCGAAGAAGTGCGTCTGCATAGGATACCTTAAGGAAACTATTGGGTACACCTTCTACCACAGATCCGAAGGCAAGATCTTTGTTGCTAAGAATGGGTCCTTTCTAGAGAAGGAGTTTCTCTCGAAAGAAGTGAGTGGGAGGAAAGTAGAACTTGATGAGGTAATTGTACCTTCTCTCGAATTGGGAAGTAGCACATCATAGAAAACCATTCCCGTGATGCCCACACCAACTAGAGAGGAATCAAATGATAATGATCATGAAACTTCAGATCAAGTTACTGCTGAACCTCGTAGGTCGACCAGAGCACGATTCGTACCAGAGTGGTACAGTAATCCTGTCTTGGAAGTTATGTTATTAGACCATGGTGAACCTACGAACTATGAAGAAGCTATGATGAGCCCAGATTCTGATAAATGGCTTGAGGCCATGAAATCTGAGATAGGATCCATGTATGAGAACAAAGTATATATGGACTTTGGTGGACTTGCCCGATGATCGGCAAGCCCTTGAGAATAAATGGATCTTCAAGAAGAAGACTGACGCTGATGGTAATGTTACTGTCTACAAAGCTCGACTTGTCACAAAAGGTTTTCGACAAGTTCAAGGAGTTGACTATGGTGAGACTTTCTCACCTGTAGTGATGCTTAAGTCTGTCCAAATCATGTTAGCAATTGCTGCATTTTGTGATTATGAAATCTGGCGAACGGACGTCAAAACTGCATTCCTTAACGGATCTCTTAAAGAAGAGTTGTATATGATGCAACTGGAAAGTTTTGTCGATCCTAAAGGTGCTAACAAAGTGTGCAAGCTCTAGCGATCCATCTATGGACTGGTGCAAGCATCTCGAAGTTGGAATATATGCTTTGATGAGGTGATCAAAGCATATGGTTTTATACAGACTTATGGTGAAGCATGTATTTACAAGAAAGTGAGTGGGAGCTCTATAGCCTTTCTGATATTATATGTGGATGACATATTGTTGATTGCAAATGATATAGAATTTCTTGATAGCATAAAAGGATATTTGAATAAGAATTTTTCAATGAAAGACCTCGGTGAAGCTGCTTATATATTGGGCATCAAGATCTATAGGAATAGATCGAGACGTTTAATAGGATTTTGACAAAGCACATACCTTGACAAAGTTTTGAAGAAGTTCCAAAATGGATCAGTCAAAGAAAGGGTTCTTGCCTGTGTTACAAGGTGTGAAGTTGAGTCAAACTCAAAGCCCGAGCACTTCAGAAGATAGAGAGAAAACGAAAGTCATTCCCTATGCCTCAGCCATAGGTTCTATCATGCATGCTATGTTGTGTACCAGATCTGATGTGTGCCTTGCTATAAGTTTGGTAGGGAGGTATCAAAGTAATCCATGAGTGGATCACTGGACAGCAGTCAAGAACATCCTGAAGTACCTGAAAAGGACCAAGGATATGTTTCTCATTTATGGCAGTGACGAGGAGCTCGTCGTAAAGGGTTATGTTGATGCTAGCTTCAACACTGATCCGGATGAATCTAAGTCACAAACCAGATACATTTTTATATAGAATGGTGGAGCTGTCAGTTGGTGCAGTTCCAAGCAGAGCGTTGTGGCGGGATCTACATGTGAAGCGGAGTACATAGCTGCCCGGGCGACATATGAAGGAGTCTGGGTGAAGGAGTTCATATCCAATCTGGGTGTAATACCCAGTGCATCGGGTCCAATGACAATCTTTTGTGACAACACTGGAGCAATAGCCTTAACGAAGGAATCCAGGTTTCACAAGATAACCAAACACATCAAGTGACGCTTCAACTCCATTCGTGAAAAGGTCAAGGATGGAGACATAGAAATTTGCAAAGTACATACGGATCTGAATGTGGCAGACCCGTTGACTAAGCCTCTTCCGCGAGCAAAACATGATCATCACAAGGACTCCATGGGTGTTAGATTCATTACACTGCAATCTAGATTATTGACTCAAGTGCAAGTGGGAGACTGAAGGAAATATGCCCTAGAGGCAATAATAAAGTTCTTATTTTATATTTCCTTATTCATGATAAAGGCTTATTATTCATGCTAGAATTGTATTGATCGGAAACTTAAATACATGTGTGAATACATAAAGAAATACCGTGTCCCTAGTAAGCTTCTACTAGACTAGCTCGTCGATCAAAGATGCTTAAGGTTTCCTAACCATGGGCATGTGTTGTCATTTGATAACGGGATCACAGCATTAGGAGAATGATGTGATATGGACAAGTGATACGTCCATTTTGCATCATGCTTTTATATCGATATTTATTGCATTATGGGCTGTTATTACACATTATGTCACAATACTTATGCCTATTATCTCTTATTTTACAAGGTTTACATAAGGAGGGAGAATGCCGGCAGCTGGAATTCTGGGCTGGAAAAGGAGGAAATATTAGAGACCTATTCTGCACAACTCCAAAAGTCCTAAAAATCCACGAAAGTTATTTTTGGAAATAATAAAAAATACTGAGCGGAAGAAATACCAGAGGGGGCCCACACCCTGGCCACGAGGGTGGGGGGCATGCCCTACCCCCCTGGGCGCCCCCCTGCCTCGTGGGCCCCCTGTTGGCCCTCCGGTGCCCATATTTTGCTATATGAAGTCTTTCATCCGAAGAAAACCAGAGGCAAGCTTTCGGGACGAGACTCCGCCGCCACGAGGCGAAACCTTGGCGGAGCCAATCTAGGGCTCTGGCGGAGTTGTTCTGCCGGGGACACTTCCCTCCGGGAGGGGGAAATCATCGCCATCGTCATCACCAATGCTCCTCTCAAACCCTAGTTCATCTCTTGTATCCAATTCTTGTCTCTAAGTCTGGGATTGGTACCTGTAGGTTGCTAGTAGTGTCGATTACTCCTTATAGTTGATACTAGTTGGTTTATTTGGCGGAAGATCATATGTTCAGATCCTATATGCATATTAATACCCCTCTGATTATGAACATGAATATGCTTTGTGAGTAGTTACGTTTGTTCCTGAGGACATGGGAGAAGTCTTGCTATTAGTAGTCATTGTGAATTTGGTATTCGTTCGATATTTTGATGAGATGTGTGTTGTCTCTCCTCTAGTGGTGTTATGTGAACGTCGACTACATGACACTTCACCATTATTTGGGCGTAGAGGAAGCATTGGGAAGTAATAAGTAGATGATGGGTTGCTAGAGTGACAAAAGCTTAAACCCTAGTTTATCGTTGCTTAAAGGGGCTGATTTGGATCCATATGTTTCATGCTATGGTTAGGTTTACCTTAATACTTCTTTTGTAGTTGCGGATGCTTACAATAGGGGTTAATCATAAGTGGGATGCTTGTGCAAGTAAGGACAGCACCCAAGCACCGGTCCACCCACATATCAAATTATCAAAGTACCGAACACGAATCATATGAACGTGATGAAAACTAGCTTGACGATAATTCTCATGTGTCCTCGGGAGTGCTTTTCTCTATATAAGAGTTTGTCCAGGCTTGTCCTTTTCTACAAAAAGGATTGAGCCACCTTGCTGCACTTTATTTACTTTTGTTACTTGTTGCTCGTTACAAATTATCTTATCACAAAACTATCTGTTACCTATTATTTGAGTGCTTGCAGAGAATACCTTGCGGAAACCCGCTTATCATTTCCTTCTGCTCCTCGTTGGGTTCGAGACTCTTACTTATCGAAAAGACCACTTTTACTTGCCCTTTCGGTACCTTTGCTTATAGACGTATGCCTTTTGGTTTATGTAATGCACCTGCTACCTTTCAAAGATGCATGATGGCTATTGTCGGTGTGAAAATCGGCGGATCTCGGGTAGGGGGCCCGAACTGTGCGTCTAGGCGGATGGTAACAGGAGACAAGGGACACGATGTTTTTACCCAGGTTCGGACCGTCTCGATGGAGATAAAACCCTACTCCTGCTTGATTAATATTGATGATATGGGTAGTACAAGAGTAGATCTACCATGAGATCAGAGAGGCTAAACCCTAGAAGCTAGCCTATGGTCTGATTGTTCTTCGTCCTACGGACTAAAACCCTCCGGTTTATATAGACACCGGAGAGGGCTAGGGTTACACAGAGTCGGTTACAATGGGAGGAGATCTACATATCCGTATCGCCAAGCTTGCCTTCCACGCCAAGGAAAGTCCCATCCGGACACGTGACAAAGTCTTCAATCTTGTATCTTCATAGTCCAGGAGTCCGGCCAAAGGTTATAGTCCGGCCATCCGGACACGCCCTAATCCAGGACTCCCTCAGTAGCCCCTGAACCATGGTTTTAATGACGACGAGTCCGGCATGCAGATTGTCTTCGGTATTGCAAGGCGGGTTCCTCCTCCAAATACTTCATAGAAGATTTTGACCACAAGGATAGTGGCCGGCTGTGCAAAATAAGTTCCGCATACCACCGTAGAGAGAATAATATTTACACGAATCCAATCTGCTGACGTATTCCGCAGCATGACATCACACCACGGCCAAGCCTTTATTCGAATCGTTTTACTGTCCCACCTCAGTGCACTTAGCGAGGCGGTTTCCTTGGCACGTCTTGTCGAAGCAGAGATCGTGTCCCCTTATTCCGGGATTCTCATCAATACGGGCGTGGGTAACCCAACCGCACCATTAGTTACGGTGCTCAGGAGATAAGCGAGTTTTACCAGGAGGGTGGGGACGTCCAGTCTCGTCTGCCCATATAAGGGGATAAGGATCCACCTTTTTCATCTATGCCTTCTTCCTCCTTTGCTTATCCATTTTCGCGCACTCGAGCTCCAGTGCCCAAGTCCGCACATCCCACCTCAACCTTCTCCAGCAATGTCCGGAGCGGGAGGTAAGTGGATGGTCTCCTCCGTCACGGAGGGACACATCAAAAAGCTAAGGGAGGCCAGATACTTGTATAACGACATCGTGCACCGGCTCCCAGACAAGGGGCAGCTCATCCCCTCCCCCAGGCCCCATGAAAGGGTGGTGTTCCTCACCCACTTCCTCCGCGGACTAGGTTTCCCACTTCACCCATTTGTCCGGGGGTTCATGTTCTACTACGGCCTGGATTTCCATGATCTGGCCCCAAACTTCGTCCTCAACATCTCGGCGTTTATAAATGGGTATGCGAAACCTTCCTCCGCATCAAGCCCCACTTCGCTTATGGTCAAGACCTTCAATGTCAAGCCGAAGGTAGTGGGCGGCCAGCAAGCGGAGTGCGGAGGCGCCATGGTGGGCAAGATGCCCAACGTTACATGGCTCGAGGGCTCCTTCGTGGAGATCATAAAGGGGTGGCAATCGGGGTGGTTCTATATCACCGAGCCGCGGGACCCTGAATGGGCACCGGCCCCCGAATTCCGATCTGGCATCCCCACACGGCTCACCTCCTGGAAAGAGAAGGGCCTGTCGTGGGGTAATTCGGAAGAGCGGACCGGACTCCAAACCTGCGTCCAAAACCTGGTGGACAAAAAGGTTAAACTCGTCAACGTAGTCCAGGTCATGCGCATCCGCCGGATCCTCCCATGTCAATGACGGGCTTTTAACTTGTGGGAGTTCAACCCGGCCCAGCACCAAACTCTGACCAGGCTCTTTGACACAACGCATGTCGGGGGTTGGGTGCGACATATGCCAAAGGATGGCTTATCATGGTGGGGGCGAGTAGAGCGTCGCGGTGCACAGAAGCAGGATGAGGCGAAGGCATGCTCGCCGGCGGATCTTACCCAACTTCAGGGCTCTCCATGGAGATAATACCCCTATTGCTTCTCTGCGGGGTCTCCGCATGATCACTATGGCAAAGTGGGTACAAGGTTGCTCCTTGAGTTGTTCGGGGTGAGGAAGGAGAAGGGCACGGCTAGCTCTTTTCTCCCCTCTATGTGTGTCTAAAACTATTGGGGTCCAACCTCTTGCATGGGTGCCCCGGGGGGTTTATATAGGCCTACCCCCAGGGTACAATAGTAATCCGGCTGGCGCTGGTCCCATTGTCATCTCTCAGTGTCGCCGTCTTCTCCGCCGCTCGGGCCCGCAGACTAGTGGGCCCTTGACAACCCATCATGGGGCCGACAGGCCTTGTCCGCTGGCGGGTCTTGCCGGCCTGCGGATTCTGTAGCTGCCGCTTCTAATGACGCTTAGCTTGGTCATGGGGTCATGGCAATGCCGCCGCCGCTTTGTGAAGCGATCACTGCCATTCCTTGTCTCGTCACGGTTAATGGCGTGCGGGCCCATGGGAGGCCGGCCGACTCTGAGGCCGACTCCCAACGGGTCCGTCTTCCGCGCTCGCGCCGTCTTACGCACCCCGCCGACAGGCAGGTCCCGCCTCTGGATCGTCATGCGAGCCGTCGTGGGTAGTGGATCTGCCCACGGGGTTGATGTCAGGGCCGGCGTGGCAACAGTGCCGCGCCGGAAGGAGATCTTCGTCAGTACGGTGCACTATGGCCATGCCTGCCCTTCGTGAACGGGGCAGGGATGGGCCGCGCGGCGGCCACACCCCATCCCGCCCGTAGTTGCGTAGGTAGGAGGTGGTTGGAGTCGCGGGCCGACTCCCCATAGTCGGCTTCTCTGGAAACCGCCAGTTGGGAGTCGGCTCATCTCGAGGCCGTCTCCGGGACTCGGCTGGGAGGGGCAGTCAGCGGCTCTGCCGCCGACTCTCAGAAGGCGGCCCTTCGTCTTGGGATCTTGAGGGGCACAACCTGCCCCGATATCTTGAAAGGTCCAGGGGCTCGGGTTTGCCTACCCATGGCCCATTACTCCGACAGTAGTCCCCGAAGATGGTGAGGCGCCGAGGGCAACATGTCGAGGAGCCTCAACAGTTTCATCCCTCTGATGGAAGATTCTGGGCTTGGCTCGCCGTCTTTCTCTAGGCCGACTAGCTGGAGTCGGACTCGCAGGAGGCCGTCTGGCTCCTCCAAGGGTTGAAGGTCGTGGCGGGATCCAGGCAGCGTGCCTGAAAAGCTTCCAGGCTGCTGCCCGTTGCGGGCCCGTCGCGTGACGCCACGCGGCAGGGTCAGTCTGCCCACCCACGTGCGTGACAAGACAGGCCTGTCAGGCGGGGCCCACCACTACCGCGCCTCGGCGCACGAGCGGATCCGTTGCGGCCACGCGGGCGGTTGGGGTTCCCACGTCGTTACTGCACGCAGTAACTTCATGGGTTAAATCGTGGGGGGTGTGGGGTACTGGGCGCAGTTAATCCCACGCCCGCCCCATCGGCTTCTCAGCCCATGAGCCTATAAGTAGGCGGGAGGAGGGGGCGGCGAAGCACGCGCACCCATCTCCCCGCTTCCCTGCTTCCTCTTGCTCCTTCTTCTTCTTCTTCTTTGCCGCGCGCGAACCCACGCCACGGGCGCGAGATGAGCTCTTCCTCCACCGCTGCGCCTCCTACCCGCGGCCCGTGTGGGGACGGCTCGAGTGGGACGACGACCAAATCGAGTTCCTCCGCCAGACGCCGCCGCATCGCCCGGCAAGAGCCTAGTCGCGGACCGTGCCAGCGGCCGGGTGGCTCTTAACGCCGGCGCCGGAGGAGGGCGAGCGGGTCGTATTCCGCTCGCACCTCATGCGCGGTCTAGGGCTGCCAGCGAGCGGCTTCTTCCGCGCCTTCTTGGAGTTTCACGGGCTCCAGCCGCACCACCTCACTCCGAATACGGTGGTGCTGCTGGCTGCCTTCGCCGCCTTGTGCGAGGGCTTCCTCGGCGTTCTCCCCACCATCGAGCTGTGGGGGGAATTCTTCCAGTCCAAGCTCGGCACGCACGTCGCCCGGCGTCTGCGGCTCATCGCGGCACCTTCATCGCGATGCGGAGGCCGGTGGGCGACAACCCTTTCCCCGCCATTCCGCTGATCAAGTCGGTGAAGATGTGGCAGCGATCCTACTTCTACTTGAAGAACGTCGCTCCGGGAGGCGACTGGGTCAATCTGCCGCTTTACGAAGCCGGTGTATTGGCGGGGCGGCTCCCCAGCTTGTCCCATCGGGCCAGGACGCTGACTCCTGCAGGCGCCCGCCGCCCGTCGTAGCGACTCCAGTCTTGGCCTTGATCGGAGGGCTGGACCGGGCCGACCTGTTGCGCGCCGTGGCGCGCCGAGTCCTTCCGCTCAAGGCCGACCTCATCTGATCATTAGATGAGCTGCCACCGGGACTGATCGGCTGTGCTCCAGGACATGCCCCACGCGGAGGTGGCGGACACGGTGAACTTCATGGCGAACTGCAATCTTACGGCGGATTGGCAGTTCGGAAAAGGAGCCATACTGCATGGCCAACCCCCCACCTGTGGTAAGTCGTCTTTTTTCCTCTTCTGTTTTCTTTCTCAGCCGAATCCGACTTCTTATCTTTTTTGTTTTTTCGAGTCAGAACCCCCTCATGCAGCCCTTAGCCGGCACCATGGGGCCGACCCGTGAGTTCGTCCCCGACCGGGCGAAGAGCGATGTCGACGACCCTGACTTGGGGGCGGCGGCGATGGAGGCCGACACCGAAGGAGGGGGAGGAGGAGGGGCTGACGACTTCAGGCCCTCGGCTACCTTCGCCGACTGGCCTGAAGATGACGGCAAGGGGGAAGTCGTCCCCCGCCGCCAACCGAAGGTCGGCCAGCCGGGGGCGAGTTCCTCTGCCGGCTTGGGTGGTCGAGGCGGCGAGGAAGCGCTGGCCGGGCCGAGCTTCGCTAGGGCGGCCGGGCTGAAGAAGTTTAAGGGGACGGCCGCGACCAAGCGGGAAGAGGCGGTCATGAAAAGGCTAACCGCTTCCGCAAGGAAGTGAAAAAGCCGCCTCTGGTCTCCGCGTAAGTGCTTCTACTTTGTCTTGTTTTCTTCTGGTTCATCTTGTCCAAATCTTTTACATGTCTTCTTTGCATCAGGGCTCCCCTTACTTTAGAGAGGGTCGCCGCCGCCTCCGTCATGGGGTCGGAAGAGACGTCCGCCAATACTCGGCGGATTGACCCCGCCGCCGACCTCCGGGAGGCGACGGAGCGGAACGCGCAGGAGAAGCGCGACGAGGAGGAGGCCGCCCGCCTGGAGAAGGCGGAGGCCGAGAAGGCGGCGACGTCCGCCCAGAGGAAGTTGGAGGAGGCCGAAGTCGCCGTCGCAGCTAAGCGGCGAGCCAAGGAGGCCGCGCGCCTCCAATCGGCGCTGCTCGTCACCCTGCTGAGCTCCGCGCCGCCGCAGCCGGAGTTCACGGGGCAGAAAGAGGGAGCCGGCAGCGAGTTCCCCGTCATGGAGAGGGAAGGCGGAGAGACCTCCTGTCAGCACGGCACGTACCGGGCTTCGCCGCCTCGGCCGCCCTCACGAGAGCGCCTGAGTAAACAGCGGACCCGCCGGTGCCGCCGGCGAAAACGAAGATTTGGCGAGTTGCTCCTTCAAGTCGCCGCCAAATAAGGCCGCCCGTCTTGAGAAGGCGACTTGGCGCCATGACCCTTGAGACCGGCGCCGCCAGCTTCGGCTATTCCAGACGCCGAGGCGACAAGCGCCGCGCCGTTGGGTGCGAGCGAGGCGGCACGGGCCCGCTTAACCAGCGCTTCGACGCGTTCGAGCAAAGCTGCGAGCTGAAGGCGATGCTATCCGTAATCGCACCAAAGGCGCATTTTGGCGTCACGTTTTAACCGTTGTTCGGGTATGTTTCTTCTTTGAATTTTTCCTTGTTCTTCTTCTCGTGGGCGCGCCACAGCACTCCACCGGGTGTAGTCCCGAGGTTTGGGCCGATCACTGAGCAAAGTGCTCGAACTCTATCTGTCGATCTCCAAATTTTTACCTTTGTCTGAAATGCTTATCGCAAGAGTATCACAACCTCCGCGCCACCGCCTTCAACCGAAATGTTGAGGAGGCTGGGCAGCGGACCGCCGGCTTGTCGAGGCAGCCGGGTGAGTCTTCTTTCTTCTTGGCGAAGTGGCGCTGGCGCACCAGCTGGCTGTAGTCCCGAGATTCGGCCGATCACGAGTCGGGCCAGATCTTCCTGGCGGCCTTCTTAGTTGACGACTTAACGTCCTTTTTCTTTTTATTCTTCAGAGGCCAACGCCACTCTCCGACGGCAGCTGGGCGCAGCCGACACCGCCCTGCGCACCAAGGGGGAGGAGTGCAGCAAGCTCGCCGCAGAGTGCGACCTGCTGGCTACGCAGCTGGCAGAGCAAAGGGAGCTGCTTAAGAGGGCGCAGGACGAGGCGGAGAAGAGAGAGGCTGCTCTCCTGGCCGAGTTCGAAAGCGAGCGGTCCTCCTGGACCGACAAGGAGGCACAGCTGACCTCCGGCTTCCATGAAATCGAGGACATCGTCGACGGTGAGTTTCTTTACTTTCCTTCTTTGAGCCGCTGACTATTGGTCAGGCTGACTCCTGGTTTTTTTTACTTGCTTCTTTTTTGTCTTGGCGGACTTTTTCCCCGGCCACAGGCAGGCGGCCAATCAAGCCATCGAGGTTGATCCCGAGGCGCGGAGGGCGAGTGGTGCTAAGATCGCTGCCAACGCCCCCCGGACCCTTGACGAGCAGCTTCTGAGCATTGAGGCTCGTCTACGGCCGGCCCATCGGATGTTGCGCCAGCTTCAACGTGTCGGCGCTCAGGCGATCGCTGCCCTATGGCCAGACATGCCGGTTCTGCGATACTCCGGATCGCCGACCGGTGGAGGTCGCTGGTGGCCGTCTTGAGGCTCGGAAGGGTTCCGCGCCCGGCTGGAGCGCGCCGGGCCTTGGAATTCGTCAAGGCGTGGTATCCAGGGTTAGATCTGGACCGGCTGGCCGCGTTCCGGTCAGAGGCCCAGGCGGAGCTGCTGGCTGCGGAAGACGCCCTCGTCGAGCGTGCGGCGGCGATCGCCGACTACACGGACACCAGCGTCTTCGTCCCTGAGCGGGCTGAGGACGGCGGGGAGGCGCCGCCGGAGTGGTTCGGGATGAACCCGGATTACGACGAGGACTCGGCAGAGGTGATCGGCTCCAGCGCCGAGGAGGAAAGCGAGGCGGAGGACAGAGATGAGACGGAGGCGCCAGAAGAGCGGAAAGCGGCGACCAGCCTCGGCTCGGGCTTCCAAGAACGCCGGCAAGCGCCCGGGTTGCGTCAGCTGGAGATGATCAAGCGAGATCGCCCTTGACCGGCCGCCTGGCGCTCGACACCTGCTGCCTCCTCCCGCCTCCAAACCCGTCTGCCGCTTCCTAGGCTGTTGTCTTGCCTTTATTTTATCTGCTTTGATAGTCTTTGAAAAACTTGTTAATTCGCACAATCCACCCGCGGGGTGTATTTTGAACTTCTGCTCGAAGATTCGGCCAAGGGCCTATGCTGTGTAAATATTATCCTAATTCTATCTTTCCTTGCTCATTGCTCTTATGGCTCTTTCCTTTGCCGCCTTCCCTTAGTCGCCGCCTTGCCCGTCGGACAACCGCTCTGTGGACTGTCGTTTGGATTAAGTGCTTGGCTACTCTTGGGAAGGCAAGTACTTGGCCATTTTTTAGAGTCTTTTAAACAAGTTGGATAGAAAGCGGCAAGCCGACCACTCAAGAATCGGTTTTGCAAAAATTTGGAAGCGGCTTAAGCTATGTTTATGCTTTGGGTCCTTAGCCATTTTCATGTGGGCGCCCATTCTTCCTTACTCCTGCCCACTAAACAATGCGCTTCTACGAGCTGCGGCTTTTAATGAGACGGCTTAGGCACCGCACACTACTTGTCCGATTGCGAGGAGCATTTCATAAGCGCATATGGCGAGTCCCCGGGCCGACTAGTCGAACCCGGTGCCAAGCGGCATAACAAAGAGTAACATACTCGAAGGCATAATTCTTATCATACATATAACAAAAAAGGGCAGTCCCCGAGCTCGTCTCGGGGGGCCCGAAGTCTTGGTACTTTAACACAAAAGTTAGCGTGGTACATACTGCATCAACTGTAAAATCTTCGAAGAAGATTCGCATTCCATGGCCGTTCCGTCTCTTTGCCGGAGTCGTCCCTCTTACGTGCTCGGGGCTTCTGAGCGTCGATCAGGTAGTAGGAGTCGTTGCCCAGCACTTTGCTGATAATGAAGGGGCCTTCCCAAGGCGCCGACAGCTTGTGCTGGCCGGTTGTTCGCTGGATCAGCCGGAGCACAAGGTCGCCCTCTTGGAAAGATCTCGGTTGACCTTCCTGTTGTAATAGCGGCGCAGGCTCTGCTGGTAGATGCTGGACCGGCTGAGTGCCAACAGCCGGCCCTCTTCCAGCAGATCGACGGCGTCTTGTCGTGCTTCTTCTGCTTCCTCCTCGGTGTACATGGTGACTCACGGGGAGTCGAACTCTATGTCCGTTAGGATGACGGCTTCAGCACCGTAGACGAGGAAGAAAGGTGTGAAGCCGGTTGACTTGTTTGGAGTCGTGCGCAAACTCCAGAGGACGGCTAGCAACTCCTCGAGCCAACAGTCGGCCGAACGCTCCAGTGGTTCGACCAGTCGAGGCTTGATGCCAGACAGGATGAGGCCGTTTTCTCGCTCCACCTGGTCGTTTGACTGCGGATGGGCAACGGACGCTAAGTCCAGTCAGATGCCTTGCGTCGCGCGAAAGCGGGCTGTGGCGCCTTTGGCAAAATTTGTGCCATTGTCGGTGATGATCTTTGTGTGGTACGCCGTACCGAGTCGTGATGTCGGCGATGAAAGTCACTACAGTTGGACCATTCAACTTCTTGATGGGCTTTACTTCTATCCACTTGGTGAACTTGTCCACCGCGACAAGTAAGTGAGCTAGGCCGCCTCGTGCTGCTTTGAATGGTCCCACCATGTCCAGGCCCCAAACAGCAAAGGGCCAGGCGATGGGGATAGTCTTGAGCATGGAAGCCGGCTGAAACGGCTTGGAGTGGAACATCTGGCACCCCTTGCATTTTTGGACTAATTCCTTGGCCTCTTCTAGGGCAGTTGGCCAGAAGAAACCGTGTCGGAAGGCTTTGGCAACGAGTGCTCTTGAGGCCACATGGTGGCCGCACTCGCCTTGATGAATGTCTTCCGTAATCGCTGCCTTGCTCGCTCGACGCTTATTTGGTAGACACCAGTGACACTGCGCCTGACCAGCTCTCTGTTGACTATGGTGTAGGCTGCCGCTCGGTGTTGTACTTGACGAGCCAAGATTTCATCGGTTGGTAGTTCTCCGCTTACTAGCAACTTCAGGATGGGCTAGGCCCATGAGGGTGCTGCTATTTCTTCGACTGCCAGTACCGCCACTTGGACGAGGGCGGCTGGGCTGGGAGGCGGCGGGCTGGAGTCCGCAGCCGCTTGCTGGGTTGATGAAGTCCCCGGGCCGACTGGTGCAGTCCCCGGGCCGAGCTCTGGAGTCTTCGCAATGGTCGCCGCAGTCCCCGGGCAGGTTCTCGAAGTCCCACGGCCGCTTCGATCAAGGCATTCTTGGGGCCATCTGCAAGAATTCTCGTGCTGTCTCTTTGAGGCTTTGGAGTCGGATCCGACTTCTTCGGGGAGCCGCACAAAAATGGAGTCTGATTCTGGTGAAGGCTTGACAGATGGCTTGAGGAGGCGCTGAAGGGCAACGCCGGATGGTATTGCCTGGCGGGTGGAGCCAATTCGTGCCAGGGTGTCTGCTTGGTCATTGTCATTTGTTGGTACGTGAAGGACCTCGCACCCCTCAAAATATCCACTGAGTTGCTGTACCAGGAAACGGCAGCTCGCCATGTTTGCGTCTTTGGCGTCCCAGTCGCCGGATGACTGTTGGACCACCAAGTCAGAGTCGCCATAACACAGGATCCGGCGGATGCCAAGTTCTTTGGCAAGCCGGAGCCCGTGAATGAGCGCCTCGTATTCGGCGATGTTGTTGGAGGCGGTGAAATGGATTTGCAGCGCATACTTGAGCTTGTCGCCTTTGGGGGAAGTGAGGACAACGCCGGCTCCCAAGCCGGTGCGCATCTTGGAGCCATCGAAATGCATCCGCCAATGGGTGGAGTCGGGCGCTGGCGGCGTACTGAGTCTCGGCCCGGTCGGCGAGGAAGTCGGTCGGTGCTTGCGACTTGATGGCGGTGCGGGGCTGGTAATAGATGGTGTAGGGGCCAGCTCTATGGCCCATTTGGCCACTCGGCGAAGCATCTCGGCTTCGATGATCTCGGCTAGTGGGGCTGTGCAAACCACAAGTGATTGGGTGCTCTTGAAAGTAAGGCTTCAACTTCTTGGCGGCAAAGTGCGCCATAACACATCTTCTGGTAGTGGGGGTAGTTCTGCTTGGAGGTCGGCGGATGCCGCTCGGGTAATATCTTGGTCTCTGGGATGTAGCGCCTTGCCTTCCTCCTTGCGTTCAACTACAATGATCGGTTTGACTACCCTGCTGGTGGCGGCAATGTATGAGCATGGGCTCCTTAGGAGTCGGGGCCGCCAAAGACGGGGTGTAGTCAGCATTTTCTTCAACCGAGAAAAGCTTACGTCGCTTTGTGGTTCCATTCAAGAAGGTGGTCTTCTTCATGAGCTGGTATAAAGGAAGAGCTTTCGCCCACCGGTGATGAATCACCGATGGATGCCAAGCTGCCGGTGAACTTTTGCACATCTAGCGATCGGCGGGTACTTCCATCCTCTCGATGGCCTTGATCTTCCGCGAGGTTGCACTCTATGCCGCTCAGAGACCAGAAACCAAGGAGTTGGCTTCCGGGTAATTCAAGATGCACTTCTCGTGGTTGAGCTTGATCTCGAATCGCGCAGTTCTCAAAGGTCTCCTTAAGGTCTTCCAGCGGTGTTCCTCGCTTTTCCGTCTTCACCACCACATCGTCCACGTGGACGTGGGCATTTCGCCGAGCTGCTTGAGGAGGCACTTCGCATGCAATGCCGAAAGGTGGCGCCGGCATTCCTTAAGCCGAGCGTCATGGTCGGTGGCGAGAAGGCTCCAAACGGCATGATGAAGGCAGTCTTCACCGTCGGCGGGTTCGCTTTGATCTCTGGTGATATCCTGAATATGCATCTAAGAAGCTCAACAGCTCGCATCCGGCTGTGGAGTCTATCACCTGATCAATTCTCGGCAGACCGAACGGGTCCTTGGGGCAAGCTTTGTTGGGGCTTGTGTAGTCAATACACATCCGCCACTGCTTGTTCTTCTTCAGTACCAAGACCGGGTTTGCTAACCATTCTGGAAAGAACACTTCCATGATGAAACCGGCTGCTAGGACCCGGGCTACCTCTTCTCCAACAACTCTTCTCTTCTCTTGACAAAGCGGCGCAAGGGCTGCCTCGACGGGCTTCACATCGATCGGACATGTAACTTGTGCTCGGCGAATCTGGCCGGTACACCGGCATGTCTTTAGGGACCATGCGAAAATGTCCCGATTCTCACGGAGGAAATCGACGAGTCGCCTTCCTATTTGCCGTTAAGGTTTGCACCTATGATGCGTACCTCTCCGGTGCTCCGGGTCCAAGGGTATCTTCTTCGTTTCTTTGGCGGCTTGAACGAGCCCTCGACTTCCGACTCCTTGGGGTTGGGCGATATTTCGGGCTGCTTGCCGCCATCGCCATACAACCCGATCAAGAAGCCGCTTCTCAGCTGCGATCACCAGGGACTCGGCCAGCCGATTGCTTTCAGCTGCACAAGCGTACGACTTTCTGTAGTCGCCGGCTACGGTCAGGATCCCCTTGGAACTTGGCATCTTCATCTTGAGGTAGGCATAGTGGGGGACCGCCATGAACTTGGCCAAAGCAGGTCGGCCAAGCAGAGCGTGGTACGGGCTTTCGAGGTCCACCACTTCGAACCAAACTGGCTCTCGGCGGAAATGATCTTTGTCCCCAAAGAGGACGTCTATCAGGATCTTGCCGATCGGTGAGCGTGAAAGGCTGTACAATGCCGTGGAACACACAGTCCGCTGCTCTGTTTGTCTTTGCTTGATTCCTAACTTCTCCATCGTGTCCTTGTACAGGATGTTGATGCCTGCTTCTCCGCTTCATCGCAAGACTCGCGAGAAGCGAGCGGCCCGCCTATCCGCTGCAAGGGTGGCTCCCAAGACCAGGGCGTAGGGAGCCCGGATTCGCATCACCTCCGGGTGATCAGCTCTACTCCAACCGATAGGTTTCTCGGACCAAAGGCATGAATTCTGGAGTATCCGATGCTACTGCATTCACTTCTTCTTTCTGCAGCCGCCTTTGCATCGGTCGTCAGCCACACCGGTGAACACCACATAAGCTCCATGCTCTTCTGGTACTGCCTGTCTTATCGCCGACTGCTTGATACCGGTCTTTGAAGGCGGCGGTGGAGGCAAGCGGCCCAGAAAGGGGAGGCAGGAGGCCGTCTCCCTTGGCGATCCCGGTGAGCCAAAGGACACTTCCGGTGTGGTGTGGTTTGACGGCTTGCGCCACTATGGAACTTGCAGGACCATCTAGAGTCTGCTTTCGTAAGAGAAGGCCGGCAACCAGTTGGACTTGCCGCCTTTACATCGCTTGGCGGAGGCTGCCCTCCTGGCTGTTGGGCTTCGACCATTGTCGGCTTTTCTTGGGCTGCCGGAAGCCATTTGTGGGGCCTTGCGCTTGTGACCGTTCTCTTTGTCGCCGACTGGTGTCTCGGTACCGGAGTTCGGGAGCCTGAGGAGCCACCTTGCGGTCACTGACTTCAATCTCCGTCTTCATGGAGGAGTCGGCTGTGGCGTACTTGTCTGCTATGATCAGCAGCTCGTCGAGGGTCTCTGGCTCGTCGCAAAGGAGCTTGTGCTTGAGGAGGGTGCCTTCTCTGCACCCGGCGGTGAAGTACTCGATAGCTTGCACCTCGTGCACGCCCTCACAGGAGTTCCGGAGCTCGCCCCAGCGCGTGAGGTAGTCGCGCGTTGACTCGTTGGGGCCTTGCACGCACAAGGAAAGCTGGCGAGGATTGGGAGGTCGCTTGTACGTGCTCGTGAAGTTGCGGACAAAGGCCTCGGTGAAGTCTACCCAACTGTTGATGTTGCGGGGCTTCAGGCTGTTCAACCATGTCCGAGTCGTGCCCTGGAGCATGAGGGGAACATACTTTACGGCAACGCGCTTGTTGTCGTTCGCTATATTGACGGCCGTGGAGTATTCAACTAGCCAATCTTCCGGCTTTACGGAGCCGGTGTACTTGGGCGTGTCTCGGGGGAGTGTGAACCCTCTGGGGAAGGGCTCGTCTCGGATGCGAGGTCCAAAACAGGGCGGACCCAACTCGTCTTCTTCTTCCAGCGCTAGGGATCGGTGGAGTCGGTCGATCCGGTGGCGGGCATCGTTTTCTCCGACTCCTTCTCGGCGGCCAAGGCGGTCGCTAAGAGTCAGATGCTCGACGGGTGGCGGGGAGACTCGCCTTTCTCTGCGAGGAGGAGGAGGCAGATAGTCGTCCCGCCGATCCACTGCTCTTGGGCGGCCGTCTTGGTCGCGCTCGATGGAGATGTGAGTCCGACCGTACGACAGCCGGATCCTTGTTTTTTCTTCCACGGACACCGCCAGTCGGCGTCTGAGACATCGCGCCTTGATCTCGGCGGGGAGGCAAGTCGTCGTTTTGTCATTGCGGCGCCTCCGTGCGGCAGCCGGCCTCGTCCTGCGCGGCAGCCGCATCGAGGAGCTGCTGGACTCTCTCTGTCATCAGGCGGCGCTCCTCGCCCTCGAAGTTGTCCACCTCGTCCACCGCCGCCTGGGCGGCGCGGATGTTCTCCGCGGGCGTGGCGTACATAGGGCGATTGGCCCCTAATAGGTTAGCGATGGCTACGCCGTGCTGCTGGACCGCGCCTAGGCGGCTAGGCCCAGTTGGGGCCGGCGAGCCGCCCACAGCGCGATCCATCTCACGCTGGTAAGCTTCTGACAAGCGTCTCATGCTTGCCAGCTTCCTCGCGCCTTCGAGGAGCTGAAGGCGGCATGCCTCCAGCATCTCGGCGTCAGCGTCTTCCGGAATAGGCGCGGTCAGGTCTTGCAGAGCCGCATCGAGAGGGTCATGAGCTCCTTCGCCGGAACGCTCGCCATGACCGATGACGAGCACTTCTGTGACGGTGCTTCCGCCGCTCTCCGCACGAGGGAGCGGCTCGTCGTAGACCACCACGTTGGTGGGGAACGCGTCGAGCGACGCGGTGTTGGAGTCGACCAGCATCGGGTCGGTGGAGCCTACGGACTCCAGGTCCGTGACAGGCTCGCCGACGACGTGGAGTTGTTTGAGGAGGCCCGCAAGGAGGCTCTCGAGGCCGCCCGTGCCTGCGTCGGATGCAGGCTCGTCGGAGAGGCGAAACTCGTCGACAAGTTCGACGAGGCAGCCGTCGCAGGCGATCTCGGTAGCCCGTCAGGTAGCGTCAGCGCAGACTCCATCGGCATGCCAGCTGGATGCGCCGCCCGAGGAAAAGGGTTCCCGTCGAGCAGTGTCTCCGAACGACGGTGCACCTAGCCCCACGGTGGGCGCCTAAATGTCGGGGTTGGGTGCGACATATGCCAAAGGATGGCTTATCATGGTGGGGGCGAGTAGAACGTCGCGGTGCTCGAAATGGGATGAGGCGAAGGCATGCTGGCCACGGCGGATCTTACCCAGCCGTGGCTCTCCAGGAGATAATACCCCTACTGCTGCTCTGCGGGGTCTCTGCATGATCACTATGGCAAAGTGGGTACAAGGTTGCTCCTTGAGCTGTTAGGGGTGAGGAAGGAGAAGGGCACGGCTAGCTCTTTTCTCCCCTCTATGTGTGTCTAAAACTATTGGGGTCCAACCTCTTGCATGGGTGCCCCGGGGGGTTTATATAGGCCTACCCCCCGGGGGTACAATGGTAATCCGGCTGGGCGCGGGTCCCGGCCTGTCTCTCAGTCGCCGCCTTCTCCGCCCGACTCTTGGGGCCCGCAGACTAGTGGGCCCCGCCGATGGCTCCATCATGGGGCCGACAGGTTCTGTCGCCATGGCGGGTCTTGCCGGCTGCGGATTACTGTAGCCGCGCCTCTAATGATGTTAGCTTGGTCATGGGGTCATGGCAACAGCGCCACCGCCTGGCGGGCGATCACTGTTGCCATTCCCTGTCTCGTCTGGTTAATGGCATGCGGGCCCATGGGAGGGGCCGGCCGACTCCTGGGGGCCGACTCCCAACGGGTCCGTCTTCCGCCCGCTGCTCTCGCACTTCACCGACAAAGCGGGTCCCGCCTGCCTCTGGGTCGCATGCAGACAGCCGTCGTGGGTACAGGGATCTGCCCACGGGGCTGATGTCAGGGCCGGCGTGGCAAAAGTGCCGCGTCGGACGGAGATCTCCGTCAGTACGGCGCATTGTGGCCATGCCTGCCCTTCGTGAATGGGGCAGGGATGGGCCGCGCGGGGGCCACACCCCATCGCGCCCGTAGTTGCGTAGGTAGGAGGTGGTTGGAGTCGCGGGCCGACTCCCCATAGCCGGCTTCTCTGGAAACCGCCAGTTGGGAGTCGGCTCATCTCGAGGCCATCTCCGGGACTCGGCTAGGAGGGGCAGTCAGCGGCTCTGTCGCCGACTCTCAGAAGGCGGCCCTTCGTCTTGTGATCTTGAGGGGCGCAGCCTGCCCCGATGTCTTGAAAGGTCCAGGGGCTCGGGTTTGCCTACCCGTGGCCCATTACTCCGACAACGCACGAGGATGGCTAGAAGGTGCTATTCAAGGGCGCCGAGGTTCCCCCTCCCATCACCGAGGATCGCGGATTCCGCGCGAAGCGCCAAGCCAGCGTAGTAAGCTTATTTTACCCTTTACGGGATACTTGTTTTTCATAGTTTGACTCTATGCGGGATCTAAGCTCCCATTCCTTTGACAGAATGGCAGAAGAAGACCGGACAGATCGACCGTCCGGCTCCTTTGCCTCAAGACTCCAGCGACGCCTGGCTGACGGGGCTGCTGGTTCCGCACCTTACGTGGTGCCGGAGAAGAAGGCCAAGAAGAAGGCCACGGGAACTCGAAAGAGTTCGGCGCCGATCTTTGTCCGGATTCATCGTCCGGTGACTCCGAGGCGCACTCCTCCCACGAAGATGAGGAGGAGGAAGAAGAGGCCTCTCCCCCTCCAGCGGGGGGAGGAACGAAAAGGAAGGCCGCCTCAACTTGGGGGGCCGGAGGGTCCAAGAAGGGATGGACCCTTCCTCCGGATTACTCCACTAACGCCGACGACGGCGAAGAGGAGTGGCCATCCAGGGCCAAGCCCCTAGAAAAATCGTAAGTATCCGGATACCAGAATAACTCATGGCGTTCCTTTATTGCACAATATCTTCTGACGCCGAATATAATCACGCAGCCTGCCCGCGGCCCAGCTCGACGCTTCGTCGAGCGGATCCCTGGATTCGTCGGATGTGAATTGTCTTTCACTCCCGACTGCTACCTCCCCTCGTCCTACGGACGATGCCGAGGTGGAGTCCCAAAAGGGTCCAAACCAGGAGGAGGTGGTCCTGGAGGCGCCTCAAGGCGACCTCCCGGACTCCATTCGCAAAGAGGATAAAACCCCGAAGGGCTCTAAGTCCGGCCCCGGGCCGGACACCGCACCGGAACCTTCAGTGGTTCCGGAATCCGGCAGGCGACCCCCTAGTAAGAAGGGCAAGCCTACGACACTGGTGAACTCCGTCCAACCGGAGGCACCGGATAATTTGCTGGAGGTTCTTAACGGCGCATCCATCAACGAGGAACACCGCACTATTATGAGTGCGGTGATCCAGAAGGTTCAATCTGCCAAGAGCGGGCTGATGGAAGCCTGTGCCAGCCTTCTAACAGGCTTTGAGGTATGTATTTAAGATATGTAAAAATATTACCGCATGATAGACAAGTAGTCTCGATGCTCAGTTTGGTGTTCGAAAGAAAAGCGGGCGAGGATCAAAAAGATATACGCAGGAGTCTAACATAAGTATGTCAATATGGGAATGCACGCTGCGCTACTGACCTCTGTTGCACTCACTGTGGAGGTCGATGCATTGAAGCAGAGCCTCGAGCGGTCCGAGAACAAGCTCGGCCTTGCCAAGAAGGAGCTCGAGGACAAGGAAGGTAAGTAATACCTTATTTAAGTATATATAAAAAAGATGTGGTTGCAAAAAATGACAGGACCAACGTGAGTATTACAGGGGCCACAACCGAGGTGGCGACCCTGAAGGAAGCGTTGTCCAAGGCCGAAGACAATGCGGCCATGGAGCGCACCGAGCGAGAGAAGCAGGAGGCGCGAGTGGCGGAGGTGCAGCAAGAGCTCCAGGCTCTCATGGAAAAACACGAGAGTTTGGAGCTTGACTCGAAGACTCGAGAGTCCGAGCTCGCCTCGGCCCTTGAGAGCACCAAATCTGCCAAGGCCGAAGCCCAAAAGGCCCTCCAGGAAATTGAGGCGATGAAGAAGATAGCGGCGGGTAAGGCATTCTTTATGCAAAGCAAGCACGTGAAAGTGAATTACTTGTTACTTACCCAAGTCCGAGCTCTCCAGAGCAATCGCGAGATCTGTCCGGCAGGTGTGTCCGACGCTGCCGCCTACTACCGGGCCGAGGAGGGAGCTCGACGGAGAAGGTGTTCTGGTCTCAAGATATCCGAGGCGGACACCGGTGCCCTTTGAGCGACCAGTGAAGCAACCGGGTCGAAGCTCCACAAGGTGGCCGAACAGGCCATGAAGGGTCTCATAGTCCGGCTGTGGCACAGGGAGGCCTGCACAGGGAGCTACTTTGGGCTGGTGAGGCGGTGGTGGATGCCTGTCCATGGCTTGAAGTCATCAAGCGCTCCATATGCATCGAAGGTGCTCAGAGAATACTTGCCCGTGCTAAAGTGCACTAGGGCAAGATGGACGCTGAAAAGCTTGTGACGGACGGACCACCGCCGGGCAAGGAGCATCGCAAGCCCGAGATGTATTATGAGGGCGTCCTGAAGGGTGCCCGCCTTATAGCGGATGAATGCTCCCAAGATGTAATTTTTGAGTAAACTCGCGTTTGTGATCATGTACGCTGAAAACTTGTTCATATGCGCTAAGCAACGCTTTTGAATTTAAAATATTACCTTCTGTGCGGCCGTTAATTAAATTTGAGAGATAGCGAGTCGTCAAACTTCGCCCCATGCCACGAGTGCTGGGGTGTTCGGGATAAACTTGAGCGCTCTTTTTCCCATTCTTGGGTCCTTCGAGGGAGGCGCTCAACACAGGGAACAAGGCAATCGGACTATAATGCTTGAATTCTATAATTTTATAATTTTATAATTTTAAATTTCGGCGAAGCCCCTAGTATTCGGAAGACCGAGTTCGGGGTGCTATCCACGCCTAGGCCGGACAAAGCCGGCTCCTCGCTCTAAGCGGCATAAGTCTTTAGGGACTCGAAAACCTCTCGAACAGCGACCAGCTCTCGCCCTATCATGACGGTTAGTTTTAGCTTTCTTCACCGAGGTGCTTAGCCCAGCTCAACCGGGCACAATCGCGGTGGTTCTCCCAGCCTTACCTTAGCCGATATAACGGAACGTAAGGTACCAAAACACGGGAGCCGGGCAAACCAAACTATTGACCCAAGACATGATTCGGAGCCGATGCATATAATGCTATAAGTTCGGGGTGCCGCACTCGTGAGAGTGTTCAGACTTCTCACACCATATTCTGGGGTACTTAAGCCCCTGGTGTATTGGCCGTACCAAAGTGTACGGTTTCAAAATGTCATAACTGAACATATTCACATAAAAAGGAATGCAATAATAGACAAAAAACTATGTATTGTTAATTCGAAAAGGCTGCGGTAAAAGCAGAATGATACAAATAGTGCGATAAGCAAGAGATGGGACTATTTTACATGTCCCCCTCCAGGGGCGAGCTGTGGGATGGTATGTAAGACAGGTATTTAGCTCGTTATAGAGACCACCTTGACATTCGACGTAGCTTTCTGCCTCCCTGGCTGTTGCATCATGTGTTCGGTGATTGTACTGCCGGACATGCCTTCCGGAGAGTGGAGTCCTGAAAGTAAGAAAAAAGAATGACAAAATCGGGAGCCCCTAGTGCGGTTGAGCCGCATTTTGGGCGTGCCGTGGTAGTGCCCCTCCCCTATGCCCATGGTATTTCCAGAGCGTAATTATGTACGTGTAGTACTGGTTTCACAATTTCGCGAGGGCTGGGGTTAGCCGCATTACGCTGCGTGCTCGAAATGTGCCAGGCGGTCTTGTTGTAGGTTACTTCGGGCGCGCTTGACGGTGTCCGGACGTTTAATAGCCGGACTCGAGAATTGCCTTGAGAGGCTGCTTTGTACTTCCGCCGCGAGAGCCGCCGTGTGCTCCTCCGTTCGAAGAGAGCGTTCGGTGTTTCCATTGACCGTAATGACTCCTCGAGGGCCTAGCATCTTGAGCTTGAGGTATGCGTAGTGCGGCACCGCATTGAACTTTGCAAATGCGGTTCGTCCGAGCAGTGCGTGATAGCCACTGCGGAACGGGACTATGTCGAAGATTAACTCCTCGATTCGGAAATTATCCGGGGATCCGAACACCACCTCAAGGTGACTGAGCCTGTACAGTTGGCCTCTACACCTGGTATGATGCCTTTAAAGGTCGTCTTTGTGGGTTTAATCCTTGAGGGATCTATGCCCATTTCTCGCACTGTATCCTGATAAAGCAGGTTCAGGCTGATGCGCTGTCCATAAGGACTCTAGTGAGGTGAAATCCGTCAATGATTGGGTCTAGAACCAATGCGGCGAATCCGCCATGATGGATGCTAGTGGGGTGGTCCCTTCGATCAAAAGTGATCGGGCAGGAGGACCATGGGTTGAACTTTGGGGCGACTGGCTCCAACGCATATACATCCATGAGTGCACGCTTCCGCTCCCTTTTGGGTATGTGGGTTGCGTATATCATGTTCACCGTCCGCACTTGTGGGGAAGCCCTTCGTCCCCTATTGTTCGGGCGGCCGGGCTCCTCTCCTCGTCATCGCTATGCAGCCCCTTGTCACTGTTTTTGACTTTTAACTTGCTCGCTCGCTTGAACACCCAACAATCCCTGTGGGTGTGATTGGCTGGTTTTTCGGGGGTGTCGTGTATCTGGCACGAGCGATCGAGTATTCGGTCCAGAGTGGATGCGCCCGGAGTATTTCTTTTAAATGGCTTTTTCCGCTGACTGGGTTTAGAGCCTCTGAATCCGGCATTAACTGTCGTATCTTCAACATTATCACCGTTAATGCGGCGCTTGTGCTTGTTGCGACGCGACCTGCCATTGTTGTCCTTGGTATCCGAATTACCGGGGCTCTTGGTCATGTACTACAAGCTAGCCAGCTGTCTTCTCCCGCGCAAAAGCGGGTCATGAGTGTTGTAAGGGCTTCCATGGATTTCGGCTTTTCCTGTCCTAGGTGCCGGGCAAGCCATTCGTCACGGATGTTATGTTTGAAGGCTGCGAGGGCCTCTGCATCCGGATAGTCGACTATTTGATTTTTCTTAGTTAGGAACCGTGTCCAGAATTGTCTGGCTGATTCCTCTGGCTGCTGATTTATGTGGCTTAGGTCATCGGCATCTGGTGGTCGCACATAGGTGCCCTGGAAATTGTCGAGGAATGCGGCTTCCAGGTCCTCCCGACAACCAATTGACTCTGCTGGCAAGCTGTTAAGCCAATGTCGAGCGGGTCCTTTAAGCTTGAGTGGGAGGTATTTGATGGCGTGTAGATCATCACCGCGGGCCATGTGGATATGAAGGAGGTAATCCTCGATCCATACCGCAGGATCTGTTGTGCCGTCGTATGATTCGGTGTTTACGGGTTTGAAACCCTCGGGGATTTGATGATCCATTACTTCATCTATGAAGCATAGTGGGTGTGCGGCGCCTCTGTACTGGGCTATATCGTGACGTAGCTCAAATGAGCTTTGTCTACTGTGTTCGGCCTGGCCGGAATTGCCATATCCGGCATAACGGTTATCGTCACACGTCGTGGGGCGCCCACGGGATCCATAGATCGATCTTGTTTGCCTTGCCTTGTCCTCCAATATATCTCGCAGGTCTGGCGCATTTCCCCGTGCCTTGGTATTCTTTGAGCGACGCCGGGGTGCGGCTTGAGTGGAGGGCCGAGAGGCCTCTCTTTTGCGGCCACGAGGTGGCCGGTCGGCCGCGTCGTGCACTGATGATGTAGGTTTAGGTGCTTCCTCCTCTAATCGGGGTAGCAGCCTGCGCTTTCGGTAGCTCATGGAGGGGCGTTCGAGTTCGTACTCTTCGGCCGCAAGGACTTCAGTCCATCTATCGGCTAGCAAGTCTTGGTCAGCTCTAAGCTGTTGCTATTTTTTCTTGAGGCTGCTCGCCATGGCCATAAGCCTGCGTTTGAAATGCTCTTGTTCGACGGGATCCTCTGGCACGACAAATTCGTCGTCGTCGAGGCTTGCCTCGTCTTCAGAGGGAGGCATGTAATTGTCGTCCTCTACCTCTCTATCTGCCGCTCTCTCATGAGGACTGGCTTCTCTATCCTCCTGTGCTGAATCTTGCTGGAGGGGGTTGTCTTCGGCACTGTCCTGGGTGTTATTATCTCCCATGCCGGAATCGTCGTTTTTGGTTTGGCGGGATTTAGAGCGGAGCCGCTGACGCCGGCGCTTAGGCTGCTTCTTGGAGGGGTCATCCTCCGTTGTTCCATCGAGATTCCCTTCTTTTGGGGTGTCCACCATGTATATGTCGTATGACGAGGTGGCCTTCCAATGCCCTGTAGGCGCTGGTTCTTGGTCGTCACCTGCATCGGCGTCCATACCGTCGATGTCTTCGGAGTCGAAGTCGAGCATGTCGGTTAAGTCATCGACAGTGGCTACGAAGTGGGTGGTGGGTGGGCTTTGAATTTCTTCATCGTCTGCATCCCAACCTTGCTGACCATAGTCCGCCAGGCTCTCCGATAAAGAGAGAGACTTTAGTGAATTCGGGATGTCATTTGAAGGGCGAGTGCTGAAAAGATGTCCGCAGCGGCAAACTCCATGATTGGCGCCCAATCGGATTCGATTGGCGAGGGCGCTGAAGGTTGAGTCCCGGAGAGGAGTCCGCACCTTGAGTCACGAAGCGCAAGCGACAAGGCTGGTGTTCGCTCGATCGCCAGAGAGATTGCAGCCCGAGGCGGTGTCCAGCCACCGGTCCTCGACATGCGGTCGGCTCGAACTAAGGGTCCGGCGGACATCGGTGCGACCAAGCGGCAATCGCTCGCGGCAGAGCTTGATCATGCCCATCGTGTGATAAAGGCGCGCTTGGCGTGGCTCGAACCCGTCGAAGATCAAGTCTCCGTGGGACGTCGGCCGTGTAGTTTAAACTTCCAAATCTGACCTGATGGCCGGGCGTAGCTTTCGATCTGCTTCCAGATGGCCAAGAGAATTGGCCCGCAGCAAAGCCGCCGAATACAAAGATCTGTCGAGGAGAAAAGTCTCACCGACCGCGTCGTTGTTGATGATCGGAGGAGCCATCGGGCCTAAAGATGACGACACGCAGGAACTCTCAATGAAAGCACCAATGTCGATGTCAAAACCGCGGATCTCGGGTAGGGGGTCCCGAATCATGCGTCTAGGCGGATGGTAACAGGAGACAAGGGACACGATGTTTTTACCCAGGTTCGGGCCCTCTCGATGGAGGTAGAACCCTACTCCTGCTTGATTAATATTGATGATATGGGTAGTATAAGAGTAGATCTACCACGATATCAGAGAGGCTAAACCCTAGAAGCTAGCCTATGGTCTTATTGTTCTTCGTCCTACGGACTAAAACCCTCCGGTTTATATAGACACCAGAGAGGGCTAGGGTTACACAGAGTCGGTTACAATGGGAGGAGATCTACATATCCGTATAGCCAAGCTTGCCTTCCACGCCAAGGAAAGTCCCATCCGGACACGGGACGAAGTCTTCAATCTTGTATCTTCATAGTCCAGGAGTCCGGCCAAAGGTTATAGTCCGGCCATCCGGACACCCCCTAATCCAGGACTCCCTCAGCTATATTATCTGATTTTTGTGAAAAGATTTGTGAGGTTTTCATGGACGATTTCTCTGTTTATGGATCCTCTTTTGATGATTGCTTAAGCAACCTTGATCGAGTTTTGCAGAGATGTGAAGAAACTAATCTTGTCTTGAACTGGGAAAAATGCCACTTTATGGTTAATGAAGGTATCGTCTTGGGGCATAAAATTTCTGAGAGAGGTATTGAAGTTGATAAAGCTAAAGTTGATGCTATTGAGAAGATGCCATATCCCAAGGACATCAAAGGTATAAGAAGTTTCCCTTGTCACGCAGGATTTTATAGGAGGTTCATTAAGGACTTCTCAAAAATTTCTCGGCCTCTGACTAATTTATTACAAAAAGATATATCATTTGTCTTTGATGATGATTGTGTAGAAGCATTTGAAATACTTAAGAAAACATTGATCTCCGCACCTATTGTCCAGCCACCTGATTGGAATTTACCCTTTGAAATTATGTGCGATGCTAGTGATTATGTCTTTGTAGGTGCTGTTCTAGGGCAAAGAGTTGATAAGAAATTAAATGTTATTCAATATGCTAGTAAAAATCTAGACAATGCTCAGAGAAATTATGCTACTACTGAAAAGAATTCTTAGCAGTTGTATTTGCTTGTGATAAGTTCAGACCTTATATTGTTGATTCTAAAGTAACTATTCACACTGATCATGCTGCTATTAAATATCTTATGGAAAAGAAAGATGCTAAACCTAGACTTATTAGATGGGTTCTCATGCTACAAGAATTTGATTTGCATATTATTGATAGAAAGGGAGCTGAGAACCCTGTTGCAGACAACTTGTCTAGGTTAGAAAATGTTCTTAATGACCCACTACCTATTGATGATAGCTTTCCTGATGAACAATTAAATATCATAAATGCTTCTCGTACTACTCCATGGTATGCTAATTATGCTAATTACAATGTTGCTAAATTTATACCACCTAGTTTCACATACCAGCAAAAGAAAATGTTTTTCTATGATTTGAGACATTACTTTTGGGATGACCCACATCTTTATAAAGAAGGACTAGATGGTGTTATTAGGCGTTGTGTACCGAGCATGAACAGGAACAGATCCTCACGCAAGTGTCACTCTGAGGCTTATGGAGGACACCACGCTGAGATAGAACTGCACATAAGGTATTGCAATCCGGTTTTTATTGGCCTACTCTCTTCAAGGATGCATGTAAGTTTGTCTTATCTTGTGATGAATGTCAAAGAATTGGTAATATTAGTAGACATCAAGAAATACCTATGAATTATTCAGTTGTTATTGAACCATTTGATGTTTGGGGCTTTGATTATATGGGACATTTTCCTGCCTCTAATGGATACACACACATTTTAGTTGCTCTTGATTACGTTACTAAGTGGGTAGAAGCTATTCCAACTAGTAGTGCCGATCATAACACTTCTATTAAAATGCTTAAAGAAGTTATTTTTCCGAGGTTTGGAGTCCTAGATATTTAATGACTGACGGCGGTTCACATTTTACTCATGGTGCTTTTCGTAAAATGCTTGCTAAGTATGATGTTAATCATAGAATTGCATCTCCTTATCACCTGCAGTCTAGTGGTCAAGTAGAATTGAGCAATAGAGAGCTCAAATTAATTTTGCAAAATACTGTTAATAGATCTAGAAAGAATTGGTCCAAGAAACTTGATGATGCATTATGGGCCTATAGAACTGCATATAAGAATCCTATGGGTATGTCTCCGTATAAAATGGTTTATGGTAAAGCATGTCACTTACCTCTCGAACTAGAACATAAGGCTTATTGGCTATTAAAGAGCTCAACTATGATTTCAAACTTGCCGGTGAGAAAAGGTTATTTGACATTAGCTCACTTGATGAATGGAGAACCCAAGCCTATGAGAATGCCAAATTGTTTAAAGAACAACATAACAGATGGCATGACAAAAGGATACAAAAGCATGAGTTTAATATAGGTGATTATGTATTGCTATACAACTCTCGTTTAAGATTTTTTGCAGGAAAACTTCTCTCTAAATGGGAAGGTCCTTACATTACCGAGGAGGTCTATTGTTCCGGTGCCATAAAAATCAACAACTTCGAAGGCACAAATCTGAAGGTGGTGAATGGTCAAAGAATCAAACATTATATCTCAGGTAATCCCATAAATGTTGAAACCAATGTTATTGAAACCGTGACCCCGGAGGAATACATAAGGGACACTTTTCGGAATGTTTCAGACTCTGAAAAGGAATAGGTATGTGGTACGGTAAGTAAACCGACTCCAGAACAGTTCTAATGGCAATTTTTCTCTGTTTTGGAATATTTAGAAAAATAAGAAGCAGTCCGGGAAGGACGCGAGGCCTCCACGAGGGTGGAGGGCGCGCCCTACCCCCCTGGGCGCGCCCCCTGCCTCGTGGATACCTCGTGCGCTCTCCGAACTCCGTTTTCTTGCACGGTACATATTTTGGTCGGTAAAAATTCATTATATAATCTCCCGAAGGTTTTGACTCCTATATCACGCAAATATCCTCTATTTTCGTTTCGAGCTATTTTTCTTACAGATCTAGATCATCATGACGTCTCCAAGCGCCCCCGAGGACAAGTTCTTCGAGAAGGTCATCAACCCTTACCTCACGGAGGTGCTGCGACACCCTCAAACCATTGAGATGCGTGATGAGTTGCTGCACATCCGCGATGTTGAGGGACCAAAGGGGACCGGAAGCATGGAGACGAGGCTCGAAGCAATGGAGCAACAAGTTTTCAAGTGCCACGGGATGGTGGAACGTGGACTCAACTCCAACCACATGATGATCACGGAGTTCACCAACTACCACAAGCTGGATGCCCAGAACATTGGGGATACCATCTTCAAGCTTCACGAGAAGATCGAGCACCTCCAAGCCCAAATCTATGACCTGCAAACCAAAACTGTGAGTATGAATATAGATTCAAGAGGATGAGTTTGGCTGCAGATTTGAGGATCCCGGAGACTCAATCATCCTTTTATGATGGTGAGCCTATGCCTTGGAAGATGGACGACAAGCCCACATCATCAACAACTCCACCACCTTCCTCTTCAACAAAGGAGATATAATCACATGGGTATGGGCACTCCCCTTGGCAACTGCCAAGCTTGGGGAGGTGCCCCGTATCGTCATCACCACCACATCTCCTATCTTTACCGTTTTTCTTAGTTCGATCCTTTTTAGTAATATCTTGATTTAGTAGAATAAAGTTTTTAAGCATGATCCAGTTTTGAGTTTTGCTTTATGATCCCTCTATGTAATCGAGTCCGTGAGCTATATATAATAAAGATTAGTGTTGAGTCAAGGGCTTGATTATCTTGCTATGATCTTGAGTGAATAAAAGAAAAGAGAAAGAATAAAAAGAAACGAAGAGATCATATTGATCTTATGGAGAGTAATGACTTCACATAGAAAGAGTATGATGATTAAAAGTTGTTGAGAGTTGACAAACATGGCTTTGGTCATCGTTGCAATTAATAGGAAGTAATAAAGAAAGAGAGGTTTCACATATAAATATACTATCTTGGACATCTTTTATGATTGTGAGCACTCATTAAAATATGACATGCTAAAGAGTTGATGTTGGACAAGGAAGATAACGTAATGGGTTATGTTATCTTATATCTGAAATAAAGTATATTGTCATGGATCATCCAACATGTTGAGCTTGCCTTTCCCCCTCATGCTAGCCAAATTATTTGCACCAAGTAGAGATACTACTTGTGCTTCCAAAAACCCTTAAACCCAGTTTTGCCATGAGAGTCCACCATATCTACCTATGGATTGACTAAGATCCTTCAAGTAAGTTGTCATCGGTGCAAGCAATAAAAAATTGCTCTCTAAATATGTATGATTGATTAGTGTGGAGGAAATAAGCTTTATATGATCTTGTGATGTGGAAGAAATAAAAGCGATTTGACTGCATAATAAAGGTCCATATCACAAGTGGCAATATAAAGTGATGTTCTTTCACATTAAGATTTTGTGCATCCAACCCTGAAAGCGCATGGCAACCTCTACTTCCCTCTGCGAAGGGCCTATCTTTTACTTTTATCTCTTACCCTTATGCAAGAGCCATGGTGATCTTCACCTTTCCTTTTTACATTTTATCCTTTGGCAAGCACGGTGTGTTGGAAAGATCCTGATATATATATCCAATTGGATGTAAGTTAGCGTGAACTATTATTGTTGACATTACCCTTGAGGTAAAAGGTTGGGAGGCGAAACTATAAGCCCCTATCTTTCTCTGTGTCCGATTAAAACTCCGTAACCACAAGTATTGCGTGAGTGTTAGCAATTGTGAAATACTAAATGATAGTTGAGTATGTGGGCTTGCTGAAAAGCTCTTATGTTGACTCTTTTCGATGTTATGATAAATTGCAATTGCTTCAATGACTGAGATTATAGTTTGTTGGTTCTCAATGAAGTTTCTGATTCATACTTTGCATTGTTAGTAGATTATTACTTGAGCATAAGAAATCATATGACAATACCCATATATGTTGCTGTTATTAGAATGATCATGATGCCCTCATGTCCGTATTTTATTTTATAGACACCTCTATCTCTAAACATGTGCACATATTTATCGTTATCGGCTTCCACTTGAGGACAAGCGAGGTCTAAGCTTGGGGGAGTTGATACGTCCATTTTGCATCATGCTTTTATATCGATATTTATTGCATTATGGGCTGTTATTACACATTATGTCATAATACTTATGCCTATTCTCTCTCATTTTACAAGGTTTACGTAAGGAGGGAGAATGCCGGCAGCTGGAATTCTGGGCTAGAAAACGAGCAAATATTAGAGACCTATTCTGCACAACTCCAAAAGTCCTAAAACTCCACGAAAGTTATTTTTGGAAATAAAAAAATACTGAGCAGAAGAAATACCAGAGGGGGCCCGCACCCTGGCCACGAGGGTGGGGGCGCACCCTACCCCCCTGGGCGTGCCCCCTGCCTCGTGGGCCCCCTGTTGGCCCTCCGGTGCCCATCTTCTGGTATATGAAGTCTTTCGTCCGAAGAAAAACCAGAAGAAAGCTTTCGGGACGAGACTCCGCCTCCACGAGGCGGAACCTTGGCGGAACCAATCTAGGGCTCCGGCGGAGCTGTTCTGCCGGGGACACTTCCCTCCGGGAGGAGGAAATCATCGCCATCGTCATCACCAATGCTCCTCTCATCGGGAGAGGGCCAATCTCCATCAACATCTTCACCAGCACCATCTCCTCTCAAACCCTAGTTCATCTCTTGTATCCAATTCTTGTCTCTAAGTCTAGGATTGGTACCTGTAGGTTGCTAGTAGTGTTGATTACTCCTTGTAGTTGATACTAGTTGGTTTATTTGGTGGAAGATCATATGTTCAAATCCTATATGCATATTAATACCCCTCTGATTATGAACATGAATATGCTTTGTGAGTAGTTATGTTTGTTCCTGAGGACATGGGAGAAGTCTTGCTATTAGTAGTCATGTGAATTTGGTATTCGTTCGATATTTTGATGAGATGTATGTTGTTTCTCCTCTAGTGGTGTTATGTGAACGTCGACTACATGGCACTTCACCATTATTTGGGCCTAGAGGAAGGCATTGGGAAGTAATAAGTAGATGATGGGTTGCTAGAGTGATGTAAGCTTAAACCCTAGTTTCAAGCGTTGCTTCGTAAGGGGCTGATTTGGATCCATATGTTTCATGCTATGGTTAGGTTTACCTTAATACTTCTTTTGTAGTTGCGGATGCTTCCAATAGGGGTTAATCATAAGTGGGATGCTTGTCCAAGTAAGGACAGCACCCAAGCACCAGTCCACCCACATATCAAATTATCAAAGTAACGAACGCGAATCATATGAACGTGATGAAAACTAGCTTGACGATAATTCCCATGTGTCCTCGGGAGTGCTTTTCTCTATATAAGAGTTTTTCCAGGCTTGTCCTTTGCTACAAAAAGGATTGGGCCACCTTGCTGCACTTTATTTACTTTTGTTACTTGTTGCTCGTTACAAATTATCTTATCACAAAACTATCTATTACCTATTATTTCAGTGCTTGCAGAGAATACCTTGCTAAAAGCCGCTTATCATTTCCTTCTGCTCCTCGTTGGGTTCGACACTCTTACTTATCGAAAGGACTACGATAGATCCCCTATACTTGTGGGTCATCAACAATACCCATCCGTTGGCTTAGCATATTGATCGTTCAGTTTATTCCTATTGTTTTCTTAATGAAAAATACATATTCCCTCGACTATGAGATTATGCAACTCCCGGATACTGGAGGAATACCTTGTGTGCTATCAAACGTCACAACGTAACTGGGTGATCACAAATATGCTCTACAGGTATCTCGGAAGGTGTTTGTTGAGTGGGCATAGACCGAGATTACGATTTGTCATTTCGAGTATCGAAGAGGTATCTCTGGGCCCTCTCGTTAATACACATCATAAGAAGCCTTGCAAGCAAATGACTAATGAGTTAGTTACGAGATGATGTATTATGGAATGAGTAAAGAGACTTGCCGGCAACGATATTGAACTAGGTATGAAGATACCTACGATCGTATCTCGGGCAAGTAACATACCGATGAACAAAGGGAATTACGTATCTTGTCATAAGGTTCGACAGATAAAGATCTTCGTAGAATATGTAGGAACCAATATGGGCATCCAGGTTCCGCTATTGGTTATTGACCAGAGAGGTGTCTCGGTCATGTCAACATAGTTCTCGAACTCGTAGGGTCCGCATGCTTAACATTCGTTGATGATATAGTGTTATATAACTTATATGATTTGGTGACCGGATGTTATTTGGAGTCCCAGATGAGATCACGGACATGAAGAGGAGATCAGTAATGGTCCGGAGGTAAATATTGATATATAGGATGATGATATTTGGACACTGGAAGAGTTCCGGGATGTACCGGGTAGAAATCGGGTCACCGAAAGGGGTTCTGGACACCCCCGGGAGGTTTATGGGCCATATGGGCCAAAGGGGGGAACACACCAGCCCATAAGGGGCTGGCGCGCCCCTCCTAAGTAAAGGGGGGACTCGGCCTCCCCCTTCCTTTCCTCTCCCCCTTTTTCCTTCCCCCCTCCAGCAAATATGGAAAGTTGGGGCGCCACTAGGGAAGAACCCCAAGTAGGATTCGGCCTACTTGGGGTGCCTCCTTGGCTGCTCCTCCCCCCCCCCACCTATATATATGTGGGAGGGGGGCTCCACACATAACCACGACAATGTCTTAGCCTTGTGCGGCGCCCCACTCCATCGTTTACACCCTCGGTCATATTTTCGTAGTGCTTAGGCGAAGCCCTGCGGAGATAGCTTCACCATCACCGTCACCATGCCATCGTCCTGCCGGAACTCATCCACTACTTCGTCGTCTTGCTCGATCAAGAAGGCGAGGACGTCACCGAGCTGAACGTGTGTTGAACTCGAAGGTGCTGTATGTTAGGTACTCGATCGGTTGGATCGCGAAGAAGTTCGACTACATCAACCACGTTACTAAACGCTTCCGCTTACGATCTATGAGGGTACGTAGACACAATCTCCCCTCTCGTTGCTATGCATCTCCTTGATAGATCTTGCGTGTGCGTAGAATTTTTTTTGTTTTTCCATGCAACGTTTCCCAACATCCGCAACTACTAAAGATCATTAAGGTAAAACCCAACCATAGCTTTAGGTGTAAAGTCCTCTTTACTCCCATATGCAACAACCCGCCTATCCGTGTTTAGGCTTCTGTCACCCCCGGCACCGACAATAAGCAAACCATGAATTTATTACAACACTCTACAATGGGAATCCCACATGTGTGTGTGACATGGAGGGAACCATAGGACAACACCAAAATAAAAAACGCAACTCAAGCCTCCTTGTTTAGGCTTCTGTCACCCCCAGCACCGGCAATAAGAAAACCATGAACTTATTATAGCACTCTATAGCGGGAATCCCACACGTGTATGTGACATGGAGGGAACCATAGGACAACACCAAAAAAACACGCAACTCAAGCCAATCAAGATCATCAATCAACCCATAAGACAAAAATAATCTACTCAAACATCATAGGATGGCTACACATTATTGGATAATAATATATAGTATAAAACACCATGTTCAAGTAGGGGGTACAATGGGTTGTGGGAGAATGGACCACTTAGATGAGGGAAGGTGATGGAGGTGTTGAGGAAGATGGCGGAGTTGTTGCAGTAGATCGCCGCCATGATGGTTCCCCCGGTGGCGCTTCGGGGCCACCAACAGAGAGGGGAGAGAGCCCCCTTCCTTCTTCTTCTTGCTTGGTCCTTGGCCACCATGGCCCCCGAGGGGCAGGAGCCCCCTAGATTGGATCTCTATGTTTTCTTCTCTGTTTCGCGTCCCTTTTTCTGGCCGAACACCGTTTCTTAAATAGCTGGAGATCCATAACTCCGATCGGGCTGAAATTTAACATGATTTTTCCTGACATAAGCTTCCTTGCGTCGAAGAAGAGCTCCAACCAACTTACGTGGTGCCCACAAGGCACCCAGTGGAACCTTATGTAGTGTTGCCTCGCCATGTGGAGCTCATGGGCGGTGCCCACAAGGCACCCCGGCGAGCCTTGGGGGTAGTGTTGTCCCCTGCCATGTGGAGCTCGTGGGCCCCCGTTTGCATTGATTCTTGCACCAAAAATTCACATATATTCCAAAAAAATCTCTATAAAATTTTATCACGTTTGGACTCTGTTTGATATGGATTTTCCGCGAACACAAAAACATGCAATAAACATGAACTGACACCGGGCACTGGATTAATATGTTAGTCCAAGAAAATCATATAAATTATTGCCAAAAGTATCTGAAAGTAGTAGGATAATGGCATGAAATAATCAAATATTATAGATACGACGGAGACGTATTAGCACACAGCTGACACTACGAAAAAAAGACACATACGTGACATTTTGGGCCGAACGAAAAAATTTACTGTCATACATATGACACTTCTATGACGATAATTGTGACAAACCCGGTATCATCATAGATGTGGTGGGCTCCAACTTCTATGACAAAAAATCATGACAAAAAATGGGCTTTTCGTCCTGGGCGTGCCGGAGACGCGGCTGCATGACATTATTTGGGCCGTCCATGACGAAAAAAACCGTGGTAGAAGCGAGGGGGAGGAAAATTTCGGGGAGTTCCCGGTTACGGTAGGAGGTCGGGGGCCGAGCGATGCGCGTTTCTCTCGTACATGTACGCGCGTGTGTGTGAGGCATTGGCTCTAATTGAAACCGAGCGAGGCGTTGGGCTCTAACTGAACCCGAGCGATTGCATTGCAGGCTACGTGTTACTGAACCCGAGCGATCGATCGATGGCTGTTAACTGAACCCGATCGAGTGATTCCTTCGCTACTGCTGCTAACTGAAGCCGATCGATTGGATGAATAGTGAGTGTTGCGGGGGGGTGGATGAACAGTGAGCGATGGTGTTGGCTCTGGATGAACAGGACCCCATGGTGTGGAGGGCTGGATGAACAGTATACGGTGGAGGGGTGCCCGTGGAGGGGTGGTTGAATAGGACCCTGTGGTGTGGAGGGCTGGATGAACAGTATACGGTGGAGGGGTGCCCGTGGAGGGGTGGTTGAACAGTAGCCGGTGGAGTAGCGTGCGGTGGAGGCTAGATGAACAGGAGCCCGTGGAGGCTGGAGGAGGTCGACGCAGAGCCCGTGGAGGCTGGAGGAGGTCGACGGTGGAGATGAACAGATATCCCGTGGAGTCCGTTTTGCGGTACGCCACACCCTCCCGATGAACAGACCCCCGTTTGATCAGTAGGAGGTCCGTTTAAATCCGCTTTGCGATGCGCCACACCCCTCCCGATCAACAGGACCCCCGTTTCAACCATAGGAGGTCCATTTCCTCCGTTCTTGATGCCACACCCTCCGATTAACAGGACCCCGTTTCGACCGTAGGAGGTCCGTTTCCTCCGTTTTGCGGTACGCCACACCCCTCCCGATCAACAGGACCCCCGTTCCGACTGTAGGAGGTCCATTTCCTCCGTTTTGCGGTACGCCACACCCCTCCTGATCAACAGGACCCCGTTCCGAACGTAGGAGGTCCGTTTCCTCCGTTTTGCGGTACGTCAGGCCTTGTTTCCATCGCATGTTCCGTCCAAGCCCTCCCGATGAACACGACCACGCATTCCGTTTCGACCCAGCCGGTTGGCTCCCACGCGTTCCGTTGCCTCTCGATGAACACGACACATTATGTTGCCTCCCCATGAACACGACGCATTCCGTTGCCTCCCCATGAACACAACGACGACGATGTTTCTCCGTTCCGACCCAGCCATGTACACGAGCCCTGGCCGTACGTATGCGTGAGTAGGCGTTCGAGACCCCGCCCGTATGTACACATACGTGGCCATATTTTCTTTCTTGCACCCTGGCCGTTGTACGTATGTGTACATGCTACATGCGCGCCTCTACTACGACACGTACGTGCATCTACTACGACACGTGCGCGCCTCTACATCCACCAGTACATATGTACGTACACGTTCGCGACCAGAATGACAACGCTACGTACGCTTCGACCAGGTGGGTCCCGACTGTCAGGCACTTCCTTGCCTGCGAAGATGTAGCTGGTGGGTCCTAGCAGTCAGGGGGGGTGAATTGTTTTTTTTTTGCCCAGACGCACTTCCTTACATGCGAAGATGTAGCTGGTGGGTCCCGATGGTCGGGGCGAATCGCTTTTTTGCCGGACGCACTTCCTTGCAAGCGAAGATGTAACTGGTGGGTCCCAGCAGTCAGGGGGAAACGTTTTTTTCACGAAATACGGTGGCCCGTCCGGTGGGTCCCCGCTGTTAGGTGGAGGAATCATTATTTTCCGCGTAATAAGGAGGCACTTCCTTGCTGCGGCCGTGGACCCAGATATCGGCCTTTCCACGTACAGTCCACGTCCGATGGAAGTCATTCCTTGACCACGTTGACCACGCCACGCCGAGAGCACCACGGCGGTGGACGACGGCGAGGACTAGGAAGGGGACGACTCGGAGCCGGGGAAGACGCAGCAGTGGATGCCCATGCGAAGAGGAGTACGAGGGTTCACTGGTTCGGCTGCGGTGTGAGGCTGCTGTCGCCGCAGAATAACAGGGGGTGTGGGTAAGTAGAGGGATGGCCTGGCCAGCGGTGGGAGTAGTAGGGGGTGGTGAGGCCTCCGCGGCATCACAGCCGGCCACGGGAGGCAGGAGGACGCGGCACGACCGGTGCTGGTTTCGGCGGCTGGAGCAAGAATACCAGAGGTTGAAGAAGCACTACGGCCGTTGGATTGACATCGTCTGATGTGAGCTAGAATCATTCATATTGACTAAGTTGACAAAGCCCTCCGTCCCGTCAACTTGGTAGGCCCACAAGTCAGCCTCCCACTATGCTTTGGGTTCCGGTGGCAGGGGAAGTATTCATTTTTTGTGCATAATAAGGAGGCACTTCCTTGCGTGCGAAGATAGCTGGTGGGTCCGACATGTCAGCGAGGGGGCACGTTATTTTCGCGAAATACATAGGCCCTTCCGGTGGGTCCCAGATGTCAGGTGGAGGAATCATTATTTTTCGCGTAATAAGGAGGCATTTCCTTGTGTGCGGCCGTGGACCCAGTTGTCAGCCTCTCCACGCACAGTCTATTTCCGATGGTGTCGTTCGTTGACCATGTTGACCACGCCGCGCCGAGCACATCCAAGGTGGTGGACGATGGCGAGGCCCCAGACAGCAACGAACCGGAGATGGGAAGACGCGGGAGTAGAGTCGCGGACGGAGAGGTGTACGAGGGTTAACTGGTTCTAGTGCAGTGTGGTTTGGCAGTCGGTGAAGAAAAACAGGAGGTGTGGAGGGGTGGAGGGATGGCCTGGCCAATGTTGGAGTAGCGCTTCATAGCGAAACGTGCTAAGCAGAGCTGCTAGCAGCAGGAGGCGGGAGGTGGTCCCGGTAGCGCTGGAGGAAAAAGACGAGAGATTGAAGATGGATGCCGGTCGTTGGATGTAAATCCAACGGCTAACATGTCAGAATCATTTGTTGACTAAATTGACAACGACTTGCGTTGGCTTCGACCTATTGGCCCACATTTCAGCCTCCAAAAATGTGGCAGGTATTCAACCCATTTTTTCAGAATTTACTGTCTTTTTTTGCACGGTAGAATTTACAGTCAATTTGATCTTTTTTTTGAATTACAGCCATTAGCTGGGCTGGGTGAACAAATAATGTAGCGTCCATGTGGCCCATTTATTTTATTTCCTATGAAATTACAGGTCATTTGCACTTTCTCGAAATACACGATTTTGCTGGGCTAATTCTAATTCTAATGTTGGGTTGGGCCAGCAATGTTATCAAAAAATAAAAAGGGGTTGAGCATTTTGTTATAAATATATTTAAATAATAAGTGATATTATTACATTCGTCCTTAAATCTTACCAAGCTTTTGTACACAATCACTAGGATTTTCGTGCCAAAACAATCCATGATTTTATTTGTTAAGAAATTATTTTATAAGTTAATAAGATGTGGGATATTGTTTTCTTACATATGTAAGTATCTCATTAAATATATGATGACAATAAAAATAATATATAATAACATATAAAATAATTTTAATATATATAATATAGTTAGAAGGGGAACATAAGTTGGACCTGGCGTTCCTATTCTTATATAGAAAAATAGAACAGACCTCTGTGTTTTCTTCAAAAAAATACATAAATTAGGCTGCCAAAAATAAAACCTCGGATGGGAGGTCCATAGGCCGGTCGATACATGACGACCCTAAGAAAATACAAACAGGCCTATGGACCTCCCATCCGAGGTCGTGGGCTGCGCATGTTAAAAATGAAAGCCTAGATGGGGCAGCCCAAAACCACGGCCAACACTTGCCAAAACTTCGTCCCTCGTTTTCTCTGTGTTTCGCACACTCGACATTGTGTGGGAATTTTGACTGTGCATCATAGGAAGATGTGCTATGCATGAATGTTGATCAGCATGATGTTAACTAGCTGGTAGTTCCATTTTTGACCATGAATAAAACTTCCAACATGATGTTAACCCTGTTTGAAAAGGCCGTGTTAATATAAATGATCTCGCCTCTGAAAGTTGCGCTTTCTTATCTGAAACTAAACTTGCGTTTCTTATCTGAAATCAAACTTGCACTTTCTTCTCGAGAATCACATTGTCTGCACTTTTATACTCCTATGAAACTACATTATTTAAGTGCTAAAATAGATCTCTAGAATTCATAAAATACTTCATATGCTCAATACTGCAAATCTGAAATTCAAAAGACATTCATATCTAAAAGTACTCTCAAAATACACAACGCAAAACACAATTCACAACCTGCAAATACTGACAACCCTAAGCTCCTGACAATTCACAATCTGCCCGACTATTGGGCTGGGGGGTAGGGGGCAGCCCCCTCCTATTCCTCGGCAGCTGACAGCCGCCCCGTGAGACGATGTGAACGGCGAGGGAGACAATGGCGGGGAAGCGTCGTCGGGCCAACTGCTTTTCTCCTCTTGCAGTTGGGTTCGGTCGACGAAGACTCCACCGGCTCGCTCTGGCAGGACACCCTCACAAACGGCACCCTGTAGATGCTCGATCCTTCAATCTCTGGTGGATGCTCCATCTAAGATTGATACTCCCACCACCGCTCCCTCACGATCGAATTCGGTGAATCTATTTGCTCCATGGCCCAGAGGAGCAGCTCTATGTACTCCGGCGCGACTCCCTCCGGGAGTATCGCCGCCTTTTCGCTCTGTTGCAGATATTTGGCCATGGTGTCTCCGTCACCGCTAGTTGGTCCTTGTTGTCAAACCAAGACTGTATCTCCAACATCCTAGCTAGCTTCACAGGGTCGCCGTCTGCGATCCTCATGTATCGGTTGTACTCCTCCATCGATCTACTTCTCCACAGCACCTTCACTCGCCGGCGGTGGTTTTTGAATGGAAGAGGAGAGTAGCAGCGCTGGTTTTGGATTAGAACGGGAGAGGAGCAACGCTGGTTTTGGACTGGAACAGGAGAGGAGGGGCGGTGGTTTTGAAATGGAAGAGGAGCGGTGAAAGCACAAGTGCTCCCTAGGTGGTTTTGGTAATTAATGTCAACATATCTCTTGTTGGACTAACACTTTTATCTAGTATGTTTCAGATAAGTTCAACAATGGAGTGGCATGGACTAAAGGATGTGGGAACTCCTTCAAGATGCTAAGGACAAAGGATTGGCTCAAGCTTCAAGCTCAAGACTCTTCATTTTACATTTTAGTGATCCAAGATCACATTGAGTCTACTGAGGAAAAGCCAATACTATCAAGGAGGGATGAGGTGTTGCTTAATGAGCCTCTTGATTCATGTGCTTAGTGATATGCTCCAAAACCCTCCACTACTTTCTCACATCCACATATGACCTAAACCTAAAGTCAAACTCGGCCCTACCGATTCTTTCTATCTGGCGCCACCGAGTTCAGTTGTCATAGCCACTGCCACAAACCCTAGGCAAATCGGTTTCACCGATAGGGATCTCGGTCTCACCGAGATGGGATTGTAATCTCTCTGTTTCCCTTCAGAATGCTTCGGTCTAACCGAAGTGAGCGATCGGTCCCACCGAGATTGCAATGTAAACTCTATGTTTCCCTTTCGTAACTTTTCGGTCTCACCGAAAGAGCGAATCGGTCCCACCGAGTTTACCTGACCAACTCTCTGGTTAGCTAATTACCAATCGGTCTCACCGAGTTTGTGTAATCGGTCTCACCGAGTTTGTGTAATCGGTCTCACCGAGATACGTTATGCCCTAACCCTAACCATATCGGTCCTGCCGAGTTGCATGTCAGTCCCACTGAAAATCCTAACGGTCACTAGGTTTACTAAATCGGTCTGACCGAGTTTGATGATTCGGTCCCACCGAGTTTGGTAAATTGTGTGTAATGGTTAGATTTTGTGTGGAGGCTATATATACCCCTCCACCTCCTCTTCATTCGTGGAAAGAGCCATCAGAACAAACCTACACTTCCAACTTACCAGCCTGAGAGAGAACCAGCTACTCATGTGTTGAGGCCAAGATATTCCATTCCAACCATATGAATCTTGATCTCTAGCCTTCCCCAAGTTGCTTTCCACTCAAATCTTCTTTCCACCAAATCCAAATCCTGTGAGAGAGTTTTGAGTGTTGGGGAGACTATCATTTGAAGCACAAGAGCAAGGAATTCATCATCAACACACAATTTGTTACTTCTTGAGAGTGGTGTCTCCTAGATTGGCTAGGTGTCACTTGGGAGCCTCCGACAAGATTGTGGAGTTGAACCAAGGAGTTTGTAAGGGCAAGGAGATCGCCTACTTCGTGAAGATCTACCGCTAGTGAGGCAAGTCCTTCGTGGGCGACGGCCATGGTGGGATAGACAAGGTCGTGGGTGGAGCCCTCCGTGGACTCGCGCAACCGTTACCCTTCGTGGGTTGAAGTCTCCATCAACGTGGATGTACGATATCACCACCTATCGGAACCACGACAAAAACATCCGTATCTCCAATTGCGTTTGAATCCTCCAAACCCTTCTGTCGGTGTCAAAACCGGCGGATCTCGGGTAGGGGGTCCCGAACTGTGCGTCTAGGCGGATGGTAACAGGAGACAAGGTACACGATGTTTTTACCCAGGTCCGGGCCCTCTCGATGGAGGTAATACCCTACTCCTGCTTGATTAATATTGATGATATGGGTAGTACAAGAGTAGATCTACCATGAGATCAGAGAGGCTAAACCCTAGAAGCTAGCCTATGGTATGATTGTTGTATATATATCGACTTGCCTGGCCTCGGATTATATAATGCACCAGAGGCCTCGGATAACAAGAGTCCTAGCCGAATACGGCGGTGGGGGAGGGGTCCTTGTCTTGATCGCCAAGTCTTGTGGGATCTTCCTTGTATGCGGCAGCTGTCCGGACTGGCCCATGAGTATACGGCCATGGGGGTCCTCGGCCCAATCTAACAGATCGGGAGATGACGTGGTGAGTACCCCCTAGTCCAGGACACCGTCAGTAGCCCCCTGAACCGGTCTTCAAGTTTAGGGACGCTCCTCGATTCTTCCGAACCGTTCTTCATCTTCAGTCGTCGGTCTTGAAAACTGGTTCAACAAATCTTCTCATCTTCGATCTTGAGGATCGCCGAAATGCATTCGATGAGTTTACATGTCGGGTATCCGAGGAGCCCCTTCAAGTTTCTGGCCTTTATCAATGCCTTGTTATTTTTATGCCACACCTCGGGTTTGAAGTTGTTCCCGGGCGGCAGCGTCCTCTTGCGTCCGAGCTCCAACGCCGGACTGCATTCGAGGTATCTTTTGCAGCCGAGCACCAATGCCGGACTGCTTCCCAACTCCAACGCCGGACTATGTATTCGAGCTCCAACGCCGGACTGTATCCGAGCTCCAACGTCGGACTATGTATCCGAGCTCCAACGCCGGACTGTATCCGAGGTGTCGTAAATCACCTTGGTTCAAAGAATTTTGAAGGAGTTTGGTCGAGCTTAATGCCGGAAATGTCCTCTATGGAGCCAGCCACTAGCGTCCGAGCTTTATGCCGAACTGCTTCCGAGGTGGTGCACAACCCCGAATGTGGGCCGATTTTTGTCAATATTTTTTATTGGTGCAATTTATTCTCTGCCGAGATACATAGCCAGTAGCCCACAAGGTGTGCATCAGTCTAAAACCCGAGATGCACGTGGAGGATGACATAAAACCGCTGATCCCACTAGCCGCTGAGACTCAGGTTGATTTGCAAAATCAGCCTGAGGATCAAGTCCTAACTTCGGCGTAATACTTGGGACACAAAAGCGGCATGCTCGAAGACTCGAGACTCGGGTTGGGTGCGGCCGACCAACCCGAGGATCAAAATCTCCTCGAAACTGTATTGCACTTAAAATTTTACGCATAGAATGTGCAATGCAAGAGCCCCGAGACAACGGTCGGTGGCAACACCAGATCAGGGGATTGATGTGCCCCTTTTATATTTTTAAATAATAAGCCCGAAGCCCAGTAGCCTCCGAGCCTTAATACGGGCATGGGTGGCCGAATTAAGGATCAATATCCATAGTAAAATCCCAAATTATGTGTAATGACTCAATGTATCCAAGTACTTTATGTCATTAATGCTCGGATCCGCATTGTACAAAACTTTGTTGACCGACCATCGGCTTCAACCTCCTCGGCCAAGATGGCCAGGAGTGTTTGTCCTACTTTATAAAGCCTTTATGAGGGCAAAGATTTACGACAAACAAGGCAATCTGGCCATACGGTTTGATAAACAAAGGTACGCAGAGAGATATGTTATATTACTGTTTAATGTAAGAAATGTCTTCCAAAGATAATAGTCCCGCTTATCGGTTCCTTTCTTTGGGTTGTCATGCTAAGCATGATCATGAAACCTCAGCTCAATGTAAGAGCAAAATATTGAGGATTTAGTTTGGGAGGCCGATTACTAGCCCCGGTAGTGTTCGGCGACAATCGAGGTCAAGCCGAAACACTTCGCCAATGTTATGAATGGCCCGTCATTTAATATAGTCATCGGATCGCTGACCAGTTTACACCTATTATGACAACAGTTTCGGCTTTCTCCACCGAGGTGCTTGACCATGTGAGCTGGAAGCACAATCGCAATGGTTCTCCTTTGCACACCTAGCCGAACAAAGCGGAACGTAGGAGGCAAGCGCGAGCCGGGCAACCCAACTATTGACCGAAGACACAATTCAAACTGAAGCATATATAGCAATATCCGAGAATTTTTTTGCCGAATCTCTAAAGGTGTCTGGCGTTGCACTGCGAGACTTGTGCTGAAAACACACAAATAGTTTAAAAGTGCCAAAAGCTTGGAAAACCAAAAAACATTAGTAAAAACATGATGTACGAACAAGATCAAGTGTTCGGTGCCAATCCGAAAATTGGACTTTAGAAAAAAAAGTGCTTCTGTCGTGCTTTAACATGACACATCCTATCTCAAGACTTCAAGCGGGTCAGCCTACGGCTCATTAGGCCAGTTTAGAAAACTAAACTCTAGCGGTTTTGGGAGAGAAATTAGGCTCCCCGGCTTGTGACCGCACACTCGTGTCGAGAAAAGGAGTGATAAATAATAATAAAAACTCTGCAACGACTAAAAACGGCTCATATAAATTTAAGAGCCCCCAAGTGACTTGGGTAAAAGAATGATTGCATGTACCGAAGTACTTATATCATATCTATGTTCAACCGAACTTTAAACGCGTCTTAACCGACCGTCGGCTTCTCCCTCTTCGATCAAGGACCGAAAAGTGTTATGTACTCCATCTGTCGAGAATATCGACGGTGTTTCCAATAACCGTGCAATCAGGTCATAAGGTTGTAACGCACAAAGCGCTCGGGAAGTTATGTTATATTACTGATAAAGTGTAAGAAGCATCTTCAAAGAAAATAGTACCCCCACCGATACCTTTCTTCGGTGCTCATTGTTAATATGAGAGTTGTGCAATAGATTTTTTGTACTCATGAGTTCCGTTGTGTGCCGACCATTATTGAAAAGCGAAGAGCGCTAGCTTTCGGCTTCACCAGTCAGAGGTCCGGCTCGGGTGACCTGATCGTGACAATTGCAGAGGTGCTCCCTTTACTCCCTAGCCGAACAACCGGGAACGTAGGGGTAAACACAGGAGCGAGGCAACCCAGCTTGCAAATCGCTTAAGTCAATATGGTGCATATTGTGGCATAATACACGAACAAGGAACGAAGCCGTACAAGTATAATCATATGCAAGAGGAAAAGCTTCATGAAGGAAGCCCCAAATGAATTGGGTATTTGAATTTATGCGTCACAAACAAAGTTTGGACAAGAAAAAATTTTACAAGAAAATTTTTCCGAAAAAGTATAATGCTTGGTCGAACCGAACACAAGTTAGAAATTAAAGCTTTGAGCATGAAAGCTACTTAGCTGGTTAATATGTTCGGTATTGATGACGCCGTCCGAGCTTGATACGGGACAAGGTTCCATCCCCCAAGCCGGTCCCGAGGTGGCGGAGCGGAGAGCTCGACACGCCGAAGTGGTGACATAGCACGGTCAATGCAGACCTGCAGAGTGACGCCGAAGTCCCCGGACCATTTTCCTGTGCACAAAAAATGGCGCAAACCGGAGATAATAGTAATAATGATAATTAAAAAAATCGTTGCATAATAAATAATTTATGCAAAGTGAGTAATAAAAGAAATATGGCCTGGCGCCGAAGTCGATGTCGATGCAGGTCGTCGGCGTAATGCAATAAAGGCGTGGCAAAGCACGGATTCACAGAGTTGGTCCGAGTTAGGATGCGGCGTTCGCCGGACTATGTCTGAAACCGGCGAACCATCATGCGACCGTCGATAATGCGGCCACCATTTGATAGACCTGTGTACATATGATGGACAAACCAGAGCAATAATTCCTTGGGAAAAAATAACCCAAACAAGCAAAAATAAATACTAGGATTAATAGCACCTGGTTTATTTGTTGTAGCAATTCGAAGGAAGGTGATTCCCAAAATTGGGACTCGATCCGCGCACTCATTGCCTGGTCGGCTAGTGACGCCAAGTGTCCGGAGTAGGTTGATGAAGAGATGGCGAAGCCCCCGGTCCAGCTGAGATGTCGAAGTAGGTCTGCGTGATGGACACCAGCTTGAAGAAGCAATAGTGCGGCCATGCCGATGCAGGTCGTGACGTGGTCGATGCCGGCTTGATGAAGCGACCGTGCGGCGATGCCGGTATGCCCGCTCCGTGTAATCCGTGGGGCGGCGATGTTGGTGATGATTTATCCTTCGCGATGCCGGACTCTTGTTCGGCTTGCTGAGATGATGATCCGAAGAAGTTGAGCTCGGCTCAACAAAGTGACGACGTGTCTAGCGCTGGTCGGCAGCCGTCGAGCAATATTGCCGGACTGGTTTGACACCAGCATGATGTTGAAGATCATGTTCAAAAGATTTTAAAGTTAGTGGGATGTGTTCAGAAACAAAAGACAACACCCCATACAAAACTTCCTTCAAAAAGGATGTCCGAAATCCCGTTCATAAAAAAGACGAACTCGGGTCGGATTCGTTTTCGCGCAGAAAACAGATCCGAAAAGTGATGCACTAATCAGAATGTTCCCGGAGTTTGGACGGTCGGATCGAGCTGAAATTTTGAGGGGTGGTAGATATAGGAATTCCGCAGCCGATCAACGGTTGGATCTTCCAAAGGAAGTCCGAGCAAGAAGCTGGACACCGCGCCCTAAACTCGTCCGGATTCTCGTCCAGATTCGATGCGCCTCCGGTATATCGGAGATTGCTAGAGATTCCTCCATCGGAACTCGACGAAATTTTCCAAGGTTGTTGTAGACTCAATTCCGCACAATTCCACCGAAGCAATCGTTAAAACGACGCTTGAGGATGCGGTGGCGGCGGACACAAGTCCATTGTCCAGAAAAATAGTACGGTCGCCCGAGGGCAATGTTGACGTTGAGCCCCCGGGCTCCCTGGATGATTCCTCCATGATCTTGATAGAGATCGGAGTTGATGTTGATGAAGGCCCTCATCCGAACATGACGATCGGAGATAGGGCGCGGTCCTTGGTCGAACCAAGGTGACCAGTCAAGCTGGTGACGAAGATGTCGAAGTCGCAGCTTGATCTGCAGCGAGCCATCGACCTTTTGCCGAACACACAGCCGAACTCTCAATGAAAGCACCAATGTCGGTGTCAAAACCGCGGATCTCGTAGGGGTCCCGAACTGTGCATCTAGGCGGATGGTAACAGGAGACAAGGGACACGATGTTTTTACCCGTGTTCGGGCCCTCTCAATGGAGGTAATATCCTACTCCTGCTTGATTAATATTGATGATATGGGTAGTACAAGAGTAGATCTACCACGAGATCAGAGAGGCTAAACCCTAGAAGCTAGCCTATGGTATGATTGTTGTATATATATCGACTAGCCTGGCCTCGATTTATATAATGCACCAGAGGCCTAGGATAACAAGAGTCCTAACCGAATACGCCGGTGGGGGAGGAGTCCTTGTCTTGATCGCCAAGTCTTGTGGGATCTTACTTGTATGCGGCAACTATCCGGACTGGCCCATGAGTATACGGCCATGGGGGTCCTCGGCCCAATCTAACAGATCGGGAGATGACGTGGTGAGTACCCCCTAGTCTAGGACACCGTCACCTTCCCTTTACATTCTTGCAAGTTGCATGATTTACATTCCGCTGCTCATATACTCTTTGCATGCTTGCTTGTTATGTATTGAGAATGTTAAACTTGTGCCTAAACTCCACTTAAACCTGAAGAAGTTAAAAACTGCAACTTTTGTACCTAGTGTCTAATCACCCCCCCCCCCCTCTAGACACCTCTTCTCAAGATCCTATAAGAGGAGTGGCACTGCATTTAGATTGGAACAGGAGAGGAGCGGCGGTGGTTTAAGGGGAGAAGAGCGGAAGAGTGGCGCTGGTCTTGGAAGTATTTTTTTGTTGTTTTGCATATTTTGGGTCAAAGTTTGACCATGTACTGTATTTGACAAGCAAAATGTGAATGCATGTCACCAAAAATTGTATCCTTTGGTTCGTATCTGAATGTACTTTCAAATTATATTATTTTTGCAACGTATAACATATATTTTATGTGCGAAAATCATGGTCAATTATGACCCAGAATAAAAGGGAGACTAGTTAATGTGGGGTCGCTTTCTTAATTGAAGGGTAAATTGATTTTGATTTTGATCCGATCCACGGTACAATGACCCTATCGTCCAATCCTAAATCGCTGCTGCATGCTCCTCCCCCTCTTCTCCATTGCAAAACCACCTCCTCTCCTCTCCATCATCTCCATTCCAAAACCACCATCTCGCCTCTCCCTCTTCTGATCTTCTCCATTGCAAAACCACCTCCACTCCTCTCCACCATCTCCATTCCAAAACCACCGTCTCGCCTCTCCCTCTTCTGATCTTCTCCATTGCAAAACCACCTCCTCTCCTCTCCATCATCTCCATTCCAAAACCACCGTCTCGCCTCTCCCTCTTCTCTATTGCAAGACCACCGTCTCTCCTCCCATCTTCCAAAGCTAGCACCGGACCACTCGAGAAGGACATCTATGGAGAGGATGCAGAGAATCAGTGCGGTCGCCCGGTGGCGACCAGGCAAAGTTAGCCAGGTTGAAGGAGATCCTTAGTTGGTTTGACAATGAGTGAGAGATTTCGAGGACGGTGCGGGCCATGTGGAAATGTATGCAAAAGAGCAAGACGGTGGCGATGAGGGCGGTGATGTACATGTACTCCTCGGCGGCAGTCACGCCGCAGTCCTCTGAGTTCATCGAGTATCTCCTCTGGGCGATGGAGCAGACAGATTCGCCCGAGGCGACAGTCAGGCGGAGGTGGTGGGCGTACAGGTCGAAGGTCGAGCACCCAGAGGATAACGAATCGATCGAGTATGGTGTGCCATTCGTGAGGATGCAGAGCCAGCCGGAGCCACAGGAGTATTCGTTCTCCCACCACAAGAGGAGGCCGGATGGCGCGACGTCGCTTCCCCGCAGTTCTCCACGGTTCCCTCGACGCTCGCCTCGTTTCAACGGCGGAGGTAGGGTTTAAGGTAAGCTTCGCACTAACCTAATCTTCCACCTGCTCATGCTTACAATCAGTGTGACAGTTAATGAAAATCATGCTTACAATCAGTCTCCGAGTACTACGCCAATCACCCTAAAAAAGCTCTGGACCTTTGGGTCAAAGATGTGACACAAAGGTACAAATAAAGAAAAATAGATTCCTGCTTCTTTCGTAAAAGAGTACTTCCTAGAAAACTGCCAATATAAGCTACTAGTATTTGGTTAGATGATTTCTTTGCCGAGAAAGATCCGTCCACAAAGAGCGCCACACATCCCATCGCTGGTGGTGGATGCTAATGCGTGCATGCAAGATGGTTGGTGTCGGTAATTTTACTTGGCACACCTTGCACTCTGCATATATGTCGGTTCCATACGTACATTTGTGCAGTTCCACCAAAATGCAGCTGAATAACCCTGTTTGCACAGATAATGAAAAAGTGTGATTACATTATAGTGGCACTAGTTGATGAAAACACACAAAATAAATAGAAGAAAATATTGCGATGGTATCATAGTATGTCATGCTGCAAGGGCGAGATGGGCCCTGCGACGCCTCATACAGTACGCCTCATATTGGACATCGTCCCAAGTCTCCCAGATACACCTTTCCGCCAAAGGATGAACATCGATTACAGTGGTAATACAAGGAGGCACCTTGAGACATTCAAATCTCTATTTTTGTACATATCAACTAAAATTAAGCACCCCAGTTTGCAGAAACGCTTAAACATTAACAATGGGACTAGTTGATGAAACATACATTAGCAAAGAGAAGCACTTTCTTTATCTACATTGGAAATGAAATGATAGAGATGACACTCGCTCTATTTTAACTTTATTATTACTTTATTTTATCAGTGACACTAGGGTCGAAAGGTGTGGCAAACAAGGTGTACTGCAAGGCGTCGCAAGGATGGAGGCCGGGTGCTTAGGATCGATGTCAAGCTGGCTCTTTCAGTCACCAACATGGATGATTCAATTCATGGGAACTTTTGATGCAGTTCACCTAAAATGAAGCAATGTCCCGTGAGCTAGCAGCTTCTTCTTCAAATTTTTTTTAAGAAAAGGGCTCCAGCCCCGGTTCCATTTCCATCAGAAAACGAAACCAACGGAGCTTCTTCTTCATTAGTTGCAATAAAATTGAGCAACATCAAGGTTGGTTGTGAAGCTCCTGGAATGCTCAACTATAATTTGGATATCATTTGTGCAGTTCAACTAACATCGAGCGTGAAATGTATATCTCTGTTTGCACAAAAAAGGTGGAAAGGAGGGTGACTAACAAGTGATGAAACATGCACCAAATGAAAAGAAGCATGTTCCATATCTGAATGGCAATCCTACAAGGACAGTAGCAATTTCTAAAGCACTGGCATTGCTAGATATTAGTGTGAGCATTAGGATTAACTATGACAACCGTTAAATACAACATTACTTTGGGCATGGGAGAGTAGGCGAACCAGGACAGTTGCATTTCTAACGAAAAGAACCAACTTATCTTAATGGGAAGTTTTAGTAGGACATGTAAAGAAGTGCCATTGATTCATATTACTGGAGGCATTACATTGAAAACAACATTGGTTTAACGTGTCCTTACTTTTTAACGGTCGATTGCTACATTTTACCGGTGGCATTACATAAGAGTGGCTCGGGGCAACAAACATCGTAGCAGGATATCCGGGTTGGTCCCATTTTTGTTTGGTATAGCCACCTTATACTTTGTATGAGGCTAGCAAATCTAGTCTTGGACTTACTCTGTTGACTTGTCCCCAGTCCCCACTTTCTTTCCTTTTTCAACCAATAGACCGGGTTTATATTGAGTTTGTACTGCGTTTCCTTTATTTCCCTATTAGACCTAGAGACCAGTTGGATAGCCGCCTACTGCTACTTTTCGCCCCCATTATTTCCTCTTTCGACAAAGTCCTAGATTCAGTGTAACAAATCCTCCCCCACCCCACCCCTTTCTTCCTTGTTTGAACCAAGTAGTACTAGATTCGAGTGCATGAACTAGTTTTACCTCTTAAACGTAAAAAATAGGTGGTTTTGGAACAGCCGATTGATCCTAACTATGAGGGGGCCTGAGAAATAGTAAAAGATACAAATGCAGCGATGTCAGGAGCTCGGGAAGTAGAGCAAGGCCGGTTTCGAAGGAAGTTATACCTGATGGTCGCCGGCATGTCGCTAGGTGGGCGGCGGGAGGCCGGATCTGCCCACACTACGGCAGCGAGGAAGAAGGGGTCGGAGGCCCTCCCTCGCCAGCGGTGCTTCGGAGAGAACGACAAGGCAAGCTGATAGGGACACGCCCAACAGTGGGTAAGATCCATCGCCGAGGACGACTGCGTGAACGTTGCACCTTCTCACCTTCCCCGACGGAGAGGATCCGGCTGGATCTGTGACCAGCGGTGAGAAGAGAGAGAGAGAGAGAGAGAGAGAGAGAGAGAGAGAGAGTGTGTGTGTGTGTGGCCACCGCTGTCGTGTTTAGATCTGGAGAGGCCGAGACAGTGTGAAGAGAGCAACACTAGCAAGCAAGCGCGGAGGCTCCTGCCTATATAGTGGAGTAGTACTAGTTTTCTTTTGTCTACGGGAGCCGGCTTGACCTCGTCAATGACTGTCGAGAAGTCTTCATGCACGTGGCCCGGAGGCGCAGTTGTCGTCATTTTGATCTAAAGCGCTGGATTATAACATATAACACGAAAAAAGGCCACATGACAAGAAATCATAACCACACTGCCCAAAGGAGACAACATGAATCCCGACGGACAAACTAGACGAGGAACAAAGCTCAAATTAAAGATAAACTCGTAGAAAAGGGGTCCATCGATAGATGTCCTAATTAACATAGCCGGCTTGACCTAGATGGCAGCCGAGTAGTCACTGTTCGTGCATGTGCCCCCAATGACTAGCCCAACTCAGTTGTCGTTGTTTAACCCTCGCAGTGATCCAAAGCACATGACACCTAATTTTGCGAGATGACAAGAAACCTTTTTTAGATTTCTCACCACAACTACAGCCATGTACAACACAGCCTGCAAAATATGTAGACGATAGCCAATCCAGGCGTGTCTGCTGGAGTATGGTCACACGCATGGACGAACTGATCTTCCGTGTCTTGTAGGGATCGTCCAGGCACCAACGTAGTACAACACTTCTCTAGTACTATCGCTCGTATCCCTCTTCTATTAAGTCACCCTACTTTCGGGGCCGGGGAGTGTGCCTATGGTCGGTTCTCAATTGCCGTACCACATGTGTGTGCAAACGCAATATGACGCGCGTTCCATTTGGAGAGCAGCGTGCCAGACCGACCGACCGTCTGGGGTGCAACGCGAACGCGACGGGCGTGTTGTATACTCCATACATGTGTACCGCCGTTTTCTAGATGCTTTGCTCCATGGCGCGGGCGCAATCCATGGATACAAAATTAGTATAATGTATACTATTTAAAAGTCGAGGGCGGGGCTTTTCACCTTACGATAGGCGGCAAGGCGATTCCACCTAGTCGGTTCGACAGAGACGCGAGAAGACGAGGGAGTAGGCTGCTGCAAACGTAGGGTTGTGTGATTTGACAATGAAGTTCTTTGGACAGGTGGGGCCAGTGATTTGACTTGCCATTATCATTTTAACTGCGGTGCTACGACCAGCGTGAGTCTCCCGATTCCTGACCACCTCCATACAGGTGCCTCTCCCAATGCTCCACCATGTAGTAGTGGCTGGCTCTTGCATGAGAGCCCACTTCTTCACTTTTTCCTTGCCTCTCTTTCCTCCACATATGCAAAAATGCCATGTAAAGCGCACTATTGTACTTACTTTTACTTGCTTCTACAGGTGCTTAATCTTGCCACATAGGCATAAAGTCTGATGTAGCAAGTTAATAAGAAGAGAGAGACTAGTTTGGTGACCCAAGGAAGAAACGGTGCTAAGCGCGTGTACCTAGGTGAAAAGAAAATTTTGAGTCTATAGCTAATTAAATGAAGCAAACTTAGCAACACCATTTCATTGGAAGAGGTCACTCCTTGGCAAATGCAATATATACTAGTACTCCTTGTGTCCCATAATATAAGAACGTTTTTGGCACTACACTAGTGTCAAAAACATTCTTATATTATGGGACGGAGGGAGTACGAAGAAAGAGATAGAGAGGAGTAAAAAATACACTTATAGCCAACCTTATAGCCAACCTTGTTGTAGTATGAGTGACTAAGTGATGACTATGTATGACATGCCAACATCAGATAGCCTAACGCACCGTGTTAAATCTCCAAGGCGCGACCCATGAGCGACGCTTCTGATGCGTGGTAGGCGCGACCATGATACGGCTGTGGCAGCCCTTGTATTTGAGATCAAACGGTTGCATGCTAAGTTGCTGATAATTTGCAGAATAACCCTCCAGGATAGGATATTCACCCATAGGTCTAGAATCACGCCATGCAACCGTCGATCTCAGATCCAAGGGCTCTCGGAAGCCCGTATCATGGGAGAATGGAAAGCCACTACCCTGCCGTTCGCACGCTGGCAGTTCGCTCCTACTCGTCCCCGCACGTCCTTCAATACTACGGCGGTTCGCTCCTAGTTGTCCCGTCCATTCACATTACGGCAGTTCTACTAATCCTAACCCTCCTCCCAAATCCATGGCATCCCAAATCTCCACGATCGGCGGTGAGTACAAGGTTAGAACCATCACCGGTGATGAGTTCGACGTCATCTACACCCGTTCTTCCGCGATGGTGAAAGGATGCCTTTCTCGCTTCAGACGCATGTTTGAAGACTCAGATGATGAGTGGGTCGCTGGGCAAGATGTTGAGTACACCACAGTCCTGGGACGAGAGAAGGATCTAAAGGACGAAGAGAGGAAGAAGCCCGTCGTGATCCAGGTTTGCGTGCATGACTTATGCTTGGTCTACCACATATGCCATGCTGACGTTGAGTGCCGTGGATTTTAAGGACTTCCTCGAGAGCAACCTAGTCAAATTCGTTCAGAGACTTTGGTAACGACAAAGAAGTCATCGTCGGATAGGCCTCGTTGTAGGCAACACCTTCGACCTCCGTAAGAATCGGTGGTGTCCTCTCGTCACCTTCAATCTTGACCCTGGTAGGAGCCATGGTTCATCCTTCAGACGCAGTAACCGGAGAAACCTCCATACATGTTTCATCGTCATGCATGGCAGCGAAATGTACTAGATATAAACCACATCCACTATGCTGCAATGGATGGCTACCTTTGCTTCAATATCTACAAGGGTTGGATGAAGAGCAACAACCAAGTGTGCGGTTCAAGCAAAGAAGTATCGGCCAAGAGGAAGAGGGACAAGGACGAAGTCGAGGACGTGGACAAGGACTCCGAGTAAGGTGGCGATGTCGTTGCTCATGGTGGTTCTAATGCAAAGGTCTACCGGAATAGTTGCAAAGTTTAATTTCAGGTGTGCTTAATTTAATTTGAGGGGTGTGTTGTGCTGAGCCCCCAGCAGAACTATGTTATGTTTCTTCTCGTTACTTTAACTCTTCAGTATGTACATACTAGTATTTCTTACATTTCATCTTTTAGTTGGTATAGTACTACCACTCGTTTCTTCACATTATATACATACAATATATATGGCCAACATCATATAGCCAGCAGTTTAGTTGTCAAAGAATTTCAGGCTGCTTAGTTTTGTCAAAGAATTCCAGGATGCTTAGAGGGTGCTTGGATCCAAGGGACTTATTTTAGTCGACTAAAAATAGTCTCTTTAAGAGGATAAAGTTCCAAGCACCCACGACTAAAGAGGGGCTAAAACTAGTCTTGAGACTAAAAAAATTTAGTCAGGGGTACCCCTACTAAAATGTGGATTAGTCCTCTCTCTACTCATTTAACTCCTCTCCTTTAACACAGGCGAGTTCTGGATTAGAGGGTTTGGAGGATAATAAATGCTCATTAACTTGATTTTAGCCTTTTTAGTATTTGGATCCAAGCATGGGTGAGGCTAGCATGTTTTAGTCCCACTACTTTTAGTCATGGGACTAAAACATATCCAAGCACCTTCTTAGATTTATTTGAGGGGTGGGTTGTGCTGGACACCATTATTGTGACTAGCCTTTTTAATAGTACTATATGCATAATTTGGCGATGAGCGCTCTCTATATGTACCACCTTTTTTTCAAGTTTTGCTCCATGGCGTAATCCATCGATACTACTGTTGTACAAAAGTATACATTTTTTTAAAAGGCTAGAGGGTGGGGCAGTCTAGCTTGGTCGGTTTCACGAGAGGCGAGGGCCTTTGTGATTTGATGGCTCATTACTACTGGAAGGCGGGGCCTTGTTATTTGCTTTCAGATAAATGCGCCTTTAACCCGGATCGAGGAGGAGCAAAGAACCGTGCGGTATACTCAAGTTTTCCACTGGAGTAGTACTGCGACGGAGGAGCACGAAACACGGCAGCCCAGTGCCATATGGCGACAAAAAATGATCTAATTTGCTAGTCATCTCATTGTTAGCATTGTTCTATTCATTCCCTAAAAAAACATTGTTCTATCCATGCCTCGCAGAGAACGTGACACGTGCGGCGAAACACCCGAAGCAAAAGATGAAACACAGGAGCAAAAGAAGAAGGAATATTATCACCCCAAATGATCTAATTGCCGCAGTAGTCGTGAATCGCTTCTTCATCGCCTCCATGACCTCCATCTCCTTGCGCGTCTCCTCCGCCATCTTCTTAATTCTGTCCATGACGCGGGATTTCTCGACGCGAGCCTTCATCATCTGTTCCACGGCCGCATTACGTACCTTGACAGCAGCCGGGTGCTTGATGCGGAGCTTCGCCAACTCCTCTTCTGTTCCATGACGAGGGCTTGCAGCATCTTCATCGAGGAACTACTATTCTCATGGAACTTCTTCCAGCCGGCGTTCTTCTCCTTCAACAGGTCGATCTCGTGGCAGAGCTTCGCCTTGTCCTCCTGAAGTCGCATGATTTCGCCGATCGCCTTCTTCTCCGAGGCAATGCTCTTCTTCGGCAGCATCACCAAGCCGACAGTCAACTCCCCCTACTGATTGAGCTTGGCGTGCATGTCATCGAGGCTCTCCTTCAGCAACTCCATCAAGCCTTGGATGAACTCCTTCTGCTTATTGAGCTGATCGGGCATGCCGTCGAGGGATAACGACTCCAGCTCCGCCGGCTCGGCATGTTCGCCTCCGTGGCTAGGGCGCTCCTGGGAGCCATCGCCTGCCCGTGAGAGATCTTTCAAGGTCTCTGCGTGGCGGCGAGCCCTCTCTTTTTTGCCACAGCCTTGGTTGTCGCTCCCTTGTTACGAGTAGTTCTCGACCTAGAGCTCTGCTCACCGGCCATGGCAACGACGGACGAAGAAGAAGCACTTATGAGGAGGAAAGGTAGAGTAATTTTCGATTAGGTAGTTCCCCTTTTTATAACCTAAGTACTAGCACTAGTACTAATACCTGCATAGTGGGAACACGTTCAGGTTTGGTACGTACTAGTAGGTGTGAGCAGGCTTTCGAATGTGATGGGAACAAGGTAAAGATTAATTGATGGTTTTGTTTCGAGGCCCGAAACGGCTCCCGATGAGTTTAGCGGAACATAAATTTCAAGTACTACACTGCTCAAATGCGTAAATATTATGTTACTGTCAAAAATTGGCACAAAATGCGAAGGAGACCAATGGAAGTACTACTAGCAACCCACGATTTAACTACTCACATGCGCCATGGAGTAATAATGTCTTTCTTCCGCCCTCACGTCCACTCAATTTGCATGCTGTATTAATTGTCCATCAATGAAGTGAACGACTTTACACGCGTCAAATTATCACATGGGGTGGATCTTGGTACAAAATTGCGTCCGCCCGTGTACCCGCGTGTGTGTGCGAGGGAATGAGTGCATGCGTGGCGTGCGTGCACATCTTCGCTCGTGCATGTACCGCCAGTATGGCTCAGGGAGGATGAGTACATTCTTCTGGAACCAGCAACACGTCATCATGATCAATCCACGCAAGGAGGTCGCGACAACGCCTCCACATGTGCCACGTGGCTTCATGAACTGTAAGAGAGACACAGTGTAGCGTGCCATTGGTATTCTAATTTACGTGTTTTGCACATACTCGAAGTACTAGTAAGGTACACGTGCATTGCACGCATCAGATTTTGCAACCAAATTATGAATAAATACCACACTATAGCATGTAAGCTCTGAGTCATATATGCCTGATGTGGCCCTTTGTTTAATTCTTATAGTTCATCTCATTCAAAATCAATTAGTTTTTATAAAAAAAGCTAAGAACGCGGGAATAGGAAAAACATGGGATTATAGTGGAATGTCGTCTTGAATCCTCTGAGGATTGTACGAGTGTTTGATTGTGCATAGAAAAAAGCAGAATTCTTTCAAAGAGGTTTGAGTGGATGGGATGTTTCCTATGAAATCTAGTGCAAATGAATCATATGGAAAAATTCCTATGGTTTATAATCCTCTGAATCAAACAACCAAGATAGGAAAAATTCCTAATGATTAGAATCCTCCAAAATTCCTTTGAGAATCCTTTGAATCAAAGAAGCCCTTAATCTATTTTATGATTCATGGAATTGTGCGTTGTAAAGCATAAAGTAAAAACAAATAATGGCAATTCAACTAGAAAAAAGTTTGGGCAGTTATGATACGGAAGATTCTAGAACAAAAGAGAACCACTATTGTTTTGAGGTTTGTGCATTATGCTTAAGTTCAACCATGGAGTCTGCTAGATTGTGCATGTGGCAAAATCCGGTGGGGGGCTAGAAGATGGTGCGAGGGGCCGAGTGGAGGGAGACTATGAAGGAATGCACAAATGTGAGGTCGATATTTAGAGAGAGGGGGCGAACACGTCTTGTTGTTACGCAAAGTGGCGGAGCCATGAAAAATAAATGAGCTAGGGGGCCAAGCATTGCTAATCCTTTACGAGGAGGGTTAGTTCATGAACTTAAACCATTTTTTAGCAGCAATTGTCTAATGATCACATTCTTATTAGCCTCGATATATAGTGATGTTAGGGGGGAGGGGGGCAAGGCCCTTATCGCCTGTCTTCGCCTCCTTGTGCACGCTGTCCGAGAGATGAAGCGGAAGGCATGGATGATGAGAGGGGGACGTTGGATATATAATTAATGTGGGTGTATTAGCTATATATGTTAATCCTATATAGAGAGGTATAGATTGATCGATGTGGACATGGGAAAGAGGGTGAGACCTCACTGGATATATCGATTGATCGATTTGTGTGGAAAACTATGAAAGACCTAGCTATATACACACATACATAGAGGAACATCGATCGTTGCGCATGCACGCGTGAGAGATAAAGAATGCCCGATATGATGGAGAGGGGGATGTGTGTGGGTGTGTGCCTTCATGGGAGACCGACACTGAAGAAAAATATTGCATCTTGTATGATGGATAATGCCGATTGGTAGTGTGTGTGCATGCAATGCATGAGAGAAAGTTAGTGGTACAATTATAAAGAGAAGACTACTTGTGTGGGTGTAAAAGAATAGGTGAGGTCATAATCAATGTAAATTTGAATTCAAATATTTGAATAAGAGATCCTGATGTTTTGAAACCCATGCATGCATTAATATAACGGAGATCATGCGGTGTGGTTTGAAAGCGAGCATGTTGTAATGTATACACATTGAACAAGGTCGGTGATTTGAATTTGAGATACCGATGGCGTACATCATTTGGCCACGTCGCATCCGTGCATGGACACACTATTCTAATTGGAGATGATGGGCGGCTTTCGCATCACATATCTATATCTATACCCCTATATATATATATATATATTATTTTATTTTATTTTATTGTGTGCGGGTAACTTTAACTTTGAAAGATGGTCGTTGGATGAGGCGAATCCGATGGTCCAAAGATGGCAAATTTGAGCACTACTGGCCGTTGGATATCATCTAGATTCCACCAGATTTCGCCACATGTATAATCTAGAAGACTCCATGGTTGAACTTAAGCATAACGCACAAACATCAAAACACAAGCACTTCTTATTTGTTCTAGAATCTTCCGTATCAGAATTGCCCAAATGTTTTTCTACATGATTTGCCATTATTTGTTTTTACTTTATGTATTACGACGCACAATTCCATGAATCTTAAAATAGATTAGCTTTCTTATAAAAACTAGATGATTTTGAATGAAATGAGCTATAAGAATTAAACGAACATCTACATCATGCATATATGACTCAAAGCTTGCATGCTATAATGTGGTATTTATTCATAATTTGGTTGCCAAATCTCATGCGTGCAATGCACGTGTACCTTACTCTAGTCTAAATGGTGTTTGTGTGTGTGTTGTGCGTGTTGAGGTGCAAATTGTCATTTTTTTGGGTACATGTTAAGCTTGTTCTTCCGAAATTTCAAGTCGCGCCTTGTTATGCCGAAAATTCAAGCTAAGCGTCTCATCATCGTCTTCTTGAAACTCCCGCCTCTTCAACATGCGCCTTGTTAGCTTGAAATATTTAAGATATATCTTTGTCTCGTTGTGCTCCGACAACTCCCTCCATCTCAACCCGCGCCTTGCTATTCCGAAATTATAACGCGCGCGAAAACTCCCACCTCCTGTGAAATCCCGACACGCAAAACGCCCGTGGTACCCCTGAACCAAAAGAACCACCTCAAATCGGTGGGGGTACTTTCGTAACTTACCCCACATTTCAAACAAGCGCGTCTCTAAGCCATGGTTCCCCACTGCCATCCCATCCGCCCACCCATTCGTACACCGAGGCCGCGAAAACCCGCGAGGAAACCCCACACCCTGCTCCGTCCGCCACCCAGCCGGAGCCTCTTCCCTGACGACGTCGTCCACAGCAACACCTCGACGTCCCTCATCCATCGTACCAGATGAGGATCCATCATCGATCTCATCGTCCTGCCGGTTCAGCCACCCCGTCCTCCACCTCCAAGGAGCTGCCCCGACGTTCCCCTCGTCTTTCGCGCCACCTCCATTCCCACACCGCCGTCTTCACCTGCACCACCGGAAGAGCATCATCATCACCGTTTCCTCAGATGAAGCTGCGGCCTAATCGGCGCCACCAAAGAGGTTGTACACTAATCGCCGCATTTTCTTCTTGATTCGATCTCACGGTCTTGCTTTGGCGCTCGGTCCCGAGCCGACACGGCACGGCTCCATCCACGGCGGCATCGCCGGCCACTTCCTCCACGGCGTCGCTCCCTCGGCGGTGACGTCCACATCAGTAGGAGTTGCTGCTGCTTTAGCTCTCGCTCGCGCTGCTACTCTGCTCTTGCTCTCGATCCCTGCCTGATGCTGCTCTTGCTATTGCTCTTTTCCTTCTTTGCTCGCTCTTGCTCTTGCTTGCGATGCTGCTCCGATGAACTTCTACACTTGATCGACTGAATTGTCTTTTGGGTGAGTCGATTTTCAGGGGGGCTCGTCAGGCGAGGAAGAACGATCGCAAGCGGGGAGGGGGCTCATGGGAGAGGTACCCCACTATCTATCTTAGGGTTCGAGGATGGAGGCGGTGGTCGCCGCGGTGGCGAAGCGTTATTGGGCGGTGGCGGGCGGTGGCGTGGGGATCGCCGAGAAAAAGCTTCGGCAGGGGGCCTAGAGGATGGCAGGCGGCGGAGGACCGGCGGTGGGGAGTGTTTTTGGGGCAGGCGGGGCGGCGCACCGCCGGCCGCGGGCGGCGGGGGGCTGCTATTTGGCCGGTGGTGGCTGGCGGCTTAGGGGGTGGAGGTTGAAGATGAACCGCAAGCCCTTGATTTCATATCCAACGACTGCAAAATCGACTGACCGGAGATGAAAAAGTCAGTCGACCGACGTGTAGCCTCACCTTGCTAGTGCGTTCGGTTTAAAGAAAATTCAGTTTAATGATTAAGTTCAGTTTCGACAGTTAAGTTCGGTTTAAACGATTAAATTCAGTTTGACAGTTAAGTTCAGAGATGAGCGGCTGATGTATTTTACATCTAGCACTTTGTGGTTATGTATTTTACGTCATGTATTGGAGATGCTATTAGAATTTCACTCAGGTTAACGTTGTTCGTTGTCTCTCTTGTCATGCTTCAGCCTCGGCGTCGTCCAACTCATCGGAGCTGCTCCAACAACGAAACCCTCCATCACAGCCGGGCGATACCTCGGGCTCCATCTCCACACGCCTAAGATCTTCTTCCCCTCCTCCGACAGCCAAGTCAGCCGGAGCATCCTCACCGGGCAACCCAATCACGCTGAGATCGACATGGCTTCGCCAAAGAGGTTGTACACTTGTTGCATCTCTTTTTTACTCTACATGTTATATATATATTGTCCACTGAGCACTCGTAGTAAAGGGAAATACGATTATTTTATCCTACTATATGACAAGCAATGAGGTACCAGGCAACTTAGCTATCCGTGATGTACTCTCTTGAACGCCATCATTATTTATCTCTATGCGTTTGAGCTGTGCATTTGTCGATGGGCCTGGGAGTTGAGCTAGTATGGCAGTGGCCTAGGTCCAAAGTAATAGAAGTAGCACAAAAACATTTTTTAGTGTAGGATTTTACTTGCTCAAGCCTGCCTACTATAATCGCCAGTGCTTGAAAGGAAAAGTGAATGAAAAACATCGGAATTGGAAAGTTTCCTATGGTACTACTTTTCATGAATTTGGTGCAAAGGAATGGAGCAAAGGAAAACTGTAGGATTTGTTCCTTTAGTGTCTCCTTGAAAGAAAAACCGTAGGAATTCTAATTTCCACTTTCCTCCTTTTCATATTCCTATTCATCAAGCACAAGACTAAGAGATAGTAGCATAATAGCATTTACTAGTGACACTCTGTTTGTCTATGTATTCACACAAGTATTATGTTTCCAGTTAATACAATTCTAGCATGAATAATAAACATTTATCATGAAATAAGGAAATAAATAATAACTTTATTATTGCCTCTAGGGCATATTTCCTTCAATACCTACCTATTATGGCATTTCCATAGCCATTTCGAGATATATTGCCATGCAACTTCCATCATCATCATATACATGACTTGAGCATTTATTGTCATATTGCTTTGCATGATCGTAAGATCGCTAGCATGATGTTTTCATGGCTTGTCCGTTTTTTGATGCCATTGATATGCTAGATCATTGCACATCCCGGTACACCGCCGAAGGCATTCATATAGAGTCATATCTTTGTTCTAGTATCGAGTTGTAATATTGAGTTGTAAGTAAATAAAAGTGTGATAATCATCATTATTAGAGCATTGCCCCAGTGAGGAAAGGATGATGGAGACTATGATTCCCCCACAAGTCAGGATGAGACTCCGGATGAAAAAAATAAACAAAAAATAAAAATAAAAATAAAGAGAAAGGCCAAAAAAAGAGAAGGCCCAAAAAAAGAAAACAAAAAAATGAGAGAAAAATAGAGAAGGGGCAATGTTACTATCCTTTTACCACACTTGTGCTTCAAAGTAGCACCATGTTCTTCATATAGAGAGTCTCTTGAGTTATCACTTTCATATACTAGTGGGAATTTTCATTATGGAACTTGGCTTGTATATTCCAACGATGGGCTTCCTCAAATGCCCTAGGTCTTCATGAGCAAGCAAGTTGGATGCACACCCACTTAGTTTCAGTTTGAGCTTTCATATACTTATAGCTCTAGTGTATCCGTTGCATGGCAATCCCTACTCCTCACATTGACATCAATTGATGGGCATCTCCATAGCCCGTTGATTAGCCGCATCGATGTGAGACTTTCTCCTTTTTTTGTCTTCTCCACATAACCCCCATCATCATATTCTATTCTACCTATAGTGCTATGTCCATGGCTCTGAAGGAAATATGCCCTAGAGGCAATAATAAAAGTTATTATTTATTTCCTTATATCATGATAAATGTTTATTATTCATGCTAGAATTGTATTAACCGGAAACATAATACATGTGTGAATATATAGACAAACAGTATGTCACTAGTATGCCTCTACTTGACTAGCTTGTTAATCAAAGATGGTTATGTTTCCTAACCATGAACAAGGAGTTGTTATTTGATTAACAAGGTCACATCATTAGTTGAATGATCTGATTGACATGACCCATTCCGTTAGCTTAACAGCTTGATCGCTTAGTATGTTAATGCTTTCTTCATGACCCATACATGTTCCTATAACTATGAGATTATGCAACTCCCGTTTACGGAGGAACACTTTGGTACTACCAAACGTCACAACGTAATCGGGTGATTATAAAGGAGTACTACAGGTGTCTCCAAAGGTACTTGTTGGGTTGGCGTATTTCGAGATTAGGTTTTGTCACTCCAATTGTCGGAGAGGTATCTCCGTGCCTTCTCGGTAATGCACATCACTTAAGCCTTGCAAGCATTACAACTAATGAGTTAGTTGTGAGATGATGTATTACGGAACGAGTAAAGAGACTTACCGAATCTAGATTGAACTAGGTATTGGATACCGACGATCGAATCTCGGGTAAGTAACATACCGATGACAAAGGGAACAACGTATGTCGTTATGCGGTTTTGACCGATAAAGATCTTCGTAGAATATGTAGGAACCAATATGGGCATCCAGGTTCCGCTATTGGTTATTGACCGAGAATGGTTCTAGGTCATGTCTACATAGTTCTCGAACCCGTAGGGTCCGCACGCTTAACGCTTTTCGATGATTCATAATGAGTTTATAAGTATTGATGCACCAAGGTTGTTCGAGTCCCGGATGTGATCACGGACATGACGAGGAGTCTCGAAATGGTCGAGACATAAAGATTGATATATTGGAAGCCTATGTTTGGACTTCGAATGGTTCCGAGTGAAAGCAGGATGTTAGGAACACCGGGGTTACGGAACCCCGGGGGTATATGGGCCCTCATGGGCCTTGAGGGAGACGGAGAAGGGCCGGCCCGGGGGGCGGCGCGCCCCCCCCCCCCTTCCAGTCCGAATAGGACACGGAGTGGGGGGGCGGCGCCCCTTCCCCCTTTCCCCCTCCCCAATCCTACTCCAACTAGGAGAAGGGGGGGGGGGAGTCCTACTCCCGGTGGGAGTAGGACTCCTCCTTGGTGCGCCTCCTCTAGGGCCGGCCACCTCCCCCTTGTCTCCTTTATATCTGAGGGCAGGGGCACCCCAATACACACAAGTTGATCTACGGATCTTTCCTTAGCCGTGTGCGTGCCCCTTCCACCATATTCCACTTCGTCATATCGTCATGAGCTTAGCGAAGCCCCGCGCCGAGAAGTCATATCGTCATGAGCTTAAGGCGAAGCCCTGCGTCGGTGGAGCATCAACATCGTCCACCACGCCGTCGTCTTGTGGAACTCATCCCCGACACTTTGCTGGATCGGAGTCCGGGGATCGTCATCGAGCTGAACGTGTGCAGAACTCGGAGGTGCCGTACGTTCGGTACTTGGATCGGTCGGATCGTGAAGACGTACGACTACATCAACCGCGTTGATTAAACGCTTCCGCTTACGGTCTACGAGGGTACGTAGACGGACACTCTCCCCTCTCGTTGCTATGCCATCACCATGGTCTTGCGTGATCGTAGGAAAATTTTTGAAATTACTACGTTCCCCAACAGTGGCATCCGAGCCAGGTTTTATGCGTTGATGTCATATGCACGAGTAGAACACAAGTGAGTTGTGGACGATACAAGTCATACTGCCTACCAGCATGTCATACTTTGGTTCAGCGGTATTGTTGGACGAGACGATCCGGACCAACCTTACGCGTGCATTTTCACGAGACCGGTTCCCTCGACGTGCTTTGCACATAGATGGCTTGCGGAAGACTGTCTCTCCAACTTTAGTTGAACCGAGTGTGGCTACGCCCGGTCCTTGAGAAGGTTAAAACAATACTAACTTGACAAACTATCGTTGTGGTTTTGATGCGTAGGTAAGAACGGTTCTTGCTCAGCCCGTAGCAGCCACGTAAAACTTGCAACAACAAAGTAGAGGACGTCTAACTTGTTTTTGCAGGGCATGTTGTGATGTGATATGGTCAAGACGTGATGCTATATTGTATGAGATGATCATGTTTTGTAACCGAGTTATCGGCAACCTGGCAGGAGCCATATGGTTGTCGCTTTATTGTATGAAATGCAAAGCGCCATGTAATTGCTTTACTTTATCACTAAGCGGTAGCGATAGTCGTGGAAGCAATAGTTGGCGAGGCGACAACGATGCTACGATGGAGATCAAGGTGTCGCGCCCGGTGGCGATGGTGATCATGACGGTGCTTGGCGATGGAGATCACAAGCACAAGATGATGATGACCATATCATATCACTTATATTGATTGCATGTGATGTTTATCCTTTATGCATCTTATCTTGCTTTGATTGTGGTAGCATTATAAGATGATCTCTCACTAAAAATTATCAAAGAAGTGTTCTCCCTGAGTATGCACCGTTGCCAACGTTCGTAGTACCCAGACACCACGTGATGATCGGGTGTGATAAGTTCTACGTCCATCTACAACGGGTGCAAAACAGTTGCACACGCTGAATACTCAAGGTTAAACTTGACGAGCCTAGCATATAATGATATGGCCTCGGAACACGGAGACCGAAAGGTCGAACGTGAATCATATAGTAGATATGATCAAAATAGAGATGTTCACCATTGAAACTACTCCGTCTCACGTGATGATCGGACATGGTTTAGTTGATTTTTATCACGTGATCACTTAGATGACTAGAGAGATGTCTGTCTAAGTTGGAGTTTTTTAATATTATTAATTTAACTTAAATTTTTCTTGAACTTAGTACCTGATAGTATTTTGCTTGTCTATGTTTCATGTAGATAGATGGCTCGTGCTGTTGTTCCGTTGAATTTTAATGCGTTCCTTGAGAAAGCAAAGTTGAAAGATGATGGTAGCAATTACACTTACTGGGTCCGTAACTTGAGGATTATCCTCATTGCTGCACATAAAAATTACGTCCTGGAAGCACCGGGGGTGACAGCCTGCTGCAGATCTTTGAGCGAAGTTATGAACGTCTGGCAAAGCAGCGGTGATGACTACTCTATAGTTCGGTGTGCCATGCTTTACGGCTTAGAACCGGGTCTTCAACGACGTTTTGAACGTCATGGAGCATATGAGATGTTCCAGGAGTTGAAGTTAATATTTCAAGCAAATGCCCGGATTGAGAGATATGAAGTCTCCAATAAGTTCTATAGCTGCAAGATGGAAGAGAATAGTTCTGTCAGTGAGCACATACTCAAAATGTCCTGGGTATAACAATCACTTAATTCAGCCGAGTTAATCTTCCGGATGATAGTGTCATTGATGAAATTCTCCAATCATCGCCACCAAGCTACAAGAGCTTTGTGATGAACTATAATATGCAAGGGATGACTAAAACAATTCCTCGAGCTCTTCGCAATGCTAAAAGTCATGGAGGTAGAAATCAAGAAAGAGCATCAAGTGTTGATGGTCAACAAGACCACTAGTTTCAAGAAAAAGGGCAAAGGGAAGAAGAAGGAAACTTCAAAAAGAACAGCAAGAAAGTTCTTGATCAAGAGAAGAAACCCAAGTCTGGACCTAAGCCTGAAACTGAGTGTTTTTACTGCAAGCAGACCGGACACTGGAAGCGGAACTGCCCCAAGTATTTGGCGGATAAAAAGGATGGCAAGGTGAACAAAGGTATATGTGATATACATGTTATTGATGTGTACCTTACTAGAGCTCTCGTAGTAGCACTGGTATTTGATACTGGTTACATTGCTAATATTTGCAACTCGAAGCAGGACTACGGAATAGACGAGCAGCCGCAAAGGACGAGGTGACGATCTTGGCGTGGGAAATGGTTCCAAAGTCAATGTGATCGCGGTCGGCACGCTACCTCTACATCTACCTTCGGGATTAGTTTTAGACCTAAATAATTGTTATTTGGTGCTAGCGTTGAGCATGAACATTATATCTGGATCTTGTTTAATGCGAGACGGTTATTCATTTAAATCAGAGAATAATGGTTGTTCTATTTATATGAGTAATATCTTTTATGGTCATGCACCCTTGAAGAATGGTCTATTCTTGTTGAATCTCGACAGAAGTGATACACATATTCATAATGTTGAAGCCAAAAGATGCAGAGTTGATAATTATAGTGCAACTTATTTGTGGCACCGCCGTTTAGGTCATATTGGTGTAAAACGCATGAAGAAACTCCATCTTGATGGGCTTCTAGAATCACTTGATTATGAATCACTTGGTACTTGCGAACCGTGCCTCATGGGCAAATGACCAAAAACGCCGTTCTCCGGAACTATGGAGCGAGCAACCGATTTGTTGGAAATCATACATACCGATGTTTGTGGTCCAATGAATGTTGAGGCACGCTTGGTATCGTTATTTTCTCACCTTCACAGATGATTTGAGCAGATATGGGTATATCTACTTAATGAAACACAAATCTGAAACATTTGAAAAGTTCAAAGAATTTCAGAGTGAAGTGGAAAATCATCGTAACAAGAAAATAAAGTTTCTACGATCTGATCGTGGAGGAGAATATTTGAGTTACGAAGTTTGGTTTACATTTGAAACAATGTGGAATAGTTTCACAACTCACGCCACCCGAACACCACGGAGAAATGGTGTGTCCGAACGTCAGAATCGTACTTTACTAGATATGGTGCGATCTATGATGTCTATTTCGATTTATCGCTATCGCTTTGGGGTTATGCTTTAGAGACGGCCGCATTCACGTTGAATAGGACACCGTCAAAATCCGTTGAGACGACGCCTTATGAACTATGGTTTGGCAAGAAACCAAAGTTGTCGCTTTCTTAAAGTTTGGGGCTGCGATGCTTATGTAAAGAAACTTCAACCGGATAAGCTCGAACCCAAATCGGAAAAATGTGTCTTCATAGGATACCCAAAGGAGATCATTGGGTACACCTTCTATCACAGATCTGAAGGCAAGATTTTCGTTGCTAAATTCGGGTCCTTTCTAGAGAAGGAGTTTCTCTCGAAAAGAAGTGAGTGGGAGGAAAGTAGAACTTGATGAGATAATCGTATCTGCTCCCTTATTGGAAAGTAGTTCATCACAAGAAATGGTTCTGTGACAACTACACCAATTAGTGAAGAAACTAATGATGATGATCATGTAGTTTCGCATCAAGTTACTCTTGAACCTCGTGGGTCAACCAGAGTAAAATACGCACTGTGAGTGGTACGGTAATCCTATTCGGAAGTCATGTTACTTGACCATGGCGAACCCTACGAACTATGAAGAAGCGATGGTGAGCCCAGATTCCGCAAAATGGCTGGAAGCCATGAAATCTGAGATGGGATCCATGTATGAGAACAAAGTATGGACTTTGGTTGACTTGCCCGATGATCGGCAAGCCATTGAAAATAAATGGATCTTTAAGAAGAAGACCGACGCCGATGGTAATGTAATCGTCTACAAAGCTCGACTTGTTGCAAAAGGTTTTTCGACAAGTTCAAGGGGTTGACTACGATGAGACTTTCTCACCCGTAGCGATGCTTAAGTCTGTCCGAATCATGTTAGCAATTGCCGCATTTTATGATTATGAAATTTGGCAAATGGATGTAAAAACCGCATTCTTGAATGGATTTCTAGAAGAAGAGTTGTATATGATGCAACCAGAAGGTTTTGTCGATCCAAAGGGTGCTAACAAAGTGTGCAAGCTCCAACGATCAATTTATGGTCCGTGCAAGCCTCTCGGAGTTGGAATAAACGCTTTGATAGTGTGATCAAAGCATATGGGTTTGTGCAGACTTTTGGAGAAGCCTCAGATTTACAAGAAAGTGAGTGGGAGCTCAGAGCATTTCTAATATTATATGTGGACGACATATTATTGATTGGAAATGATATAGAATTTCTGGATAGCATAAAAGGATACTTGAATAAAAGTTTTTCAATGAAAGACCTCGGTGAAGCTGCTTACATATTGGGCATCAAGATCTATAGAGATAGATCAAGACGCTTAATTGGACTTTCACAAAGCACATACCTTGATAAAGTTTTGAAGAAGTTCAAAATGGATCGAGCAAAGAAAGGTTTTTACCTCAGTATTACATAAGGTGTAAGATTGAGTCGACTCAATGCCCGACCACGCAGAAGATAGAGAGAGAAATGAAAGATGTTCCTATGCTTCACCATAGGCTCTATCATGTATGCAATGCTGTGTACCGGACTGACGTATGCTTAGGCTGTAAGCTTGGCAGGAAGGTACCAAAGTAATCCAGGAATGGATCATCGGACAGCGGTCAAGAACATCCTGAAATACGAAAAGGACTAAGGATATGTTTCTCGTATATGGAGGTGACAAAGAGCTAGTCGTAAATGGTTACGTCGATGCAAGCTTTGACACCGATCCGGACGATTCTAAATCGCAAACCCGGATACGTGTTTTTATTAAACGGTGGAGCTGTCGGTTGGTGCGCTTCTAAACAAAGCGTCGTGGCGGGATCTACATGTGAAGCGGAGTACATAGCTGCTTCTAAGCGGCGAATGAAGGAGTCTGGATGAAAGAGTTCATTTCCGATCTAGGTGTCATACCTAGTGCATCGGGACCGATGAAGATCTTCTGTGACAATCGTGCAATTGCCTTGGCAAAGGAATCCGGAGTTTCACAAGAGGACCAAGCACATCAAGAGACGCTTCAATTCCATTCGGGACCAAGTCCAAGTGGGAGACATAGAGATTTGCAAAATACATACGGATCTGAATGTTGCGGACCGTTGACTAAGCCTCTTCCACGAGCAAAACATGATCAACACCAAGACTCCATGGGTGTTAGGATCATTACTTTGTAATCTAGATTATTGACTCTAGTGCAAGTGGGAGACTGAAGGAAATATGCCCTAGAGGCAATAATAAAAGTTATTATTTATTTCCTTATATCATGATAAATGTTTATTATTCATGCTAGAATTGTATTAACCGGAAACATAATACATGTGTGAATATATAGACAAACAAGATGTCACTAGTATGCCTCTACTTGACTAGCTTGTTAATCAAAGATGGTTATGTTTCCTAACCATGAACAAGGAGTTGTTATTTGATTAACAAGGTCACATCATTAGTTGAATGATCTCGATTGACATGACCCATTCCGTTAGCTTAACGGTTGATCGCTTAGTATGTTAATGCTTTCTTCATGACCCATACATGTTCCTATAACTATGAGATTATGCAACTCCCGTTTACGGAGGAACACTTTGGTACTACCAAACGTCTAACGTAATCGGGTGATTATAAAGGAGTACTACAGGTGTCTCCAAAGGTACTTGTTGGGTTGGCGTATTTCGAGATTAGGTTTTGTCACTCCAATTGTCGGAGAGGTATCTCCGTGCCTTCTCGGTAATGCACATCACTTAAGCCTTGCAAGCATTACAACTAATGAGTTAGTTGTGAGATGATGTATTACGGAACGAGTAAAGAGACTTACCAAGATACTAGATTGAACTAGGTATTGGATACCGACGATCGAATCTCGGGTAAGTAACATACCGATGACAAAGGGAACAACGTATGTCGATTATGCGGTTTGACCGATAAAAGATCTTCGTAGAATATGTAGGAACCAATATGGGCATCCAGGTTCCGCTTATTGGTTATTGACCGAGAATGGTTCTAGGTCATGTCTACATAGTTCTCGAACCCGTAGGGTCCGCACGCTTAACGCTTCGATGACAGTTCATAATGAGTTTATAAGTATTGATGCACGAAGGTTGTTCGAGTCCCGGATGTGATCACGGACATGACGAGGAGTCTCGAAATGGTCGAGACATAAAGATTGATATATTGGAAGCCTATGTTTGGACTTCGGAATGGTTCCGAGTGAAAACAGGATGTTACCGGAACACCGGGGGGTTACCGGAACCCCCCGGGGGGTATATGGGCCCTCATGGGCCTTGAGGGAAAAGGAGAAGGGCCGGCCAGGTGGGCTGCGCGCCCCCCTCCCCCTTCCAGTCCGAATAGGACAAGGAGAGGGGGGGCGGCGCCCCTTCCCTCTTTCCCCCTCCCCCAATCCTACTCCAACTAGGACAAGGGGGGGGGGAGTCCTACTCCCGGTGGGAGTAGGACTCCTCCTTGGTGCGCCTCCTCTAGGGCCGGCCACCTCCCCCTTGGCTCCTTTATATCTGAGGCAGGGGGCACCCCAATACACACAAGTTGATCTCGGATCTTTCCTTAGCCGTGTCTGGTGCCCCTTCCACCATATTCCACTTCGTCATATCGTCAGCGAGCTTAGGCGAAGCCTCGCTACCGAGAAGTCATATCGTCAGCGGAGCTTAGGCGAAGCCTGCGTCGGTGGAGCATCAACATCGCTACCACGCCGTCGTCTTGTGGAACTCATCCCCGACACTTTGCTGGATCGGAGTCCGGGATCGCCATCGAGTGAACGTGTGCAGAACTCGGAGGTGCCGTCGTTCGGTGCTTGGATCGGTCGGATCGTGAAGACGTCTGACTACATCAACCGCGTTGTTATAACGCTTCGCTTTCGGTCTCACGAGTGCGTGGACGGACACTCTCCCCTCTCGTTGCTATGCCATCACCATGGTCTTGCGTGATCGTAGGAAATTTTTTGAAATTACTACGTTCCCCAACAGGCTCACACTCATGTATTGCGTGAAAGTTGAAAAGGTTTGAGAAACGTCAAAAGTATGAAACAATTGCTTGGCTTATCATCGGGGTTGTGCATGATGTGAATATTGTTGTGTGGTGAAGATGGAGCATAGCCAGACTATATGATTTTGTAGGGATGAGCTTTCTTTGGCTATGTTATTTCAATAAGACATAATTGCTTGGTTAGTAGGCTTGAAATATTATTGTTTTTATGTCAAATGATATACTATTGCTTTGAATCACTCGTGTCTTAATATTCATGCCATGATTAGATACATGATCAAGATTATGCTAGGTAGCATTCAACATCAAAAATTATCTTTTTTATCATTTACCTACTCGAGGACGAACAGGAATTAAGCTTGGGGATGCTGATACGTCTCCATCGTATCTATAATTTTTCATTGTTCCATGTCAATATTATTCAACTTTCATATACTTTTTGGCAACTTTTTATACTATTTTTGGGACTAACATATTGATCCAAAGGCTCAAAGCCGTTCATGTCTGTTGCATGTTTTTGGTTTTGCAGCATATCCATATCAAACGGAGTCCAAACGGGATAAAAATGGACGGAGCTTATTTTTGGAATATTTGGAAAATCTGGGAGAAAGATCAACGTGAAACGGTGTCTGAGGTGGGCACGAGGTAGGGGGCGCGCCCTACCCCCCCAGGGCGCGCCCCTGACCCTCGTGGTCCACCCGTAAGGCGGTTGATGCCCTTCTTCGTCAAGAAGAAAGCTAATTTTTGGTAAAAAATCACGGTGAAGGTTTCAACAAATCGAGTTACGAATCTCCATATATACACGAAATGGTGAAAGGGCAGCAGAACAGAACGCAGAAACAGAGAGAAACAGAGAGACAGATCCAATCTCGGGGGGGGGCTCTCGCCCCTCCCATGCCATGGAGGCCAAGGACCAGAGGGGAAACCCTTCTCCCATCTAGGGAGGAGGTCAAGGAAGAAGAAGACGAAGGGCCCCCCCTCTCCCCTTCTCTTCCGGTAGAACCGGAACGCCGTCGTGGCCATCATCATCACCGCAATCTTCACCAACAACTTCACCACCATCATCACCAACTCTTCCCGCCTCTATGCAGCGGTGTAACCTCTCTCTTACCCACTGTAATCTCTACTTAAACATGGTGCTCAACGCTATATATTATTTCCCAATGATGTATGGCTATCTTATGATGTTTGAGTAGATCCGTTTTGTCCTATGGGTTATTTGATGATCAAGATTGGTTTGAGTTGCATGTTTTATTATTGGTGCTGTCCTATGGTGCTCTCCGTGTCATGCAAGCGTGAGGGATCCCCGCTATAGGGTTTTCAATATGTTCATGATTTGCTTATGATGGGTAGCGTGAGTGACAGAAGCACAGACCCGAGTAAGTAGGTTGTTTGCGTATGGGATAAAGGGGACTTGATACTTTAATGCTATGGTTGGGTTTTACCTTAATGATCTTTAGTAGTTGCAGATGCTTGCTAGAGTTCCAATCATAAGTGCATATGATCCAAGTAGAGAAAGTATGTTAGCTTATGCCTCTCCCTCAAATAAAATTGTAATAATGATTACCGATCTAGTTATCGATTGCCTAAGGACAAATAACTTTATCATGACAACAAGCTCCTTACTAAAACTAATTTAGTTGTGTCTTTATCTAAACAAACCCTAGCTTTTATTTACTAGCTCTTTACTTTCTTGCAAACCTATCCAACAACACCTACAAAGTACTTCTAGTTTCATACTTGTTTTCGGTGGTTTAGCGTCAAGCTGCATGTGAGAGTTGTATCGGTGGTCGATAGAACTTGAGGGAATATTTGTTCTACCTTTAGCTCCTTGTTGGGTTCGACACTCTTACTTATCGAAAGAGGCTACAATTGATCCCATATACTTGTGGGTTATCACGGTACTACCGCTGGGTGGTGAGGTACTACTGCTTGTGCGGTAGTGACCAGGCGAGGCCTTGTTGCACATGGCAACGAGCGATAGAGTCAGCCGAGCGGTATTACAAGGCTTCTGCGGTACTACCGCAAGGCAGGGCTCTACTGGGATGGAAAAAGCACGGACTTAATAAATTATGTCTGTGACTACTTCCGCTGAGTTTATGACTGTGCGAAAATCCAACATGGTACAACTGCTCACAAGGAGCGGTACTACCGCGTAGGGGCAGAAGTAAAGAAATACTTCCATGCCTACATCCGCATGCACGAGCGTCAGGGCTGGAGGCAGCGGTACTACCGTTCACCGTGAGCAAGATTATCGCTGGTTCGACCGGTACTATCAAGATGCCCTCAAGGGTACTATCGCTTCCCTTGAGCAAGATCACGCACGCCACAAAGGCTTTAACACTTGGCAGCTTTCATATCGCAGAGACAAGGATAAACGGATGGTGCTCCATCAAAGTGAAGGGAAAGGTGGTGCAAAGGAACGGATGTGTACGTGTTGATTCCACCCTAACCTTTCCGAAGCGGACCCCCTCTTAATAGTACGGCTTTCCTATGACTCAAATCCACCGAAAAGAAATGTAGAGAACCGCCGTCTTCGATAGGTTCCGAGGGGCACCAAATTGTCTTGTGCCTAGATATGAGATATTTGAAATGCTCAACGCACACGACTAGTCCGCAAATGCATTATCATCAATCACCAAAACCACATAGGGAGAAATATGCCCTTACAATCTCCCCCTTTTTGGTGGATTGATGACAATATGGGATTTGCACAAGGGATATAAAATGATTATAAGCAAACATAAACTCTATAAAATATAGACAGGCTCCCCCTAGATGTGTGCATTCTAGACATATGCTTTGGACTGCACAACACACACACTAGGATCAACACTCCCCCTATATTTTATAGACAAGGCAAACCTTGCAATAATATAAGTGACACTAAGCATGGAAGCAAGCTATAGCAAGTGAGCAGCATGAAGTAAAGGGCACAAGATAAAGTAAGATCACAAGCTACTAAACATACTATACAATAAAGGATAAGCTTGAGGGCATATGTCTCACACCATATGATAGAATAAGTCTCCTGGTCTCACACGCAAATAAACCAAACTAAAGCAATGAAGGTTCAATGAAACACGAAAGCAAAGAAGGCAAGAAAGAACTCGCAACTCGCAAATCCTACACTCTCTCCCCCTTTGGCATCGAGGCACAAAAAAGGCAGAGAGGACACTTCAGACACACGTGGTAGGTCCCACTGAAGTGATCACCCATCAATCTCCTCATCTGTCTCAGCAGTAGGAATGGAATCCTCATCAAACTCATCCCACTGATAGCCTTGCTTCGTGTTGGGGGTTGGGTGCGACATATGCCAATGGATGGCTTATCATGGTGGGAGCAAGTAGAACGTCGCCGGTGCCTAGAAGCGGGATAAGGCGTAGACACGAACGCCGGTGGACTTTACCCAGGTTCGGGGCTCTCCTAGGAGATAACACCCCTAGTCCTGCTCTGCGGGGTCTCCGCATGATCACTAAGGCACTAGTGAGTACAATGGTGCTCCTCGAGTTGTTTGCTATAGGTGGAAGAAAGCAAGGCTAGCTCCCTCCTTTCTCTATGGGTCGGTCTAGTTCTAACAGGTTGGGGACCCTTTGCATGGGTGCCATGGGGGGTTTATATAGGCCTACCCCCCAGGGGTACAATAGTAATCCGGCCGGGTGTAGGACCCAGCTGTCAGACTCTCTGGTGGCGGCTTCTCCGCCGGCTGCTAGGGCCCGCCGCCTGCTGGGCCCCGCCAAGTGGTCAGGTACGGAGCCGACAGGCCGCCTCCGCCGCCCGCGGGTCTTGTCGGCTGCTGATCACTGTAGTCGTGATGCTACTGACGCCGGCTCGGTCAGGGGAGCGTGGCTACAGCCCGCCACCGGGCGGGCGACATCGTAGCTACTCCGTGTCTCGTCTCGTTAATGGCGAAGGGCCCCGAGGAAGGCGGGCCGATCACTGGCGGCGACCTCCCTCGGATCCGACTAGTGGGGCTCTAGCCGCCTTCTCGACTCTCGCTGATCGGTGGGGCCTGCTGCCCTTGGACCGTAATCGACCGGGCCGTGGGAGCAGTGGCTCACCGCTGTGGTGACGTCAGGGGTGGAGTGGCAACAGTGCCACGCCGGGCGTAGATCTCCGCTGGTACGATGCACTGTGGCCATGCCCATCCCTGGATTTGGGAGGGATGGGCTATACTGTAGCCACTCCATGTCTTGTCTTTCTTGATGAGGGCGCAGGCTTCATTGGCGCCACGGGCCGACTGCTAGGGGCCGGCTTCTCTGGAAGCCCCCCGCTAGGAGTTGGCTTGTCTTGATGCCGGCTTCTAGAACTCGGCCGTCTACGGGCAGCCGGCTATTCCTTCAACCGGCCACCAGAAGGCGGCACCTCGTCTCGACGCCTCGAGGGGCGCTGCCAGCCCCGTTGTCTTGAAAGGCTCAGGGGCTCGGGTTAGCCTACCCGTGGCCCATTACTCCGACAGTAGTCCACGAAGCTGGTGAGGTGCCGCGGCTGAGCAGCCGAGGAGCCTCAGCAATTTCTTTCTCCGAGGGCTTGAGGTGGAGCTTCGTCCGACTTCTGCCGAGCCGCCTGGCGGGAGTCGGCCTCGTCCAGTCTGACTTATCCAAACTTCAAATGCGACAGCGGGAACCAAGTGGCGTGCTTGCTAAGCCTCCAGGCTGCCGCTCGCTGTGGGCATGTCACGTGGCGTCGAGCAGCCGGGCCAGTCTGCTAGCCCACGCTCGCGATGGGACACGCCTGCTAGTGGGGCCTGCCACTACCAGGGCTCGGTACGCGAGCGGATCCGCTGCGGCCAAGGTGGGCGGTTGAGTTTTTCCATGGAGTTACTGCGCGCAGTAACTCGCGCGATAAACGTGGGGTCGTGGGCGCAGTAAATCCCACGATCGCCCCCTTGACTTCGCAGTCCGTAGGCCTATAAGTAGGGGGAGGGGAGCGGCAGAGCACGCGCGCCCCTCCGCCCCATTCTTTCCTCCTTCTTCTTCCTCTCTCGCCAGAAGGCCCAAGCCACGCTGAGAGCTGAAGTGGTTCGTCTCCGATGAGCTCATCTTCCAACCCCACGCCCCCCATGGCGCGCTCCAGAGCATGGGACGGCTTCGAGGTTCATGACGACCACATCGACTTTCTCCGCCAGACGCGGCGGCTGCCCGGCAAGGACTACGTGAAGGTCCGCCTCGCGCCCGAGAGGGAGATCTCGCCGGCGCCGGAGGAGGGCAAGCGGGTCGTCTTCCGCTCGCACTGCCTACGCGGCCTCGGCCTGCCGGCAAGCAGCTTCTTCTGGTCCTTCCTCGAGTTCTACGGTTTTCAGCCGCACCACCATGTTCGGGGGGAGTTCTTCTACACCAAGCTCGGCACCCTCGTCGCGGGCGTGCCGGCTCAATGCGGTGCTTTTATTGCGGTGCAGAGGCCGACGGCCGAAAATCCGTTTCCTCCCATCATGCTGATCAAATCGGTGAAGATGTGGCAGCGGTCGTACTTCTACGTGAAGAGCGTCTTCCCGGAGGGTGACTGGTTCAACTTGCTGCTTACGAGGCGCGTCAAGCCGTGCCAGGGAGGCGGCCCAACCGGGTCGCACGCCAAGATATTGTCGCCTTCTGGAGCCGCCGCCATCGCATGGCTCCGAGTGTTGACACGGTCGGGGGCCTGACCGGGCCTGACTTGCTGTTCGCCTTCATGGCGCGCCGAGTGCTACCGCTCCAGGGCTGCCCTCATATGATCTGTCAGATGAGCGGGCATCGGGACCCAAGCCGGCTGTGCACCAAGGAGATGCCTCACGCAGAGGTAGCTCACATGGTGAACTATCTTGCGAACTGCGAGCTCACGAAAGAGTGGCGTTTTGGCAAGGAGCCGTATTCACGCCCCCCCCCCTCCCCCGCCTATGGTAAGCTATCTTTCTTTTTCTCTATCCTTTTTGTTGCTGAGTTCGGCCTGTCCAACCTGACCAATCGGCCTTTGAACAGAGCCCCCTCCTCTAGCCGGCGCCGCGGGGCCAGAGCGCCAATTCCTCCCCGACCGAGTGGAGAGCGACGTCAACGACCCTGACTTGGGGGCGGCGGCCTTGGAGGACGACGCCGAGGGAGGAGGCGGTGAAGCAGGCGGCTCGAGGCTCGGAGCCAGCCTCAAGGACTCGCCCGACGATGATGTGGGGGAACTCGCCCCGCGCCACCAGCCAGGGTCTAGCCAACCAGGCGCGAGCTCGTCTGCCGCGCCGGATGCCCAAGGTGGCACGAAAAAACGCAGGGCCGCGCCAAGCTTGTCTGGCAGCCGGCCGAAGAAGCCCAAGGGCTCGGCCGCGGCGACCAAGCGGGATGAAGCGGCCACGAAGGCCATCCACTTCCGCAAGGCGGTGAAGGAGCGCAGCTGGTTTCCGTGTAAGTACCGCCTTCATCTCGTACTTTCTCTTTCCTTGTCGATCTTGTCTGAGTTTCTTTGTTTTTCTTCCTTTGATCTAGGGCTCTGCTTTCTCTTGAGAAGTCGGCCGCCGCCTCCATCGTGGGGTCGGCGGAGACTTCCACCACCACTCGGCGGATCGATCCGGCCGCCGACCTCTGGGAGGCGACGGAGCGGAATGCGCGGGAAGCACGCGAGGAGCAGGAAGCCGCCCGCCTGGAGAAGGCGGAAGTGGAGAAGGCGGAGGCCGCCGCCCTGAAGAAACTGGCAGAGGCCGAGGCAGTCGACGCAGCGAAGAAGCAGCCCGAGGAAGCCGCGCACCGCCAGTCGGCGATATTCATCACCCCCCTGAACTCCGCACCGCCACCACCGGAGTTCGTGGCGCAGACTGGGGAAGCCGGCGACGAGCACCCGATCATGGAGAGGGACGGCGGCGACGTTGCCATGTCGGACATGATTGTGCCCCCACCGCCGCCATCCGGTAGCGTGCAAGGCGAGCAGCCGGCGGACCCACCGGTGCCGCCAACTAGACACGAGGTGGTGACGGGCCCGACTCCTGAGGTATGCACACCGATGCGCCGCCGACTCGCAAAGGCGGCTTTGGCGCCACGCCCGCTGGAGACCGGCGCCGCAAGCTCCTCGATCCCGGACACCAAGGCGACCAGCGCCGTGCCCACTGGATGGGTGCAGGGAGGCGGGATGGGCCCTCTGAACAAGGCGATCCTGGATGTTCAAGCCAAACTCCACGCCGAGGCCGACGCTATCAAGCACTGCAACAAGACGTTCCTGGAATCGCGAGAGGCCATCCGGGTATGCTTCTTGCTTCTTTGTTTTTAACTCTTGTATTGCTTCGTGAAGGCGCGCTGCCCATCCACTGGGTGTCCCTGAAGTTCCGTGCCTGGCCCGAAAGCAAAGCGGGCAGCGGTTTCGGAACTTTAATTAGCAGGCTCTGAGCGCTGATATCCTTGCTGCAGGATTATCATATCCTCCGTGCAGCCGCCTTCAACTCCAAAGTCCAGGAGTTGGATCAACGTGCTGCCGACTTGTCGGAGAGCCGAAGTAAGTCCTCTTCTTTCTCTGCAGGGGCTCGCTGGCGCACCCGCGGGCTATAGTCCCCGAGATTCAGGCCGACTGTTGAGCAGTCAGGCCAGATCTCCCCGACAACTGTTCTTCTTTCTGCTGGTTACTAACGCCTTTCCCTTCTTCTTTCTTTCTGCAGAGGCCAACGCTGTCTTGCAGCAGCAGCTGGGCGAAGCCAACACCGCGTTGCATGTTAAGGAGGAGGAGTGCAGCAAGCTGGCGGAAGAGCATGACTGGCTGGTCGCGCAACTCGCGTAGCAGGCGGAGCTTCTCAAGAAGGCCCAGAAGGAGGAGGAGGACAAGGAGACCGGCCTCCTTGCTGAGTTCACGACCGAACGCTCCACCTGGACCGACAAGGAGGCGATGTTGACTTCCGGCTTTCACGAGATTGAAGACATAGTTGATGGTGAGCTTCCCTCTTTTTCCTTCTTTGAGCTGCTTTTCTTTAGGCTGGTCGAAGCCCCGGGCTCTCTTGTCTCTGACTTTGGCTCTTTGCTTTCTGTCTTGGCAGACTTCTCTCCTGGTCACTCTGACGCTGCCAATCAGGCCATTGAAGCCGATCGCGAAGGACGGAGGGCAGAAGGCACGCAGATCGCAGCCGACACGCCCCGAACCCTTAGCGAGCAGCTCCTGAGCATCGAGGCCCGTCTTCGGCCGGCTCACCAGACGCTGCACCATCTTCAGCGCATCGGCGCCTAGGCGATTGCACCAGGCCGGACATGCCGGGCACTGACGCACTCCAGTCGGATCGCCGACTGGCCGAGGTGGCGGCCGGCCGCCTTGAGGCCTGGAGGCTCTCGCCGGGCTGGAGCGCACAGGGCCTTGGAATTTGTCAAGGCGTGGTACCCTGGGCTAAGTCTAGCCCAGCTGGCCACGTTTCGGCTGGAGGCTCAGGAGGAGTTGGCGGTCGTGGAAGATGACCTTGTCAAGCGTGCGGCGGCAATCGCCGAGTACACCGACACCAGCGTCTTTGTCCCGGAGCGGGTTGAGAACGGCGCCGAGGTGCCACCAGAATGGTTCACGCTGAACCCGGAGGACGGCGAGGACTCGACCGAGGTGATCGGCTCCAGCGGCGAGGAAGAAGGCGAGGAGGAGGAGGAAGGCGAAGAGGAGGCGCCAGAGGTCGGAGCGGACGACCAGCTCGGCTCGACCAAGGCCTCCAAGAACGATCCACGCCTGCCGAATCCGGCTATCACCGGAGGCGACCAAGCGAGATCGACCTCGGTCGCTCCACCAACCGGCGCCACCGACTCCTCCGATCCACCAAACCCGTCTGCCGCTCCCTAGGCCGCCAGTTTATCTTTTGCTTTGCCTGCCTATCAGTCTCGACAAACTTGTTAATTTTGCACAATTCCACCCGCGGGGTGTATCTCAAACTTCCGTTGAATATCGGCCAAGGGCCTTTTGCTATGTAAAATATTTTTCCGAGTTCTATCTTTCCTTGCTTTCTGCTCTTTTGGCTTTTCCTTTGCCGCCCTCCCTTAGTTGTCGTTTTGCCAACCGAACAGCCGCTCTGGATCAGGTATGGCTGGGTCAAGTACTTAGCTACTTTCGGAAGGCAAGTACTTAGCCGATTTGAACATTTTAGCAAGTTAAGTAGAAGCCGGCCGGGCTGCTCAACAAATGCAAGTCGAGAGGCGGGAAGCCGGGCTTGAACTATGCACATGCTTTGGGTCCTTAGCCATTTTCACGTGGGCACTCTTTCCGCCTTTCTCCTACCCACTGCATACCGCTTCATGCGCCATCGCTTCCGGCAGGAGACGACTTGAGTGCCAACACATTACTTGTCCGGCTGCAGGAAGCATTTCATAGTACAAGGCGGCGAGTCCCCGGGCCGACTGGTCGGACCCAGTGCCAAGCGGCATAAAGGGAATGATACATTCATAGGCATATTTCTTATCATATAGATAAAAGAGGTCAGTCCCCGAGCTCTTCTCGGGGGACCCGGAGTCTTTGTACTTTAATACAAAAGGTAGCATGGCACATACTGCATTAACTGTAAAATCTTCGAAGGAGATTTGCATTCCATGGCCGCTCCGTCTCCTTGCCGGAGTCGTCCCTCTTGCGTGCTCGAGGCTTCTGAGCGTCGATTGGGTAGTAGGAGTCGTTGCCCAACACCTTGCTGACGATGAAGGGGCCTTCCCAAGGCGCTGAGAGCTTGTGCTGGCCGGCTGTTCGCTGGATCAGCCGGAGCACAAGGTCTCCCTCTTGGAAAGATCTCGGCTTGACCTTTTGGTTGTAGTATCGCGCGCAGGCTTTGCTGGTAGATGCTGGACCGGCTGAGTGCCAACAGTCGGCCCTCTTCCAGCAGATCGACACCGTCTTGTCGCGCTTCTTCTGCCTCCTCTTCGGTGTACATGGTGACTCGAGGAGAGTCGAATTCTATGTCCGTCGGGATGACGGCTTCAGCACCGTAGACGAGGAAGAAAGACGTGAAGTCGGTTGACTTGTTCGGAGTTGTGCACAGGCTCCAGAGGGCGGCTGGCAGCTCATCGAGCCAGCAGCCGGCCGAACACTCCAGAGGCTTGACCAGACGGGGCTTGATGCCAGACAAAATGAGGCAGTTTGCTCACTCCACCTGGCCATTTGACTGCGGATGGGCAACAGACGCTAAGTCCAGTCGGATGCCCTGCATCGTGCAGAAACGGGCCAAGGCGCCTTTGGCAAAGTTCGTGCCATTGTTGGTGATGATGCTGTGTGGTATGCCATACTGATGGTGATGTCGGAGATGAAAGTCACGGCAGTCGGACCATTCAATTTCTTGATTGGTTTTGCTTCTATCCACTTGGTGAACTTGTCCACTGCGACAAGCAGATGAGTCATGCCACCTTGTGCTGTTTTGAATGGTCCCACCATGTCCGGGCCCCGAATGTTAAAGGGCGAGCAATGGGGATAGTCTTGAGTGCGTGGTTTACCGATGTGGCTTGGAGCGGAACTTCCGCACCCTTTGCATTTCTCGACCAAGTCTTTTGGCGTCTTCTAAAGCAGTCGGCCAGAAAAAACCGTGGCGAAAAGCTTTGGCCACGAGTGCTCTTGAAGCCGCGTGATGACCACACTTGCCTTGATGAATATATTTGAGGATTGCTTGGCCTTGCTCCGGCTCTACGCAGCACCGGTAGACACCAGTGACACTGCACCTCACAAGCTCTCTGTTGACTATAGTGTATGCTGCTACCCGGTGTTGCACTTGCCGAGCCGAGATCTCATCAGTCGGCAGCTCTTTGCTTACCAGGAAGTTGAGGATGGGCTTGGCCCATGAGGGCGCTGTGATTTCTTTGATTGCTAAGACCGCTACTTGCACGAGGGCGGTTGGGCCGGGAGGCGGCGGGTTGGAGTCGGCTGCTGCTCGCTGAGTCGATGAAGTCCCCGGGCTGACTGCTGCAGTTCCCGAGCTGGGTTCTGAAGTCCCCGGGCGGTGCCAGTAGCTTCCCCAGGTCGCCTCGCCGGATTCCTCGTGGCCGGCTAGCCGGGGTCCTCAAGTCGGATCTGGACTGCTTCAGGACGAGCCGCACAAAGATGGAATCCGACTCGCGATGGCTTAACAGACGCTTGAGGAGGCGCGTAGGGCGACGCCGCTTGGTATTGCTTCGACGGTGGAGCCGATTCATGCCAAGGCATCTGCTTGCTCATTGTCATTTCTTGGCACATGGAGAAACTCGCACCCTTCAAAATATCCACTGAGTTGCTGTACGAGGAAGCGGTAGCTCGCCATGTTTGCATCTTTGGCATCCCAGTCGCCTGACGACTGCTGGACCACCAAGTCAGAGTCACCATAGCACAGGATCCAGCGAATGCCGAGTTCTTTGGCAAGCCGGAGTCCGTGAATAAGTGCTTCATATTCAGCGACATTGTTGGAGGCGGGAAAATGGATTTGCAGCACATATCTGAGCTTGTCGCCTTTGGGAGAGGTGAGGACGATGCCGGCTCCCAAACCGGTGCGCATCTTGGAACTATCAAAATGCATCTGCCAATGGGTGGAGTCCGGTGCTGGCGGCAGGTATTGGGTCTCGGCCCAGTCGACGAGGAAGTCGGCCAGTTCTTGTAACTTGATGGCGGTGCGGGGCTGGTAGTAGATGATGTAGGGGGGCAACTCTATGGCCCGTTTAGCCACTCGGCTTAAGGCATCCCGGCTTCCAATGATCTCAGCAAGCGGAGCAGTGCAGACAATAGTGATTGGGTGCTCTTGAAAATACGGCTTCAATTTCTTAGCGGCAAAGTGCACGCTGTAGCACATCTTCTGATAGTGGGGGTAGTTTTTCTTGGAGGCCGACAGCACTTCACTCAGGTAATACACCGGTCTCTGGACTGGTAGTGCCTTGCCTTCCTCCTTGCGCTCTACCACTATGACTGTGCTGACCACCCGGCTGGTGGCGGCGATGTAGAGGAGCATGGGCTCCTTAGGAGTTGGAGCCGCCAGGACAGGTGGAGTAGTCAACATCTTCTTGAGCTGGAGAAAAGCTTCATCTGCCTTGTCGTTCCGCTTGAAAAAAGTGGTCTTCTTCATGAGTGATGCAGGGAAGAGCCTTCTCTCCCTAGCCGATCGATGAAAGCGGTGATGGACGCCAAGCAGCCGGTGAACTTTTGTACGTCGAGAAGTCGGGTGGGCACTTCCATCCTCTCGATGGCCTTGATCTTCACAGGGTTGCACTCTATGTCGTGCTCTGAGACCAGGAAGCCAAGAAGCTGGCCGGCTGGTACTCCGAAGACACATTTCTCCGGGTTGAGCTTGATTTGAAATCGGCACAAGTTCTCAAAGGTCTGCTTGAGGACTTCTAGCAACGTTCCATGCTTCTCCGTCTTCACCACAACATCGTCCACATAAACGTGGGTGTTCGTGCCGAGTTGCTTGAGGAGGCACTTCTGCATGCAACGTTGAAACGTGGCGCCGGCATTCCTCAAGCCGAACGTCATGGTCAAATGCGTAAGGCTCCAAATGGTGTGATGAAGGCGGTCTTCAGCACATGCCGGCCGGGTTCAGCTTGATCTGGTGATACCCTGAGTATGCGTCCAAAAAACACAGCAGCTCGCATCCGGTTGTGGAGTCTATCACTTGGTCAATTCTCGGCAAAGAAAATGGGTCTTTGGGGCAGGCTTTGTTGAGGCTGGTGTAATCAATACACATGCGCCACTGCTTGTTTTTCTTCAGCACAAGGACTGGATTGGCCAGCCACTCTGGAAAGAACACTTCCATGATGAAGCCGACTGCCAGCAGTTGGGCTATCTCTTCTCCAACGACTCTTCTCTTCTCTTCTGATAGGCGGCACAAGGGCTGCCTGACTGGCTTGGCATCAGACCGGACATGTAACTTGTGCTCGGCGAAATCCGCCAGAACACCCGGCATGTCTTTAGGTGACCATGCAAAGATGTCCCGATTCTCACGGAGGAAATTGACGAGCTCGCCTTCCTATTTGCTGTCAAAGTTTGCACCTATGACGTACCTCTCCAGATGCTCCGGGTCCAAGGGTATCTTCTTTGTCTCTTTGGCCGGCTTGAACGAGCCCTCGGCTTCCGACTCCTTGGGGCCGGGTGACATTTCCGGCTGCTTGCGTGCCATCTCCACAACTCGGTCAAGGAGCCGCTTCTCAGTCGCGATCACAAGGGACTCGGCCAATCGGCTGCTATCTGCTGCGCAAGCGGACGACTTCTTGTAATTCCCCGCTATGGTCAAAATTCCCTTGGAACTTGGCATCTTCATCTTGAGGTAAGCATAGTGGGGGACTGCCATGAACTTGGCCAGAGCAGGCCGGCCAATTAGTGCATGGTATGGGCTCTCAAGGTCCACCACTTCAAACCAGACTGGCTCTCGGCGGAAGTGATCTTTGTCTCCAAAGAGGACGTCTATCTGGATCTTGCCGATTGGTGAGCAGGAAAGGCCGTGGACTATGCCGTGGAATACAGTCCGACCGGGTCAAGCTGCCTTTGTTTGATTCCTAACTTCTCCATGGTATCCTTGTACAGGATGTTGATGCTGCTGCCGCCATCTATCAGAACTCGGGAAAAATGAGCAGCTCGCCTCTCTGTGGCAAAGGTGGCATCCAGAACCAGGGCGTAGGAGCCGGGATTGGGCATTACTTCCGGGTGGTCGGATCTGCTCCAGCTGATGGGCTTCTCGGACCAATGCATGAACTCTGGGGTCTCCGATGCCACCGTATTCACTTCTTGCTGTCGTTGCCGTCTGCTGTGCTTACCGTCGGCCATGCTGGTGAACACAACATAAGCTCTGTGCTCTTCAGGATACTCGTCTTGTATGGCTCCGACCGGTCAAACCGCTGGCTGCTTGGGGGGAGGAGGAGGCGGCTACCCAGCAGGCAGAGGAGGCAGAAGGCCGTCACCCTTGGCGATCCTGGTGAGCCAATGGCACTTTCCAGTGGTGTGGTTGGACGGCTTCACACCACTATGGAACTTGCAGAGCGCATCAAGGGTCTGCTCATATGAGAAAGCGGGCAGCCAATTGGGCTTGCCGCCCTTCTGGCGCTTGGATGGAGGCTGCCCTTCCGACTGCTGGTCTTCGACTGTCGCCACCTACCGGCTTGTAGAAGCCGGTCTTGTGCTCATGCGTTTGTTGTCGCGGTTCTTGGCGCCCTCTTGGTGTCACCGGCGGGGCCCAAGGAGCTGGAGGAGCCACTTTGCAGACGCATCAACTTGGATCTCTGCCTTCATGGAGGAGTCGACCATGGCGTGTTATCTTCTATGATCAGCAGCCTTTCGTCGAGGGTCGCCGGGCTCGTCAGAGAAGCCTGTGCTGAGAAGGGTGCCCTCTCGGCACCCAGCGGTGAAAGTACTCGATGGCACTGCACCTCGTGCACACCTTCGCAAGAGTTGTGGAGCCTCGGCCCGGTAGCATGAGGTAGTCACGAGTCGACTCGTTGGGGCCTTGGACACACAAGGAGAGCTGCCGAGGCTTGGGCGGCCGCTTGTATGTGCTGGTGAAGTTGCGGATGAAGGCTTCGGTGAAATCGACCCAGTTGTTGATGCTGCGGGGTTTCAGGCTGTTCAGCCATGTCCGGGCCGTGCCCTGGAGCATGAGCGGAACATACTTCACGGCAACGCGCTTGTTGTCGTTCGCGATGCTGGCGGCTGTGGAGTAGTCGACCAGCCAGTCATCCGGCTTCACGGAGCCGGTGTATTTGGGTGTGTCTCTCGGGAGCATGAACCCTTTGGGGAAGGGCTCATCTCGAATGCAGGGGCCAAAACAAGGTGGACCCAGCTCTTCTTCTTCTTCTAGCACCAGGGATCGGTTCAGACAGTTGATCCGGTGGCAGGCATCATTCTCTCCGACTCCTCGGCGGCCAAGGCGGTCGCCGAGTGTCGGGTGTTCAACAGGCGGCGGGGAGACGTGCCTTTCCCTGCAAGGGGGAGGAGGCGGACAGTCATCCCGTCGTCCTACTACTCTTGGGCGGCCGTCTTGGTCGCGCTCGATGGTGAGGCGAGTCCGGATACGGCTGGCAGCCGGCTCCTTGTCTCTTCTTCCACGGACGCCACCAGTCGGCGTCCGGGATGTCGTGCCTTGATCTCAGCGGGGAGGTGGACCATCATTCTGCAGGTTGGGAGCCTCAGTACGGTAGCCGGCCTCGTGCTGCTCAGCAGCAGCGTCGAGGAGTCGCTGGACACCCTCCGCCATCTGGCGATGCTCTTCGCCCTCAAACTTGTCCAGCTCTTCTGCTGCCGCCTAGGCAGCTCGTATGTTTTCCGCGGGCGTGGCGCAGACGGGGCGATCTACCCCGAATAGGCTCGCGATGGCCATGCTGCATTGCTGGACCGTCCCGATGCGGCTAGGCCCACCAGGAGTCGGTGTGCCACCCACAGCGCGGTCCATCTCGCGCTGGTAGGCGTCCGACAGGCGTCTCATGTTGGCCAGCTTCTTGGCGCTATCGACTAGCTGGGCGCGGCGTGCTTCCAGCATCTCGGCGTCGGCGTCTTCTGGAATGGGCGCCGTCGGGTCTTGCAGTGCCGCATCGAGCGGGTCATGAGCACCTCCGCCGGAGTGATCGCCGTGACCGATGACAAGCACCTCCGTGACGGTGCTTCCGCCTCTCTCCGCGCGAGGAGGCGGCTCGTCATAGACCACCACGTTGGTGGGGAACGCGTCAAGTGACGCAGTGTCGGAGTCGACGAACATCGGGTCGGTGGAGCCTACAGATCCAAGTCCACAGCAGGCTCGCTGGTCACGTGGAGCTAATCGAGGAGGCTCGCGAGGCGGCTCTCAGGGCATTCGGTGCCCGCGTGAGACGCGGGCTCGTCGGAGAGGCGAACCTTGCCAACAAGATCGGCGAGGCAGCTCGCCGCTGCGAAGCGACTCTCCGCGCCATGCAAGTCGTCGTGGCCACAGACTCTATCTCTGGCGTCTGCGACTGGCTGTGCTCGCCAGGGAGGAAAAGGGTTCCCGTCCAGAACAGGTCTCCGGATGACGGCGCACCTCGCCCCACGGTGGGCGCCAAATGTCAGGGGTTGGATGCGACATATGCCAATGGATAGCTTATCATGGTGGGAGCGAGTAGAACGTCGCGGTGCACAGAAGCGGGATAAAGGCGTGAACACAAAGCGCCCGCCGCGTTACCCGTGTTCGGGCTCTCCTAGGAGATAACACCCTAGTCCCTTTCTGCGGGGGTCTCCGCATGATCACTAAGGCACTAGTGAGTACAATAGTGCTCCTCGAGCTGTTTGCTAGAGGTGGAAGAAAGCAAGGCTAGCTCCCTCCTTTCTCTATGGGTCAGTCTAGTTCTAACAGGTTGGGGACCCTTTGCATGGGTGCCCTGGGGGGTTTATATAGGCCTACCCCCCAGGGGTACAATAGTAATCTGGTCGGGTGTAGGACCTGGTTGTCAGTCTCTCTGGTGGCCGACTTCTCCGCCGGCTGCTGGGGCCCGCCGACTGGTCAGGTACAGAGCCGACAGGCCGCCTCCACAGCCTGCGGGTCTTGTCGGCTGCTGATCACTGTAGCCGTGATGCTATTGACGCCGGCTCGGGGAGCGTGGCTACAGCCCCGCCGCCTGGCGGGCGATTACTGTAGCCACTCCGTGTCTCGTCTGGTTAATGGCAAGCGGGTCCCGAGGAAGGGGCGGGCCGACTGCTGGGGACCGACCTCCCTCGGATTCGACTGGTGGGGCTCTAGCCGTCTTCCGGGCTCTCGCTGATCAGTGGGGCCCGTCGCCCTTGGACTATACCGACAGGCCGTCGTGGGAGCAGGGCTCTGCCTGCTTGTGGTGACGTCAGAGGTGGAGTGGCAACAGTGCCACGCCAGGCGGAGATCTCCGTGATGCGGTGCACCTTTGTGTACGCCCATCCCTGGATTTGGGAGGGATGGGTTATACTGTAGCCACTCCCTGTCTTGTCTTTCTTGATGAGGGCGCAGGCTTCGCTGGCGCCATGGGCCGACTGCTAGGGGCCGGCTTCTCTGGAAGCCGCCCACTAGGAGTTGGCTTGTCTTGATGCCGGCTTCTGGAACTCGGCCGTCTACGGCCAGCCGGCTATTCCTTCAGCCGGCCACCAGAAGGCGGCACCTCGTCTCGACGCCTCGAGGGGCGCTGCCAGCCCCGTTGTCTTGAAAGGCTCAGGGGCTCGGGTTAGCCTACCCGTGGCCCATTACTCTGACACTTTGTCATCCAAGCAGCCTCAGGAGTGATGTTCTTCTCTGACCCGCTCGAGACTTGCTCGCCAAGCTTCCTTAAGATCCTCTTGTCGCGCTAGCGACTCTCCTTCTGAGCAACGTGGGTCTGGTACTCCCCCTTGTCCTGCATGCAGAACAGAGACTTCATCTTGGCCTTGAGCTTCTTAGCTCAAGAGGTCTCAGCAGAGGGAGGTGCATACCCCTCCAAACTGTCCTCAGCCTCCTCCTCCTCAAACTCATCATCGTCAACATCCATGCGTGCAGCCTCTGCCTCAGCCCGGGTAGTGGTGTTAGCCCACTTGTTCTTCTGGCGTAGCTTAATGGGCTCATGGCGAATCCAGTTGGGAGCAAGAAACTCTTCACCCGGAAAGAGCTTCTCCCAAGTCTTTGAGATCAAGAGGAACAAATAAGGTCCATAGATGGGCACCTTACGATGGAACACAGTAAACTGAAGCTCACACCACATGATATGAGAGACATCAAGTGGTTCAGGTTGTTGGAGATGCGCTTCCTCACAAATGAGCATCATGTCCACAAGGTAGGAATGCACCTTGTCCTTGTCGCCTATGCGAGGAAAAAGAGAGTTGAGGAAGATCCGGTGCATGATTTCAAGAAACGAGTTCAGCACAAAAGTCTTCTTGTCATTGGGTAACTTCTTCTCAACAAGGTCGGGTTGAAGCTTGTTCTTGTTGGCAGACTCGGGGTTGGCATGTGGGCGGACACCAACGAGCACCTCTAGCCCCTCATCACGAATGTGCAATAGACCCATGAACTCCTTCCACTCAGCAGTCATCCTCTTCCCATTTGTCATCCAAGTCATGGTCCGCTTCTCATATGTGTGGAAGTGAACAGAAGCAAAGAACTGAGCCACAATCTCCGGGTCAAAGTTAAGGTGGAACATGAGGATCCCCTCAATACCAAACTGCTCCACCAAATCCAGTGGCTCACCAAAATATGCCCGGTTCTTCTTTAGATGGTCCATGTCAATCCACTGAACTGGTACATATATGTTCTGCTTGGCCTTGATCACATCTAGGAAGATGAGATTTTGTTCCTTCGTCCAAAACAAGTCAATTCCCCTGCTGAGTTCCTTAGGCTTGACATAGGGGTTGAGCTTTCTTCGAACCAGAAACTCCGCTTGAGGCATTTCATCCATGCCGACAGTTGGCTCCTTGATCTTGAAAGTTGTGGTCTTGACATGGCGTTGTGGGGCACTGGACCCCTCAGGAGCTTCTTGGTTGTGAAGCCGCTTGGAGCTTGTGTCACGGCTGGGATTCGAACGCCTGGCATTGGAACCTGAGCCACCACCTATGACACACAACACAAACACACGAGAAGAGCGAGAAGGATGACCGCAAAGACCAAGGCCAAAACCGAAGGAAACAAAGTAGACATGAGATTAGGTGAGACAAAACAATGCAACATAAAGTCAAGCGGTAGTATTGTGACAGGATGCGGAAGTAAAATTTTACTTCTTCCCAGACCGTGGTAGTACAGCGCCGGGTTGGCGTGGTAGTACCACGCTCAGGGCAGAAGTAATTTTTTACTTCCGCGCACCGGGCAGTAGTACCGCTCCAGGGGAGCGGTAGTACCGTACGAGGCCCACAACGGGCGGTAGTACCGCTCCAGGCAGGGTGGTAGTACTGCACGGGGTGGATCTGGCACAAAACTCATCCGAGAACATCCATGAAGATGAATTGGTACTACCGTTGATCAAACATTGTTGTATCACACCAACTAGCATATCTACTGCACTAGCACTCTCCAACAATCTCCTCTTGCAAAGATTTAGCCAAAAATCACAAGAACTACACATGCATCTCCCAAAACCTAGAAGCACAACAACGGGGTAAAGAGAGAGGGACTAAGGAAGATACCAGATTCCATGGCAAGAGGGCGAGGTGGGGATCGATCCCACCAGTTGGAATGCGAGGAGAGTGGCCGGAGACAGAGATCCGGCGAGGTCCTCCAGTGTCGTTCTTGGGCAGGAGAGAGAGAGAGACGCTGTGAGGGGAAGAGATGAATGGGTATGGGGGAGTTGGAACTCCCCTGCACCTTCTTAACCCCCCAGCGGCCTCGGCCGACATGTGATAATCTTCAGATCATTGTGGTAGTACCGCCCGAGCGGAAAATACCCTGCATGGGCGGTAGTGCCAGCCTCTTCAACGGCAGTAAAAAATTACCTTTGTGATGGAAGCGATAATGCTTGTCGTGGTAGCGCATTTGTGCAAGAGAGCCACCCACCTCTAGCGGTAGTACCGCACTACAAAAAAGACACATCCGTGACATTTTGGGCCGAAACGAATTTTTTTTCTCATACATATGACACTTCTATGACGATAATTGTGACAAAACCCGGTATCATCATAGATGTGGTGGGCTCCTACTTCTATGACAAAAAATCATGATGTAAATGGGCTTTTCGTCCTGGGCGGGCCGGAGACGCAGCTGCATGACATTCTTTTGGGCCGTCCATGACGGAAAAAACCGTGGTAGAAGCGAGGGGGAGGAAAATTTCGGGGAGTTGCCGGTTATGGTGGGAGGTCGGGGGTCGAGCGACACGCGTTTCTCTCGTACACGTACGTGTGTGTGTGCGAGGCGTTGGCTCTAACTGAACCCGAGCGAGGCGTTGGGCTCTAATCGAACCGGCGATTGCCGCAGTGCTAAGTGTTCTTGAACCCGAGCGATCGATCGATGGTCGTTAATCGAACCCGATGGAGCGATTCTTCGCCAGCTGCCGCTAATCAAGCCGATCGATTGGATGAGCGATGACGTTGCGGGGTTGGATGAACGATGGCGGTGGCGTTGCCTCTGGATGAACAGGACCCGTGGTGTGGAGGGCTGGATGAAAAATAGACGGTGGAGGGGTGGCCGGGGTGGGGTGGTTGAACAGACCCGTGGTGTGGAGGGCTGGATGAATAGTAGGCGATGGAGGGGTGCCCGTGGAGGGTGGTTGAGCGAGAGTCGGTGGAGTAAGCGCGGTGGAGGCTGGATGAGCAGGAGCCCGTGGAGGCTGGAGGAGGTCGACGGTAGCCCGTGGAGGCCGGAGGAGGTCGACGGTGGACATGAACAGTATCCCGTGGAGTCCGTTTTGCGGTGCACGCCACACCCCTCCCGATGAACAAGACCCCCATTTTCACCGTGGCGGCCCAACACATGTACTGTTCGTCCGTCTTGCGGTACGCCACACCCCTCCCGATCAACAGGACCCCTGTTTCGACCGTAGGAGGTCCGTTTCGTCCGTTTTGTGGTACGCCACACCCCTCCCGATCAACATGACCCCCGTTTCGACCGTAGGAGGTCCGTTTCCTCCATTTTGCGGTACGCCACACCACTCCCGATCAATAGGACCCCGTTCCGAATGTAGGAGGTCCGTTTCCTCCGTTGTGCGGTACTGCTGTTTGCTTTGCTGTTTACATCTGATTGGATGTTTGCAACAACTACCAGTTTCAAATTGTAGTTGTAAAAACATGTTCCTTATGTAGAACAGATCCATTTATTTGCTTATATAATTGTGAAACCTGTTACGTGTCTCCTTGTTTCTCTTTAAGTCGTATCTATTACGCCAAAGCGTAACTTTAGGGAAGATAGTGAGCCAAACCATCTTGAGGACAGCGAGATGACCCCAAGGTCCTGCCTTGATGAAGACAGTGAGTTAAAGCTACTCACCGGCAGGTGTGAGACAACCTCTGTGCGATCATTTGCCTCAATCGATTCGACTTCTTGGTCTCAACTTAAAGCGGAAAGGCTTGCTTCACTCGGCTCCGACTTGAAGTCAAAGATGCAATGAAGATGTCGAGGACTGCCGTCGCACCATCATGCTCTTAAATCTAGTGTTGATGCATCTATCGTTGACACTGGCGAGGTCTACTCGGCTTCTTCGGTGTTTGGGGCCCGATCAGCCGTGCCTAGTGCCTTCTGAAGTGCTCTTAGTTTTGTATATTCTTTTGTCGGCGTGTTTATTTGCACTGGTGGCGAACTTTGATGCCCAGTGGATGTAATATGTGCAATAGCCGTGATAGCCTAGCGTAAGTTGCTTGCTTATTTATTTCCTTGTTGTCTTGTTTATTTGTTTGCTTGTAGTCATTGCAGTTCTTTTTCCGCGGTTTGCTAGTGGCTGCAATAACCTATTTCTTAAAACTAGGACACAATAACCATGGGATAATATTTCTTGTAGTGACACTTTGGGCCTCCCTACGGGTCAGAAAGCGATGGGCCTTCTACGGGCCGTAGAAACAATGGGCCTTCTACGGGCCGTATCATCAATGGGCCTTATACCGCAAAGATGATCGATTGGCCAAACATGGGCCAATAACAGGCCGCATTATGGTCGTAAATGGGCTAGAGTTGGAATCGGCCATTCATGGGCCGACCATAACGGGCCATCGTTAATAGGCCGTATTTCATGACGCTATGAAAACGGCCCAACGTGTTAACGGACCACAAACGGGCCGATCAGTAACCACGGCTGAATTTGGCCCATAAGCGAAAATATGACAAGAACGGGCCATAAGTAAACGAATCGCCGGAAATGAGCCCAAGAATAAATGGGCTTTGAGAAGGCCAAAAGATAACATAAATTTGAAGCATTAACGGAATAACGGGCCCTTAATGGGTATAAAGTGATACACTGTTCATTACGGGCCAGTTTCACCACGGGCCGTTAATGGGTATAAAGTAATACACTGTGGGCCAGTTTCACCACGGGCCATTAATAGGCCAAGAGTTACATAGGGCCTCATATGGGCCGAAAGACGTCATGGGCCAGAAGAGAAAACGGGCTGGAATCATATTGGGTGGCCCAGATGACAGTACTGGGCCTAATTCGGATAGGGCGTAACGGGCCTTGGGTTAGCGGGCTGTAAATGGGCTATATGCGAACAGGCCGTTAACAGGCTTTCCATGGGCCGGCCCGCCACCTTTTGACCAAGTCAAATGGGCCGGCCTTTTCACAGGAATGGGCCTCTGTTGGGCCGTGCCACGTGTCGACGTATCATAGGCGCCTTCTGTCCAATGAGTGGATGACATCTGTTCCAACGGTGAGCCGACACGTGTTTCCTCGAGCCAATGATGATTTTACACATGGAAAATCCCCATTGGTCGGGGTTGTTAACGGGTTATCGGATCCAAAACCCGACCCGATAGCTTAACAGTGTTCCGTTACGGTGGATGCCACGTGTTGGTCACCCTTGATGAAAGCACTTCTGTGACGCGATTTATCGTCATGGAAGTGGACACTTCCGTGATGATAATTTTGGTAATGTCATGGAACACTTCTCACGACAAAGACGGTATGACTATCTTGATTCTGTCATAAATTTGTCATGGATGTACATGCATGACAAAAAACGCGACCTACTGTGACAAACACGTATCATCACGGAAGTGTATTTTTTTTGTAGTGGTGGCTTGCCATGGTAGTACCGCAAACCCAAGAAAGTGCATGTTTCAACAAAGAGAAACAAGAAGGCCTTTGCAATACCGATTTCAAGCAAAGGACGCACAAAAGAGCACAAAAAGAAAACAAATAAACCAAGACACAAGGTCCAAAAGAAAGCAGCAAGACAACAAGGACCAAACAACGAACCAAAACCTCTCAAGAAGAGAGGGCGGTGGCCGGAGCCACCTATGTTTGAGTCAATTGGTATGGCATCATGAAGAATTGTCCTTGGGCCCATGACCAAAACTCGTCTTTGAAGCACAGGTACCATCAATAATGGTTAATGTGAAAGAGTTGATCAATTTATGCATAATGGGGGGGAGGGAGAGTTCATTGAGAGGACAACACTCCTCCTATGTCCATGCCTACACCTAAACAAGATATCAAGATGAGTATGGCGGGGTGTGCAAAGGTTCAAGCCACATTGCTCAAATCAATGATATTTAGCTCATGCCTTAACTCGCGAAATCTTGCTTCATCCAAGGGCTTCGTGAAAATATCTGCAAGGTTATCATGAGTGTTGTCATTATTTAGCTTGATCTGCCCTCTACTATTGTGATCCCGGTTGAAGTGATACAGAATCTCTATATGCTTAGTCTTGATGTGTTGCTCCGGGTTGAGAGAAATCTTGATGGCACTTTCATTGTCACACCAAAGAGGCACTTTGTCACAAATGACACTGTAATCCTTTAAAGTTTGCCTCATCCATAGAAGTTGAGCACAACAACTACCGGCGGCCACATACTTGGCCTCGGTGGAGGAGAGAGACACACAACTTTGCTTCTCTGAAGACCAACTCACCAAAGAGCAACCAAGAAAATGGCACCCTCCGGAAGTTGACTTCCTATCCACTTTGGCTCCCGCCCAATCGGAGTCAAAAAATCCCACGAGGTTGAAGTTTGCTCCTCTTGGGTACCATAAGCCAAAGTTTGGGGTATGAGCCAAATATCGAAAGATTCGCTTGACCGCCACATAGTGGCTTTCCTTAGGTGAGGCTTGAAACTATACACAAATTCCCACACTCAACATGATATCCGGTCTAGATGCACAAAGGTAAAGCAAGGAGCCAATCATGGAATGATATACCTTTTGATCCACCGCTTTACCATTGGGATCAATGTCAAGTTGGCATTTGGCCGGGCATTGGAGTGGAAGTTGGCTTGACATCACTTAGCTTGAATCTCTTGAGCATGTCTTGAGTGTATTTGGCTTGGTTGATGAAGGTTCCTTCTCTTCTTTGTTTGATTTCGAACCCGAGAAAGAACTTCAACTCTCCCATCATGGACATCTTGAACTTCGAGGTCATGAGAGCGGCAAACTCCGGATTGAAAGCTTTGTTAGGAGAACCAAAGATAATATCATCAACATATAGTTGGCATACAAACAACTCCCCTTTGACCTTCTTAGTAAAAAGAGTGGGGTCGGTTTCCCAATTTCAAACCCACGATCTTGCAACAACTCGGTAAGGTGCTCATACCACGCACGCATACGTGGGGGCTTGTTTAAGGCCATAGAGTGCCTTATCGAGTTGGTACACATGATTGGGGAACTCATGATCCTCAAACCCCTGTGGTTGTTTGACATACACCAACTCATTAATAGGACCATTAAGAAAAGCACTCTTCACATCCATTTGTTGCAACTTGAAGTTATGATGAGAAGCATAAGAAATCAACAGACGAATAGATTCAAGGTGGGCAATGGGAGCAAAGGTTTCACCGTAGTCGATACCCTCGACTTGGGAGTAGCCTTGTGCCACCAAACGAGCCTTGTTGCGAACAATAATCCCATGAGCATCTTGCTTGTTCTTGAATATCCACTTGGTTCCAATAACATTATGGTTCTCCTTTGGCCTTGGCACCAATCTCCACACCTTGTTGTGCTCGAAGTTGTTGAGTTCTTCATGCATGGCATTAAGCCAATCCGGATCCTCGAGCACCTCATAGACCTTTTGGGGTTCAACACAAGAAACAAGCGCGTGATGTTCACAATAGTTTGCTAATTGTCTACGAGTGCTTACCCCCTTTCTTAAGCTTCCAAGCACATTCGCCATGACATGATCTTTGGTAGTGAGCTTGGACGCAATCTTGGCGGCACGACGCTCCAATTCCTCCTCAAGAGAGAGTTGAGGAGCGGTAACTTGATCATCTTGAGCGTCGTCTTGAGCTTGTTCTTGATCTTGAGCTTGCTCTTGATCTTGAACTTTCTTGGTGGTAAGAACTTGACCTTGGGAATCACTTGGTGGTTCACCACCATCTTGAGGTTGATCTTGCCCTTGATCTTGTTCATTTGGTTGAGGGCCTTCACTTTGTTCTTCGGAAGCATGTGGGTCTTGGGTTGGTGATGGTTCTACTTGAGTGGAACATTGTCCTTCTCCTTCGGCCACAAGGGGTTCCTCAATGGGTAGGATATGACCAACACCCATTCTTCTTGTGGCTTGGGGAGGAATTTCACACCTACATAGACGTACCACTTTGCTCCACTTGGGAGCCGTTATTCTCATCAAACTCCACATTACACGTCTCCTCAATGGGTCCTGTCGTGGGAATGACTCCGACAGTAAGAGAGGGGTAGGATAACGGAGCATGATCTATCGAGATGCATATGGGTGACACGGTGGTTTTAGCGAGTTCGGGCCTCTCATGGTGGAGATAACAACCCTACGTCTCGTGCTCCGGAGAGTCTTTGTTTTATCTGAGTATATATCCGGAGATTACAATGTGTGTGTGAGAGAGAGGAACTGATCCCCATGCCTGAGCTAAGTCCTGAGACTAATGGTGAAAAGAGAGAGAGAGAGAGAGAGAGAGAGAGGTGGAAGAAAAGAACCCCTTAAGTCTAGTGGTGGGGGTGGCTTATATAGAGTGCGCCACCCCCTCACCTCCTATGTTACAAAGTGGAGTATCAATGCCATAATACCTGGCCACTACAAAACCGTTATGTTGACTATTGGTCTTCGCATATCCGAGTGAGTTACCCGGCCGAGTGGAATGAGCTTGTAGAGTGGAGTGCCGTGCTCCGAGTGGTTGTTGCCGTCCGAATGACTTTAAAGTTGCGGTACACCTGGACGGCGATCTGGCCCAGGGGCCCAGTACAAAGTGTATGGTGTCCATGGGTAGGGTCTTTAGGTCAGGCCTGTTACCCTACCCCCAATACATGTCCTCGTCATTAGCCCCCTAATCGGTCGAGGTTGAGCGGGTCGAGTCGAGGTGAATTCCCAGATGAGTCGAGTGCTACAGAGGCACTTATGAACTTCCATTGGTCACCCGGCGGTCTTATCTTCGCTTGTTGCCTTGACGGATTCAAGTCTGCATGGTGCCCGAGTGAAATGAGCTCAAACGGGTCCGTGGAGGAGCCTTGAACTCACCTTATAGCAATTTTTTTTGAGTGATCTGGAGCTGGTCCTGCATCGAGTAACTGGTTACTCGGAATTTCTTCATGCCTGAAACGTGTCTTTTTTTTGTTGTTTGGCCGTCACTCAGACCGGGCGGACCGTTCCGAGTGGATACCATTCTAGTGGGGGCACGCTGAGTGCACCCAAGGGTGTAGTCCCGAGATCGCTGCGGCCGATCGCAAAGTCGGCGGGAGTCTTAGAGCCTGTCTTTTTGTTGTTGTTTGGCGTCACTCGGACCGGTCGGACCGTTCCATGTGGATACCAACAGTCGGCGGGAGTCTTAGAGCCCGTCTTTTTGTTGTTGTTTATCACTTGGACTGGTCAGGCCGTACCGAGTGGAGATTACTCCAGTGGGGGCACGCCGAGCACCCATCGGGTGTAGTCTCGAGACCACCATCGATTGCGGGCAATGACGGGGTCTGAGAGAACTAGGAATCTTCTTAGCTGGTACTGATCAAACTTGTTCTTCTCTGACTTGGAGGTCGAGTAATTCTGGAGCTGGTTTTGCATCGAGCAAAATGTTTCTTTCTGAGTTCTCTTCCAGTGGGGGCACGCTGAGTGCACCCACTGGGTGTAGTCCCCGAGCCTCTGTCGGAATAGATGAGCCTGGCAGAGGGTTTAAGTCTCTTGGTAAACCTCCACGCAGTCGATACAGTAAATATATTTTTAGTCTGAAATTGAGTCAATCCTGAAATTGAGTCAATCGGATGCATCTTCAGGCACTTGTCGTGGTAAATAAGCTCAGCCAGGAGCTGAGTCATTCGGACTGATCTTCGTGCACTCGGCACAGTAAATAAATTCAGCCTGGAACTCGGTCAAGCAGGTGAATCTTCGTGCTCTTGGCATGGTGAATGAATTCGGCTTTGAAACCGCCGATCAGAGAAAAAAGCCCGGACACTCCGAGTAATGTCGTTCGAGAGTACTTCTTATATTGACCATTAGATTTTGCGTGAAAGGGGTATTTGCAAGAGTATATTGTATCCGTAGAGGAGCTTTGTTTTCACCCTTTTGCATGAAAGGGGTATTTGTCCGAGTGAATGTGCTTCACTTATAGATCTTCGGCGAACCGAGCATGTATGGTCAGAAGAATATTCCTGATGTGATCAATAGGTTGACCAAATGGGCATAACCCCTGAGGGTGACATGGCCAACTGTCGTGTGTAGCCCCCGAGTGATGCTCGAAGGAGGTAAGCTTGCTACAGAGTGTGATATGAGGTTTGACCATGAGTAACTTAGTCGTTCCCGTGCTGGGGGTGTAGAGGTAAAGACACGTCCAACTGATGGTGACGCGCGAGGCGGCAGAGGGGCGATGATGTGTACAACCGAGTGACGGTCTTGCGAGGCGGTCGAGTGGTGAAGACGCAGCAACCGAAAGTGGCGACGCCAGAGAGCGGTCGAGTGGCTAAGACGCGTGCCCAACCGAGTGGCAACACGTGGGGCGGCCGAATGGTGATGACGTGTGAAGTGGTCGAACGTAGGACTACATATCTAGCCAAGTGAAGATGCGCGGGGCAACCGAGTGGTGAAGACGTGCACAACCGAGTGGCGGCGCGCGAAGCGGCTAAGGCGAAGTCGTGTGCCACCGGACGGCAAAAATGGTCCTCGGAGGACTTAGTCGAATGCTTTCGAAGCTTATGTAGTGACGAGGTCGATTAACGTGGTTGCGGCGCCGAGAAGACCGGTGTGCCAACCGATTCTGAGTAGGAATGAAGATGGCGTCTTGAGAGTCTGGGTGATTACTAAACTTGTCGAAGTGGCGGATCGGATGCATTTTTTGAAGTGAAGGATCTGCCAGGTGATGAAGTAGTCGACCACTCAGGAGAGTGTCATTCCAAATGAGATGCAGCCCCCGAGCGTACTACAGGCTTTGACAATGGACATGTCGAAACACGAGAAATATAGTTTTGAATGGATGATTTGCAATTCATCGAGTTAGTCCCGGGTAAAGATGAGGAGAATCTTCCGAGTGATGCTCGAAAGAGGCAAACTCGCAAAAGAGTGAAGTGTGAAATTTGATTATAAAATGGACTTATATGTCTCATGCCTGACGAGGTCTATATCATTGATACGATGAAGAGGATTCCACAGAGGGGTTGGCCGGATGTGTTTGAAGTCAACGGAGCAACAAGGTAGGTGTTGTGGTGCACTAGGACCGGTACGGTGACCGAGTCCGAGCAGCGATGAAGTTGGCGCATAGGGCCATCGAGTGATCACGTAACTTGTGTAAAAAATGGCACAAGCCAACGAAATAATTTCTCGAGGAAATTCGGTGTGTGCTCAAATGATTTGTGTGAATAACACCCATAGACACCCGCTGGGAGTGCAAGGAGCTTGCTGGTTAACCAAAGAAGAGTCTGAAGAGCGAAGGATCGATTCGAACTTCTCGAAGCGATGGATCCGACTGAACTCAATGGAATATTGGCTCAAATAAAATGGAAGTGTAGTGTTTCGACTAAGTTGCAGCCCCGGAGGACCGATGCAAACTCGAAATTAAGAACGACACGTGGTGTTCATGAATGATGTATGCGAAAAAATGGAAGCTGGACTAGGGAGTCACATAACCAGTACTAAGCAAGTATGTGAAAATAAGCAGCCGAGCGTAGAGGTACACTCGGTGGTGTGACCTTCGAGTGAAGGTGATGTTTGAATTACGGGATACTCGGAAATAACAGAATGTAAAATGACTTAGTTGTCTGAAGGCGCGCGAGTGGCCGAGTGGTGATGAGGCGACCAACCGTGTGGCGACGCGCGGAGCGGCCGAGTGGTGATGAGGTGACCAACCGAGTGGCGACGCGTGGAGTGTCCCAGTGGTGATGAGGTGACCAACCGAGTGGCGACGCGCGGAGCGGCCCAGTGGTGATGAGGTGACCAACCGTGTGGCGACGCGCGGAGCGGCCGGGTGGTGATGAGGTGACCAACCGTGTGGCGACGCGCGGAGCGGCCGAGTGGTGATGAGGTGACCAACCTTGTGGCGACGCGTGGAGCGGCCGAGTGGTGATGAGGTGACCAACCGAGTGGCGACGCGCGGAGCGGCCCAGTGGTGATGAGGTGACCAACCGAGTGGTGATGCGCGGAGTGGCCCAGTGGTGATGAGGTGACCAACCGAGTCGCGACGCGCGGAGCGGCCGAGTGGTGATGAGGTGACCAACCGAGTGGCGACGCGCGGAGCGGCCGCGTGGTGATGAGGTGACCAACCGGTGGCGACGCGCGGGGCGACCGAGTGGTTATGAGGTGACCAACCGATGGTGACGCGCGGAGCGGCCGAGTGGTGATGAGGTGACCAACCGGTGGCGACACGCGGGGCGGCCGAGTGGTGATAAGGTGACCAACCGATGGCGACGCGCGGGAAGGCCGAGTGGTTATGAGGTGACCAACCTAATGGCAACGCGCGGGGCGGCCGAGTGGTTATGAGGTGACCAACCGATGGCGACGCGCGGGGCGGCCGAGTGGTTATGAGGTGACCAACCAAATGGCAACGCGCGGGGCGGCCGAGTGGTTATGAGGTGACCAACCGATGGCGACGCGTGGGGCGGCCGAGTGGTTATGAGGTGACCAACCAATGGCGACGCGCAGGGCGGCCGAGTGGTTATGAGGTGACCAACCAAATGGCAACGCGTGGGGCGGCCGAGTGGTTATGAGGTGACCAACCGATGGCGACGGGCGGAGCGGCCGAGTGGTGATGAGGTGACCAACCGGTGGCGACGGGCGGGGCGGCCGAGTGGTGATGAGGTGACCAACCGATGGCGATGCGCGGGGCGGCCGAGTGGTTACGAGGTGACCAACCTAATGGCAACGCGCGGGGCGGCCGAGTGGTTATGAGGTGACCAACCGATGGCGAGCGGCGCGGCCGAAAGTGGTTATGAGGTGACCAACCAAAGGGCACCGCGCGGGGCGGCCGAGTGGTTATGAGGTGACCAACCAATGGCGACGCGCGGGGCGGCCGAGTGGTTATGAGGTGACCAACCAATGGCGACGCGCGGGGCGGCCGAGTGGTTATGAGGTGACCAACCAAATGGCAACGCGCAGGGCGGCCGAGTAGTTATGAGGTGACCAACCGATGGTGACGCGCGGGGCGGCCGAGTGGTTATGAGGTGACCAACCAAATGGCAACGCGCGGGGCGGCTGAGTGGTGTTTTTAAACTTAGGCGAGTACTGGACTGCAACTAAGCCCTCCGAGTGGGAGGGTTGCTCTCCACTCGGTAGGATTTTTTAAACTTAGGCGAGTCTTGGATCTGCAGCTAAGCCCCGCGTGGGAGGGGTGCTCTCCACTCGGCAGGAATTTTTGAAACTTAGGCGAGTACTGGACTGCAGCTAAGCCCCCGAGTGGGAGGGTTGCTCTCCACTCGATAGGATTTTTTGAAATTTAGGTGAGTACTGGACTGCAGCTAAGCCCCCGAGTGGGAGGGTTGCTCTCCACTCGGCAGGATTTTTTGAAACTTAGGCGAGTACTGGACTGCAGCTAAGCCCGTGAGTGGCAGGGTTGCTCTCCACTCGGCAGGATTTTTGAAACTTAGGCGAGTACTGGACTGCAGCTAAGCCACCGAGTGGGAGGGTTGCTCTCCACTCGGCAGGATTTTTTGAAACTTAGGCGAGTACTGGACTGCAGCTAAGCCCCCGAGTGGGAGGGTTGCTCTCCACTCGGCAGGATTTTTTGAAACTTAGGCGAGTAATGGACTGCAGCTAAGCCCCAGACTGGGAGGGTTGCTCTCAACTCGGCAGGATTTTTTGAAACTTAGGCGAGTACTGGACTGCAGCTAAGCCCCCAAATGGGAGGGTTGCTCTCCACTCGGCAGGATTTTTTAAACTTAGGCGAGACGGATTCGCAACTAAGTCACCCACTAGGGGATTTAGAGCATATAAAAAAGAATAACAATCATTTATGAGATTGTAAAAACTGTGTCGCGGGGTGACCGAGTGGTGATGAGGTGACCAACCGATTGACAACGCGCGGGGCGGCCGAGTGAAGTAGATGAGTCCCGCGGAGTGACGATGCACGGGGCGTTCGTGTGAAGTAGACGTGTGCCGCGGAGTGACGATGCATGGGCCGTCCGAATGATGTAGATGCGTCCTGCAGAGTGGCGACGCGCGGAGCGTCCAGGCGATGTAGACGCGTGCCGTGGAGTGACGATGCGCGGGGCGTCCGGGTGAAGTAGAGGTGCGTGCCGTGGAGTGACAATGCGCGGAGCGTCCGAGTGATGTAGACGCGTCCGGCGGAGTGGCGACGAGCGGGGCTTCCGAGTGACGTAGTCGCGTCCCGTGGAGTGGCGACGCACAAGGCGTCCGGGTGAAGTAGAGGCGCTTGCCGCGGACTGACGATGCGTGGGGCAGACGAGTAGTGAGGTCGAGCTCAACCAAGTGGCCACGCACGGGGCGACCGAGTCAGACAGGTTGATGAAATCACGAACATCCGAGTGACGACAATGCCTTGGCGGCCGAGTGCCAGCGGACTGTCCGAGTGAACCTTTGTTCGAGTGAGGTTTAGTCATGTCCAGTGAACGGCCGTGTCTTTGAAAGCTGGCGTGTGTAGGGCGTCGCCGACCCTACGGTCTCTTCTTGCCGAGCAATTGAAGCCAGAAGGATTCGCTGACGTGTGCCCGTGCAGTCGATGCCGGAAGGAGGAGGCGATAGGCACCGGGTTTAGGACCTGTTCCACGTCAGAGGGAGAAACCGTCGAGCACACGTGTTGCGTCTTACTTGTTTCCGTTCAAAAGATCCATCGTGTGACCCTGCGAGTTTGCAAGTAAAGCCACGGTTAAAATGTTGAGTGGTTAGAAATGCATGCATGCACTAATTAAGAAACTGCGGAAGTAGTGGAAACGGCGCACGTTGGCCGCCATAATTAGGTAACCGATGCTGGAAATCCCCACTAATTTGCGCCTTAATGAGGTAATCAATTAATTCCTCGGGAGAGCTATGAGGCCCGGAATCTGCATGCAGGAGATGTCATTGCTAATTAAGCAGGAAATAAAACCGGTTCTGCATGTAAGGGAAGTTTCCTTCTTCCACGGATCATTTTCTGCATGTAGTTTACTGTCACGCCATTTGCTTATGCAGTCGACGTCGGGGAAGGGACCGCCGCGCTACTGCTGCATATAGTAGCAGACGGCGGAGGTAGGAGCCTTATGTGGGGCTCGCCGACAAGATCGCATCGAGGCCGAAACAACGAACCGCTGGCCGGCCGTTTGTAGGAGCCCGCCGACGCCATCGTAGCCGAGGCCGGAAGCGGCCGGGACGGACCGCGCCGATGGCGGCGTAGGAGCTTCGCCAACGGCGTCGTAAACGAGGCCGAGACGATGGCGAGGCCGCGCATGTGGCCGAAAGTGCAGGAGCTTTGAGCTTGTCGACGGCGTCATAGTTGAAGGGCGGCAGATTTAACGAAGCAGTCTTGGTGGCCGAGCACAGGAGCTCGCCAACGGCGTCGTAGACGAGGCCGGTCACGAGGAGGCAGATCGCGCTAGTGGCTAAGCGTAGCAGCTCGTTGATTAGGCCAAAGACGACGACGAGGCGGACCATGCCGTTTGCTGTTTTTGTGGTGACCATTGATGATGGTCCTCGTGAAATTTTCCTGAGGATAGATGAATGTAAATACCATTTGCATCATGGCTCGATAGACGCCATGCCCCAAAGGTGGCGCCAACCGTCGTGGGAATGACTCACAAAGAAGAGAGGGGTAGGATAATGAGCATGATCTATCGAGATGCATATGGGTGACACGGTGGTTTTAGCGAGTTCGGGCCTCTCACGGTGGAGATAACAACCCTACGTCTCGTGCTCCGAGAGGCTTTGTTTTATCCGAGTATATATCCGGAGATTACAATGTGTGTGAGAGAGAGGAACGGATCCCCATGCCTGAGCTAAGTCCTGAGACTAATGGTGTAAAGAGAGAGAGGTGGAAGAAAAGAACCCCTAAGTCTAGTGGTGGGGGTGGCTTATATAGAGTTCGCCACCCCCTCACCTCCAAAGTTACAAAGTGGAGTATCAATGCCATAATACCTGGCCACTACAAAACCATTATGCGACTATTGGTCTTCGTGATATCCGAGTGAGTTACCCGCCGAGTGGAATGCTCTTGTCGAGTGGAGTGCCGTGGTTCAGTGGTTGTTGCCGTCCGAGTGACTTTCAAGTTGCGGTACATCTGGACGGCGATCTGGCCCAGGGGCCTAGTACAAAGTGTACGGTGTCCATGGGTAGGGTCTTTAGGTCAGGCATGTTACCCTACCCCCAATACATGTCCTCGTCAGGTCCCGTGGACTTGTTGAGGACACGGTAAGCATGAAAGTTTGTAGCATAACCAACAAATATGCCCTCATGATCTCTAGCCTCAAATTTAGACAAACGAACACCTTTCTTGAGAATGAAACACTTACAACCGAACACCCGGAAGTACTTGAGGTTGGGCTTGTTGCCGGTGAGTATCTCATATGGAGTATTGTTCAAGCCTTTGTGGAGATAGAGCCAATTGGATGCATGACAAGCGGCGTTGATGGCTTCGGCCCGAAATTTGTAAGGATATTTGAACTCCGCCATCATGGTTCTTGTTGCGTCCATCAAAGTCTGGTTCTTCCTCTCCTCTACACCATTTTGTTGAGGGGTGTAAGGTGCGGAATATTGATGCTTGATCCCCTCATCACTAAGAAACTCATTTGTTCTTGAACTCGGTGTCGTTGTCACTTCTTATTGTCAAGATCTTTGCATTATGTTGACGTTGAGCTTCATTTGCAAAGTCGATGACAGTTTGTTGGGTCTCACTCTTCCTCTTGAAGAAATATACCCAGGTGTATCTTAAATAATCATCCACAATCACCAACCAATACTTTCTACCCCCAAGACTATCGAAGGATGGATGCCCAAAGAGATCCATGTGATGGAGCTCCAAGGGCCTCTTCGAGTACATGATAGTCGTGGGAGGGTGAGCCTTCTCATGTAGCTTTCCTTTGATACAAGCACTGAAAGCACGATCTTTGGCAAAACTAACATTTGTTAGTCCATGGACATGGTCCCCTTGAGAAGACTTTGCAAAGATCTCATACTGGCATGGGCTAAACGGTGATGCCAAAGCCATCCCACGTCAACTTTAGCCATTAGGCATGTCGCGGTCTTAGTGGGTCGCTCCAAAAAGTTAATCACATAAAGACCATTCTCGACATGCCCAACAAAGGCTACTTTGAGAGTCTCACTCCACAAGAGGGCCACGGTATCAATATCAAAGAAAGTGGCAAAGCCCATGAGTGTAAGTTGACAAATGGAAAGTAAGTCGTATGCAAGGGACTCAACAAGCATGACTTTCTCGATCGTGAGATCATGAGAAATGACAACCTTGCCAAGACCCAATACCTTAGAAGATGAGGCATCACCCCACTCAACATTGGTGGGCATAGATGAAACCTTGTTCACGTCCACCACTAAGTCCTTGCTTCCAGCCATATGATTTGTGGCTCCACTATCGAGCAACCATGATCCCCCACCGGAAGTAAACACCTACAAGATATCAATTCTTGGTTTTAGGTACCCTAATGGGTCCTTTGATGTTAGTAACAAGGGTCTTAGGAACCCAACTAGACCATTCAATGTGCTCATAATAAAAGCAACAAATTTGGCATAAACATGCCCATCACTAGCACAGCATAATACATAAGAAGGGTTAAAGTCGCCGGCTTTGTTGGAAGGGGTGGCATTGCCCTTATTGACACCACCACCCTTCACATTGTTCTTCTTCTCCTTAGAAGCACCCTTTCCCTCCTTCACAAAAGTTTGCTTGAGAGGAGGAGGTTGTTTGGCCTTGTCATTCTTCTTCTTATTCTTGGACTTGGGTGCAAACCCAATCCCCTCCTTGCCCACAACTTCCTTTTGATTGCTCAAAAGGTCGTTGAGGTTCTTCTCACCTTGTATGCAAGACACAAGGCCTTTCTCAAGTTGCTCCTTCAACTTGGCATTCTCCTCCACAAGATGCACATGCTGACAACATGGGTTAGTAGTATTTTCATTATCAATTAAAACCATATGAGGAAATGTGGCTTTCTCCTTGGTTAGCTTCACTTGGAGTTGATCATGAGACTCTTTGAAGCTAGCATGAGCACTCTTCAAGGCCTTGTGAGCCTTGTCAAGTATATCAAACTCTTGCTTGAGTCTAGCATGTTCAACCCAAAGTTTGGCTTTCTCGGAATTGAGCACACGAGAGACAACTAGCGCATGATCAAGATCTTTCTTTAATTTAGCATGATCATCGTTGTGTGACTCCTCTAGAGCCAAACGATGATCACGCTCTTCCTCTAGCGCATTAGAGAGATTCGAAATCTCATCGGCATAGTCACGACTATGCCCTTCGATCTTAGAGATGGTTTATTCATGAGCCTTGATCATGTCATTGGCTTCACCAAGTTGTTCCAAGAGAGCAACAAAGTGCTTCATGGATTTACCCTTGAGCTTACTCATAAAAGACTCAAATTCATTTTCTTCCTCCTTCGTCCCCTCACTTTCATCAATGCAATCTGTCAAGGAAGGATTAGTAGTGATGGTAGTTTTGATATTGGGGGTTACCTTGTTGGTGGCTTTAGCCATGAGGCACTTGGCGGTGATGTTCTCGTTGGGTGAATCGAAGAGGGACACCCGTGGAGTTGTTGCAATGGCAACGGAGGCCATGGCAACCGTCTCACCGTCTTCATCATCATCTCCTCCTCATTGTACTCTTCTTGTACCACCAACCCCTTGGGAGGAGTCTTCTTGGTGAAGTTGTTCTTGTCGGGGAAGGACTTTGTTTGTAGGGTGAAACCCTAGAGCGGCTCTTTTCACACTTGGAGGGGGAAAGAGCAAGAACACACAAAAATGACAAGGAGGAAATCACTCTAACAAGCCCAAATCACACATCTACTAGAGTAGCATACAAGAGATCCACAAGAATACATGAACAATTCAAGGAAAATAGCACTAGGTAAAGTTCTTCCCACTCCCAGGAGATGAGGTCTTGATGTTGATCTTCTCCAAGAGGAGGCCTTGACAATCCAAAGGATTCTTCCCAAGGTGGGCGCTTGATCTCCAAGAGGAGGGGATAGAAGGAGAAAAGCTCTCTAGTGTCTATCAAATACTTTGCTATCCCTCAAATGAGCTAGGAGATGAGTACTTAAAGGCTAGGGATGAAACATGAGGGAGAGAGGGGTACAATGGTCAAAAGACCATAATGCATGCAGGCATCCTCGGAGGGGTCCGGGCACCCGGGGTAAAGTAGCCCGGGCACCCGGACCGGCCAGGGAGCCGGCTGAAGAAGGACTGGGCACCCGGGGGTCCTAGGCCGGGGCACCCTGGGGTGGCCGCAGGTGGCTGTAGGTTTGGGGCCGGGCACCCGGGGGTCCAAGGCCCGGGCACCCGGGATGGAACCAGGCGGGCGGAGAAGGGGGTCCGGGCGCCCGGGGTTGAGGGCCCGGGCACCCGGGGCTGGCTGGGGCACTGACCAGGTCCTGGACGGGCACCTGGGGTGACCAGAGGGCCGGCCTAGGGCGCGGTCGAAGGCCCGGGCACCCGGGGGCAGCGGGGACCGGGCGCCCGGAGTGTCCAGGGTCTCTTTTCCTTTGTGCTTTCCGTAGCTTTCCTCCTCCTCCTTCTCCTTGGGGGCTTGGATCTCCGACTTAGCCTCATCACGATCATTTTCTTCGTACCTAAAAATGCACACATTTCCGTTTGAGGTAGGACCCAACTCTCGTGTGAATTTGAACGGAGCTCGAAGAGGAAGGAGTTCACCTCGTTCTCGATGGTGCATGCACGTGCTCTTGTCATTGGTCCTCTCGGTGCTTGCGATGGTGATGGAGTGTCCGTGTGGGTGGTCGAGGGATGCTCCGCATCATGTCCCCCCCCCCCTTGGGGGAGATCCATCCACGGATCATGATCATCATCACCATGGTACTTGGCCAACTCTTTGACGTTGAAGATGTCGCTTACGTTGTACTTGTCACGTGGAATGTCGATCTTGTAGGCATTTTCGTTGTAGCGTGCGAGCACCTTGAATGGTCCATCGGCTCTCAGAAGTAGCTTGGACTTGCGCTCCTTGGGGAAGGGGTCCTTGCGGAGATGTAACCATACTAGATCGCCCGGTTGGAACACCATCGGTGACTTGTTGATGTTGAGCTTGGAGGCAAGGCGGTGTACTTGACGTTCGATCGTGGACCTTGTTTCTTCATGCATCTTCTTGAGGTAGGTGGCTCTTGCGCTAGCGTCCATGTTCGCTCGTTCTTGTAGCGGTAGAGGAAGGATGTCCAACGGTGACAAAGGGTTGAAGCCGTAGACAACCTCGAAGGGGGACTTGCCGGTGGTAGAGTGTCTTTGCGCGGTTGAAGGCGTACTCGGCGATGGGTAAGCACTCCTCCCACTCCTTGATGTTCTTCTTGATCAACACACATAGGAGAGTGGCGAGCGTCCGGTTGGCGACTTCCGTTTGACCATCGGTTTGAGGATGATACGCCATGGAGAAGAGTAGCTTGATTTCGAGCTTGGCGCATAACATCTTCCAAAAGTAGCTTAATAACTTGACATCTCGGTCCGACACAATTGTCTTTGGCACTCCATGTAACCTCAAGATTTGCCTACAAAAAGGATTTGCAGCATGTGAAGCATCGTCTATCTTATTGCATGGGATAAAGTGAGCCATTTTACATAATCAGTCCACAGCAACAAATACGGAGTCCTTGCCATTTTGAGTCCTAGGTAATCCAAGCACAAAATCCATGCTAATATCTTCCCAAGGTTGATGCAGAATTGGTAGTGGCATATGTAAACCATGGGATTGAGATTGTGACTTAGCTTTGCGACATGTAGAGCACCGGTTGGTGAAGCGTGAGACATCGCAGAACATCTTGGGCCAAAAGTAGTTCTTGGAGAGCGTGGCAAAAGTCTTGTCGCGTCCAAAGTGTTCCATGAGCCCACCTCCATGAGCCTCTTGCAAAAGTAACAAATGAAGAGATGACTCGAGGATGCATAGTTTGTTAGATCTCATTAGATAAACATCTTTGATATAATATCATTCCCAAGATGTATGCGTCACACACTTAGCAAAAGGAGTAGCAAAAGTCACATCATGCTCATACAAATCTTTGATATGATCAAATCCAACAACATTCCATTCAAGTTGAGTAATTAACATGCATTTGCGGGAAAGATCATCCACCACAACATTCTCTTTGCCCTTAATGTACTTGATCACATAGGGAAAAGATTCAATAAATTCACTCCATTTAGCATGCCGTTTATTCAACTTGGTTTGGCCTTTAAGGTACTTAAGTGTCTCATGATCGGTATGCATGAAAAACTCATGTGGGTGAAGATAATGCTCCCAAACATGCAACTCACGCACTAAAGCATACAATTATTTTTCATAGATTGGATAATTAAGTTGAGCATCGAAGAGTTTTTCACTAAAATATGCAATGGCTCGCTTTTCTTGCATCAAAACTCCACCAATTCCATTACCACTAGCATCACAATGAACCTCAAAAGTTTTGTCAAAGTTAGGCAAAGCAAGAATCAGAGCATGAGTAAGCAAGGATTTGAGCTCATCAAATGTGGTAGATTGCAAAGGTCCCCAAACAAAGGGTGCATTTTTCTTACTCGAGGCATGCAACGGTGCGGCAATAGTGCTAAAGTCTTTCACAAAGCGACAATAGAAACCCGCAAGTCCAAGAAAACTACGCACTTGTTGCAAATTTGTGGGTTGTGGCCAAGTTTTAATTGCTTCAATTTTAGATTCATCAACATGGACACCCTTTGAAGAAACAACGAAACCCAAGAAAACAAGCTTGTCAACCCCAAAAGTGCATTTTTCATGTTGGCGTAAAGACGTTCTTTGCGAAGAGTTTGCAAAACGGCCCTAACATGATTTACATGATCTTTGATGGATTTGCTAAAAACTAGTATGTCGTCAAAGTAGACCACAACAAACACTCCAATGTAAGGACAAAGCACAAAATGCATAAGACGCATGAAAGTACCGGGAGCTTCTGATAAACCCATAGGCATAACTAACCACTCGTACAAGCCAAATTTAGTTTTAAAAGCGGTTTTCCATTCATCACCTTCTTGTATGCAAATTTGATAGTAACCACTCTTGAGATCATCTTTTGAGAAAAATAGTGGCACCGCTAAGCTCATCTAGCATATCATCCAGGCAAGGTATGGGATGCCTATATAGAACGGTGATAGCATTGATGGGTCTACAATCGGAGCACATGCTAAAACTGCCATCTTGCTTAGGCACAAGGATAACCGGAACGACACAAGGGCTTAAGCTTTCACGTACATGACTGTTGTCGATGAGTTGTTGTACTTGTCATTGGATCTCCTTAGTTTCTTCGGGGTTGACGTGGTATGGAGCCTTGTTAGGAAGAGGTGCGCCGGGGATGTGGTCGATCCGGTGTTCAATGCCACATAGAGGAGGAAGACCGGGGGGGTAGCTCATCGGGAAAAACATCCTCGAATTCCTGCAACAAGTTAGAAAACACTAGAAGAAGAGGATTATAATTGTTAGTTTGTGCCACCTCCTATTTGCATAGGAGGACATAGTGGATGACACTCGATGGGTTCTCACACACTTCTCTCATCTCTCTTTTTGTGGCTAGGAGGACTGAGTTTTTCTCTCTTGGTGAAGAGTCGCTCAATTTGGGCTTGTGGCTCTCACTTTCTTTGTGGTGGTTCACTCTCTCACTAGTATCTCCATGATGGTGGAAGCTTGCTTGTCGGTGATCACTTGGCTTGGTGACATTGGTCATAACATGTACTCCGTGCCCTTCATCTTGAAGCTATAGTGGTTAGTTCTTCCGTTGTGGATGACGCCGCGGTCGAATTGCCAAGGTCTTCCCAAAAGAAGATGGCACACGGACATAGGAACCACGTCGCACTCCAAGTTGTCCTCGTAGGCACCGATCTTGAATGAAACTTGCACCGGATGCTCCACTTGAATAGTGCCGCAGTCTCTTAACCATTGCACCTTGTAGGGACGAGGATGCTTCTTCTTGACCAATTGCAGCTTGGAACATAGCTCTTCACTTGCCAAGTTGTGACAACTTCCTCCGTCGATGATGACTTTCATGGAACACCCGTTGATGCTGGCCTTGGTGTGGAAGATGTGGCACTGTTGGTATTCTTCTTGGTGATGTTGGAGCGTCAAGACCTTGGAGGCCACGAGAGAGGGACTTGAATCATTGTCACAATAGACTTGATCATCTTCATCTTTGTTCACGCGCCGGTGCATGGCCACGTGCTCAAGGGCTTCCATTTCTTCTTCACTCATCGAGTCGTATGTGCCATCATCGTTGAAGATCATGGTTCGCTTGTTGGTGCATTCGAAGGACTTGTGTGTAACGCCCCGGATGTAACTTTCCATAATTGAAACTCCAACTCTTGCCATTTCCGGCTATGCGATATATTATTTTCTTCGTGGTTGGGTTTTTATATTTTGTTTTGCATTTTGTTCATGTCATGCATTTCATCTCATAGCATCATACGCATTGCATCGTCATTGTTTTCAAACTTGCATCCGCTCGTAGTTGCCGCGTCCCCCTTGCTTTTGTTGACCGTTCCGAGACCAGCCTTGTTCTTCACTTCCCTCTTGACCGTGACCACCTAACCTCTCTGCACAAGCTCCGACCCCCTCTTGCGTGCGTCTGAAAACTTTCCCCGAACCCGACCGGGTTGTCGTGACCGTTGGGTCTGGATCATCCCCTAACATCTATAAAATATCTCCGTTTTCTTAATTGGACTTCCTAACCTATATTTTCTCGACCGCCCGATTTCGATCGGACGGACGGGGTTAACCCTTGCCCTAAATCCCTTACTATTTAAACTAGTTCCCAACCCTAAAACCTAGGTAGTTGTCCCATCCTCCATTCCCTATCCGCTGCCGCCACTCTCTCCAAAATCCTCCTCGAATTCCACATCGAGCCAACCACAACCACCTTCCTCCTCCCCTCGATCCATCCAATCCCGCAGCCACCTCCTCGCTTCTCCTCTGCCTCGACCGGAGCAAGGCTCCCCTGCTCATGGCGCCCGAGCACCCCAGCACCGGCAGTAGTCCACCCCACGCCCGGCCTCCCGCGCGCGACCTCATCCCCAACCTCGCAAGCCTCCTTGATCCTTTCCCAAGCAGGTCGATGTCTCCTCGCGCCCCCTTCTCCCCCTTTCTCTAGTTCTCCTCCTCTAACCATCTCTCTCTCTGCTGTTAATGAACCAGCGCCGGTCGCCGCCATCCCGTTCGTCTTCCAACGAGGCGAGGCACCGAGCTCTGCCGCAAGTCCCCTGCAATCGGCCGTTCGTCTCTGCTCGAGGAGCTCCAGCAACCGCGACCCAGCTTCGCCCTAGCGTCTCCGGCCGCCCCGGCGTCCTCCTCGCCGGATCTGGTGGATCCCGTCGCCCCGCCAAGTCCATGGAGCCGCTTTGCCTGCTGCTTCTGCTGCTTCCTGCATCGTTCGCCGCCGCCAAGACCTTGCCTCGCCGGATCTGCCTCCATCGGCCTCCGTTCGGGCGTGCCGCCAGCCGGATCCGCCGCCTTCTCGCCGACCGCTGCTTCCGCGCCGCCACCGCCACCAAGTCCCAGTAGCGTGCCCACGAAGACTCGCTTCGATGGACGCCGCTTTGTTCGTTCTTCCGCCGTCGAGGAGATGCTCGATCCGGTCCCCTGCTGACCGCGAAGGCCGGCTAGGTCACAGTGCCGCGAGCCCTGGGCCAGGCTCCCCCGCTGCCTCCCTCTCCACCAACCGGCCCATGAGGCCTGGTGAGCAGCCCCCGCCCTTTGTATGCTCCTGTTGGCCCAGCCAGTTCTGTTGGGGAACGTTGCAGAAAATTAAAATTTTTCCTACAGTTTCACCAAGATCCATCTATGAGTTCATCTAAGCAACGAGTCAAGGGAGTGAGTTTGCATCTACATACCACTTGTAGATCGAGTGCGGAAGCGTTCGAGGGAGTGGTGATGATGGAGTCGTACTCGCCGTGATTCGGATCACCGATGACCAAGTGCCGAACGGACAAAGACCTCTCAAGGCTCAACACACGTGACGGCAGACGACGTCTCCTCCTTCTTGATCCAGCAAGGGGAAGGAGAGGTTGAGGAAGATGGCTCCAAAGAAGCTGACGATTTGCGTGATGATGTTGGTGCAAGAAGATACTCGGCAGGCTTCGCCAAGCACGTCGGGAGGAGGAGAGGTGTTGGGAGGGAGGGCTGCGCCTTGGCTTGGGTGTGCTGCCCTCCCTCACCCCTCTATTTATAGGGGAAGGGGCAGGGGTCGGCCCTCTAGATGGGAATCTAGAGGGGGCGGCTGTGGAGGGGTGGCTTGCCCCCAAGCAAGGGGGCGCCTTCTAGGGTTCCCCCAAACCCTAGGCGCATGGGCCCAAAGGGGCACCCAGCCCACTGTGGGCTGGCTGCTATCCCCATCGCAGCCCATGTGGCCCCCCGAGGGGTGGCCCTCCGGTGGACCTCCGGAACCCTTCCGGTGGCCCCTGCAGACAATACCCAGCCCGAAACTTTCCTGTCCGCTTGACAACTTCCCATATATAAATCTTTACCTCCGGACCCTTCCTAACTCCTCGTGACGTCCGAACTCATCCGGACTCCAACAACATTCGGTAATCACATACAAGTCTTCCTAATAACCCTAGCGTCACCGAACCTTAAGTGTGTAGACCCTCACGGGTTCGGGAGACACGCAGACATGACCGAGACGGCTCGTGTCAATAACCAACAGCGGATCTGGATACCCATGTTGGCTCCCACATGCTCCTTGATGATGTCATCGGATGAACCACGATGTCGAGGATTCAAGCAACCCGTGATACTATTCCCTTTATCACGCAGACGTTACATGCCCGAGACTCGATCGTCGGTATCCCAATACCTCGTTCAGTCTCGCTATCGCAAGTCACTTTACTCGCATCAGTAATGCATGATCCCGTGACCGGACACTTGGTCACTTTGAGCTCATTGTAATGATGCATTACCGAGTGGGCCCAGAGATACCTCTCCGTCATACGGAGTGACAAATCCGATCTCGATCCGTGTCAACCCAATGTGACACTTTCGGAGATACCGTAGTGCACCTTTATAGTCACCCGATTCGCCAGACGCTTGGTACACCCAAAGCACTCCCTACGGTATCCGGGAGTTACACGATCTCATGGTCTAAGGAAGAGATACTTGACATTGAAAAAGCTCTAGCAAAACGAACTACACGATCTTGTGCTATGCTTAGGATTGGGTCTTGTCCATCACATCATTCTCCTAATGACGTGATCCCGTTGTCAACGACATCTGATGTCCATAGTCGTGAAACCATGACTATCTGTTGACCAACGAGCTAGTCAACTAGAGGCTTACTAGGGACGTAGTGTGGTCTATGTATTCACACGTGTATTTCGATTTCCGGATAATACAATTATAGCATGAATAAAAGACAATTATCATGAACAAGGAAATATAATAATAATGCTTTTATTATTGCCTCTAGGGCATATTTCCAACAGCTTGCACCAGCCCATAAATGGATCGCTGGAGCTTGCATACTTTGTTAGCATTCTTAGGATCGACAAAACCTTCCGGCTGCATCATATACAACTCTTCCTTAAGATGCCCGTTAAGGAATGCCGTTTGGCGTCCATCAACCATATCTCATAATCATAGTATGCGGCAATTGCTAACATGATTCGGACGGACTTAAGCTTCGCTACGGGAGAAAAAGTCTCATCGTAGTCAATCCCTTGAACTTGCCGATAACCCTTAGCGACAAGTCGAGCTTTATAGATGGTGACATTACCATCCGCGTCCGTCTTCTTCTTAAAGATCCATTTGTTTTCTATCGCTCGCCGATCATCGGCAAGTCACCAAAGTCCATACTTTGTTTTCATACATGGATTCTATCTCGATTTCATGGCTTCTAGCCATTTGTTGGAATCTGGGCCCACCATCGCTTCTTCATAGTTCGAAGGTTCACCGTTGTCTAACAACATGATTTCCGGGCGGGGTTGCCGTACCACTGCAGTGCGGAACATGTCCTAGTGGACCCTCTGATTCAAGAGCAACTTGATCCGAAGTACCTTGATCATCATCATTATTTTCCTCTTCAGTTGGTGTAGGCATCACAGAACATTTTCCCGAGCTGCACTACTTTCCTGTTCAAGAGGTAGTACTTCATCGAAGTTCTACTTTCCTCCCACTTAATTCTTTCGAGAGAAACTCTTTTCCGTAAAGGATCCGTTCTTGGCAACAAAGATCTTGCCCTCGGATCTTAAGTAGAAGGTATACCCAATGGTTTCTTTAGGGTATCCTATGAAGACGCATTTTTCCGACTTGGTTTCGAGCTTTTCAGGTTGAAGTTTCTTGACATAAGCATCGCATCCCCAAACTTTTAGAAACGACAGCTTAGGTTTCTTCCCAAACCATAATTCATACGGTGTCGTCTCAACGGATTTAGACGGTGCCCAATTTAAAGTGAATGTAGCTGTCTCTAGAGCGTATCCCCAAAATGATAGGGTAAGAGACATCATGGATCACACCATATCCAATAGAGTGCGATTACGACGTTCGGACACACCGTTACGTTGAGGTGTTCCAGGCGGCGTGAGTTGTGAAACGATTCCACATTTTCTTAAGTGTGTACCAAATTCGTGACTTAAATATTTTCCTCCATGATCCGATCAGAGGGAATTTTATCTTTCGGTCATGTTGATTCTCTACCTCATTCTGAAATTCCTTGAACTTTTCAAAGGTCTCAGACTTGTGTTTCATTAAGTAGACATACCCATATCTACTCAAGTCATCAGTGAGAGTGAGAACATAACGATATCCTCCGCGAGCCTCAACACTCATTAGATCGCACACATCGGTATGTATGATTTCCAACAAGTTGGTTGCTCGCTCCATTGTTCCGGAGAACGGAGTCTTGGTCATCTTGCCCATAAGGCATGGTTCGCATGTGTCAAATGATTCATAATCGAGAGACTCCAAAAGTCCATCAGCATGGAGCTTCTTCATGCGCCGACACCAATGTGACCAAAGGCGGCGATTACCACAAGTATGTGGGACTATCGTTATCAACTTTACATCTTTTGGTATTCACGCTATGAATATGTGTAACACTACGCGCGAGATTTATTAAGAATAAACCATTGACCATCGGAGCATGACCATAAAACATATCTCTCATATAAATAGAACAACCATTATTCTCGGATTTAAATGAGTAGCCATCTCGCATTAAACGAGACCCAGATACAATGTTCATGCTCAAACTTGGTACTAAATAACAATTATTGAGGTTCATAACTAATCCCGTGGGTAAATGTAGAGGTAGCGTGCGGACGGCGATCACATGGACTCTGGAACCATTCTCGACGCCAAGATCGTCACCTCGCCCTTCGCCAGCCTCCGCTTATTCCGCAGCTCCTGCTGTGAGTTACAAATATGAGCAACGGCACGGTATCAAATACCCGGGAGTTACTACGAGTAATCGGTATGGTACACATCAATTACATGTATATCAAATATACCTTTGGTGTTGCCGCCTTCTTATCCGCTAAGTATTTGGGGCGGTTCCGCTTCCAAAGGACCCTTCCCTTGCAATAAAAGCACTCAGTCTCGTGCTTGGGTCCATTCTTTGACTTCTTCCGGCAACTTGCTACCGGCGCGGCAACCTCCTTGCCATCCTTCTTGAAGTTCTTCTTGCCCTTGCCCTTCTTGAACTTAGTGGTTTTGTTGACCATCAACACTTGATGTTCTTTCTTGATTTCAACCTCTGCGACTTGACATTGAGAATACTTCGGAATGGTCTTCACCATCCCCTGCATATTGTAGTTCATCACAAAGCTCTTGTAGCTTGGTGGGAGCGATGAAGGATTCTGTCAATGACCGCCTCGTCCGGGAGGTTTATGTCCAGTGGGACAAACGGTTGTGCAACCCAGACATTTTGAGTATGTGCTCACTAACGTAACTGTTTTCCTCCATCTTACAACTATAGAACTTGTCGGAGACTTCATATCTCTCGACCCGCATGAGCTTGGAAAACTAGTTTCAGCTCTTGAACATCTCATATGCTCCGTGTTGCTCAAAACGCTTTTGGAGCCCCGGTTCTAAGTCAGAAGCATGCCGCATGAACTAGGGAGTAATCATCGTACGAGTTTGCCAAGCATTCATAATGTCTTGGTTCTTCAGAGACGGAGCGTCACCTAGCGGTCCTTCCGGGGACATATTGTTTCTGGCAGCTATGAGGATGATTCTCGGGTTCGGACCCGATCAGTATAGTTCTTTGCATCATCTTTCAGCTTGGTTTTCTCTAGGAACGTTGAAGTTCAGGTTGACATGAGCGTTGGCCATTTGATCTACAAGACATATTTGCAAAGGTTTTAGACTAAGTTCATGATAATTAAGTTCATCTAATCAAATTATTTTAATGAACTCCCACTCAGATTAGACATCCTCTAGTCATCTAAGTGTTACACGATCCGAGTCGACTAGGCCGTGTCCGATCATCACGTGAGACGGACTAGTCATCATCGGTGAACATTCTCATGTTGATCCTATCTTCCATACGACTCGTGTTCGACCTTTCGGTCTCCGTGTTCCGAGGCCATGTCTGTACATGCTAGGCTCGTCAAGTTAACCCTAAGTGTTTTGCATGTGTAAAACTGTCTTAAACCGTTGTATGTGAACGTAAGGATCTACCACACCCGATCATCACGTGGTGCTTGAACGATTTAACTTTAGCAACGGTGCACGATTAGGGAGAACACTTCTTGAAATTGTTGTAAGGATCATCTTATTTACTACCGTCGTTCTAAGTAAACAAGATGCATAAACATAATAAACATCACATGCAATTATATAGTAGTGACATGATATGGCCAATATCATATAGCTCCAATGATCTCCATCTTCGGGGCTCCATGATCATCTTGTCACCGGCATGACACCATGATCTCCATCATCGTGTCTTCATGAAGTTGTCACGCCAACGACTACTTCTACTTCTATGGCTAACGTGTTTAGCAATACGGAGTGACAAATCCCAGTCTCGATCCGTGTCAACCCAACAGACACTTTCGGAGATACCTGTAGTGCACCTTTATAGTCACCCAGTTACGTTGTGACGTTTGGTACACCCAAAGCACTCCTACGGTATCCGGGAGTTACACGATCTCATGGTCTAAGGAAGAGATACTTGACATTGAAAAAGCTCTAGCAAAACGAACTACACGATCTTGTGCTATGCTTAGGATTGGGTCTTGTCCATCACGTCATTCTCCTAATGACGTGATCCCGTTGTCAATGACATCTGATGTCAATATTCATGAAACCATGACTATCTGTTGACCAACGAGCTAGTCAACTAGAGGCTTACTAGGGACGTAGTGTGGTCTATGTATTCACACGTGTATTACGATTTCCGGATAATACAATTATAGCATGAATAAAAGACAATTATCATGAACAAGGAAATATAATAATAATGCTTTTATTATTGCCTCTAGGGCATATTTCCAACAGTTGTCAACTTCTATTTACCCTTCATAAGGACCCTTTTCATCAAATCCGCTCCAACTAAAGTGGGAGAGACAGACACCCGCCAGCCACCTTATGCAACTAGTGCATGTCACGGTGGAACCGGTCTCACGTAAGCGTCACGTGTAAGGTTGGTCCGGGCCGCTTCATCCCACAATACCTGAAGCAAGATAAGACTAGTAGCGGCAAGCAAGTTGACAAGATCTACGCCCACAACAAAATTGTGTTCTACTCGTGCAATAGAGAACTACGCATAGACCTAGCTCATGATGCCACTGTTGGTGACTTGCCCCCAAGCTCATGGTGACTATATTTCCAAGGAGGGGTGGCTTGCCCCCCAAGCAAGGGGGGCGCCCCCCTCTAGGGTTCCCCCCAAACCCTAGGCGCATGGGCCCAAAGGGGGGCACCCAGCCCACCAGGGGCTGGCTGCTATCCCCACGCAGCCCATGTGGCCCCCCGAGGGGTGGCCCCTCCGGTGGACCTCCGGAACCCTTCCGGTGGCCCCAGATAATACCCAGACGCCTCGAACTTTCCGGTGTCCGTTTGACAACTTCCCATATATAAATCTTTACCTACGGACCCTTCCTAACTCCTCGTGACGTCCGGATCTCATCCGGACTCGAACAACATTCGGTAATCACATACAAGTCTTCCTAATAACCCTAGCGTCACCGAACCTTATGTGTAGACCCTACGGGTTTGGGAGACATCTGAACATGACCAAGGCGCTCTCGGTCAATAACCAACAGCGGGATCTGGATACCCATGTTGGCTCCACATGCTCCTCGATGATGTCATCGGATGAACCCACGATGTCGAGGATTCAAGCAACCCCAGTATACTATTCCCTTTGTCAATCGATACGTTACATGCCCGAGACTCGATCGTCGGTATCCCAATACCTTGTTCACCTCGTACGGCAAGTCACTTTACTCGCATCAGTAATGCATGATCCCGTGACTGCACACTTGGTCACTTTGAGCTCATTATGATGATGCACTACCGAGTGGGCCCAGAGATACCTCTCCGTCATACGGAGTGACAAATCCCAGTCTCGATCCGTGTCAACCCAACAGACACTTTCGGAGATACCTGTAGTGCACCTTTATAGTCACCATGAGCTAGGGGCAAGTCACCAACAGTGGCATCATGAGCTAGGTCTATGCGTAGTTCTCTATTGCACGAGTAGAACACAATTTTGTTGTGGGCGTAGATCTTGTCAACTTGCTTGCCGCTACTAGTCTTATCTTGCTTCAGCGGTATTGTGGGATGAAGCGGCCGGACCAACCTTACACGACGCTTTACGTGAGACCGGTTCCACCGACCGGCATGCACTAGTTGCATAAGGTGGTGGCGGGTGTCTGTCTCCCACTTTAGTTGCAGCGGATTTGATGAAAAGGGTCCTTATGAAGGGTAAATAGAAGTTGACAAAATCACATTGTGGTTATTCGTAGGTAAGAAAACGTTCTTGCTATAACCCAATTGCAGCCACGTAAAAGATGCAACAACAATTAGAGGACGTCTAACTTGTTTTTGCAGCAATTGTCATGTGATGTGATATGGCCATTAGTTGTGATGAATGATGAATGACATATTGTGATGTATGAGATCATGTTCTTGTAATAGGAATCACGACTTGCATGTCGATGAGTATGACAACCGGCAGGAGCCATAGGAGTTGTCTTTTTTTATGTATGACCTGCGTGTCATTGAAGAACGCCATGTAAATTACTTTACTTTATTGCTAAACGCGTTAGCCATAGAAGTAGAAGTAGTCGTTGGCGTGACAACTTCATGAAGACACGATGATGGAGATCATGATGATGGAGATCATGGTGTCATGCCGGTGACAAGATGATCATGGAGCCTCAAGATGGAGATCAATGGAGCTATATGATATTGGCCATATCATGTCACTACTATATAATTGCATGTGATGTTTATTATGTTTATGCATCTTGTTTACTTAGAACGACGGTAGTAAATAAGATGATCCTTACAACAATTTCAAGAAGTGTTCTCCCCTAACTGCACCGTTGCTAAAGTTCGTCGTTTCAAGCACCACGTGATGATCGGGTGTGATAGATCCTTACGTTCACATACAACGGTGTAAGACAGTTTTACACATGCAAAACACTTAGGGTTAACTTGACGAGCCTAGCATGTACGGACATGGCCTCGAACACGGAGACCGAAAAGGTCGAACATGAGTCGTATGGAAGATAGGATCAACATGAGAATGTTCACCGACGATGACTAGTCCGTCTCACGTGATGATCGGACACGGCCTAGTCGACTCGGATCGTGTAACACTTAGATGACTAGAGGGATGTCTAATCTGAGTGGGAGTTCATTAAAATAATTTGATTAGATGAACTTAATTATCATGAACTTAGTCTAAAACCTTTGCAAATATGTCTTGTAGATCAAATGGCCAACGCTCATGTCAACCTGAACTTCAACGCGTTCCTAGAGAAAACCAAGTTGAAAGATGATGGCAAGAACTATACGGACTGGAGTCCTAACACGAGAATCATCCTCATAGCTGCCAGAAACAATATGTCCTAGAAGGACCGCTAGGTGACGCCTCCGTCGAAGAACCAAGACATTATGAATGCTTGGCAAACTCGTCTTGATGATTACTCCCTCGTTCAAGTGCGGCATGCTTTCTGACTTAGAACCGGGCTCCAAAAGCGTTTTGAGCAACACGGAGCATATGAGATGTTCAAGAGCTGAAACTAGTTTTCCAAGCTCATGCCCGGTCGAGAGATATGATGTCTCCGACAAGTTCTATAGTTGTAATATGGAGGAAAACAGTTACAAGTGAGCACATACTCAAAATGTCTGGTTGCACAACCATGTCCCAATTTGGACATAAACCTCCCTGACGAGGCGGTCATTGACATGAATCCTTCATCGCTCCCACCAAGCTACAAGAGCTTTGTGATGAACTACAATATGCAGGGATGGTGAAGACCATTCTGAAGTATTTTCAATGCTGAAATCAAGCAGAGGTTGAAATCAAGAAAGAACATCAAGTGTTGATGGTCAATAAAACCACTAAATTCAAGAAGGGCAAGGGCAAGAAGAACTTCAAGAAGGACGCCTTAAGGAGGTTGCCGCCCATTAAGCAAGTTGCCTTGGGAAGAAGTCAAAGAATGGACCCAAGCCCGAGACTGAAAGTGCTTTTATTGCAAAGGGAAGGGTCAATGGAAGCGGAACTGCCCTAAATGCTTAGCGGATAAGAAGGTCGGCAACACCAAAGGTATATTTGATATACATGTAATTGATGTGTACCTTACCAAGATTGTAGTAACTCCTGGGTATTTGATACCGTGCCGTTGCTCATATTTGTAACTCACGGCAGGAGCTACGGAATAAGCGGAGGCTGGCGAAGGGCGAGGTGACGATGCGGCGTCGGAATGGTTCCAGAGTCGATGTGATCGCCATCGCACGCTACCTCTACATTTACCCACGGGATTAGTTATGAACCTCAATAATTGTTATTTAGTACCAAGTTTGAGCATGAACATTGTACACGGGTCTCGTTTAATGCGAGATGGCTACTCATTTAAATCCGAGAATAATGGTTGTTCTATTTATATGAGAGATATGTTTTATGGTCATGCTCTGATGGTCAATGGTTTATTCTTAATGAATCTCGAGTTTAGTGTTACACATATTCATAGCATGAATACCAAAAGATGTAAAGTTGATAACGATAGTCCCACATACTTGTGGCATCGCCGCCTTTGGTCACATTGGTGTCAAGCGCATGAAGAAGCTCCATGCCGATGGACTTTTAGAGTCTCTCGATTATGAATCATTTGACATATGTGAACCATGCCTCATGGGCAAATGACCAAGACTCCGTTCTCCCGGAACAATGGAGCGAGCAACCAACTTATTGGAAATCATACATACCGATGTGTGCGGTCCAATGAGTGTTGAGGCTCGCGGAGGATATCGTTATGTTCTCACTCTCACTGATGACTTGAGTAGATATGGGTATGTCTACTTAATGAAACACAAGTCTGAGACCTTTGAAAAATTCAAGGAATTTTAGAATGAGGTAGAGAATCAACGTGACCGAAAAATAAAGTTCTTACGATCAGATCGTGGAGGAGAATATTTAAGTCACGAATTTGGTACACACTTAAGAAAATGTGGAATCGTTTCACAACTCACGCCGCTGGAACACCTCGGTAATTCGGTGTGTCCGAACGTCAGAATCGCACTCTATTGGATATGGTGCGATCCATGATGTCTCTTACCGATTTACCGCTATCATTTTGGGGATACGCTCTAGAGACAGCTACATTCACTTTAAATAGGGCACCGCCTAAATCCGTTGAGACGACACCGTATGAATTATGGTTTGGGAAGAAACCTAAGTCGCTGCTTCTAAAAGTTTGGGGATGCGATGCTTATGTCAAGAAACTTCAACCGAAAAGCTCGAACCCAAGTCAGAAAAATGCGTCTTCATAGGATACCCTAAAGAAACCATTGGGTATACCTTCTACTTAAGATTCGAGGGCAAGATCTTTGTTGCCAAGAACGGATCCTTTCTGGAAAAAGAGTTTCTCTCGAAAGAAGTAAGTGGGAGGAAAGTAGAACTCGATGAAGTACTACCTCTTGAACGGGAAAGTAGTGCAGCTCAGGAAAATGTTCCTGTGATGCCTACACCAATTGAAGAGGAAAATAATGATGATGATCAAGGTACTTAGGATCAAGTAACTACCGAACTTCGTAGGTCCACAAGGACACGTTCCGCACCAGAGTGGTACGGCAACCCGGTCCTGGAAATCATGTTGTTAGACAACGGTGAACCTTCGAACTATGAAGAAGCGATGGCGGGCCCATATTCCAACAAATGGCTAGAAGCCATGAAATCCGAGATAGAATCCATGTATGAAAACAAAGTATGGACTTTGACCGACTTGCCCGATGATCGGCGACGATAGAAAACAAATGGATCTTTAAGAAGAAGACGGACGCGGATGGTAATGTCACCATCTATAAAGCTCGACTTGCCGCTAAGGGTTATCGGCAAGTTCAAGCGATTGACTACGATGAGACTTTCTCTCCCGTAGCGAAGCTTAAGTCCGTCCGAATCATGTTAGCAATTGCCGCATACTATGATTATGAGATATGGCGATGGACGTCAAAACGGCATTCCTTAACGGGCATCTTAAGGAAGAGTTGTATATGATGCAGCCGGAAGGTTTTGTCGATCCTAAGAATGCTAACAAAGTATGCAAGCTCCAATGATCCATTTATGGGCTGGTGCAAGAATCTCGGAGTTGGAACATTCGCTTTGATGAAATGATCAAAGCGTTTGGGTTTATCTTGAGACTTATGGAGAAGCCTGCTACAAGAAAGTGAGTGGGAGCTCAGAGCATTTCTCATATTATATGTAGATGACATACTTTTGATGGGGAATGATATAGAATTCTTGGACAACATTAAGGCCTACTTGAATAAGTGTTTTTCAATGAAGGACCTTGGAGAAGTCATTATATATTAGGCATCAAGATCTATAGAGATAGATCGAGACGCCTCATAGGTCTTTCGCAAAGCACATACCTTGATAAGATTTTGAAGAAGTTCGGAATGGATCAGTCCAAGAAAGGGTTCTTGCCTGTGCTGCAAGGTGTGAGATTGAGCTCAGCTCAATGCCCGACCACGGCAAAAGATAAAGAAGAGATGAGCGTCATCCCCTATGCCTCAGCCATAGGATCTATTATGTATGCCATGTCAGGTACTGCACTGATGTAAACCTTGCCGTAAGTTTGGTAGGAAGGTACCAAAGTAATCCCGGCAAGGAACACCGGACAAATGGTCAAGAATATCCTGAAGTACACGAAAAGGACAAAGGACATGTTTCTCGTTTATGGAGGTGACGAAGAGCTCATCAGTAAAGGGTTACGTCGACGCTTAGCTTCGACACGATCCGATGACTCTAAGTCACAAACCGGATACGTGTATATGTTGAATGGTGGAGCAAGAAGGTGCAGTACCGCAAGCGAGCGTCGTGGCGGGATCTACATGTGAAGCGGAGTACATGGCAGCCTCGGAGGCAGCGCATGAAGCGATTTGGGTGAAGGAGTTCATCACCGACCTAGGAGTCATACCCAATGCGTCGGGGCCGATCAAACTCTTCTGTGACAACACTGGAGCTATTGCACTTGCCAAGGAGCCCGTGTTTCACAAGAAGACCGAGCACATCAAGCGTCGCTTCAACTCCATCCGTGAAAATGTTCAAGATGGAGACATAGAAATTTGTAAAGTGCATACAGATCTGAATGTCGCAGATCCGTTGACTAAACCTCTTCCATGGGCAAAACATGATCAACACCGTAACTCTATGGGTGTTCGATTCATCACAATGTAACTAGATTATTGACTCTAGTGCAAGTGGGAGACTGTTGGAAATATGCCCTAGAGGCAATAATAAAAGCATTATTATTATATTTCCTTGTTCATGATAATTGTCTTTTATTCATGCTATAATTGTATTATCCGAAATTGTAATACACGTGTGAATACATAGACCACAAAGACGTCCCTAGTAAGCCTCTAGTTGACTAGCTCGTTGGTCAACAGATAGTCATGGTTTCGACTATGGACATCGATGTCATTGACAAGCGGGATCACGCCATTAGGAGAATGACGTGATGGACAAGACCCAATCCTAAGCATAGCACAAGATCGTGTAGTTCAGATTGCTAGAGCTTTTTCAATGTCAAGTATCTCTTCCTTAGACCATGAGATCGTGTAACTCCCGGATACCGTAGGAGTGCTTTGGGTGTACCAAACGTCACAACGAATCGGGTGACTATAAAGGTGCACTACGGTATCTCCGAAAGTGTCTGTTGGGTTGACACGGATCGAGATCGATTTGTCACTCCGTAAGACGGCGAGGTCTCTCTGGGCCCCCTCGGTAATGCATCATCACAATGAGCTCAAAGTGACCAAGTGGTGGGTCACGGGAGCATGCATTACTGATGCAGTAAATTGATTTGCGAACGAGACCGAACGAGGTATTGGGATACCGACGATCGAAGTCTCGGGCATGTAACGCATCGATTGACAAAGGGAATAGTATACGGGGTTGCTTGAATCCTCGACATCGTGGTTCATCCGATGACATCATCGAGGAGCATGTGGGAGCCAACATGGGTATCCAAATCCCGCTGTTGGTTATTGACCTGAGAGCCGTCTCAGTCATGTCTGCGTGTCTCCCGAACCCGTAGGGTCTACACACTTAAGGTTCGGTGACGCTAGGGTTATTAGGAAGACTTGTATGTGATTACCGAATGTTGTTCGAGTCCGGATGAGTTCCTGACGTCACAAGGAGTTAGGAAGGGTCCGGAGGTAAAGATTTATATATGGGAAGTTGTCAAACGGACACCGGAAAGTTTCGGGCGTCTGCACAGGTATGGGGGCCACCGGAAGGGTTCCGAGGTCCACCGGAGGGGCCACCTCCCGGGGCCACATGGGCTGCGTGGGGATAGCAGCCAGCCCCAGTGGGCTGGGTGCGCCCCCCTTTGGGCCCATGCGCCTAGGGTTTGGGGAACCCTAGAATGGGCGCCTTGCTTGGGGGGCAAGCCACCCTCCTCACGCCGCCCCCTCTAGATTCCCATCTAGAGGGGCCGCCCCTTGCCCCTTCCCCTATAAATAGAGGGGTGAGGGAGGGCAGCGCACCTGGCCAAGGCGCAGCCCTCCCTCCCCAACACCTCTCCTCCTCCGTACGTGCTTGGCGAAGCCTGGCCGAGTATCTTCGCACCAACATCATCACGCCGTCAGGCCGCTGCTGGAGCCATCTTCCTCAACCTCTCCTTCCCCTTGCTGGATCAAGAAGGAGGAGACGCCGTCTGCACTGCACGTGTGTTAAACGCGGAGGTGCTGTCCGCTCAAAGACTTGGTCATCGGTGATCCGAATCACGAAAGTACGACTCCATCATCACCATCCCCTTGAACGCTTCCGCACTCGATCTACAAGTGGTCTGTAGATGCAAACTCACTCCCTTGACTCGTTGCTTAGATGAACTCATAGATGGATCTTGGTGAAACCGTAGGAAAAATTTTAATTTTCTGCAACGTTCCCCAACAGTTTCGGCCCGTGATGTTTTTTTCCCTGCTAGGACGATTTTATCTAATTTCCAGGAAACTGCATGTTTACAGATTGCACCCTCATGTTCATGCATTTAATAACTCAACAACTGTGCATCGGATTAAAATGATATAAATATGTAAAATGCTCAGAATTTTGTCTAGTTTCATAATATGCCACTTTCGTCCCTGTTTAATATGTTTAAAACGATGTTTGCATTTAATTTGCTAAATGCCAGGCTAAAATGATTTATTTCATAACTAAATAACCGTAGCTCGGTTTTAAATAAACTTTATGTGTAAATGGGGTGAAAAAATGCCTAGTTTAACATGGTGGGATTTATTTTCCCGTTTAACAACTCTAAAATTATGTAATAGGCAGAACAGTACCGAATCTAAAATATTGCTCATGAGGATTTTCCGGAATTGTTGTTTGTTGTTCCGGCCTCATTTAAACTTGCCTAGATAGGTAGTTTAATTATGCTCCACCTCTTGCCATGTTTAACAACATTTAATATTGTTTGGTAGCTTAAACGAGATTAAACTAAATATGTCAATGTGGTGTTGTTTGTTGCACCTTACCATGCCATGCCTCTTTAAACCGGACATGCATCATACTTGATTGTGCATCATGCCATGATTATGCCGGTGTGTTTACCATGTTGTTTGCTTCTTTCCGGTTTGCTTCTCTCGTTAGCTTCGGTTTCGTTCGAGTTGTGAGGATTCGTTCGACTACGTCCGGTTGTCTTCTTCATGGACTCGTTCTTCTTCCTAGCGGGATTTCAGGCAAGATGACCGTCACCTTGGATCTCACTACTATCATTGCTATGCTAGTTACTTCGTTCTATCACTTTGCTGCGTTACCTACCACTTGCTTATCAAGCCTCCCAAAATTGCCATGAACTTGTAGCCTTTGTCACCCTTCCTAGTAAACCATTGTTTGGCTATGTTACCGCTTTTGCTCAGCCCCTCTTATAGCGTTGCTAGTTGCAGGTGAAGATGAAGATTGCTTCATGTTGGATTATGTTTATGTTGGGATATCACAATATCTCTTATATTATTAATGCATCTATATGCTTGGTAAAGGGTGGAAGGCTCGGCCTTATGCACAGTGTTTTGTTCCACTCTTGCCGCCCTTGTTTTCGTCATATCGGTATTATGTTCCCGGATTTTGCGTCCCTAACGCGGTTGGGTGATTTATGGGACCCCCTTGACAGTTCGCCTTGAATAAAACTCCTCCAGCAAGGCCCAACCTTGGTTTTACCATTTGCCTACCACCGCCTACTTTTCCCTTGGGAGTAATTAACCCAAGGGTCATCTTTATTTTAGCCCCCCCCCCGGGCCAATGCTTGTCTAAGTGTTGGTCCAAACTAGAGCACCGTGCGGGACCATCCCTTGGCAACTTGGGTTACGTCGGTACCTGTATGCTTCGCTTATCCGGTGTTTCCCTGAGAACAAGATATGTGCAGCTCCTATCGGGATTGTCAGCGCATCGGGCGGCTTTGCTGGTCTTGTTTTACCATTGTCGGAATGTCTTGTAAACCGGGATTCCGAGACTGATCGGGTCTTTCCGGGAGAAGGAATATCCTTCGTTGATCGCGAGAGCTTATAATGGGCTAAGTTGGGACACCCCTGCAGGGTATTATCTTTCGAAAGCCGTGTCCGCGGTTATGTGGCAGATGGGAATTTGTTAATGTCCGGTTGTAGATAACTTGACACCAGATCCGAATTAAAACGCATCAACCGCGTGTGTAGCCGTGATGGTCTCTTTTCGGCAGAGTCCGGGAAGTGAACACGGTTTTGGGTTATGTCTGACGTAAGTAGGAGTTCAGGATCACTTCTTGATCATTACTAGTTGACGATCGTTCCTTTGCTCCTCTTCTCGCTCTCATTTGCGTATGTTAGCCACCATATATGCTTAGTCGCTGCTGCAACCTCACCACTTTACCCCTTCCTTTCCCTTTAAGCTTTGCTAGTCTTGATACCCATGGTAATGGGATTACTGAGTCCTCGTGGCTCACTGATTACTACTAGCGATTGCAGTGTACAGGTTCTGCGATGATCATGACGCGAGAGCGATGTTTACTTGTTTTGGAGTTCTTCTTCCGCTTCTTCAATCGTGGGATAGGTTCCGTGTCGGCACTGGGCTAGCAGGGTGGATATTGTTTGAGTTTCTGTTTATGATTCATCCGTAGTCGGATGTTGATCTTGTATGTTGTATTGTTGTATTCATGTGACATTGTATGTCTTGGGATGTATCCCCACTATTATGTAATGTTGATGTAATGATATCCACCTTGCAAAAGCGTCTTCAAGATGCGCTTCTATCCTTGGTGGGACTTTCGAGTTCCTTTAGGATAGGGTCGCATCTTGGGCGTGACAAGTTGGTATCGAGCCTCGACCAAACCATAGGAGCCCCCTTGATTGTTGGCCGTTGTTGAGTCTAGAAGAAAACTATTTTGAGTCTTAGGATTATATATATATATCGGAGAGTAGGATTCTTTTTACTCCTCAGTCCCTTCGTCGCTCTGGTGAGGTCTCCTGACGTAGATGTTTTGTCTTTCCTCTCCTCAAACTTCACAAAAAAATTTAGGATCATGCGGGTATCTTGGGATCGTTCTGATAGTCTTGTGACGAGAACATTGTTCTTGGTGCCTCCTGACATTTAGGGGTTGTGGCAGTGTCCCGGGGAGTTGAGCTCCGAGGTGTTGTCGTCACAATTTTATCGTTGCAATTCTGGAATACCTGAGTTTTGCCGACATCGAAAATCTCTTTTATGCGCTTGTTGGTGAGATCACCTCGACGCCACCCAAGATCTTGGGCGGGAGTTCGGGAGTATTGCCATAACTCGTATAACGGATGCTTTTCGAAGGTTGAGGTACACGATTTCCGGGGTTTTCTTGGTTATGTGTTGACGGATGGATATAGCTGGATCTAGGTATTGTTAGTTTGGGTGATATATTTTGTGTCCCTGTATCCCCAACACCGCATTGCATAACCAGAAAGTTTCGGGAGTTTATATGTGGGAATTCAAGTAGCTCCTAGAATATCTTTCCGACAGATGCATGATATGAGATTGGGTAAATCTCTATCATATGTATTTGTTTCGGCTTATTCTGCAAGCCAAATCCTTTGTTTTGTTTTGAGTTGTGGTATTTGAGTTGCTTCAATGTCAAGTGTTGATTCCATACCTTTCAAACGGTGTTCTCATATTGCTATGTGAATACTAATCCTTCTTGATCATCGAGGTCGTCATGTTAATTATTTTCCCAACCGGCGTGCTTCTCTTCAAGTGGATCCGATCATTTCAACATTTGCAAGATCAATTCTAAGTTTTCTCAACGGTGTTTGTTTCATCCATCCCAAGTTGTCTTTGTTTTCCCGCCCTCCCACCCTTTTCTCCAAGGACTTATATATTTTAATCAAGTATCCTTTTATTGATGGGAAGTCTCTCCATTCTTTTCCGTCAATGCTCGTATCCGGTGATTCTCAGGAAGATACTAACGGAGCTTCAAGTCCATCATTCTTCATTCTCGTATTCCTTTCCGGTGGATTTAACTCAAGCTTTCGGTGTTGATCATATCCTTTTCCTCCTTTTGAATGTTTCCCATGCTGGTGCACCTCTCAATCACTCACCTTTGCTATTCATTTGTTCCGGAGTGTTGAAGGTATCTCACAAGACTTGTGTTTCCATTCTCAATCCGCTCAAGATATTTAGAGGTTGTTATCTCATTCAAGCCATTTAATTCAACCGGTGCAACCTCTCTTTAAAATTGTTCAACGGTGTTTTCTTTTGAGTGGGCCCAAACCCACAGGTCTTTTCCCAAGATCTTACCTGACTTTTCTAATTTTCCCGGAGCTATTCCCAAATTCTTTCCGATACTTGACGTAAGAATGGGTTATCATCAGTCATATGTCTTTCCCCAAGATCTTTCAAATTCTTTTCATCGTTGGTTCAACCTTTCCAATTTTCATTCCGGAGTGCCTCAACAATTCATGGTGATGTTTCTCATCGTCATTCTCAACATTTGAAGACCAAAGAAGAGTTCCTCTTAAATCCTTACCCGTTCTTCCAAAGATGCGTAGTTCAAGTTTGATGCCATCCTCTCATAATTGTTTTCGATTGTGGGAATTCTTTTCACCCATCCGGAGCATTTCATGAGTTGTTTCCATTTCTTTCCTCCGAAGGCCATCGCGTCATAATTCTTCATTCTCAGCGTGTAGCTACCGTTCTCCAAATATTACCGGTGCATCATTCAAGTATTATCTAATCAGTTCATGGTCTCTTCATTCTCTTGTATCTAAATCCCCTCAAGTATCTTCATTCGTTTTCCAATTCTTCCCGGTGAATTGTGCCTTTGCTACTTTCATTTTCAATTTTTTACGGTGGTCCGTTCAAGATTCCTCTTCCTTTATTACCGTATCATTTCATTCGTCCTTTCCAATCCTCTCGGTGATTCGTCGAAGACTTCTTCAAGTTGGCGCTATATCTCTCTTCAATCCTTGCAAAAGAATAAGTAGTGTGCCAAATCCGTTGCTTGTCATCAATTTAAATTGGTGAAGGATACGCATAACGTAATTCTTATTATTGTTTCATCCAAGTGATCTAGTTTCTTCTTTCCATCATTGTCATCATGTCACATTTCTCGATTCGAGATGCTTCATCTTTTCTTTTTCGGAGTTCCAAGTTTTCTGCATTATCGTCGCGAAGCTCCATCTAAATCATTGCAAGGCTTCATCTTGTGTTTTCAATTTCTCTTTCTTTTCATCATCCTTCTATTACCAGAGTTCTTCATGGAGGCTCTACATGGTGGTTCGTAAAGGATTCTTTTCATTCTTCAATTGTTCTTCAAGATTTCTCTCGAAGTTATGATCCGCCAAGCTATACTCTAAAATAAACATGGTGTTCAACACATGTTTTGCTTTGAGGAGCTCAAGTATTCTTCATCTTGCATTCCAAAGTGCAATTCTTTCTACCTTATCTTTTGAGATGGTGTTATGTCATCCTTGGCAATTTCTCTTCGTGCTTCATGATTCACATGTTGTCAAGAATGAGGTATTTAAATCCATCAATCTCTTCATTGGAGTTATCTTGGTTTATATTTCACCTAAAGCTTTCCCTAAGGATTGTTGCTATTTATGGTGCTTATAAATGACCCAAGTTCTTCATTTGTCCTCCCGGTGAAATAAGTTTCTCGTCTCCTTATGGATATCAATCCAATCATTTGTTTCCGTTGGTGACATAAGCTCACCTCATAATTTTGAGGTCTTTTCCATAAGCCCACTACAAGTTTATCCTTTCGTTGTTGATTTTCCAACAACTCCGTTCTAACCTTTCTTGGAAGGGTGCTTTCCAAGCTCATTTGTGGCAGAAGTTGGCTTTTTCTTCTCCATTCTTTTATTTCAATGATCTATCTCCTATTCTTTCTTCCGGAGGCATGATAATGTTTCTCTCTTCACTGATCATCTCGAATTGTGAGGATCGTGTTCTTTTCATGCTTATCCATTTAACCGGAGTGTTGTGTCATCTCTTCAAGTTCTTTTCATCTTATCAAGTTTTCCTTCTTCTTTTAGTGGAGTCTTTGCCCAAATTATATCAATCTTATTCCTTCTCCATCTAGTTTTAACCGGAGTGGTTTCAATATCTATCTTGTCACTTAACCTCTTGGTTCTCGTCGTATCCCTTGTTCCTCTTTTCTAACGGAGTGTTTTCAATTCTGCTCATCTTCGTTGTTTTCTTTCTTTCATTTTGCTCAACCTCTCAAGGTTCATGGTTTCACTCGTTTGTCGAAGAAGCAACTTAGTTTTACCTCTTCTCTTCCTCTTTCTTTTCCCTCCGGTGCCATCCTAGATCTCGGGACGAGATCTTGTAGTGGTGGAGTGTTGTAACGCCCCGGATGTAACTTTCCATAATTGAAACTCCAACTCTTGCCATTTCCGGCTATGTGATATATTATTTTCTTCGTGGTTGGGTTTTTGTCTTTCGTTTTGCATTTTGTTCATGTCATGCATTTCATCTCATAGCATCATACGCATTGCATCGTAATTGTTTTCAAACTTGCATCCGCTCGTAGTTGCCGCGTCCCCCTTGCTTTTGTTGACCGTTCCGAGACCAACCTTGTTCTTCGCTTCCCTCTTGACCGTGACCACCTAACCTCTCTGCACAACCTCCGACCCCCTCTTGCATGCGTCCGAAAACTTTCCCCGAACCCGACCGGGCTGTCGTGACCGTTGGGTCTGGATCATCCCCTAACATCTATAAAATATCTCGGTTTTCTTAATTGGACTTCCTAACCTATATTTTTCTCGAGATGATGGCCCTGTCAGCGGCCGGCGACGTCGCCTTCCCAAAGCTCGACGCCTACGTCAAGGAGGAGGCCATGGAGGACGTCCGGGCAGAGGCGCCGAGGGAGGATGAGCCGACGGGATGGAACCCGGCCTTGGTCGGGCAGTCCTGGATGTGGACGGAGACCGTGCCATGCATGCCTGAGGTAGACGTCGACCCGTGGTCACCTTCCCCACCACGGGAAGAGGTTGTGCAGGTGCCACCGCAGCCGCCACAACGGACGCCTCCCGCCTGGCAGGGGCCGCCAGCCCACCTCTGGTAGCCACCTCCATACGTCGACCTCACCGGCGACGACAACGACGAGGAGTAGCACGACGACTACGGAAGACGATGGCGGCATCGGCTGCGACAACCCTCATCTAGTTTTTTAATGCTTTTAAGTTTATGTTTATATTCATGTGTTGAACCTGGCTACTGTGGACGTTTTAATGTTTTTATATTATTTGCAATTTTTATTTGGATATTTTTTGTGTTAAATTTGAAGTCTAAATAATAGGACCGTTTGGGATGCGGCGGGCTGGTCGGGCGCACCGAGGACCGCACGACCGCAAGTGAACGGATGTGTACGTTTGCATCCCAAATGGATGGCAAAAACTAGGGATGAAAACGGAGCGGAAACGGACGGAACTGAGTGCTATCATATTTGTTTTCATATTTTTTTACAGAAGCGGAAATGAATACGAAAACAACGGAAATGAATACGGAACATATACTATCAGAAACGGACGCGGAGCGAATACAAAGCGGATACGGAAACAGAAATAGGCATTGATCGGAACTTAAAAACCCTTGAATTATAGAGAAATACACACAAAACAAACAAATTTAATGAGTTGTTAACATGGCTACAAAATAATATCATTATGTTAGCAACTTAGCGTAGTATTGTAGTAATCTTAGGACAATTGCGTATAGGGTCAAGCTGAGTACATGTGTGGTAGTAGAAGTTGGGCCTTAGATCCATTTTACTAATTGTGTCATTGTGTTCTCTTTGGTGGTTGGGCTACAAAGCAGCTATAGATCTATAGTAAAAACAGAAATTCCATATTCACGGAAACGAAAAGTTCCATTTCCATGCATGTTTCACCGGAAAACACCGTTCCGTTTTTGTTTCTGTTTCCACATAAAAAATTCCATTTCCACTTCCGTTTTACAAATTTTCATTTCTGTTTTCATATTTCCTCCAGAAAAACGGAAAGTTTCCACTCCATTTTCATGATTGAAAAAAAGATGTCCGTTTGGTCGTGCCTTGGAGTTGCCCTAACGCACGATCAGTGAGTGCACGATCCGACGGCTCGCAGCGCGGCCGACGCAGCGCTTCAATCACTGGCTGGATCTGGGTCGAAACGTTTTCCGACCAGACACAAATTTCTCAGCGCCCAAACCCTAGCTAGCCCCTCCCACCCACCCTCCCTCGATCCAAATGGACGGCGGCGACGGCGACGGCGACGGTAGCCTCCGCTTCGACTTCGAGGGAGACGTCGACGCCTTCAGCGCTGGATCCGGCTCCGCGTCCTCCGAAGCCCCCATCCTCGCCGTGGGAGGGCCGTCCCTTGGCCGCGGCCACGGAAGCATCGAAATGGACGGCGACGAGGACAGCCTCCGCTTCGACTTCGAGGACGGCCTCGACGCGGCCGGCGCTGGTACCGAATCCTCGGCCTGGCCCTTCGAAGCCTCCATCCCCGCCGCTGGAGGGCCGTCCCATGGCCCTGGCAGCGGCAGCATCCAAATGGACGGCGACGAGGGCCGCTTCGACATCGAGGACGGCCTCGACGCGGCCGGCGCTGGCACCGGATCCTTGGCCTGGTCCTTCGGAGCCCCCATCCCCGCCGCTGGAGGGCCGTCCTATGGCCCTGGCAGCGGAAGCATCCAAATGGACGGCGACGAGGACAGCCTCCACTTCGACATCGAGGACTACCTCGACGCGGCCGGCGCTGGCACCGGATCCTCGGCCTGGTCCTTCGAAGCCCCCATCCCAGCCGCTGGAGGGCCGTCCCATGGCCCTGACAGCGGAAGCATCCAAATGGACGGCGACGAGGGCAGCCTCCGCTTCGACCTCGACGCCGTCGGCGCTGGATCCGGCTCCGACGAGGAGATCCCGGAGTGCATAATGTGAGGAACATCTCCATCTCAATCACTTTTATTTTAGTCCTGCGAAGTTTACAGAGGCTGAGAAGAGGGAGAGAAACAGAGAGAGAGGGGGGGGGGGGGGGGGGAGGGAGCTGCATACCTCGACCTCGTCCTCTCCGGTGACCAGCCAACGGCAGCAAGCTTCAGCCTCCGCACTACCTCCCCTCCACACCTGCCACGATCCCCTCCTCCTGCGACCCCTTTTCCCTTTCTCCGCTTTCCCCTCCTCGCGCCACCCCCTTTCCCTCCTCCCTCCACCCCCTTTCCCCTCCAGATCTGCTACAGAGTTAGGCTATGTCTATGATTTAATTAGCAATCATACAAAGTTAGGTTGTGTCTATGGTGCCGCCACACCATACGTAATAAGCGTTATAATGTTATGAAGGGGGTCGGTCGCCATAAAACGCGTTACGCCATAAAAACATTGGTGTTTATGTATTTGCAGCGAACCCGCAACGGACACCGTATCTGATACGGATACTGCTCCAATATGTTCTGGATATGTACCCTCTGAGTATCAAGGAATAGATAATTTAAAACAATGCCGATACTTCATGGATACTCGGCCAGCGCGTTTCGGATATGGTCCAGCCCAGTTAAGAGGTAAGTAGCGATACAACCCTAGTCCCCTGATGCCTCATATTTTCCCCCCTTGCTGCTTTCCTCCCGAGCTCCACAGCAAGCGGCGTCTGCTCGCCCAGCGGCGGCAGACCGGCGGCGAGCAGACAACGAGCTGCTCCTCTTCTCTTTTCTCTTCTTATGATCTCATCTCCTCTGATACTCTCCTCCAGATGGCTCCTCCTGCTGAACCTACCAACCTAAGGGCACCATTGTGGAGCCATGTTACAGTGTTAGTAGTGTTCTGATCCTCTCCTATGGACTTCGACCTACCAGCTCAGTATTTTGGTGAATTAAGAAGAACAGTAAAACTTCTCCAAAATGGCGAATTCACGTATCTGCATTGGTCCGATACTGATACACGTATCCGTATCTGTGCATTCTAGGTGCCCATGCTGTATGAATTTCTGGAGTAACCAACTATGATGGATTTAACAATTATCACATAATAGAACATAATTGGTAGGTTTTGATTTAGCTGATTCAGTTTGTTAATTTTTGGCGCCTTCAATTAAACTGGTTTTCGTATTGTTTAATTAGTGATTGATGGAATCTTTAACTTCTGTGACGATTCATATTGTTACTCAAAGTTCTGTCTCCTGTGCTACCCACTAGATCATATACTGTTTGACTTGGCATTTAAGCCCATTTCAATCTTCAGTCTAGCTGTTGTAAAGAGTGCTGTCTAAACTTTAACATAAACTGTCTTCCTTCCAATCTGAATTGCAGGTTTAGCGTGGGCTTTTGCCTTAATGGACCTAATTGCAAGTGCATGCATGTTAAGCTACCTGGGCCGCCTCCTGTTCAAGAAGTCCTCCAGAAGTTTCAACAGACGAATGCCTATAACTATGGTTCATCAAGCACAACTTATCAGCCTAGAGACAATAACTGTAAGCAGAAGGCGAAACCTCAAGTCCAGCATGAGTCAGTGCTGGAGAATCAAAATTTGGCTGTAAATGCTACTCTTGTAGCGCAACAACCTGCTGCTCAGCATGTGCAGACAGAAAATCCACCACCACACCTACAGCAGCAGCAAAATGCTCAGGTTCAAGGTGTCAATGGTTCATCTATCCAAAAGCTACCACAACTGCAAGCCCACTTCCACAAGGGCAATCAAGGTGGGAGCTTCTAGACAGTTTTGTGAAGCTTTCAACACATATTATATGAAAACTATAAACATAGCCGTATTACCTGTATCGGTCTTCAGGGACAATGAGTTCCTTGACTTGTTGTTCCTTATGCTTCCCGTCTTCTTGATAGAATGATGGGCTTACTTTTCAGAACTTGTTATGCAGTGTTCTTAACTGTCCTTTAGCAAGAGTCATAATTCGCTATCGTATTATGCTAGAAAAAACTAATTTTCTCTGAATAATTAGACAAATTAATCTATGGCTAAGCAATCAAGATGATTCCTATACAACTAACATTATTGATTAGATGTACGTGTTCCTCGCATAAAATGGTTTGGCGAGTAGAACATGAAATTGAGTCACTTGGCTATTTACCTCTTTATGTAATTTGGAACTATGCCAATGGAATCTTGTGAGCACATTAAAGCAATATATGAGTTTTGGAATTATGCTCATAGCATCCTTTGGGCACATTAATACACAAATTTATTGCCTAGAACTTGTGACATTTGTATCTTCTAGGGACCACATAGGAAGTGATTTCCATGTTATTTTATGGCATAATCTGAAGCCAAAAGTGTTGTTGTAGTCTTTGTCCTTAGTAATAATCTAGAGGACAGAGGGCTGAGAAGATCCGTCTTGTTGACTTGTCAAGACAATGTTAATGATCTCTCTTGCATTCCAAAATTTCATTATTTCTGGTCCATGCACATGCTTCCTTTTACAAAATAAAAAAAAATCAATGTTGAAGTGGTTCTAAGTTCTAACAGATTTTATGTTAACATGTTAAAAAAACAGGTACTTGGTTATTAAATGTTGCAACCAGGAGAATCTGGATTTTGGTTCAGTGGGGTGTTTTTGCCCCTCAAAAAGGATTAATGAGGTTGAACTTGACGAAGCATGTCCATGGAGAGTGTCATTTCAATATTCTCCATCTCTAGAACTCATCATTTCCAGGTAAATCATACATTCCTCTTAGGCTCTCAGCTAGCAATAGCTAATACAATTACGCATACACCTCTGTTACACAATATATGCTATAATTTACTTTTAGGGGAAACTATTTATGTGTCTTCTATATATGGTTGTAGATTAATTGTAGTATTTATTGCTGTTGAGAGTAGAGCACGAAATTAACTTAGTCTACTTATTAAGGGAGTTAATTAATGGTACAGGTGGATTGGTAATCATGAGTTGTTTATTTCTTCTTTTGACGTAATCATGACTTCATCTCATTTATACCTTTTAGTATTTTTTCTTTGTCATTTAGCTCTAAGCACACGGAACATTGATTTAATGGCCTAGCTTTTAACATAGGTTGGCCCAAACTCAAACGTCAGTACTAAAAAAAAGGGACATTAAGTGGAAGAAAATATTACCTCCAAAACAAGGGACAAGTATATATATATACAGACACGACAAACTTAACCAACATATATTTTGACGAAGGTGGCAATCTAGTATAATATCATTTGTTTTGCAACAGAGTATTTGAAAAGTAAAATAGTGCAATTCTGTTGGATACACCAAATTATAGCTGAACACACTTTCTTCAGTGTCTGCAAAACTTCTAGAACTGGTGGTGGAATTTAGAAATATGCTCACAGAAGCCCATTGTGGTCAGAACTTCTCTCCAGTGGCTTAGGTACATCACAATTTTTAAAATCTTGTCCATACTTATTTTATTGTCATCATTTCACATTATATCTTTCCAGTGGCGGATAGTACTCTCTTTCTCACTGATGGAATATAGCATCTCATAGCAGATTAGATGACATCAGCTTGTGCATTCACACCATACTGCACTGCATGCTAATATTTGTTGATTCCACCGAGTTTCTCCTTGCATAATACTCCCTCCGTCCCATAATATAAGAGCGTTTTTAACACTAGTGTAGTATAAAAAACACTCTTATATTATGGAACAGAGGGAGTATTTAACAACAGATCTTATGCTATAGACATTTCCACTAATTTATGCTTAAAGGGGAAATATTTATGTCTTCTAAGGGGACTAAAGGCTTTTGTTGTTGTTGTTGTTGTTGTTGATAGTAGAGCATGTAAATAGCTTCTTAGTTTAGTTATTTATAAGGAAGTTAGTTGATGGTAGAAATGCTCTGGTAATCATGAGTCATTTTTCTCCTTTTTAATGGTATCATGACTTAATGAACCATTCATTAATATGTTTTATTTATCTTCTATTGTACCTCCAGTTTGGTACATTTTTGTCATTTAGCTCCAAGCTATGGGACAAAAAGCATTTAAAGACTTAGTTTTTAAAAAGAGATTGACTCAATTGTATGCCCAACTCACATCAGCACCCAAAGAATGTTAATAGGAGCATTTAGTGGAAAATATTGCCGCCAAAACTAGAGTAACAAACAAGTATGTAACGCAGCATATATTTTGCTTTGATGGTTGTAATTTGGTAATAATATAATTTGTTTTGTAATATAGTAGTCTAAAAGTAAAATTATGCTATTCGGTTGGATACTAAATTATTGTTAAATTTACCTTTTTCAAGGGCTCTTGAAAGGTTACTTCTAAGTTTGGTGGCTACACTGGTGGTTGGATTTGGAAATTTACGTACAAAAGTTCATTATGGTTAGAATTTCTCTCCATTGGCTCAAGGTACAATAAATTATGGAAATCCACCTGCCTGAGTACTAGGAACTGGTTGCCGCGGCCCCACATCGAAGCATGCCTACGCCGCCACGTGTCTCGCTCGTCAGCCGCCAACCCATCCTAGCCGCCACCGTCCCAGAGCGAAGCATCCGCGCCCCGCCACCTGTCTTCCTCACTAGCTGTTGGCTCCATTGCGGTCTTCGCGATGATCCCGTTGTTGTTGTCAGGAGCTGGCTGCCAGTTCCCCTGCTTGCCGATTTTCAGCGGTGCCTGTGCCACTGCTTGGTGGGTCGGTCCTTGCTCTGCTCCATGCTCGTCGACATCATGTGATTTTGCTTGGTTCCCTTTGAGCATTGTAAAAAGAGCAATTACTTTGTCACCGGGCTTCCTTTCCATCCCTTGCTACCCGTTGAGTTTTTACGGTGTTAACCACACTGACTTCATTTCCCACATGGGCATTCACTTGCGTGGTCTGCGTCTCTGGGCATACTCTGGCGAGATTTCTTATCTGTTGTGCCCTGTTGCCCTCGTGGAATCTTCACCACTCCCTATGACTGTTGTTGATAAGGTTGTCGCTCATGCTGCTAAGGTTGCTGCATGCTGCCTAAGATCAAAACGTAAACTATCAAGGGCTTGACTAGGCAGCGGTGCCGCACGTAGGTCCTACCATGCGGTGGCTGCTACATGCACCAACCATGACCCGTAAATGCGAGCACATGGCGAAAGACAGAAGAGGGCGGTAGCCGGTAGGGCCGTAAGCTGGCGTGCACATGTATCCTGATTCGATCCCAAACACTAACGGGTCACGACTAGCCCGCCTCTCTTGCTGCTTTCATCCCCATCATGTGCTTCTTCTCCCAAAAAAACACAAGTCCTGAAATCCACACCAGATATAGGCGCTGTACAACTGCCCCCCAGAAAACACCAAGGAGAGACAAAAAAAGGACACAAAAAAGTCTCTGGTCGAGTAAAACAAGATCTAATATTCAGGCAATGCATGATTCAGCAGTGGATGTATTAAGTCTAGTTGCTAGTTTGGTTTCATGCCTGGGAGGTCGACCATGGAAGCCATATTTGTCGGCGTTCTGGGAACGGGGGTTCCCAGACTTGCCTGCCTGCGGCGCACGGTGTGGCTCCACCAACGGCTTGGTACGGCCCATCTTCACCAACAACCACTCAAGACCCTCGCGAGGGGCCAAGCCTCGCGAGGCGGACGACACAAGACCTCCTCAGGGGCAAGCCTCACTAGGCTGGCTCACGAGGAGCGGAGAGATCAAGGCGGGGGACACCTTGCGAGGTTCACGTGACGTGAGCCATGACGACCGGTTAAAGTGAGCGCCACGGGCGCAGAGTACCAGCTTCCTCTTTGGTGCTAAAGAGGCAAAGCAGCGAGGAGTCCCGAGGCATCGTGCAAAGGTTTCCATATCGGTAACGAGACCAAGACCAGCAGGACGGCCGGATCGGAGGTCATCAGCGAGCCCACTACATTACCACGGAACCTTTGGCAGGCGAAGCCACCTTTAGTTAGGATAACTTGTACTAGTTGTCCCCCTTCAAAATTGGCCGTTGTGGGATCCCTTCCCGCCTAAACATTTGGGAAGAGGACCGTGGCCCCTATAAATAGAACTAGCCACCACCATAGGAAGGGGGACGGATCGGAGATAGGATCATCGACCACCCACACAAACACAAGCTCACCGAGCTCAAGAACACCTCTCGTCAGGAGGCTGTTCTTCCCTTTACTTGTTCATCCTCAGCCTGCAAGGCAATCCACCACACCACACTGGAGTAGGGTATTACACCACAACAGTGGCCCGAACCAGTATAAACTCTTGTGTCCCTTGTTCTTTGGGTTCGGCGAGCTAAGCCTTGAGATCGTTGTGCGAGCAAGCTAGAGAGGAAGAGAGATCTTCGCGCGTACCCCAGTGTTCGAACCTCAAGGGTTTGCCGGAAACCGTAATCCGACATTTGGCGCGCCAGGTAGGGGTGCGCAGAAGCTTCGCTCCTCCATCAGCTTCGCCTCTTCGTTCGGTCTCCATGGCCGGCACCGCTCCGGCGGACGCCCACGACGGCGCCATGGGGATCAGGGCCCTCACCCCCGCCTTGCGGCGGGTGCAGTGACCGCACAAGTTCAGGCCGGAGATGCCGCCCCGCTACGATGGCACGGCAGAACCGTCAGCTTTCCTGCTGGCGTACGAGGAGGCCGTTCTGGAGGCTGGGGGCGACGACAAGGTCATGGCCAACTGGTTCCCCATGGCCCTCGCTGGTGTGCCACGCGCCTGGCTACTCCACCTGCGGGGATTGTCTGTGGCTTCTTGGGAGGAGTCACGGCCTTTCGTCAGACGCCACGCTGGCGCTGGCCGTGCCGTCGCAGCCCTCCTAGGCGGCTCGCAGGCACCACCCTCGGACCACCACGTCAAGCAGTTCTTCCGCCAGATCGGCGCCGCCTCTGTGCAGCAGGGAGCCCCTCCAGGATGGGCGGCTCCCAAGGCCGACCTCACCTTCGATTCAGAGGACCACCCCGTTATCACTACCGGCTCGGGCGCGCTCCCGATGCTCTGCACGCCCACCATCTGCAACGTCGCCGTGACCAAGACCCTCGTCGACGGCGGAGCTGGCCTCAACGTGCTTTCTGTGGAAGCTTTTGGCTTGCTGCATGTCGCACGGTCGGCTCCGCCCCACCAAGCCTTTTTCCGGGGTCGATAGCGGGTCCACCAGCCCACTGGCAGAATCGCCTCCGGTAACCTTGGTGCCGGGACAACTACTGCGACCGAAATGATCGACTTGACATTGCCCGCATCGGCCTCCCATACAACGCCATCCTCGGGTACCGGCCACAGCTCGGTTATGGCGGCGACCCATCCGCCTACAACCTCATGAAGATGCACGAGCAACGGCGTCCTCACCGTATGGGGACACCAAGGAGGCTCGGCGGCTCTCAAGCTCTCGCCCGGGCGCAGCGGCGGCGTGCGGCAAGCAGCCTAGGGGCTAATGGGGCCGCGCCAGCCAAAAAGAAGCAGCCGTTCACTCAGGATCGAGCCGAAACAAAGCAAGTGCCAGTCGAGGAGGATGGGTCCTCGGGAGCCACTTTCACCATAGGCGCCAACCTCGACCCGGACCAAGAGGAGGTGTTAGTGAAGTTCCTGCTTGCGAACAAGGAGGTATTCACCTGGGAGCCCAAGCAGTTGGTAGGGGTCCCAAGGGGGGTAATCGAGCACCACTTAAGGGTGTGCCCCAACGCGCCTGCGTGAAGCGTATATGCGGCGACAATCCACGGAGAAGCGATCCATCGTCCGAGACCCGCAGTCGCAAGCGGCGGGTGTTATCTGCGAGGTCCCAGACCGAGTGGTCAAGAACCCCGTCGTCGTGCCCAAGAAAGGCGGAAAGGAACGCATGTGCGTCGACTTCACCAATCTCAACAAGGCTTGCCCTCAAGACCCATTTCCGCTTCCGCACATCGACCAGATCGTCGACTCCACTGCAGAGTGTGACCTGCTTTGCTTCCTGGACGCTTTTTCGGGTTACCACCAGATCAAGATGGCGGTGGAGGATGTCGAGAAGACGACCTTCTTGACCCGCAGGGGTATATCGCTACACTGCATGCCGTTCGGATCAGAACGCCGTACGACCTTCCAGCGGTTGATACACATCGCCTTAGGCCAGCAGCTCGGGAGGAACGCGGAAGCCTACGTCGACGACATTGTGGGGAAACCCCGGGAGGCAAGGACCCTCATTCAGGACCTGAAGGAGACCTTCGCCAGCCTGCGCCAGGTGGACCTGCGGCTCAATCCGAAGAAGTGCGTGTTCGGTGTTCCCTCCGGCAAGCTGCTGGGCTTCCTCGTGTCGCACAGGAGGATCGAGGCGAACCCAGAGAAGGTCAAGGCAATAGAAGACATGAGCCCACCGCAAACTCTCAAGGAAATGCAGAAGCTCGTGGGCTGCGTGACCTCGCTAGGGCGCTTCATCTCCAAGCTAGGGGAGCGCGCCCTGCCGTTCTTCAAGCTGATGAAGAAGGGCCCGTTCGAGTGGACCTTGGAGGCCGACCTGGCATTTCAAGACCTCAAGAGATACTTGACCAGCCCGCCGGTGGTGGTGGCGCCTCGACCCCTCGAGCCCCTGGTGCTCTACCTGGCTGCCACGCCCCACTCAGCCAGCGCGGAATTGGTGGCCGTCCGGGAGGAGCCCCAGGCCAAGAGCACGCCACGTAATGCCGTCCTTTCAGCCGGAGCGCCACGACACCAAGACGACGCTGCTAAAGCCACAACGACGCCTGCAGAAGATCAGGCCCCGCAAGACGGCGTTCTTGGACCTGTAGAGGCCCCGACGAATGACCAAGCTCCTGAGGTCCCCCCACCTCAGGAGGCGCCCCAGCCTCCGGCAGCCGCAGGCTCCATCAACGCTCCCGCCCTCATCGAGCACCCGGTTTATTTCGTCAGCACGGTGTTACGGGACGCGAGGGCACGGTATCCCATGCCGCAGAAGATCCTGCTCGCACTCATAGTGGCCTCGCGCAAGCTGCGTCATTACTTCCAAGGCCACTCAATTAAGGTCGTCTTAGCCTACCCACTGGAGAGGGTGCTCCGGAGCCCCAACACTGCGGGAAGAGTCGCTGAGTGGAACATTGAGCTGCAAGCGTTTCAGCTGGAGTTCAGTACAACCAGAGTCATCAAGGGGGCTGCCCTTGTTGACTTCGTGGGAGAATGGACCGACGCTCCGGAGCCTGAGGCAGGCGAAGGCCGATCCCTCTCGCCGGGGAGTGAAGCGCCCGACGGCTGGGTCATGTACTTCGACGGCGCATTCGCACGCCAAGGCACGGGGGCTGGAGCCGTACTCATCTCGTCCACTCAGGACAAGCTATACTACGCCGTGCAGCTCTGCTTTTAACGGGGCGAGAAGGTCTCCAACAACATCGCAGAGTACAAAGGGTTGATCGCCGGCCTCAAGGCGGCGGCCGCCTTGGGAGTGAAGCGCCTCACCATCAAGGGCGACTCTTAGCTCCTCGTCAACTTCTCCAACAAGGTGTACGAGCCGAGGGACGTACACATGGAGGCATACCTCGCGGAGGTGCGCAAAATGGAGAAGCAATTCTTGGGCCTGGAAGTACAACATGTGCCACGCGGCACTAACAAGGAAGCCGATGAGATCGCCAAGAGGGCGCTGTCACAAACCCCAAGAACACAGTGTCTTGGAAGAGCGACTCTTCAAGCCCTCGGCGGCCCCCACGGCCGCGGAGCCTGCACCGCCTTAGGAGGAACTTCCCCAGCCACCAGCATCGGGAGCCCCCCCTTGTGGTCCGACCTTGGGGGCGCGCTTGCTCCTGGCGCTCGAACCTCAGGAGGGGTGTTGGACCGAGGAGTTCAAGGCTTACCTGGTGCAAGGAACGCTGCCGGAGAAAGAGGAGGACGCGGAGCGCGTGGCCCGGCAGGATACGACATACTGCATCCAGGATGGTGAGCTATACAGGAAACGGCTGAATGATGTTTCCTTGCGATGCATCTCCAGGAAGCAGGGGAGCGAGCTGCTAGCTGACATACACATCGGAGATTGCGGGCATCACTCGTCGTCGCGCACCCTGGTGGGCAAGGCGTTCCGCAGCGGGTTCTACTGGCTCACGGCGCTCAGCAGCGGCCGGTGGTAAAATCTGCGAAGCTTGCCGATTCCACGCCAAGCAAATCCGCGGTCGGCCCAGGCCTCCGGACTATCCCGCTCTCGTGGCGTTCTGATGCAGGGGCGGATATCTGGGCCCTTTCCTCGAAAGCACCCGAGCTACCGCTACCTCTACGTCGCCATCGACAAGTTCACCAAATGGGCAGATGTGGAGGCCGTCCGCACCATCCCAGTCGGGTCTGCAGTTAAGTTCATCAAGGGCCTCGTGAGCCGGTTTGGGGTCCCCAACCGCATCATCACTGACAACGGCTCACAGTTCACTAGCAATCTCTTTAAAACATATTGTGCTAACCTTGGAACGCAGATATGTTACGCCTCAGTAGCACACCCCAGGAGCAATGGCCAGGCCGAGCGCGCCAACGCGGAGGTCTGCGGTAGGGGCTGGCACGGCGAGCTCCAGTTCGCGATGTGGTCCATCCATACCATCACCACCAAGCCGACAGGCGAGACCCTGTTCTTCCTCGTCTACGGAACTGAAGCGGTCCTCCCTCACGAGGTTAAGCATCGCTCCGCGCGGGTCCTGGCGTTCGACGAGGCACGTCAGGACGCCATGCGGAGGACGGACCTCGTGCTGGGGGAGGAGCGCCGTCGTCAAGCCTCGCTTCGGGCGGCAAGATACCAGCAGGCGTTGCGTCGGTATTACTGCCGCAGCGTCCGCTCCAGGACGCTCGAGGTGGGTGATCTTGTCCTAATGCGGGTGCTCTCCAGGGAAGGGCTGCATAAGCTCTCGCCCATGTGGGAGGGCCCGTTTAGGATTGCCCACGTCTCCGGGCACGCGCGTCTTGGCCGGAGACGCAGGACGGGATCCCCATCCGAGCGCTGGAACATCCAACACCTTCGGAAGTTCTACCGATGAAGCAAGGCCTGTGGCTGTGAAGGTCTCCGCTCGTGACACTCACGTAATAATGAGTGGGGCTGTACACGCCCAGAGTCTCCGGAGTGCCGCCCTCGGGCCTCGGGGGCTCCTTCCCACGTCCTAGTGGCAGCATTTAGTTCCGCGTTGGTGAGAAGACTAGACTAGGTGCTGGACGTGGCTGTTCATTTGCTTTCTGTAGTTGGCTTGCCCCCTTTTTTATTGGAATTTGAGGTTCTGGCATTTCTCGTTGTTTTGGTTGGATTTCCTCTTTCCTCTGTTTCCCCCCTTAGTTCTTTGCCTTGCGTCAGGGAGGGCGGCAGTTGCCCGGCGCTCTCCCTCGCACGCCTCGCGGGGACTGGACAGGTGCGTGCGTGTGCGCTCCCCTGGTCTTCGCGAGGCGCCCTCGATCGAGTTCGTTTAAGTCCGCACCCCACGGTTGTCGCGACGCGGTGCGCTAAGCCATGGCTAGCCCATGCCCGAGGCCCTGCGCCTGAAGGGATAAGGATTTCCTAACGAATTTTTGCAATTTCTCGTTGTCCCCAAGTCGGTAGCAGGGAAGCCTCACCAGAGGCTAGGAGGCGCACGACCACACCAAGCGGAAACTGCCCCGGATGTACCAAGCTAAGTTATTCCCTTACGCCTACATAAAGCACAGATGCCGCAACACAACCCGGAAACGGTAAACATAAGCATAAAGCAGCATAAGCATTACGGTTCATTACATGCCCTCGCAGGGCCCCATACTTGTTTCTGGAATACAGGAAGAAAGGGAAAGACAGTAGCGGTTCCCTACGCGGTCGCTCACGAGATCACCAGCCACCGGGACTCGGTTGAGCTCCTCCTCGCTTCATCGGGCGTGGCGACGGGACGACCCGCCACCATCCTCGAAGCGAGCCCGACGGCGTGGCGGCTGGTCATAGCCGCCGCTGCTAGAGCTTTCGCCGGAGGAAGAGCTGCTGCTGTCGGACGAGCCGCGACCATCGCCGAGGGCAAGTTCGTCCTCACCCTCGTCACGGCCGTCGCCAAGGCTGAGCACCTCGTCATTGCCGTCTTGAAGACTGGCCAGCGACCGTCTTCCCCAACACCCTCACGAAGAGGGTCGCGGCGCCGTCGTGCCAAGTGAAGGGTGCACCGCCGCTTTCGAGACGCCTTGGCAACGCCGCCAACCGCGGGCCAGGACTACATTTCCCGCGACGAAGACCTCCACCGCGGCCCACGAAGGCCTTGCTGCAGCAGCCGTTGGCCTGCAGCCAAAGACCGCCAGGACCCGCGACCGGCAGCTCGCCGGCAAAGGAGCGCGGAAGCTGGAGCCAGGTGCCAGCCGGGTTCTCTGACCACACGACGAACTCCGGCAGCACCTCCGCCGAGTGGAAGCGCGACCGGGGAGGCCGGACGACCATGGCACGCCTCCCTTCGTTGACGGGACTGCCATGCCTTGGACGGCTCCTGCCGCGCGAGGAGGCGCCACCGCGGCCGCTAGGAACGGCGCCGAGCCCTGATGAAGTTCGGCCACGCCCACGAGGGACTTCGGCGGGGGTGGCGGCATGCTTGCGGGGGCGGCCACGCCCCCTCTTAGGCGGAGGCGAGTCGGACCCTTCCTGGCGAGCCTTTCCCTTCTCTGCAGCTGAGAACCTCTTCGCCGGCGCCATGGGTGTCGCAACAAGGAGGAAGAAGGGGAGGCAGGCGAAATGGAGGAAGAGATGGGCAACGGGGGCTTCGCTCCCCTCTTCATTTATAGCCTGGAGGAGGCCAACGGGGGCTTCGACCTCCACGATCACGGGTAATGATGGCTTTTCTGCATGCACCGTGCACTTTCGTCGAAGTCGGCGATTGCCGAAGCGGCGTCAAGCGGGGCGCCACGTCTGTCGATCGCCACGTCGATCAAGGCCCGCGGTTGATTGAACTGCGGCGCTCCGCACTTGCCCATTGGCTTCGCCTCGAAGCTAAGTATGAGCGCGCCTTGGACCCAGAGGCTACTGTTGGCGTTCTGGGAACAGGGGTCCCCAGACTTGCCTGCCTGCGGCCCACGGCATGGCTCCACCAACGGCCTGGTACGGTCCATCTTCACCAACAACCACTCAAGACCCTCGCGAGGGCCCAAGCCTCGCGAGGTGGACGACACAAGACCTCCTCAGGGGCAGCCTCACTAGGCTGGCTCGCGAGGAGCGGAGAGATCAAGGCGGGGGGCACCTCGCGAGGTTCACGTGACGTGAGCCATGACGACCGAAGCCAGGCGGGCGCCAGCGGGCGCAGAGTACCAGTTTCCTCTTTGGTGCTAAAGAGGCAGGCGCAGGCGAGGAGTCCCGAGGCATCAGGCAAAGGTTTCCATATTGGTGCAACGAGACCAAGACCAGCAGGACGGCAGGACGGAGGTCATCGCGGAGCCCACAACTACATCACCACCAGAACCTTTGGCAGGCGAAGACCACCTTTACTCAGGATAACTTGTACTAGTTGTCCCCCTTCAAAATTGGCCGTTGTGGGATCCCTTTCCACCTAAACATTTGGGAAGAGGACCGTGGCCCCTATAAATAGGACTAGCCACCACCATAGGAAGGGGGACGGATCGGAGATAGGATCATCAACCACCCACACAAACACAAGCTCACCGAGCTCAAGAACACCTCTCCTCAGGAGGTTGTTACTTGTACTTGTTCATCCTCAGCCTGTAGGGAAATCCACCACACCACACTGGAGTAGGGTATTACACCACAACGGTGGCCCGAACCAGTATAAACTCTTGTGTCCCTTGTTCTTTGGGTTCGGCGAGCTAGGCCTTGAGATCGTTGTGCGGGCAAGCTAGAGAGGGAGAGAGATCTTCGCGCGCACCCCGGTGTTCGAACCTCAAGGGTTTGTCGGAACCCGTAATCCGACAATATTCTTGGTACGACAACTTTGGAGAGATACAGGGAGCAAAAGAAGGACTTGCATAAGGTGTTCATTGACTTGGAGAAGGCCTATGATAAGATGCTGCGGAATGTCATGTGGTGGGCCTTGGAGAAACACAAAGTCCTAGCAAATTACATTACCCTCATCAAGCACATGTATGATAATGTTGTGACAAGTGTTCGAACAAGTGATGTCGACGCTGATGACTTCTCGATTAAGATAGGATTGCATCAGGGGTCAGCTTTGAGCCCTTATCTTTTTGCCTTGGTTATGGATGAGGTCACAAGGGATATACAAGGAGATTTTCAATGGTGTATGCTCTTTGCGGATGATTTGGTGCTAGTCGATGATAGTCGGACGGGGGTAAATAGCAAGTTAGAGTTATGGAGACATACCTTGGAATCGAAAGGGTTTAGGCTTAGTAGAACTAAAACCGAGTACATGATGTGCGGTTTCAGTACTACTAGGTGTGAGGAGGAGGAGGTTAGCCTTGATGGGTAGGTGGTGCCTCAGAAGGACATCTTTCGATATTTGGGGTCAATGCCGCAGGAGGATGGGGGTATTGATGAAGATGTGAACCATCGAATCAAAGCCGGATGGAAGAAGTGGCGCCAAGCTTCTAGCATTCTCTGTGACAAGAGAGTGCCACAAAAGCTAAAAGGCAAGTTCTACAGGATGACAGTTCGACCTGCAATGTTGTATGGCGTTGAGTGTTGGCCGACTAAAAGGCGACATGTTCAACAGTTAGGTGTGGCAGAGATGCGTATGTTGAGATGGATGTGTGGCCACACGAGGAAGGATCGAGTCCGGAATGATGATATACGAGATAGAGTTGGGGTAGCACCAATTGAAGAGAAGCTTGTCCAACATTGTCTGAGATGGTTTGGGCATATTCAGCGCAAGCCTCCAGACGCTCCAGTGCATAGCAGACGGCTAAAGCGGGCGGAGAATGTCGAGAGGTCGGGGTAGACCGAATTTGACATGGGAGGAATGTTAAAAGAGACCTGAAGGATTGGAGTATCACCAAAGAACTAGCTATGGACAGGGGTGCGTGGAAGCTTGCTATCCATGTGCTAGAGCCATGAGTTTGGTCGCGTGATGTTATGGGTTTCACCTCTAGCCTACCCCAACTTGTTTGGTGTTAGGAAGTAATAGTATTGGTTTAGGAGTCCTATTAGTCTATGTATACTTTCCTTGCACCTCAAGTCTTATGTAATATATATATGCCCTATGGGCTTCCAATAGAGATAAGTTGCTTTCCTAACATGGTATGAGAGCTTAGGTTATTTTTTTAGCACGCGCAACTCGTGCAGATCCAATGTTGCGCCGCCAACCTCCTCTCGGCGGACTCTGCCTCCCCTGCGATGCCGCCATCTTCCTCTGGCCGTCTCACGCTCCCCTCCCTCCCACTTCACGTGCCCTGCCAGGATCCTCCTTGGTCAACGGTGTCTCTAGATCGGGAGATTGGACCGCCCCGCTCAAGGTTGCCTCCAGATCGGGCTGCTTGGGCACCCTCCAGAGATCGGGCCGGCCCGGTCAGCGCCGTCATTCTGGAGTTTGGATCCCATCGCCCTGAAGATCGCCACAGCCCCGGTCAACGGCGCCCCCGTGCAGGGCAGGTCTCCCGCACCGCTCGAGCAGGTCTCCCACGTCCGCTGCGCTCCCACTAGCTGCTCTCCAAGTCTGCCGATGGGACGATCGGCCCTTCCGTGAAGACCATTGCCGCCGCATGACGACCACCCTTCCCATTCATTAGCCATTGCATTCTGCACGCGTGTTCCCGTGTGCAGCCGCTTCTCACTCGCGTGCATCCGCTCATGCAGCCGTGCAGGCGTGTTCCTCTCCTCTTGCTTTTGCTTCCGTGTGCGTGGCTGCTGCTATCTCTTGCTACACTGGCTGCTACATGCTTGCCTGCGTTGGCGCTGCTCTCATTGCTGATGCTAGGTGCTACTGCTTGCTGTTACGCCCTGCGCGCAGCCTAGTTTTTGGTATGTTCTGGTGATGCGTGCTACGTCACCGCAAGTTTGTTCCTTCTAAAAAGAAGTCCAATGTCTCTTACATCTTTGTCTCGTGTGTGCTTTCTAGTTTTCTATTTCTTCCGCTGCGTCCACCAAATCCGTTGAAATTTTGTGTTTTCTCATGTCATGCGAGTCCATCATACCTATGTCCGTCAGCCTTTTTCTGCTCATTGTGCTCATTGTCCTCTGTATAGGATTTCTGTGGCCTCTCTTTGCATTGTTGATCTACGCCCATCGTGCCTTAACCGCCGAGCTTCTTTCGCCGTCGGTTGTCGTGGACTGTGATTTTTTGCAATGCTTTATTCTCTTGATGTGCCGTCTTCTTTCGGCAACCCATCTTCTCTTGATACTTACCTTGTATCTTCAAGTGATGCGGTGTCTTCCTCTGACGTGCCATCTCTTCGTTATCCCCTTTGGCGACTCGACAGGTTTTGAAGACTCTTCGTGGTACGATGACACTCTCAAGACGCGGATTTGGATTATCATTTTTTCTTCTTCTAGTATTACACTTCTTCAAATGTAATGCTATTGCATATGCTTGACATTTGAGGGGAGGGGGGGGGGGGGTGTTAGGAAGTAACAGTATTGGTTTAGGAGTCCTATTAGTCTATGTTTACTTTCCTTGCACCTCAAGTCTTATGTAATATATATGCCCTAGGGTCTTTCAATAGAGATAAGTTGCTTTCCTAACATTTGGCACTAAAGGCTTTGTCGTTGTTGTTGTTGTTGCCAGATTAGTAGTATTAATTTGTTAGATTAATTGTGCCAAAAATTACGGAGATGGGATCTGCTGTATATGCCTATTTCCCCTGGTTACCATAATAGCTTCATCAATTTCCAAATTAATTGCCTCAAGTTGCCAAAGATGGATTTGCTATACTCACCTACACCTAATTTCCAGATTAGTTGTCTCTAAATGCCAGATTCGCTGTATCGGTTTCCAAATTAATTGTCTCAAGTTGTCGAAGATGGATTTGATGTACTCACCTGCACCTAGTTTCCAGATTAGTTATCTCTAATTGCCAGATTGGTTGTACTAATTTCCAAATTAATTGTGTCAGGTTACCAAAAATGAATTTTTTGTACAGGTAATTTCCAGATTAGTTGTCTCTACTTTCCAGATTTGGTGTATCAGTTGCTATACTGGTTGCCGACCTTGCCATTCTCGTGCCCGTGTCTTCCCCTTGTCAAAAATCCCTAGCGCTCACATACATGTGACCGAGAGATCCCATGGCATCTCCTGGAGTCCCGGGCCCCATTCTATCCCCTCGTCGTCTAGCTCGCGGGTGATTAGATCACCCAATGAAGTCTGTAAAAAAAGCACCGCAAAAAACAGTGATGCAAAACAGAGAGAAAGGAGCGTGGATGGGGGTGCGCTCACTGGAAGCCGAGGCGCGCTCGCATCAGAGCAGGCCCGTGACAAGGAGCGGCACGAGCTACCTCCAGTATGGAGGAGTGATCTTGCTGAAGAAATAAAGGGATAGAGGGGAGGGGGGATAGAAGAGCGGCAGGGAAGACAATGCTAGATACTAAGCATCCTGTGGGCTTGATGTGTGCGCTACTTCCGTTTCGCTGAACCACGCGATGCGTAGGTACAGCTCTCAGCGCCCCGCCGCACGGGAGGGTGAGGATGCGCACGCCCCTCGTTAGATTTCCCCAACTATGAAAAAGATTCGAACTCTTGCCATGATCAGTGATCAATTGGCTGCCCAGTCTTAGTGAAGGCTGTGGACTCTTACCGCCACCAGCTAACTGCCTACACTCAGTGGCTTGATGGTGATGCTCTAGCTCGTGTTGTGCCCGTCTTCGTCGCGAATGTCCTGCCTCAGTTTTCTTATGAGATTGTGGGACTCTTTCGGCCTTCATCATATGGACTAACCTTCGTCAGCGATACCAACAGTCTGGTGATGCCATTTACCAGTCCGCAGGGGCAAAACTTCAGCAGGATGATGCCTTTGTTGATGAGTTCTACGCTTAGAGTTCTGCTATTCAGCGTCAGCTGGATTATCTTTGCATTGCTGGTTGTTACACGTGCTTTTGTTGCGTGGTTGTTTGTATTGACCTTGAGTTCTAACAAATTTCCGAGTTCTTGATGTGGCTCTGTAAGGAGTTTGAGCCACGACATGCCCAACTCTTTGTGAGTGTGCTCTATGTCTCTTCTGAAGGCACTCACATAGATACACGTAGAGGGGACTCATCTGCATGGTGCTGGTTTAATAGAGCTTTCTTTAGTGCTACACTGAATACTACTAGCTACTTGCCCATGTGTTGCAACGGGGCATACATGTTATACTGGTTCAATAACAATCATGTCCTACATATACCTTACGCCCATCATATTCTAGATTTTGGTAAGATTTGATTTGATTTGAGTATGGGTAGGGGATGGTAAGGAAAGATTTGATTTAGTCGAGGTCTTGTTAAGATTTGATTTTAGTTGGGTATGGGTAAGGGTAAGGGAAGGCAAGGAAAGTTTTGATTTACTTCAGGTTTTGATAAGATTTGATTTGATTGAGTTGATGCGGGACATGGTTATGGTAAGATTTGATTGAGTTAATGCATGATATGGTTTCCAATAGGACAAGGAAAGGAAAGTATCGATGTGGTTTTGATTATTCCAAACCAAGGAGGGCATGAAGAGGAAAAACCAATGTAAGGGGGCGAGGGAGGAGGTGAGGATATCGCTTGCACCTCCTTTTAGTTCATGGTCTTCTGTGGTATGCCTCAGGGGGCATCCTTAGAGCATCTACAACTGGGCTCCTCAAACCCCCGCTAAACGTTCGGGGGGACAACCCGATCACTGTCTGGTCATGAATTCGCCACCCAACCACTCGCCTATACCCAGCCCATACCTAGTCCAAATGTGGGGCGGTCCGGACGAGGCCCCCACGTCGGACCGGCCTAGTCTGACCGCACAAATGCCCCACCCTGGACAAAACCCTAGTCCAAAGTCCACTCTTGACTGCTCCTCTCCATTGCTCGTCTCCTTCGGTAGTTCCGTCCACTCCGCGTCCCCTCCCCTCCCCACACCATGTCCAACTCCAGCAATGGATCCGGCAACGAGTCGGACTCCATCGTCTGGGGGGTGCTCAAGGAGGAATCTAGCTCCTTCGCCCCAGACGACGAGGAGCACATCCTCTGCATTGCCCTTCGCTGTTCATGGATGAATAGGAGCGGGAAATCAAGCTCCGCGGCCGAAGGGGCAGCTCCACATTGGCCTGAAGCCGCACATCGCTGTCCGTGCCCTCCCCTTTCATGTGGCGGGGCGACTAGTGGTGCCTGGCACCTCTAGTCCTTGCTTCTCCCGAGCGGCGCTGGGTGCTCGTGCCCGCACTGCAGAGCCTGCTGCCATGGCTGCCTGAGTTGAAGGTGCGGGTCGCTCGGTACGCATGGCAAGAGGGCTGCGCAGGCCTTCAGCCGGGCCTTCACCTTGGTGGAGACGGACGCTTGCCGCCGCCGTTGTGGCAAAAATGCGAAGGCCCTTCGGATTGGCATAGAGAAATCCGAGCGCCTCGCGAAGCAGAAGGCGGCGGCGTGGCAAAAGCCGCCCGGCTCACTAAGGAGCAGGCCCGCGCCGCTAGGCGTCTAGCCGAGATCCGTTTCTCCTCTTCATCCGACAAATGAACAACCAACAATGGCGGCGACTCCTCCAGCCGTCGGCGCCTCGCCAAGACTACAACAGCTGCTTGAGACCCCAAGTGGAAGCGACCAACGAGGAAGTGGTTAAGAGCGTGTTTGGTTCTCGTCCTCGAGTTGAAGTGCCTCGCCTGGAGAGCGCATGGAGCCGCCTGTTCATTGTTTGGTTGGTGATCTGGGGAATCGACTGCACGCCTGGCCTGGTATAAGTCTGGCATCCCCTTCGTAAGTCTGGCATCCCCTCTGTATCTACAAAAGAGGAGTCGATGTAGTAACCAAACTAGCGATAAGTCTGGCATCCCCTCCGCATCTACTAGTAGTTTGCTATCGTATTTTGCTATGTAGCTATGTTGAACATGCTATCGAACAATCTATGTCTTGCTATGTCAAACTTGGTATGTCCTGTCCTATTTATGTTGATCTACGTCTTGCTATTTTCACGTTGCATGCATTGCATGGATTTGGGGGTTAGCATATGAGGGGGACGGTTGTGGACGCGGACATTTGAGGGGTGACCGGACACGTCCGAGGATATATAGGGGCTCAAATTAGTACTACCTCCGTTCCAAATTATAAGATGTTTTGGATATTTCAATATGGTCTACATAGACTGAAATGAGTGAACAAACACACAAACGCGTCTATATACATCAGATTCTCATTTTTTTATAAGATCTTATAATTTGGAATGGAGGGGGTACATTCTGGTTGTAGATGCTCTAAAGTGTTAGGGTTGTAAACTTGGTAAACAGATTCAGTTTTCTTAATGTTCACCTCCGAGCTTCTGATGGCGAGCCTCTTTATGGTCGACTCACTATCGTCATCTTGTTAGTTGCCTCTTCTATCTAGCATCTCCTATCCAGTTCGCGTTCTGGGTCACCTCCTTCAGGTTCTACATATCTTTCGAATCTCTGGCCACTTTCTGCTTAATGTGTCTTTTCTTAGTTAGTTTCTCATTGCCAGGAAGACAAAGAAACATATTGCAATTTCCCGTTTGAGCAGAGGCCAAGGTTGCAAGCTATGGCTCTTGTGACAGAGGTGACTTGATTATGGTGGTTACTTGAGGATTTTTGTCTTTTTGTTACTACATCGACTCCTCTTTTGTCCAACAACACATGTGCTATTGGTATTTCTTGAGATCTGGTAAAAGCATGAGCTCAACAAACATATTGGTATGGACGCTTATATGAGATAATAGGTACAAGATCAGGTTGCTCTTCAGTATGTGCCTTCAGAGCTTCAGTTGGAGGCCTTGGGAATAGATCAGGATGCTTCCCTCGTAAAAGTAAGTTTGTATATTCACGCTGTTGTGCACTGCATGCTACTCCCTCCGTCCCATAATGTAAGACGTTTTTTGACACTACATTAGTGTCAAAAAACGTCTTACATTATGGGACGGAGGGAGTAAAACTTATTAATTGCCTAAGAAATTGTTATAAGTTTCTTTCAGATCTTATGCTAAAGACATTCCCACTTATTTATATTTCCTTGGCCTTGAACTCGAATTAAGTCGGTTGAACTCACATTCCAAATGGATCTTATTTTTTTGTAGCAAGTCAGTTAAGGAGAGCAAGCCAATTAAGGAAATATTTCAATCATGGTCTTTAGGGTGTGTGTGAGGTAGTTAGGGGAGATGTGTAGAGACTAGAGAGTAAGCCAATTGAGGAATCTTATCATTGGGCCTAGTTTACGTATCATCTCCCTCCTTTCCTCTATGAGGTCATCTTGACCAGGCGTCGAAAATGAGACAACGGTATACAATACTACTAGATTAGGATAACTTGGTGCTTACCATCCAGGTTAGCTGATTGAATTAAGTATTGTATACCACTACATGTACTTTAATTTGTTCGTAGCTGACCAATGAGTACCTCAGAACTGAATGAAGCTAACTGATGGTTTTTAACCATTTAGGACTTACTTTATGGCAATTTGCGGCTACGAAATTGAAATCCTGGATCTTGTTGCAGGCTTCGCTGATCGCTGCTAAGGAACAGGGTGCTGATGACGTCACTGACAACGAAGGCAAGGGCATCATGCTATTTGTCAGTACAAGGGAAGCGAAGAGAATGGTGAGGACTGTGGCTGATCTACTGAAGGAAGCTGTACGTGATAGTTTCTTTCTACGATGATTGTTTTCTTCCTGCCGATTCTTCAAGAGGATCTGGGGCCTCTTCCCATTGGAGGCATATATGTATTCCTGAGTATATCTTGCATGTACTGTCTTGTCATAGCAAGCAACTTGGGACCAGCTTCAGACAAATAGTATGTTTCAGTTTTGAACCAAACTAGGCTACTCCTGCAATGAATGAATCTCCCTTTTGGTTTGCACACGCAGTGGATTGTACTGCTGTTCCTTTTTTTGGGCAAGTGCGTAGATAGTACTATGTCCTCAAATAAATGCATGCAGTGGGTTCATAATCCATGCTAGTATGTATGACAAAAGGCGCAGAATTGACAGCAATTTCGAGGAGCTTGTGGCAAAAAAAAAAGACAAAATTCGGGTGTCGGAGAAACTTTTGAAATGAACACTGTTCACACAGGATTTGTCTTTTTTGCCACAAGCTTCTCAAATGTCCAAACAAGCTAAAATTTTGCACGGACATCACGCATTTAAGCATCTTGCACAAAAAAAAAATCAGACTGCTATTTTTTTAGATTTTACTGTTCACCGGGTGTAGATGAGCTTGGACAACAAATTGAATTTTCGCAGAATTAACAGTCCATCTGCATCTCCAGCAGAAAAGCACTATTCAGCCACAGAATATCAGCCTAGTGCCCTCGAAGAAGTGGGAAACTGACAGTACAACTGTCGGCAACATCTGGAAGAAGCACAGATTTCAGTTCCCTATTGTGGAGAAAACCAGTCATCAGAGAGGCGTCTCAACTGAAGATCTGAAAGAGACGGGACTCATCAGAGAGGAATCACAATGGGGCCAAGGAAAATGCACGTATCTTCAAAAAGCGTTGGTGGTGTGCGTGTGCGCCTTTGTGACCCAACTTTAAATTTGTCGCAATCCACAACCAAACAAACCCAAAACCAAACCAAACCAATTGTAACACGTTGGCAGGGCGAGAAGAGACTGGCATTATGTCGAAACGCTGGGGCAGGCACTGGGATCACAACAGGCATGAGGGCATGAAGAAACTGATATGCCGTTGGGTTGAGAGGCGTCACATTCACCCTCCAGATAGACCACTGGCCTTAGGAAAAGGAAATCGTCTTTATTTCAGCCATTAATTCAATGAGTGGGCACTCAAAATGGTCAGTCAGATTAGCCACAATGGGTAGTAACATAGACTAGTAACGTGCACCTCTACAGTAGGGAGTAATATATGTGTGGTAACATGCAACACTTCATTTATTAGGTTATAGACTCATTTTGCCTTGATATGTGTGATGTTACTCAAGGCTTGTCATAGAGGAAGTAACTTAGACTAGTAACATGCATATGTTACTAGTCTATGTTACTACCTCTATAATGCATAGTACTCCCTCCTTTCCGGTTTATAAGGCTCAATTCAAAAATCTCACCAACCAAGGTAGATGATGAGTGGTGAAATACTTTTTGTAGTTTGCAAAAGCATCCAATTAATGCTTTTATTTTCCTCAAAAAAGTATGTTTACCAATGCATTAATTGCAATGCATGCATGCATAAATTACATGCAATGGTCAATTTTCTCTTAATACTTGCATGCAATGATTTAATACATCTTGGAATTTGAACATGTGATGAGAAACAACCAAATTAAGCCTTATAAAATAGAAAAACTAAAATTTTGAGATAAGCCCTATAAACCGGAAAGGAGGGAGTATTATAGATTAGTATCATATGTGGTCTCATTTATTGCCATGCATGACACATAGTAGCATCACATTTATTATGTTATGATATCTACCTATGTTACTATAATCATCTCTCTCTTTTTTAATTATCTGTCACATAAGCATGTTTGCGAGTCCCAAGTGCATGATACTACTTATGTTACCCCCACTATGGCCAGCCTCATACTATTAGTAACTAGCTACTCCCTCCTTTCCGGTTTATAGGGCTTATCTCAAAATTTTAGTTTTTTCATTTTATAAGGCTCAATTTGGTTGTTCCCTATCACATGTTCAGATTTCAAGGTGCATTAAATCATTGCATATAAGTATTAAGAGAAAAATTACCAATGCATATACTTTATGCATGCATGCATTGGTAAACATATTTTTTTAAGGAAAACAAGAACATTAATTAGGTGCTTTTGCAAACTACAAAAAATATTCAACCACTCATCATCTACCTTGGTTGATGAGATTTTTGAATTGAGCCCTATAAACCGGAAAGGAGGAAATATGTTACTATTTTCTTCTCTTTCTTCATTTATTACTTGTCACATCATCTATTTTATCTAGATATGAATGATATTACTATTTATATTACTTCCACTGTGGGTAGTCTCAGACGGGAACCCAAAAGGCACATGAGGCTGGTCCATATCAAACCTCTTTCTACTGGGATGTGGGAACAACATTGCAAATTTATTGAGTACTGAGAACAGCACTGGTAAATGCTATTGTTGCTTAACATTGGGAATGCAACGTAATAGGTTCACTAACACCGTCTAACATAATTCCATGCAATAGTCTCCTACTAAAATGTAGAGAGTTTTACCACTGCATAAAGGCTTATCCTCTGTTGCCATCGTCGATAGTAACATTGTAAAACCAGTACATAGAATATGGCCATAACAGCCATTAAGCAACACCGGTAAATGGATTATATCGCCCTACACCAACAGCATTGGTATTCCGCAAAACAAAGCGTTGGCATGCATGCCAAATATCTCATAGTTAGAGTTATTTATCCAAAATCATCACAGTTGAGGCTACGATAACAACTTGTATCACATTTATGCCAGGACACAAGAAAACCATCAACCCTGCGCCTAATCTATAATGCGGAGCCCTGATGGTGTGATAAACTCGCCGAAACAGCGAAACTGACAAGCTGGGCCCACCCGTCAGGCTGACGTGTGTGCTTATGTGGATAATATACTGAGTTGGACAAGGGTCCCACCTGTCAATGACTCAAGTGTTTTTTTTACCTTCTCTTTTTATTCCTTCCTCTTTTTCCTCCTTGAGCATTTCGACGAACAAGTTGTGAGCGCCCTTATTTCTTACCTGACTCTGAACGAGCTCTGTCGTGGCCGATTCTTCTTCGTTGTCGAGCCAGTGTGCGTTGCCAGGCGACACATACATGCGATGGTCGGCGTTCGACGACATCCTCGCCAGTTGCATCGTGGAAGTGGAAGTGGCCGCCTCTCTGGGCGTCGCGCCAGGAGACCAGATCGTGTGCCATGGCCACGTCCAGGAGGTGGCCTCCTCCCTCGTCATCGCGCAGGGAGTGCCCGAGAAGCCCATAAAGCCACACCTTCACCTCCTGGAGCGCCAGCGTGCGCGCCGTAGAGTTCTCCTACGCGCACCTGGGACGTGTCCCACCGTCGTCGTTCGGCAGGAGGAGGTGTGGCACCGCGCTGCCCCTCCGAGCTCCTCTACGCGCACCCGCCGTTTGCGGCATCGCCATCGGCTATGGCCGTGCACGCGCTTGACGAGCCGGACATGTCAGAGATACGACGGGCAAATCAAACGACGAAGAACGAAATCAACACACGAGAATGAGATTTTAACATGGAAAACTCCTCCAAGACGAAGGGGAAAACCATGGGCACCAGCCAGCAAATCTTCACTATATCGAAGGAGGTTACAAACGCCGGTGATTCACAACTGATCAACATGAAATAGTTGTGTACTTCTGGGAGTACGTACTCCCGCTCCTTGTATACCACATAGATAAACCTTTTATATCTTATTATTATTTCTAATATACTTCATTAATAGTTACTAGATATTCAAAATGAGTTTCATAAAAAAATTGATGCGAGTCTACATATTTTTAAAGGTTTACGTATATATTGATTTGTTCGTACGTGAAAAAAATATATCACAAAAAGTACATCGTAAATGATATTTTTTCAACAAAACACATATTGGGGTATCTTAGAATATTTGATGATGTATATTGAAAATAAAAAAACAGGCCAAAAGGAGCTCAACAAAAAAAGAAAAAAAGAGAAAAAGAGGAAAAAATAAAAGAAAAAGAAAAAAGATAGAAGGGGCAATGTTACTATCCTTTTCCACACTTGTGCTTCAGAATTGCATCATGGTTTTCATATAGAGAGTCTCCTATGTTGTCACTTTCATATACTAGAGGAAATTCTTTATTATAGAACTTGGCTTGTATATTCCGATGATGGGCATCCTCAAATGCCCGAGGTCTTCATGAGCTAGCAAGTTGGATGAACACTCATTTAGTTTTCAATTTGAGTTTTCATACACTTATAGCTCTTAGTGCATCCGTTGCATGGCAATCCATACTCCTCCATTGATATCAATTGATGGCATCTCCATAGCCCGTTGATTAGCCATGTCGACGTGAGACTTTCTACTTTTTTTTGTCTTCTCCACATAATCTCCAACATCATATTCTATTTCACCCATAGTGCTATATCCATGGCTTGCGCTCATGTATTGCGTGGGGGTTGAAAAAGCTGAAGCACGTTAAAAAGTATGAACCAATTGTTTGGCTTGTCATCGGGATTGTGCATGATAAATACTCTGTGTTAAGAAGATAGAGCATGACATGATTATATCATTTTATAGGGATAACTTTCTTTAGCCATTGAAAGAACATGCGGTGCCCCCATGTTTGGTTTTGGTAATTGATGACAATCTCTATGGACTAATGGTCGCCTTGAGTTATATTTGAAGGTTTTGTCCATAGGCTTTTCTTGGAGTACATGTGTTATGTGTTGGTTTCAAGGAGAGTTTGTGTTGACCAAGGTGCTATTAAGGAATTATCCAAAGATTGTTCATGTGAGAGTTGAGCTTATTGCAAGCATATCTTGAACAAGAAGATTGTGTGATCATTCATGTTTACCTTCAAGACATCATCCAAATGAAGAGAGTTGGAAAGATTCAAGGTTGATCAAGACTAAGTCAAGAGTGAATCAAGTTGATCAACTCACAAAGCGTAGAAGATGTACCGAGAGGGATCAAGTGATCCCATGGTATGGTAAGCATTGTTCATTGTGCTTTGTGTACTAACCCATGGTCTATGTGAGAGTTCTACGTGGGGTTAGGTACGTGTTCATGGGCTTGCGTCAAGAGGAAGATATCACTCAACCCATGGAGAGGATGACATCAAGTGGTGATCATCATTAAGATTGCCGTGTGCAAGTTCAAGTGGAGCATCGTGAAGAGATCAAGTGCTTGAAGCTTGCCGTCCATTGATATGTCTCCAACGTATCTATAATTTTTGATTGATCCATGCTACTTTATCTATTGTTTTGGACTATAATGGGCTTTATTTTCCACTTTTATATTATTTTTGGGACTAACCTATTAACCGGAGGCCCAACCCAGAATTGTTGTTTTTGCCTTTTTCAGTGTTTCGAAGAAACAGAATATCAAACGGAGTCCAAACGGAATGAAACCTTCGGAAACGTGATTTTCTCACCGAACGTGATCCAGGAGACTTGGACCCTACGCCAAGGAACCAGAGAGGCGGTCACGAGGGTGGGGGGGGCGCCCTGTTGCTCCACCGACATACTCCTTCCTCCTATATATACCTACGTACCCCCAAACGATCAGAACATGAGCCAAAAACCTAACTCCACCGCCGCAACTTCCTGTATCCACGAGATCCCATCTTGGGGCCTGTTCCGAAGCTCCACCGGAGGGGGCATCCACCACGGAGGGCTTCTACATCAACACCATAGCCTCTCCGATGAAGTGTGAGTAGTTTACTTCAGACCTTCGGGTCCATAGCTAGTAGCTAGATGGCTTCTTCTCTCTTTTTGGATCTCAATACAATGTTCTGCCCCTCTCTCGTGGAGATCTATTCGATGTAATCTTCTTTTTGCGATGTGTTTGTTGAGACCGATGAATTGTGGGTTTATGATCCAGCTTATCTATGAATAATATTTGAATCTTCTCTGAATTCTTTTATGTATGATTAAGTTATCTTTGCAAGTCTCTTCAAATTATCCGTTTGGTTTGGCGAACTAGATTGGTAGTTCTTGCAATGGGAGAAGTGCATGGATTTGGGTTCAATCTTGCGGTGTCCTTACCCAGTGACAGAAAGGGTTGCAAGGCACGTATTGTATTGTTGCCATCGAGGATAACAAGATGGGGTATTTATCATATTGCATGAATTTATTCCTCTACATCATGTCATCTTGCTTAAGGCGTTACTCTGTTTTTAACTTAATACTCTAGATGCATCTTTGGATAGCGGTCGATGAGTGGAGTAATAGTAGTAGATGCAGAATCGTTTCGATCTACTTGTCACGGACGTGATGCCTATATACATGATCATACCTAGATATACTCATAACTATGCTCAATCACATCAATTGCTCAACAGTAATTTGTTCACCCACCGTAGAATACTTATGCTCTTGAGAGAAGCCACTAGTGAAACCTATGGCCCCGGTCTATTCTCATCATATCAATCTCCATCACTTTTATACTTGCTTTGTTTTACTTTGCCTTTTACTTTTCACTTTGCATCTTTATACCAAAAATACCAAAAATATTATCTCTATCATATCTCACTCTCGTAAGTGACCGTGAAGGGATTGACAACCCCTAATCGCGTTGGTTGTGAGAAGATATTGTTTTGTGCAGGTACGAGGGACTTGTGCGTGGCCTCCTACTGGATTGATACCTTGGTTCTCAAAAACTGAGGGAAATACTTACGCCATCTTGTCTTTGCATCATCCTCTCCTCTTCGGGGAAAACCAACGCAAGCTCAAGACGTAGCAAGAAGGATTTCTGGCGCCGTTGCCGGGGAGTCTACGCAAAAGTCAACATACCAAGTACCCATCACAATCTCTATCTCTCACATTACATTATTTGCCTTTTGCCTCTGTTTTCCTCTCCCCCACTTCACCCTTGCCGTTTTATTCGCCCTCTCTTTCCCAATCTCCTCCTCTTTTTCCCGTTGCCTTTTGTTTGCTCGTGTGTTGGATTGCTTGTTTGTCGCAATGGCTCAAGATGCTACTAAATTGTGTGACTTCACCAATACCAATAATAATGATTTCCTTAGCACTCCGATTGCTCCTCTTGCCAATACTGAATCTTGTGAAATCAATACTTCTTTGTTGAATCTTGATATGAAAGATCAATTAGCCGTCCTTCCTAGTGAAGATGCCGCTACTCATCTGAATAGCTTCGTTGATTTATGTGATATGCAAAAGAAAAAAGATGTCGATAATGATGTCGTTAAATTGAAGCTATTTCCTTTTTCGCTTAGAGATCGTGCTAAAGCGTGGTTTTCATCTGTGACGCCCGGATAATTAAGCTACAGTGAACCTCTGCTAATGATGACACGTCACCTCCGTTACTGTTGCTAATCCCGCGTTAATTCAAAACTGATTCAAAATCCAAATTCAAAAACAAGTCAAACAATTAAAGTTTTCAAAAGTCAAAACTAAAACGTTCTTATTGTGAAAAATAATTCATAAGATATATTGGTGCAGAAACCAAGTCTTTATAAAATGTTTAAATGCACTAAACTAATTAAATCAGTAGCTAAAACCTTTAATTAAATGCCTTTTATATTTTGTAAAATACTAAACTATATTATTCTGGGATGAAACTTTTGTGGTTGTGACATAATTTATAACATCAATTTAGGTGCCATTTTGGTATTTTATTAAAACTAAAATTAGGAACTAAAAGAAAGCATAAAAGAATGATTAAAAAGATAAACAAAACAAAAGCAAACAAAAAATAAATAGAAGAAAGGCCCCCTGGGCCTTGGCCCAGCTGGCCACCAAACCGGCCGGCCCAGCCGGCCCAACCGCACCTCTCCATAACCCCTGGACCCCGAAACCCTAGCCCACGTTCCCCACTCGCTCCTCCTCCCCCCACTCGCTCGCTGTCCCCCCGATCTGGATCGGGATCGGGGCGAAGACCTGAAGCCGCCCGACGCCACCCCGCTATCGTCGCTGTCATCCCACTACGCCGGAGACCCCCCTCGCCGCGACGCCCTCCCGCCCCTACGCCAACCCCGGTGAACGCCACCCCGTCGCCATCGCCGGATCGGCTCCTCGTCCCCCTCCCCACCAGTCGCCATCGCGCCTCAACGCCGCCCCGTCACCGTCGCCGGATCGCCTCCTCGTCCTCCTCCCCACCGGTCGCCATCATGCCTCGACGCCCCCTTCCCTCCAACGGACGTGAGGACCCCGGTCCTCCTTCCCCCGCCTAGCGCCTTACTGCGGCCCTCGCCTCTGCCGCCAGGCCGCCCGCCCGCCCGCGTCATTGTCTTGTGACAGCGCTCCGCCTTTTGCTTCGCCCCTCACAGTGAACGCGCGCCCGCTTCGCCCGTCCAACTTCGCCGTGCCCCGCTCCGCCTCGACCTCGGCTCACTTTCGGTGGCGCCCGGCCCTGGCCGGAGCCCCCAACTGTCGCGTCGTCGTTCCCCCTGCTCCCACCCTGCCACGCACCGCCCTACCGCTGCAACCTCGCGCCGGCCTGCGCCCGTCGTCGGCGCTCCCCTCACCGTTCGCCTAGGCCAGCGCCCAATCGGGTTGGGGCTTCGCCCGTAGCGTCCGAACCCACTTTGGCCATAGGCCAATGACATGAGGGGCCCACGCCCCTGGAACGATGTAAAAAAAAGAAGTTAATAAAAGAAATAAATAAATAAACATTAATTAATTAGTGGATTAATTAAGTTAATTAATACTGTTTAGCTAAGCTAATTAAAATTAGTTAACCTAATCAAGGTAATTAAGCTAATTAACATGTTTAGTTAATCTAAGTCAATGACATATGGGACCCATGCGTCAGCTTGACCCAGTCAACACCTCTGTTGACTGATGATGTCATGCTGACGTCATACTGGTGCAGTAATGCCATTTCGAATTAAATTATTAATAATAATTTATAAATTGAATTAAATCTTTAAAAATTAATATAAAATAAGCCGTGACTCGGATGAAAATGTTTTGTACATGAAAGTTGCTCAGAACGACGAGACGAATCCGAATACGCAGCCCGTTCATCAGCCACATGTCCCTAGCATAGCAAACGTGCAACATTTCACCTCCGGTTCACCTGTTCGAAAATGCGAAACACCGGGGATACTTTCCTGGATGTTTCCCCCCTTTCGCCGGCATCACCTACTACCGCGCTAAGGCACACCGGGCACCGCGTATTGCCTTGTTACACTTTGTGATGCTTTGATTGCTCTGTTATTTATTGTGTTCCCTCTCCGTTACTTCTTTCCGATAGACCCCGAGACTGCCGGCGACCCCCAGTTCGACTACGGTGTTGACGACTCGTCCTTCTTGCCAGAGCAACCAGGCAAGCCCCCCTTGATCACCAGATATCGCCTATTCTTCTCTATACTGCTTGCATTAGAGTAGTGTAGCATGTTACTGCTTTCAGTTAATCCTATACTGCTGCATAGCTTTGTCATTGTTGCTCTGATTTGTTACCTTTACACCGCTATCCTACCGCTTAGTATAGGATGCTAGTGTTCCATCAAGGGCCCTACACTCTGTCCGTCCGCCATGCTATACTCTTGGGCTGTGATCACTTGGGAGGTGATCACGGGCATATACTATATACTTTACACCGTTACATTACCTGTGATACTGTTAGGAGATGGGGGTGAAAGGACGGTGGCTCCATCCCGGTAGAGGTGGGCCTGGGTTCCCGAAGGCCCCGATCGTTACTTTGTGGCGGAGGCGGCAGGCAGGTTGTGACCACCTAGGAGAGAGGTGGGCTGGCCTGGTCAGCGTCATGGATACTTAACACGCTTAACGAGATCTTGGTATTTGATCTGAGTCCGCCATTTGGTCTATACGCACTAACCAACTACTGTGAGGAGCGATTATGGGCACTTTCGGCGTCGTGGTATTAGAAACGCCGTGGCGTCGGCCGATCGAGCGCGGCCACGGATTGGAACGTAGGCCTGCTCTTGTATTAAGGGCTAGATTACGCTTCCGGCCGCCCATAGCGTGTGTGTGCTAAGAGGCGATGGGCCCGGACCCCTCTGCGCTTAGGTTTAGACCGGCGTCTTGACCTCTCTGTTGTGCCTAGGTGGGGCTGCGGCGTGTTGATCTTCATGCGGGCATGACCCAGAAAGTGTGTCCGGCCAAATGGGATCAAGCGTGTTGGGTTATGTGGTGCACCCTGCAGGAAGTTAATCTATTCGAATAGCCGTGATCTTCTGCAATGTGAGACTTGGAGTTGTACCTTGACCTTATGACAACTAGAACCGGATACTTAATAAAACACACCCTTCCAAGTGCGAGATACAACCCGGTGGTCGCTCTCTATCGTGGTTACGAGGAGGGGATCGCCGGGTAGGATTATGCTATGCGATGCTACTTGGAGGACTTCAGTCTACTCTCTTCTACATGTTGCAAGACGGAGGCTGCCAGAAGCGTAGTCTTCGACATGATTAGATATCCCCCTCTTATTCTGGCATTCTGTAGTTCAGTCCACTGATATGGCTCTTTACACATATATCCATGCATATGTAGTGTAGCTCCTTGCTTGCGAGTACTTTGGATGAGTACTCACGGTTGCCTTGTTCCCCCTTTTACCCCTTTCTTTACCCGGTTGCTGCGACCAGACGATGGAGCCCAGGGGGCAGACGCCACCGTCGATGACGACTACTACACTGGAGGTGCCTACTACTACGTGCAGCCCGATGACGACCAGGAGTAGTTAGGAGGATCCCTGCGGAGGCCTGCGCCTCTTTCGTCTGTATCCCGGTTTGTGCTAGCCATCTTATGGCAACTTGTTTAACTTATGTACGTACTCAGATATTGTTGCCTCCGACTGACTTCGTCATGATCGAGCACTTGTATTCGAGCCCTCGAGGCCCCGGCTTGTATTATGATGCTTGTATGACTTATTTATGTTTTAGAGTTGTGTTGTGATATCTTCCGTGAGTCCTCGATCTTGATCGTACATCGTTTGCGTGCATGATTAGTGTACGATTGAATCGGGGCGTCACAAGTTGGTATCGAGCCCATTGCTGTAGGAATCCCCTTCCACACTCCTTGGCCGAAGTCGAGTCTAGTCATTGAAAAGGTTTTTACTAACATGGCTGTGCGGCTTACGGGCCCACGTCGCCATTGGGTGGTATTAGGATCTTTTATTCCTCGTCTATACTCTGGGATTCTAATCTCTCTTCTATTCGGGTTAAATGATTTTCTAAAATCTAACTTTAGGTTCTCGGAAATACTTTCTCCCGGAGAGCCCATCGGTCTGAATGATCGCTTGCTTCACCAAAAGATTCCGAAGACACCCTACGATGTTCTCTCGAGACTATGTGCCATCGCTTTACAATTCCCTACCACCGATGTATCCTTATTGATAACTACCTACATTTATCGTTCATACATTCATCCCCAGTTGATCTTGTTATTACAAGATACACCGAAATTCTATCTATTGTTTCGAGAATATTTTGTGCCTACTGCCTTGCAGTTCCTTGCCACATGAATACCCCTACGGATAATTCTCGCACTTATCGAGTATCCGCTCATCCCCCAGTTGTTCATGTGTTTCGCAAAGGTCTCCGAAATACCATTTGGTCTTCCAAAAATTCCGAGTAGCCCATTACTCTTGAAATTCTTGCTTGCTTGCCTTATGGTTAATCCCATAAGTCTCATAATCTTATTGGCATCCCTTGCCATTATCATTTTGATTCCATTGATTCAATATGTTGCTAATGCTCGCGATCCTCAATCAGATCCTAGAATTCATCCTTTCGGCTCAGATGTCATATTAAACATGGGTTGAATCTCGGCCAATCAAATTGTTGTCGATTTACCCCTAAGTTTACTCAACTTATCCATCCTTAGTCAGAGCGATTGCCTCTGATCCTTTGATTTGCAAATCATAATTCCTTTACATGTGAGCTTGGAATTAGCCAGTTGTTTCTATACTCCAATGCCTTTCCATTGTTTCTTCTTCTGATTGTGTGCCGATGCTCACATCAGCTCCGTTGTGGACCGTCAGTTCCTTTGTTGGGTTTTATCCGACAACGTCCTTCCTATTCACTCACTTTGGAAGTTTTTTTCCCTGATACTTAATGCCATTGGTAAATCCTATTCTTGGATTTGGCTAACCACGCTCTGTTTTCGAGCTGGTGATAATTACCCTCAAAATTTGTGGTATATGTTCCTAAGATGCCCCGGTGGGTTGAACCTATGCCTTCCTTGATATGTGTGAACTCGAAAGTTTTCACGAGTCATACACTTCTGGTATTTTGCCAGATAAAATTTCAACACTACAACTTCTTCGAAAGTGAGAAGTGAATGAAAGGTTATGCATTGGAGAAGTGGGAGTCGACCTTGAACTTTGTGTTCATGCCCATGGACACGATGTAGACCTTATCATTAAAGCTTCTTTTAAAATTAATTATTCCCTTGGTATAAGTTCATCTTATATCTGGGATCTGCCCTTTTTCAATCATGGTTCCGACCATGTTCTCCTTTAAATACCATTTCCTGTGCAAGTTTAAGCACTTGTCTTCTACAGAGCAATACCCCAGTCCAACCTCTACTTTGATCCATCGTCGAGTATTACCCCCTGGTATCTCGAGGTTATCACGGAACAACATAACTTCTTATGAGTTCTTCGTCAAGTACTACATTCTCACCGATTCCAATTTTTCCTGGGTTCTGATGGTTAGTCACTCAAATACACCGATAACTGAATCGTGTCCTTTCTACGATTCAACCATTCTTAGCAATCTTCCTCGCCACAAGTTTCTACCTGATCACTTCATCCCAAGCCTGATCGGCTATATCATTATCGTGCTAAATTTAACTGTGCTACCTGGTCCTTCTTCCTGAAGCACAAATTGTCGACGATGAGCTAAGCTTATGTCGATCTTCCTCATCCTATCAATTCTCCTTGAACAGCAAACTTGATTCCAAGTTTGTGTCGTACCCTTGGTTCCATTAACCTTTCGCTTCATCATTCCTTTGACTTGATGTCATCACCGATTTATTACATCTTCGAGGAGCCTCTCGACAAAATTTGTCGTGATCATCACATTTTGACTCCTTCCAGAATATCAATCAAATTCATGATGACAAGTACCATCCTTGCCCCTCGATGAGTTGTGTTATCATCGACAACATTATTGTTTTCCCTCCAACACAAACTTGTTCATGTTTTGTGTTGTACCTTGAGTTCCTTGCTATCCAACTTATGTTATGATTCTACCGCGGAGTATTACCGTCTTTGATGTCAGGAATGTTGTGAGTATTGCTCCACCTCTTCAGAATTCTTGCTATAACGATACTTCTCACCATCACCATTCTTTCTTGGTCCTCGTGTTGATTCCAACCGGGGTACCCACAAGTGAACGATGTTGTTTGGATTCTGCCCTTCTAGCAACCCTCTTGCTTTGAAGTTAATGGTTGACCGATCATCCTTAGCCTATTGATTATTGAATCACCATTCCGACATTGGTCGTGCAACCCAGCCCATATTCGGGTGCACCTTTCAACCAATGTTTAATTGTGTATGTTTTCCTCGAGCATACATCATTATACCATTTGATCTGACAAATGTTATCTCCTTGTTCACATAATTGTCGAAATCCATCTTTTGTTAAATCTCGATGAATTGCCGATGATTCCATCGGAGCCCAATGCTAAATGTTTCTTACTCAATTATCCGATAATCGTTGTATGGGTAATGTCATGAAGTTTCTCTCCCTTACCTAAAGGGTTTTCTACATTATATCTTGTCACGGATATCATGCTCGCTTGTCCTTGAGAAGGATATACCCCTAAAATATGTGTTTAAACACATTTTCCTTTCCATTGTTCTGTTTAATCTAATAATCACATTTTCCTTTTCCATTGTTTGGTTTAACCTTCTTGTGATCTATATGATCTAAGCAGAAATATTCTCCACCTTATGTAAACACTTCGTGTACAATTTACATCGTGAGACCACATTACTATTGTTGATGACATTCTAGTAGCCACCGATGGGCGAGAACTTTGCCTATTGGTCCGCCTCGTTTCAACGAAAGGTGAAAATGGTTCTCTTCGTCCCTCGCCATTGGTACCGACGATGTTGTCGACATATAAGCGGCAGGCTACCCTCTAACATGCCTTGCTATCATGACCATGCAAGCTGTCAACGCCTTTCTACTTTTATTCCACATGGTGGGCCCATAACCCACAGTTCCACAGGATCGAAACCTGACTCTCCTATACCCCTGTACCCAAGGTTGTTCCTCACGCGTGGCCTCATATGTAATTCATGAGCCGCCTTCCAAGAGATCATCGACTTTGGCATCAGACACAATACTTATTCTTGTTGCTTTGAACCCCTTTCACCTTCTGATTAGGCCATCGAATGATTGCTTGCCATTGGAAACTTCTCATGGTACCTTCTTACTTTACTCTCGATAATTTCTTAAGTATCTATTCGAGAGTTACTTTCTACCACATTCCACCGAGTTATCTCGCCAGATAGTTGACCTTGAAGGTCCGTTCTTGAAGTTACCCTTATCATTATCGTAAATGCGATGGAGTTCCTGAAGAAAGGACGACAACCTCATCATGATGCATTGATGCATAGGAATGAAGACATCAGCGCTATGGATCGACCACTTCGAGAAGAGCAACCAAGACCGAGAAGATTCGTTAGAATTTCGTAACCTATTCTTTCCCCCTTTCACTACCTCATAAATCTCGGGACGAGATTTCTTGTAGTGGAGGAGAATTGTGACGCCCGGATAATTAAGCTACAGTGAACCTCTGCTAATGATGACACGTCACCTCCGTTACTGTTGCTAATCCCGCGTTAATTCAAAATTGATTCAAAATCCAAATTCAAAAACAAGTCAAACAATTAAAGTTTTCAAAAGTCAAAACTAAAACGTTCTTATTGTGAAAAATAATTCATAAGATATATTGGTGGAGAAACCAAGTCTTTATAAAATGTTTAAATGCACTAAACTAATTAAATCAAGAGCTAAAACCTTTAATTAAATGCCTTTTATATTTTGTAAAATACTAAACTATATTATTCTGGGATGAAACTTTTGTGGTTGTGACATAATTTGTAACATCAATTTAGGTGCCATTTTGGTATTTTATTAAAACTAAAATTAGGAACTAAAAGAAAGCAGAAAAGAATGATTAAAAAGATAAACAAAACAATAGCAAACAAAAAATAAAATAAATAGAAGAAAGGCCCCCGGGCCTTGGCCCAGCTGGCCGCCAAACCGGCCGGCCCAGCCGGCCCAACCGCACCTCTCCATAACCCGCTGGACCCCGAAACCCTAGCCCACCTTCCCCACTCGCTCCTCCTCCCCCCCACTCGCTCGTTGTCCCCCCCGATCTGGATCGAGATCGGGGCGAAGACCTGAAGTCGCCCGACGCCACCCCGCTATCGTCGCCATCATCCCACTACGCCAGAGACCCCCCTCGCCGCGACGCCCTCCCGCCCCTACGCCAACCCCGGTGAACGCCGCCCCGTCGCCATCGCCGGATCGCCTCCTCGTCCCCCTCCCCACCGGTCGCCATCGCGCCTCAACACCGCCCCGTCGCCGTCGCCGGATCGCCTCCTCGTCCTCCTCCCCACCGGTCGCCATCACGCCTCGACGCTTCTTCCTCAGCAGACGGTGAGGACCCGGTCCTCCTTCCCCGCCCTAGCGCCTTACCGCAGCGGCCCTACATCTCTGCCGCCGCGCCCGCCCGCCCGCGTCATTGTCTTGTGTGATAAGCGCTCCGCCTTTGTTTCGCCCCTCCTCGTGAACGCGCCCGCTTCGCCCGTCCAACTTCGCCGTGCCCCGCTCCGCCTCGACCTCGCCCGGCTCCGCTGCGGTGTCGCCCGACCATGGCCGGAGTTCCAACTGTCGCCGTCGTTCCCCCTGCTCCCACCCCGCCACGCACCGCCCTACCGCCGCAACCTCGCGCCGGCCTGCGCCCGTCGCCGGCGCCCCCCTCACCGTTCGCCTAGGCCAGCGCCCAATCGGGTTGGGGCCCGTAGCGCCCGAACCCACTTTGGCCATGGGCCAATGACACGAGGGGCCCACGCCCCTGGAACGGTGTAAAAAAAGAAGTCAATAAAAGAAATAAATAAATAAACATTAATTAATTAGTGGATTAATTAAGTTAATTAATACTGTTTAGCTAAGCTAATTAAAATTAGTTAACCTAAACAAGGTAATTAAGCTAATTAACATGTTTAGTTAATCTAAGTCAATGACATATGGGACCCATGCGTCGACTTGACCCGATCAACACCTCTATTGACCGATGATGTCATCTTGACGTCATACTTGGTGCAAGAATGCCATTTCAATTAAATTATTAATAATAATTTATAAATTGAATTAAATCTTTAAAAATTAATATAAAATAAACCGTGACTCGGATGAAAATGTTTTGTACATGAAAGTTGCTCAGAACGACGAGACGAATCCGAATACGCAACCCGTTCAACAGCCACATGTCCCTAGCATAGCAAACGTGCAACATTTCACCTCCAGTTCACCTGTTCGAAAATGCGAAACACCGGGGATACTTTCCCGGATGTTTCCCCCCTTTCGCCGGTATCACCTACTACCGCGCTAAGGCACACCGGGCACCGCGTATTGCCTTGTTACGCTTTGTGATGCTTTGATTGCTATGCTATTTATTGTGTTCCCTCTCCGTTACTTCTTTCCGATAGACCCCGAGACTGCCGACGACCCCCAGTTCGACTACGGTGTTGACGACTCGTCCTTCTTGCCAGAGCAACCAGGCAAGCCCCCCCTTGATCAGCAGATATCGCCTATTCTTCTCTATACTGCTTGCATTAGAGTAGTGTAGCATGTTACTGCTTTCGGTTAATCCTATTCTGATGCATAGCCTGTCATTGTTGCTACAGTTGTTACCTTTACCTGCTATCCTCGCTTAGTATAGGATGCTAGTGTTCCATCGCTGGCCCTACACTCTGTCCCGCCATGCTATACTTGATCGGGCTGTGATCACTTTGGGAGGTGATCACGGGCATATACTATATACTTTACATCGTTACATTACATGTGATCTTTGTTAGGAGATGGGGCTGAAAGGACGGTGGCTCCATCCGGTAGAGGTGGGCACAGGTTCCCACGGCCCCCGATCACATTTTGTGGCAGAGCGACAGGCGGATTGGAACGTAGGCCTGCTCTTGTATTAAGGGGCTAGTTACGCTCCTACCACGCAACGTCAGTGTGCTAAGGGCGATGGGCCCAGAACCCTGTGCACTTAGGTTTAGACCGGCGTCGACCTCTCTGTTGTGCCTAGGTGGGCTGCGGCGTGTTGAACTTCCGCGTCGGGCATGACCCGAGAAAGTGTGTCCGCCAAATGGGATCAAGCGTGTTGGGTTATGTGGTGCACCCTCAGGAAGTTAATCTATTCGATGGCCGTGATCTTGATAATGGGGCGAATTGGAGTTGTACCTTGACCTTATGACAACTAGAACCGGATACTTAATAAAACACACCCTTCCAAGTGCCAGATACAACCCGGTGGTCGCTCTCTATCAGGGTTATGAGGAGGGGATCGCCGGGTAGGATTATGCTATGCGATGCTACTTGGAGGACTTCAGTCTACTCTCTTCTACACGTTGTAAGACGGAGGCTGCCAGAAGCGTAGTCTTCGACATGATTAGATATCCCCCTCTTATTCTGGCATTCTGCAGTTTAGTCCATTGATATGGCTCTTTACACATATATCCATGCATATGTAGTGTAGCTCCTTGCTTGCGAGTACTTTGGATGAGTATTCACGGTTGCCTTGTTCCCCCTTTTCCCCCTTTCTTTACCCGGTTGCTGCGACCAGACGATGGAGCCCAGGAGCCAGACGCCACCGTCAATGATGACTACTACACTGGGGGTGCCTACTACGCAGCAGCCCGGCGACGACCGTGAGTAGTTAGGAGGATCCCAGGCAGGAGGCATGCGCCTCTTTCGATCTGTATCCCAGTTTGTGCTTGCCATCTCATGGCAGCTTGTTTAACTTATGTCTGTACTCAGATGTTGTTGCCTCCACTGACTCGTCTATGATCGAGCACTTGTATTCGAGCCCTCGAGGCCCATGGCTTGTATTATGATGCTTGTATGACTTATTTATGTTTTAGAGTTGTGTTGTGATATCTTCCCGTGAGTCCCTGATCTTGATCATACACGTTTGCGTGCATGATTAGTGTACGATTGAATCGGGGGCGTCACATCATCTTTGCCTAAAAATAGTATTGATTCTTGGAACAAGTGCAAAGATGATTTTATCTCTAAGTATTTTCCTCCCGCTAAGATTATCTCTCTTAGAAATGATATTATGAATTTTAAGCAACTTGATCATGAACAAGTTGCACAAGCTTGGGAGAGAATGAAATTAATGGTACGTAATTTTCCTACTCATGGTTTGAACTTGTGGATGATTATACAAAAAAATTATGCCGGATTGAATTTTGCTTCTAGAAATCTTTTAGATTCGACCATGAGGAGGCACTTTTATGAAAATCACTCTAGGGGATGCTACTAAACTCCTAGATAATATTATGGTTAATTATTCTCAATGGCATCTTGAAAGATCTACTAATAAAAAAGTGCATGCGATAGAAGAAATCAATGTCTTGAGTGGAAAGATGGATGAACTTATGAAATTATTTGCTACTAAGAGTGTTTCTTCTGATCCTAATGATATGCCTTTGTCTACTTTGATTTAGAATAATAATGAATCTATGGATGTGAATTTTGTTGGTAGGAATAATTTTGGTAACAACGCGTATAGAGGGAATTTCAATCCTAGGCCTTATCCTAGTAATCCTTCTAATAATTATGGAAATTCCTACAACAACTCTTATGGAAATTTTAATAAGATGCCCTCTAAGTTTAAGAGTAGTGTTAAAGAGTTTATGAATTCACAAAAGAATTTTAATGCTTTTCTTGAAGAGAAATTGCTTAAAGTTGATGATTTGGCTAGGAACGTTGATATAATTTCTCTTGAGGTTGATTCTTTAAAGCTTAGATCTATTCCTCCTAAGCATGATATCAATGAGTCTCTCAAAGCTATGAGAATTTCCATTGATGAGTGCAAAGAAAGAACCGCTAGGATGCGTGCTTCCAAAGATGCCTTTATTAAAGCGTGTTCTTCTAATTCCTATGATAATCAAGATGCAGATCTAAAAGTTATTGATGTGTCCCCTATTAAATCTTTGTTTTGAAATATGAATCTTGATGAAACTGAATATGATCTTCCTTTACCTAGAAGGCGTTCTAAGAATTCAGAGTTTTTAGATCTTGATGATGAAATTGATAAAAGTGGGATTGAAAGAAATAAAAATCTAGATGTTGCTAAACCCACTATATTGGATCTCAAGGAATTTAATTATGAAAATTGCTCTTTAATTGATTGTATTTCCTTGTTGCAAACCGTGGTAAATTCTCCTCATGCTTATAGTCAAAATAAGGCCTTTACCGAACACATTTTGATGCCTTGATGCAATCTTATGAAGAAAAACTTGAGTTGAAAGTTTCTATCCCTAGGAAACTCTATGATGAGTGGGAACCTACTATCAAAATTAAAATTAAAGATTATGAGTTTCATGCTTTGTGTGATTTGGGTGCTAGTGTCTCTACTATTCCCAAAACTTTGTGTGATTTGCTAGATTTCCATGACTTTGATGATTGCTCGCTAAACTTGCATCTTGCGGATTCCACTATTAAAAAGCCTATGGGAAGAATTAATGATGTTCTTATTGTTGCAAATAGGAATTAAGTGCCCGTAGATTTTATCGTTCTTGATATAGATTGCAATCCTTCATGTCCTATTATTCTTGGTAGACCTTTCCTTAGAACGATTGGTGCAATTATTGATATGAAGGAAGGAAATATTAGATTCCAATTTCCATTAAAGAAAGGCATGGAACACTTTCCTAGAAATAAAATAAAATTACCATATGAATCTATTATGAGAGCCACTTATGGATTACCTACCAAAGATGGCAATACCTAGATCTACCCTTGCTTTTATGCCTAGCTAGGGGCGTTAAACGATAGCGCTTGTTGGGAGGCAACCCAATTTTATTTTTAGTTTTTTTTGCTTCTGTTTAGGAATAAATAATCCATCTAGCCTCTGTTTAGATGTGGTTTTATCTTTTAATTAGTGTTTGTGCCAAGTTAAACCTATTGGATCTTCTTGGATGATAGTTATTTGATCTTGCTGTAATTTCCAGAAACTTTGCGCTCAGTGCCCGAATTGTTAAAAATCACCAGAACGTGATAAAATATTGATTCCAATTGCTGCTGATCAATAAACAAATTTTCCAGGTGGTATAATTTTAGTAGAATTGTTTGAGTTCCAGAAGTTTGCGTTAGTTACATATTACTACAGACTGTTATGTTTTTGACAGATTCTGTTTTGCATGTGTTGTTTGCTTATTTTGATGAATCTATGGCTAGTAAAATAGTTTATGATCCATAGAGAAGTTGGAATACAGTAGGTTTAACACCAATATAAATCAGGAATGAGTTCATTACAGTATCTTAAAGTAGTCTTTTGTTTTCTTTATCTAAAGGAGCTCACGAGATTTCTATTGAGTTTTGTGTTGTGAAGTTTTCAAGTTTTGGGTGAATTTTTTTGATGGATTATGGAACAAGGAGTGGCAAGAGCCTAAGCTTGGGGATGCCCATGGCACCCCCAAGATAATCCAAGGACACCAAAAAGTCAAAGCTTGGGGATTCCTCGGAAGGCATCCCCTCTTTCGTCCACTTCCATCGGTAATTTACTTGGAGCTATATTTTTATTCACCACATGATAAGTGTTTTGCTTGGAGCGTCTTGTATTATTTGCGTATTTGCTTGTTCGTTTACCACAATCATCCTTGCTGTACACATCTTTTGAGAGAGCCATACATGAATTGGAATTTGACAGGATATTCTATGTGCTTCACTTATATCTTTTGAGCTTGATAGTTTTGCTCATAGTGCTTCACTTATATCTTTTGAGCGTGATAATTTTTGCTCTAGTACTTCACTTAGATCTTTTAGAGCACGGTGGTGGATTTGTTTTAAAGAAACTATTGATCTCTCATGCTACGCTTAGATTTATTTTGAGAGTCGTTAATAGCATGGTAATTTGCTTAATATTAATATACTTGGTATTCAAGATATGTGAAACCTTCTTTTGAGTGCGTTGAATACTAAGATATGATAATTGTTTTGAGATATGTAGGTGATAATATTAAAGTCGTGCTAGTTGAGTAGTTGTGAATTTTAGAAATGCTTGTGTTGAAGTTTGCAAATCCCGTAGCATGCACGTATGGTTAAAGTTGTGTAACAAATTTGAAACATGAAGTGTACCTGGCTTGTGCATCCTTATGAGTGGCGGTCCGGGACGAGCGATGGTCTTTTCCTACCAGTCTATCCCCCTAGGAGCATGCGCCAGTAGTACTTGATTTTTGATGACTTCTAAATTTTTGCAATAAGTATATGAGTTCTTTTGACTAATGTTGAGTCCATGGATTATACGCACTTTTACCTTTCCGCCTTTGCTAGCCTCTTCGGTACCGTGCATTGCCCTTTCTCACCTTGAGAGTTGGTGCAAACTTCGCCGGTGCATCCAAACCCCGTGATATAATACGCTCTATCACACATAAACCTCCTTATATCTTCCTCAAAACAGCCACCATACCTACCTATTATGGCATTTCCATAGTTATTCCGAGATATATTGCCATGCAACTTTCCACCGTTTCGTTCATCATCATCATGACATACTTTACTTTTGTCATATTGCCATTGCATGATCATGTAGTTGACATCGTATTTGTGGCAAAGCCACCATGCATTATTTTTCATACATGTCACTCTTGATTCATTGCACCATCCCGATACATCACGGAGGCATTCATATAGAGTCATACCTTTTCTAGTTTCGAGTTGTAATCCTTATGTTGTAATCAATAGAAGTGTGATGATCATCATTATTAGAGCATTGCCCAAAAAAGAGAAAGGCCAAAAAGAAAAAAGAAAGGCCAAAAGAAAATAAATAAAAGGGCAATGCTACTATCTCTTTTTCCACACTTGTGCTTCAAAGTAGCACCTTGTTCTTCATGTAGTGAGTCTCATATATTGTGCTTCAAAGTAGCACCTTGTTCTTCATGTAGTGAGTCTCATATATTGTGCTTCAAAGTAGCACCATGTTTTTCATATAGTGAGTCTCATAAGTTGTCTTTTTATACTAGTGGGAATTTTTCATTATAGAACTTGGCTTGTATATTCCTATGATGGGCTTCCTCAAAATGCCCTAGGTCTTCATGAGCAAGCAAGTTGGATGCACACCCACTAGTTTTCTTTTGTCGAGCATTCATAGCTCCAGTGCATCCGTTGCATGGCAATCCCTACTCCTCATGTTGACATCAATTGATGGGCATCTCCATAGCCCGTTGACTATCCTCGTCAATGTGAGACTTTCTCCTTTTTTGTCTTCTCCACACAATCCCCATCATCATATTCTATTCCACCCATAGTGCTATATCCATGGCTCACGCTCATGTATTGCGTGAAGGTTGAAAAAGTTTGAGATTATTTAAGTATGAAACAATTGCTTGGCTTGTCATCGGGGTATCGAAGTTGGGAACATCTTTGTGTGACGAAAATGAAACATAGCCTAACTATATGATTTTGTAGTGATGAACTTTCTTTGGCCATGTTATTTTGAGAAGACATAATTGCTTAGTTAGTATGCTTGAAGTATTATTATTTTTTATGTCAATATGAACTTTTGTCTTGAATCTTTCGGATCTGAATATTCATACCACAATTAAGAAGATTTACATTGAAATTATGTCAAAGTATCACTCCGCATCAAAAATTCTCTTTTTATCATTTACCTACTCGAGGACGAGCAGGAATTAAGCTTGCAGATGCCTGATACGTCTCCAACGTATCTATAATTTTTTATTGCTCCACACTTTATCTATTGTTTTGGACTATAATGGGCTTTATTTTCCACTTTTATATTATTTTTGGGACTAACCTATTAACCGGAGGCCCAGCCCAGAATTGCTGTTTTTTGCCTTTTTCAGTGTTTCGAAGAAACATAATATCAAACAGAGTCCAAACGGAGTGAAACCTTCAGAAACGTGATTTTCTCACCGAACATGATCCAGGAGACTTCGACCCCGCGCCAAGGAACCAGAGAGGCGGTCACGAGGGTGGGGGGCGCGCCCCCTGCCTTGTGGGCCCCCTGTTGCTCCACCAACGTACTCTTTCCTCCTATATGTACCTACGTACCCCCAAACGATCAGAACAGGAGCCAAAAACCTAATTCCACCGCCGCAACTTCTTATATCCACGAGATCCCATCTTGGGGCCTGTTCCGGAGCTCCGCCGGAGGGGGCATCCACCACGGAGGGCTTTTACATCAACACCATAGACTCTCCGATGAAGTGTGAGTAGTTTACTTCAGACCTTCGGGTCCATATCTAGTAGCTAGATGTCTTCTTCTCTCTTTTTGGATCTCAATACAATGTTCTCCCCCTCTCTCGTGGAGATCTATTCGATGTAATCTTCTTTTTGCGGTGTGTTTGTTGAGACCGATGAATTGTGGGTTTATGATCCAGCTTATCTATGAATAATATTTGAATCTTCTCTGAATTCTTTTATGTATGATTGAGTTATCTTTGCAAGTCTCTTCGAATTATCCGTTTGGTTTGGCCAACTAGATTGGTAGTTTTGCAATGGGAGAAGTGCATAGCTTTGGGTTCAATCTTGCGGTGTCCTTACCCAAAGGATGTAAAGGGTTGCAAGGCACGTATTGTATTGTTGCCATCGAGGATAACAAGATGGGGTATTTATCATATTGCATGAATTTATTCCTCTACATCATGTCATCTTGCTTAAGGCGTTACTCTGTTTTTAACTTAATACTCTAGATGCATGCTTTGGATAGCGGTCGATGAGTGGAGTAATAGTAGTAGATGCAGAATCGCTTTGATCTACTTGTCACGGACGTGATGCCTATATACATGATCATACCTAGATATACTCATAACTATGCTCAATTCTCACGATTGCTCAACAGTAATTTGTTCACCCACCGTAGAATACTTATGCTCTTGAGAGAAGCCACTGGTGAAACCTATGGCCCCGGGTCTATTCTCATCATATCAATCTCCATCACTTTTATACTTGCTTTGTTTTACTTTGCCTTTTACTTTTCACTTTGCATCTTTATACCAAAAATACCAAAAATATTATCTCTATCAGATCTCACTCTCGTAAGTGACCGTGAAGGGATTGACAACCCCTAATCGCGTTGGTTGCGAGTAGCTATCATTTTGTGCAGGACGAGGGACTTGTGCGTGGCCTCCTACTGGATTGATACCTTGGTTCTCAAAAACTGAGGGAAATACTTACGCTACTGTGCTGCATCATCCTCTCCTCTTCGGGGAAAACCAACGCAAGCTCAAGACGTAGCATCCATTGTGGTGGCAATGGACTTGTGAAGATGTGTCCAAGAGTGGCTCACCCATAGTGGAGTATGGGGGAGCAATCAACTAGTCTCATCGAGCGAACGCAATCAAGAAAGGTGGTCCAACTTGAGGGAGTCAAGATCGTCATCATCTAGCTCAAGTGGACTATGCCCAAGGCAAAGATTTGCCCTTGATAGGTTTTCTATTTTACCGGTCTCATGGTAGTTGTGGGAGACCGGGTTATAGGATTGATTGCCGTACTATCAAGGGGGGCTCTCAATGAGTTGCTTGATCGTATCGTTCGTAGAGAGCTCAAACCATTGCATCCTTGCATCATATTTATTGGTTCTTGTTTGGTTCTTCTCCTTGTGAGATTTGGAGCTTATGGTATTTTTCTTGACAAGCTCGAGTTCATCGAAAACGGAGTTCACATGCATCTTCTATGATGTTTTCGATGTTGGAGGTTCTGCCGGTTCTTCTCTGTTGGAGGTTTCTCTCCTATTTTGTTAGGCATACCTCCCCTGCCTCTTCTTACTATAACCAATTGTTTTGATGCTACTCGTTGTCTTGTTTCAAACAAGCTTGAGTTTGCTCAATTCGGAGCTCATATGAAGAAGTTATGGCAGATTTGATTTTCTCCCTGCGGTAGTACCGCGGTGGCAGCGGTAGTACCGCTTGTAGCGTCAAGCGGTAGTACCGCTCTACTACCGCCTCGATTTTGGGTCTGCTCTTTCCGTGTCGGGTTTAGCAGTAGTTGCATGGCAGTTCCGCCTATAAGCAGTAGTACCGCCCCGATTGGGCGGTAGTACCGCCTATAAGCGGTAGTACCACTCTGGTAGGGCGGTAGTACCGCTACTGCATTACTGCCCCCGTTCTCTGCTCTGCCCTGCCTCTTTTGGTCCCGTGCTCTGCTCCTCCAGTGGTAGTACTGCTAGGGTGAGCGGTAGTACCGCTTATATGCAGTACTACCGCCCCAAGGTTCATGTTTTGTTGCTCCTTTTCCCTGCTTCTTCCACCCGAGCGGTAGTACCATTCGTGGAGCGGTAGTACCGCTCGTGTGCAGGCTGAGCACATAACGGTTGGATTCGGAAGGACCTATAAAAGGGGGTCTTCTTCCCCAGTGAACCTTATCCTTTGAGCTCGTGTTCTTCCCCCATTGTTGACCTTCTTCGAGCTTGCTAACTCTCAATCCCTCCATGGATTCTTGCTAGTTTTTGAGGGAAAAGAGAGAGGAGATCTAGATCCACATTTCCACCAATCACTTTCTCCTCTATGTGAGGGGAACCCCTTGGATCTAGATCTTGGAGTTCTTGGTGTTCTCCTTCTTGTTCTTCCTCTCATTTTCTTCCCTAGCATTAGTTGCTTCGTGGGATTTGAGAGAGAAGGACTTGGCACTCCGTGTGCCCTTGCCATTGCATTTGGTGCATCGGTTTGAGTTCTCCACGGTGATACGTGGAAGTTACAAGTTGAGAAGCTTATTACTCTTGGGTGCTTGGTGCCCTTGAGCTTGTTCCTCTTGGGTGCTTGGGCGCCCTAGACAGCTTGGTGGTGTTCGAGCTCAATAATTTTGGTGTAAAGCTCCGTGCAAGCGTCGGGGTCTCCAATTAGGTTGTGGAGATCGCCCCGAGCAATTTGACGGGTACCGGTGACCGCCCCCAAGGGTTGCCAAAGTGTACGGGTTCGGTGATCGCCCCCAAGGGTTGCCATTTGTACGGGTTCGGTGACCGCCCTCAAGGGTCCCTTAGTGGAATCACGACATCTTGCATTGTGCGAGGGCGTGAGGAGGTTATGGTGGCCCTAGTGGCTTCTTGGGGAGCAATGTGCCTCCACACCGCTCCAAACGGAGATTAGCATCCGCAAGGGTGTGAACTTCGGGATACATCGTCGTCTCCGCGCGCCTCGGTTATCTCTTACCCAAGCCCTTTACTTATGCACTTTACTTTGTGATAGCCATATTGTTTCTTGTCATATATCTTGCTATCACCTAAGTAGTTTTTCTTGCTTAGCATAAGTTGTTGGTGCACATAGGTGAGCCTAGTTGTTGTAGGTTTTGTGCTTGACAAATTAACCGATGGGTTTATTCCGCATTTGTTCAAGCCTCAACCGTAATTATTTAAGCGCCTATTCATCCCCCCCCCCCTCTAGGCGACATCCATGATCTTTCAGCCATGATATTTTCAGAAGACATGATTGCTTTATATTATCACTTGTATGCTTTATATACCATTTATATTTTTTAGACTAACCTATTAATTTATTGCCCATTATCAGTTCTTGTTTTTTGCATGTTTTTGTTTTCCAGAAAATCCATACCTACAAAAGTTCAAACATGATGAAACGTTTTGACGATTTTTTCTGGACAATAAGAGACCCTGGAAGCTTTGAGGGAGGACGAGAAGACCCACGAGGGCGTCATAAGGCAGGAGGGTGCGCCACCTGGCTCGTGGGCCCCTCGTAGCTCCATTTGCCCTAATTCCTGGTCTATAAATCCCCAAATATTCAAAAACCCTCAAAGGGAGACCGAAAGAATTTTATCGCCGCTGCAAGCCTCTGTTCCGAAGCGATCCCATCTGGAGCCCATGGTTTGGTACTCTGCTGGAGGGAGAAACCATTGGGGAGGTTATCTTCATCAGCCTTGCTGCCTCCATGATGATGTCTGAGTAGTTCCTTTAGGACCTAGGGTTCCATAGCAGTAGCTAGATGTCTCTCTCTCTCTCTCTCTCTCTCTTCAATACAATGATCTTCTCTAAGATTAGTCTGATGTAATCTTTTGCGGTGTGTTTGTTGGCACTATGTTTGTGATCCAAATTTAAGTATAAAGATAAAGGCTAACTTCTGACGAGCGAGGGAGTGAGACCCGTCACCAGTGGTCTTGAGCTTTGTTGAGCAAGGTAAACTGAACGTATGCAAGATTAACACTCATGATAACCTTGCTGATATGTTGACAAAGCTAGTTCATGTTGCTAAGTTTGAGATTTGCTCAGACTTAGTTGGTATAACACATTAGCCCTAATGGTTGTTTGGCACTGAAAGTGTTTCATCAAACACAACATCCCGGGATATATAGACTCGACCAGTAGGAACATCTAGGCACTTGACACCTTTGTGTTGGGCACTATAACCAAGAAAGACACATTGTTTTGAGCGGAACATGAGTTTGTGATTGTTGTAGGGACGAAGGTTGGGCCAACACGCATAATAAAAGACACGAAGGGATTGATAATCTGGTCGAGTATTAAGAAGCCTATGCATAGGAGTGTCATTATCAATAACACGGCTAGGGAGCATATTGATGAGATGAACGACAGTGAGGAATGCTTCATCCCAAAATTTAAGGGGCGTAGAAGCACCGGCAAGAAGAGTTAGGCCAATTTCAACAATATGCCTATGTTTACGTTCCACCGACCTGTTTTGTTGATGTACATTAGGGCAAGAAACATGATGAGAGATCCCCAAACCTTGAAACAAAGAATTTAATTTCTTATATTCGCCACCCCAATCAGATTGGACAACGATGATCTTGCTAGCAAATTTACATTCAACAAGTGCTTGAAAGTGTTGAAAAACTTGGAACACATTGAAACGTTTTTTGAGAAGATATATCCAAGTGAATTTATTGTAATCGTCAATGAAGCTAACATAGTAAGTATCTCTACCAACAGAAGTAGGAGCATGGCCCCATACGTCAGAAAAATAAGTTGTAAAGGCTTGGTAGAAATACTAGTAGACACATGATATGGCAACTGATGGGACTTAACATTTTGACAAGAATCACAAATAGTTTCAACACTACGCTCACAAACACATGGGAGGTTATTATTTCTAAGCACTTGTTGAACAATAAAAAAATAAGGATGTCCTAAATGTGCATGCCACCTTTTCGAAGAGATTTTGATGACACCACAGACTTGTTTATCGAAGCTTCTAAATTGGGGAATCAACGGGTAGAGCCCAGCACATATCTACCTGGGTAGAGAATTTTCCTCGTGGCCTGATCACGAATCAAAAATAATATGGGTGAAACTCTAAAAACACTTTGTTATCTATAGCAATACGATGAAGAGAAAGAAGGTTCTTTGAGGTTTCTGGAACATGCAAGACATTTTAAGGTGAATATCACAATGAGAGGTGGTGATAATTGCATGACCAATATAATTTATCTTCATACCTTCACCATTTTGCATTATGGACTTTATCGTGGCCACGATACTTCTCGCTCACGGTCACCTTCTCGAGCTCATTGGTGATGCGTTCGGTGGCGCCAAAGTCGACATACCAATTTGTGCCAACTCCATATGATTGTCTGCAGCAGCTGCAACCTTTTTTCTCTTAAAATTGTTTTCTGCATAGAGCCAATCACAATCTTTCGCGGTATGATTATTTTTCTTACAAATCTGACGTTTTCATATTCCTCATAACCTTGGAAGGGGCGCCCCTATTGTTGTTGTAGAAGGGATGCCTACTGTTGTTGCCGAAGTTGCTGTTGTCGCTGCTGTTTTGTCCACCAGATTGGTAGTGGCAGCCGCCCCCACAGCCGCCGCCAGAGTTATTGTAGTAGTTGTTGCCACCACCATTGCCACCGTGAGATCCACCTCCGCCGCCCCACCATTCTTGCGGTAGCCTTTGGAGGGACCCCCACGGCCTCGGCTAGCAGCATTGGCAAATGATTTGAAGGCGCTGGCTCCTGTGCCCTGAAACATCTCGATGCGCTGATCGAAATTGGCCACGATGCCGAAGAGGTCATCTATGGACAGAGACTCGGTGCGAACGTCAAGAGCAGAAATTAGGGGCTGGTAGTCCATGTCTAGCCCCGCAATGATGAGCGAGATGAGCTTACTCTCTGTGAGGGGTTTGCCAGCAGCAGCGAGTTCCTTAGAGAGGGCTCTCATCTTATCGAAGAAGGTGGTGGGGCTGTGTGAACCCTTCTGGGCATTGGACAAAGCGATGCGGCAATTGTCGACGCGGGATCGGGATTGGGCAGCAAACATGTTGGTAAGGGCTGACCAAATAGCATGGAATGTTTCTAGGGATGCTACCTACTAGGACCTACTTGGAAAGGTTTCTGAGCAGGTAAGCGACAATCTACTGATCTTGAATTAGCCATGGATTGTAGGCAGGATTGGAATGGTTTGGTCTTTCCGATCTGAGGTTTTTGTCACGATGGTTTTGGGTGGTTCAGCCGTGGTTTGATCTAGGCACCCATATAGCCCAGCTCCCATGATTTGGGAGCGAGCTTGGGCTCGCCATAGTATGTAATTGGTTCTGGTGAGGGGCTCGGAGGTGGAGTTGTTGAGGCCTGCAGAGGGTACTTGGCTAGAAGACGACATGATGGGGTTCGGTGGGGAAGGTGAGGGTTGCGAGATGCTATGGTGAGGAAGTTAGCTAGATGTTGGGGAAGAGGGAGGCTCTGATTACCAGGGAGAGGCGCATCTTATATATTGATTGAACGAGGCCAGATCTCGTAGAGGCATACATCGTGGGTTGTTACAACTTTCAACGAGAGAAGGAGATACATCGGGATAGAGAAAATAATATGTTTAACACACCCAACGCTAGCTCTCCAAGCCAGCCTACGAGATACATATAGAAACGTGACAACAATATGTTTAACTGCGCCGCCATGGATCAGATCGTGGAAGAGCCGTCACGCGCGAGGAGGTCCCACCCCATCCCCTCCTACGCGAGACAGGGAGGAGAACCCCCGCCACAGCCGTCGACGTCCTCCGGCGGCAGCGGAGGGGAGGAAGGGAGGTGGTGACCCTGGTGGCTAGGGTTTGAGTAGCCGCCTGAGTAGCCCGAGACAGGGGCGACGCAGGGGCCTGTGGTTGCTTGACTGGTTCCTGGCTTGTTGAAGTTCCCCGATGGTAGCTGACTAATGAATACCTCAGAACTGAATGAAGCTCATCGATGCTTTCTAGTTTACGGCGATTTGCAGCCATGCATCAGGCAAGGCATCGTGCCATATTTTTTTTTTGAGAGCACATAAATTGTGTGTCTTAGCTTTATGGAAGATAGGGAGTAAAATACAAGAAGCTCCCACCACATCCCAGTGAGAAGCAAGAACCACTCCAACTCGACCGATCACAAAACAATCACAACGCAAAAGAGCCTGCCCTAAGAAACCGCGGCCGCTCATTGGGGGCATAATTCATGAGTGCATCTGGCACGTACTACTGCCCTAATTGGGACATCGGGACCAGCTCCAGACAAATAGTATGTCACAGTTTGAACCAAACTGGGCCGCTCCTGCAATAAATCTCCCTTTTGGGCTGCACACACAGTAGATGTTCTTTTTGGGGCAAGTCCATGGATAGTACCCATCCACCGATAAAGGCATGCAGTGGGTTCACAGTTGATGCCACATCCTGCAGGTATGACAAAAGGCGAAGAATTAACAGCAAGTTGATGGTCCAAGGCAGCAGTATGGACAGAAAGCACTACTGTTCAAGCTGCTTCCTTAAACCAGTACAGCCGCATGATCACTACGAGGTGATGATAACTATCAGCCTAGTGGCCACGAAGGGGCGGGGAAGCTGACGGTCTCGACACATTGCCCTCTCACTGTCGGCAAACATCTGGAGAAGGCACGGGGGAAATGCGGGGGGCAGTGCTCCACCACCTTGCGGCTTCGGCGCCAGGTTTCAGTTTCCCACTGCGACGAAGGCAAGTCAAGATTGCAAAGATGATCCGGGAGGCGAGTCCGGGTCCCGGCCGAAGATCTGAAAGAGATGGGGATCACCGGAGAGGGATCACAACGAGGCCAAGGAAAATGGCGTATCTTCGAAAAGGCGGTGGTGTGCGTGCATGCGCGCCTTTGCGATCCAACTTTAAATTTGTCGCAATCCGCAACCAAACAAACCCAAAACCAAACCAAACCAATTGTAACACGTTGGCAGGGCCAAAAGAGACCGCGACACGACGTCGAAACATTGCGGCGAGCACTGGGATCAGAACAGGCATGAGGGTATGGAGAAACTGATATGTGATTGGGAGAGGGGCTGTCACATTCACCCTCCAGATAGACCACTGGCCCCAGGAGAAAGAAATCATCTTTATTTCAGCCATTAATTCAATGGGTGGACACTCCTCCAAAATGGTCAATCAGATAGGGACCCAAAAGGCACATGGCATGCCTTTGCAGGTGGCAAATTATACAAGGATCAGGTAACTTCCCCCTCTTGGATCTATCTACATGGGCTTTCCTGGACCATATCTATCTCCTTTTTTACTGAGAACAACACGGCTACATCCTACTTGTCATGATACTTCTTATTACTAAGAACAGAGCTAAATGCTACTCCCTCCGTTCCTAAATATGTCTTTTTAGAGATTTCAAAATAGACTACAACAAATGGATGTATATAAACATAGTGTAGATTCACTCATTTTGCTCCGTATGTAGTCCCTTGTTGGAATCTCTAGAAAGACTTGCATTTGGGAACAGAGGGAGTATATCTGTCATGATAATAATACAAATACTAACTTAGAACAACATTCAAATCATAAGTTGCTTATAAACACAGGGAACACAAGATATGTATTTCAAGTCGAACATAGAAGGATTAGTTCACTAGTCACTAACTCCAACTAAAACTTGGAGAGTTTATCAGGATTAGCTCACTAGTCACTAACATAATTTCATGCAATAAACTCCTACTAAAATGTGGAGAGTTTTACCACGGCATAAAGGCTTATCCTCGGCTAACATCGTCAATAGTTACATTGTGGAACCAGAACAGTATCAGTGCATAGAATATGACCAAAACAAACATTAGGCAACACGGGTAAAGAGTCTAATATTAGAGGCCCTACATCAACAGCATTGGTATTCCGCGGAACAAATCCGCGTCGGCGTGCATACCAAATATGTCATAGTTACTACTAAAATGGTCTATATCACATGCATGACATAAACATCAGAATGCTGACGGCTTTGCGCTACACTTGATCTATGTGCTTTGGTTCCAGTTCACAAGACTAGGACGAACTGCAGAAACATACTTAAAAGCCGAGGGTCGCAGGCTCCATATCTTCAGAACTCGACAGAACCCACCGACGCGATTACGGTGCTCAGGCTTCTCGATTCCTGCCTGCCAGCGTAGTTATCACAACTGTTGCCGAGCCTCCTCGCAGGAGCCGAGCTCAGGAGGTCGATGCCCTGCTTTCCCATCTGCTGCACCTCCTGTGGCGTAAGTATCTTTATGCAAGATACGCTGTTCACGAATTCCCTGCAGATTACATGATCCATGAGTGCAAGAGTGGACACAGAAACAGTGGCAAAAGATTCTTGGGAAGTTGTTGCTAAAAGCTTACTGCCACGGATCATCGCCAACTAGAAGGATATCATCCTCTCGGTCAACAAATACAAGCTGCCAGCCTGATCTTGCAGGGTCCTCCAACTGGCCTTCAAGGCCAAATAGGCGCCCTACCTCGCTACGTAGTTCATGGTAGCTGCTAAACTTAGTGATGTCCAGCAACCTTCCAAAGGCTCCAGATTTGTACACCTACATGACAAGGTTTGTCAGTTCAAAGTGCTTTCATGGAAAAAAACAGAAATGTCATTGGTACAATTAGGTGGGTAAGTCAATTTGGTCACCTTCACGAACGCTGCAGTCGGTTGATTTACATTATCAGAATTTTCCGAAAATGACGCATATCCTGATTCATCTAAGCAGCCTGAACTAGCTAGTGCTTCATTCAACGGAAAATCATTCTGAGAAGGGCTCAGGAAATTGCACGTGGAATATGGAATCGTGCTCGAATCATTGTCGTCCTGAAGGCTTGCAATGCAACCATTGTCCTCCTGGAGGCTGGGAATGCCACTTTGCATTAGAAGTGACTGAGAGTCTATATTAACACCAAATAAGAGGTGATTTTGATTGTCAGAATTCCCATCTTGATCCACCAAGCACTCTCTTCCAGGCAATGGTGCTAATGAGGAGCTTTGTGGTATATTAGAAGGCGCTGAATCCAGCTGTTGTATATGCGACGAGTTAACATGAGATCTAGAAGGGATCACAGACTCCATTGCAACCCGCTTAGATGACCATGGGTCAGAGACAGGCACAGGGTGGTTCTTGGCACGCCTTGGAGGTTCGAACCTGCTTCTGAAGGAAATGGTCTCAATGTGTCATGCATGGACGGGATATTCGATGGAGAAAGAGAGCTGATATTTCTGTCTTGAAGGTTCTGTTGCTGTGAGAACGCTGAAACTGTCTGCAATGTGGAAGGTGGACACTGATTGGTGGAGGAAAGCTGGGAGAAAACCGACAACCCATTTGGTACACACTGAAAGTCAGGTGAGTGCTTCTGTTCTTGCATTTGTTGATGTTGTGGTGTTTGCATGCACTGTGACTGTTGCTGCTGGTGCTGGTGGTGTGATTCTTGCTGCTGCGGTGGCGGCGATTTCTGTCCATTAAAGGATTGGCAGCGCTGAAGCTGTTGCTGGAGGTACTCAGACTGATTATGGCCTTGGTTTGCACTGTCATTGATGTTTTGGTGGTGCATCTCCTGAAACTGAGGCTGCACTTGCTGCAGAATCTGACTCGATAGAAGAGCAGATCTACCAGCAATGTTCTGAGGCTGCTGGAACTGCAGCAGTGTAGGCGATACTTGCTTCGTCGTGTTCTGAAAAGCTGCTGCTGACATTGCTTGGTACATGTCAGGTTGCAGACCAAGTAGGGAACTATCCATCCTTGGCTGCATCCAAGGACTCATACCAAGTCCACCAAAATTGAATGACTGGAAACCTGGGTTTGCTCCATCTCGAAGCCACATGAGAGAAGAGGTCAAGTCATCCTCCTTTCCACCTGCCAAAACAATCACAAGTAAGATCACTTTTACCATTATAAAAATGAACCGGTAAAGAATAAATCATTGATTGTTCACTGATATAGTTTGAAGGTATTGACTAAAGATGCAATCGCCACTTGTACCATATAAGGAAGGCAATCCTGTTGGCCAAGGCCGCTTTAGCCGCATAGGGAAAGGAGATGAATACATCGGGTAAGTCGTGAGAGGCTCAATCTCCCAAAGAGACACCCTTGGTTGCCTCTCTCCAGCAGTTGACTCATCCCATCCAACCTGCATGGTTCAAGAAAAAACAGGGCATGCTCAATTTTAAAGCACATGGCAGAAGATGTCTAAAATATAAAAACATACCATCAACTGGAAATCAAACTAGTAAGCAAGTAAAGGTCCGCCTTTACTGACAAACAGATAATTCTTATTTCAATATCTACCTTAACAGAACGCCAGTGTGAGTTCGGCCAACGAGCAGGATCAAGGTCACTTATTCCTGTAATTGTTCCCATGTATCTACAAGAACACATGGGCAGTTTAGGCCACGTATATCACGTGCTACTGAAAACATGGAGCTCACTACGACAGCAGAAAACAAGCTAGATAGATATACATATAAAAACGGACGCAAGTTTAACGGAGCCAAGTGAAGAAGTGGTGATAATTTAGGGAGTTCTGAAACAAGTTCTCTATACAAATAATACAAAGCACTAACACAAAGAACAAGATATAAAAGGCATCAAATGACTTGTCTACATTCGATACTTTGGGCAAGTGGAATCAAGATAAGGAAAGAGCTCCATGTGATGTACACACAACATCACATCACTATAAGAGATAAACACAGTATTGACATACCGCCTGACACTGGATTCTTCTGTCTCGAAAAGCATCCGGAAACGCATGCCCACAGATATACGGGTATGGTACACAGCCTTTACATATTTAGCCAATGGTATGACAAACTCTGAAGGGCTTGCTCTGCAGAACACGTGGACAAATCTGAGTATCTGAGAGGATAATGATCAGATATATGTAAGAAGTTGTTCTACCTTGGATTATAGAAAATAGTGAACTGCTATTTGTTGATGCAGCATGAGCAGCTGCAGCAAGAAGACCAATATGCATGCTGTCACTAGATAATACTGATGATGGCATAACCGTTTGCGATCTATTTGCTCGACGTATTCCCAGAAGCAGCTGATTGTTGTCATTCCTGATCAACCAAAGACACAAATGAATATCAGCAGAGAACTCTGCTAAGAACAGTAGGGTATAGAGAGCACCAACTGTTCAAAAAATAAATAAATTGGAAGACGAGATGTACCAGATAAATAGGACAGAGTCTCCAGCAACCAGTCTCTTCGCACTTATAAAGACGCTCCAACCTGTCGTCAGAAGATGCCGCTTTGGTTGACCTGCACCAACAATTTGATTTGAAGTTATTTTACATCATATACTAGTTTTTGAATCTTACACAAGCTGCATCAAGCAAGGCTGTATGAAATGAGGGTATGTACAAGGCTATACGCACTATACACTACCAAAAAAATCACAATCGTAAGAACCAAGAAAAGTAGGTGCAAGATAACTAACCTCGAAAGATATGACGGAATTTCCACTCATTGCCATGGAGGTCTTTTGCCATCAACTCCTGTGCTGGAGGCTGTTGAGTGAAATCCTACAAAATTTTCAAAGGAAAATATAAAATTAAATACAGTCCAGTTGATCTGAAAATGTAACATGTGGTTCAAAAGATACAGCTGACAATTGCTGATGAACAGCACGTACCAGCGGAGGAAACACCTTCTCCGCTGCTCGGCGGGGAACAGAGAATCCACCATGTGTACTGGTGTCACTTGCAGTTAATGTTTTGCAAAAATAGTTCGTTGGTTGTTTGCTAGCATTGCCCAATTCAGCAGGTAGAAATGGGTCCTTGAGTTCTTGCTGCAAACAAAATCAAGATAAAATATAAGTTTGCTACAAACAGAAGTACGTGGATAGATGGCACTAGGTTGGCAATCCTGTATTACTGGGCTGAGTGGCTGTAACGTCATTTGTGCATAGACCTCATCTGTCTCTGCATCAGCCTGAAGGAAGAAATACAGCAACGTTTATGAGACAACGCTGATGCTGGTACTGCTAGTACTTGGGTCTCGAAACAGACGTTATATCGATCCGAACTTACGTGCATGGTCACATTATGCAGTTGGCATATAAGCTGCGCAGGCAGGTTCGGATAGTTGGGGATCTGAGACTCCATTTCCTTGTTTGTTGATGCCGATACCTATGGTAGAAACTCAACCATGTGAGTCCATTAGTGTCTTAAAATCTTCAGTTCTGGCAGAACCATCTAAGAACTGCTGCAAGACATGGATTTCAAAAGGGAACTTGCGAAAATGAAATCAATTTTGCAACCATTACTGGTACTTGTAGATATTCTACAACATCTCAGTCTAAATCGTTCTACTGAGAGGAAGAATAGTAACCTGCTCACTGTGACCTTGAGGAAAATACAACACCCGACTGCCGACCGCAGGCAAAGAAACGAGGGGGCCGGCACAGGCGTGCCACAACTCTGAGTTTAGGCACTTGTGCTCTTCTGATACTGAAAAGGGAAAAATCGTCTGAGAAGAAGGCATAGAAGATATATATAAAGTTTAGTTAACAACACTAGCAATCCTGCATCCAAGTTCAGAAAAATGGTTCCTGCATCCTACAAGTAATAGTACTTTTGCACCTTTCACTGGGGAATTTTTTTTTGGCAAGAAACTCTGCACTATTAAATATTAATTTCTTTATAAACATTTAAATGGCAGATTGTAAAGAACCAGAAACAGTGTCATCAAGTGTATTAGTGATACATTAACATGACAGTTATGTTGTCAAGAAGCATATAAATCACCCAAGGAAGAATAAATTGATAGGCTGATGGGGCTCACATGATTGCACAGATTTAAAGCAAGAGAAATGAAAACTGCCAACTGAAATGCCAAGACAATAATACCTTCCGGCGACGCCGGCTGATCCGGCAGGCCACCGCCGGCGGCGGCGGACGGCGAGAGATTCATGCTTGACGAGCGAGCTAGAAGGCAACACAGGAGCCCACGAGACGGAGAGGCGAGGGAGCAGAGAAAACGAAAGAAGGCTTTGTTTTCCTGTTTCTACACCAAATCACGAGCGCTTCCAAACAGCATCACCATCGCTGTCTCCTCCCCCAAACCGGCCAAGCCAAACCTCTTGCCTCCGCCGCACCCGGCCCGAACGCGCGGTCCTTTTCGATCCGAGAACTCCGAATTTTCGAGCCTCTCGATCCAACCGGCCCAGCCCCGCCTCCGGGAGGCCTTGGGGAGCAGGCGGCGGCGGCGGCGGGAATGCGCCGCCTTTGCGGCCGCGGGAGCTAGGCAAAGAAACGCGCCTCCCGATTGCGAGAAGGCGGCGGCGCCTCAGATCTCGCCGCCACGCGCTCCGGAACGGCAGCTCCCGGTTCCGGAGGACCCGGCCGTGGCTCCACGGCAGATCCGCCCGCCGCCGCCGGTGGCGAGCAAGCTGCTGCTGCTGCTTCTTGCCTGTAGCCTCCTGCCTGCTCGTGCTACTGTGCTCGTGCTACTAGTTAGAAGCGAGAGAGAGGGAGGGGAAGTGCACTTCTTGTTCTTCTTGCTGCAGCTTCTGCGCCTTGTGCTGCTGCTCCAATGCAGTTCTTGGGGTTTTAACCCCACGAGTGGTGCTCGCTGTCTCCCTCTCCCTCTCTCTCTTCTCTATCATGCACTTTAAAAACCAACTTTTTCTCTGTGCAACGTGCATGCTTCTGGTAAGTTTTTTCTACATTTCTTCTCCACCGCACCCCGTGTAATTCATGCAAGTATTCAGGTATGTACATGGTTTTACGCGACATCATTGAAGTAAATTATCAGACGTCAAAATTGCCATGTTTGAAAATATGATGTCAGATTTGTAGTGAAATCTATTTATTTTTTACCATTAGCTGAATTTAGTTTCTACCGCAGACAGATTTCACTTTGAACTTTCACGAATACCAGACAAACTGGTCGACGAACAAACGTCAATGTGTTTTCTATGGCCGCTCGATCTGTTGATAAGGAGATGACGGAATGCTCAGGTAGTATGGAATGTCGAAACGTGTTTGAGAGATATGGAAAGGCGTCGACTTCTCCTAGTATAGTGTATACATGTATTTTTCAGTCGTGGTCAGCTAGTGGGCTTTCTCCGTCCCGTGCAGATCCCCCGTGATACTGCCTTTTTGACCAATGTTTACTCGCCATCATTACGTATTGTTTTCCTCTCTTCTCCTTTCGCATGTTCATTAGTGTGGTCAAACCAACGTACGTGTACGACTTGATATGTTTATTGCTTCGGGCACATGCATCTAGACCAGACTTAATTTAAACTCACTCAGCAGTGTGCTGGCCCCGGCTCTTCGAGCCACTCCTCTGGAGTGCAAACTAAGAGCAACTCCAACGCGTCAACCCAAACGGACAGTATATTTATCTATTTTTTATCTATTTGGATCGGCCGTCCATTTGATACCCGTCTTCTTTTTATGAGTCGATAGTGCGTTGTTGGTGTGGCCGGCAGGCCTTCATTTTAAATGAACACTTTGCATAGTTCACAAGCAAATATATAGTTTCACGAGAAAGCATAGTTTTCATAACCAAATATAAAGCATAGTTTTACAAGCCTAAATATAAGTTAAATTGTTCTCACATAGTTTTACAAGCCAAATAAAAAGGATACATTTATTGGTTGGCAACATGAGCCCACATATGCTCGACCAAATCATTTTGCAGCTGCATGTGAGTTTCCCAATCACGCATTTTATGATGAAATTGGGTGAACTGCTCAAACGTTGCCGCTCCTCCATGCTTAGGCACAACATTCTCACCCTGAAACTGAAACCCTTGATCGTAGATACGTTCCAGACGCTCATCTTCTACGATCATAGTGTGCATGATCACACAAGCAGTCATCACCTCCCACAACTTCTTCGTGCTCCAAGTCCTAGCAGGATACCGAGCGCTGCCCCATCGAGATTGCAAAACACCAAAGGCGCGCTCGACATCCTTCCTAGCACTCTTTTGCTCTTGGGCGAATCTTTTCCTCTTCTCCCCAACAGGGCTAGGGATTGTCTTCACAGTAGTGGTCCACTGAGGATAGATACCGTCACCTAGGTAGTATCCTTTGTCGTAGTTGTGGCCGTTGATGGTAACATTCACCGGTGGGCTGTTGCTTTCGGCAAATCGTGCAAACACCGGCGAGCGTTGAAGCACGTTGATATTATTGTGTGATCCGACCATGCCAAAGAAAGAGTGTCGGATCCAGAGATCTTGAGATGCCACGGCCTCAAGTATGACAAAGGCAAGCCCTCGACATGGTTCTTATAACGCCCTTGCCAAGGTATAAGCGGTTCTTCCACTCCCAAAGGCATGCGCCTATGCTGCCAAGTATCCCTGGGAAGCCCCTGTTGGCATTCATCGCCAACAAGCGGGCTGTATCTTGAGGAGTCGACAGAGCAATCACAGCCTTGCAGAACTTGTACATGGAGTCTAGGCATGTAGACTCGCTCATACGGACGTACTCATCAATAAAATCACCGGGCACTCCATATGCAAGCATCCGGCCGGCTGCAGTGCATTTCTGATAAGTGGAGAAGCCAATCTTTTCAAGGGCATCATCTTTGCACTCGAAATAGTCATCGTAGCCGACCACTCCCTTTCTAATACGGTTGAAAAGATGCCTACTCATACGAAAACGGCGGCGGAATTTCTGACGTTTGAACAGCGGGTTCGTTGTGTCAAAGTAGTCCTTCCAAAGAAGGAAATGCTCGCTCTCTCGGTTGCGATTCAACGACGGAAGGTGCCCGAAATGGAGCCACGGAACAACGGCCGCTGGCTATTGAGGTGGTGATGGACCAACATGGCAGCCAAGATCTCCTCATCATCATCGGACGAGGAATCGTCAGGGTCGTAAAGGAAATTGTGGAAAAAGAACTCGTCGGCGGAGTGCATTTTGTACCTTGGCAAACTGTCGAACAGCTTGCGGGCGTCGACGAAGGAGCTGGCTGGGCGGCGAGGCGGCTTCTTGGTCGCAACTGTGTCGGGGAGTGGGGGTTGGGATGCTTTCGGATCCCCGGCGGCGAGACGGCGGTGGTGACTACGTGGGAGGTGGCGGCGTTGTAGGGGGGATGTTGCGGTACCGACAGCTGGCAGAGGCACCGGAAAATGGGCGGCGATGAAGGAGGCAGGCGAGGTTTTGCTGTTGGAATGGGAGAGGATGGCCAATGTGCCACCGACTAGCGTGCCGGGGGAAGGAGTAGGCGGACGCCGCGCGCGTTCGTCTTGTGTCCGCACCAACGCAAATGAGGCTCAAAATTGGGCCTAAAATGGGTCGGCAGACGGACGAAAAGCGGCGCGTCCATTTGGATCGGCGCGTTGGGCCGATTTTTCTATCCGCGCCGACCTAAACGGACGCGCATGGATGAAATGGGTCGATTCGTTGGAGTTGCTCTAATATCCGTATAAATATACAAGATCTGGACGCGAAATTTTGGTTCATGGTTCTGGACGCTTCTAGTTTTAGTAAAATATCTCAAAACTTTTTCGCGGCGGTATGCCATGTATTCTACTGACATATGAAGTTTCAGAAGAAATGACTTCGGTGTTCTTCTCGGCAAAAAAGAAAAACAGATTTGCAACAGAAGACCACAGAAGTCGTTTCATCATGAAATTTCATACATAGTAGAATACTCGGACGTGTTTGCTACAAAAAAAGAATTGGAATTTTCTGAATTTCTTTGATTATTTTATAAAAAGATATTCAAATAGAGTGCCTCTAGACCCATGTTTATTTGGGTATTTTCATACAAGATCCATTCTTTCAAACCAAGATCAATCTTAGGGGACTGTTTGATTCAAATGATTTTCATAGGATTTTGAAAGATGGGAATCATCAAGATTTTTTCCTAAGTTGGTTGTTTGATTTGTAGAATTAATTCTATAGTAGTTTTGACCTAAGGAAATCTAGCACCCACTCAGACCTCTAGAAAAGAATCATTTATTTTCCCTGTCATGCAATCAAACAAACTAAAATTCTATAGGATTCGAATGACTTGACATTCGAATTATGTATCTTTACTGTTTTGTGAATCAAAAGAGGCCATAGACGTGTTAGAAATTTGAAGCGTGGTTCTGTCATATCAGGACAAGCAATTACAACACTACATCATATTTGTCAATGAGATTCAGTGCACGCCCTCCTAAACTTCAGGTTATGGGATGAATTAGTGTAATAAGTTTTGTTAGTCAAGTCCTAATATGGTTCCATTCCTTAACCTGAATGCTCATTTACATGATTTTTAGCAAGAGGCTTTTTACCTTAAAATGTTTTATCTAGGACCCCCTTAGTTGGCGAAGGGTCACCGGGAGGGGGTGGCATTGCGAACGATTATGAGGGCATTTTTAGTTTGAGGGGATGACAGTTTTTCAGAGCGACATGACAGTTTTTGTCAGAGAAGGCAACTTTCGTTTAAAAACTGCCATCGTCTGGTCTCGTCTCGGAAACTAAAACTACCATCAAAAGGGGTTCGCTTGTCACCCTTCTCCCAGTGACTGGTTTTTCCAGTTAACTTTTTTGTTTATTTATATCTTGCATCCAACTTTTCTCTCTTTAAAGTGTATTCTCTCCGTAAACTAATGTAAGAGCGTTTAGAATACTACTTTAATAATCTAAACGTTCTTATATTAGTTTACAGAGGGAGTAGTAGCAAAATAACCTACATTTTTCTTCTTCTTTCTGTAGTATCCTACGCTGGTTTTAAGAGGCACACTTAATCTCCTTTCCGTGGAACAGTAACTGTCAAATGCAGCCCACCCTTTGGGAGAACAAGAATGGCTATCCCTATCACACGTACTACGTACAATACGGTAGAGCGCATAGTAGATTAGATAGATACAGTACTATAGAGCACGGTACAATCGCCGAGCAGCTAATGTACGTACGTATGCATGCTAATTGGAATTTTTGCATATTCATGCACAGTTCGGCGCAAAAAATGTACAGTTCGGCGGAATACATGCCCATACGTATACATCTATTCCTTTAGTCCGGCATACATATATACGAGAGTAAAGGCGCGGCGAATCTGCAAAACTATTCACACGGACCACAAAGCCTGCATCTGCGAAATTCTGCCACTGTGCATGCACGTTCACACGAAAGCAAGGACACTGACCGCCCCTCCATGATGCACGGACGCATATGCATGCACGTACACACGCACGCTAGCTTACCCCGGCTCCCGGCCCCCTGCCGACACAATCTTAAGTCAAGATCAAAGCGGTTTAGTACTCTGAATTTACTTACTTATGAGATGGATAGTACTAGTACCTCTGAATTCAATTTACTACGTAAAGTCCAGGTAACTATGGGACCAAATTTCATGGTCAATCTCTCCATCGCATATTGAGTTGTTGGTTGCTGTCGCTGTCAAAACCGGTGGATCTCGGGTAGGGGGTCCCGAACAGTGCGTCTAGGCGGATGGTAACAGGAGACAAGGGACATATGATATTTTTACCCAGGTTCGGGCCCTCTCGATGGAGGTAAAACTCTACTCCTGCTTGATTAATATTGATGATATAAGTAATACAAGAGTAGATCTACCACGAGATCAGAGAGGCTAAACCCTAGAAGCTAGCCTATGGTGTGATTGTTGTTCGTCATACGGACTAAAACTCTTCGGTTTATATAGACACCGGAGAGGGCTAGGGTTACACAGAGTCGGTTACAATGGGAGGAGATCTACATATCCGTACCGCCAAGCTTGCCTTCCACGCCAAGGAAAGTCCCATCCAGCCATGGGACGAAGTCTTCAATCTTGTATCTTAATAGTTCAGAGTCCGCCAAAGGTTATAGTCCGCTATCCGGACACCCCTAATCCAGACTCCTCAAGAGCCCTAGACCAAGCTTCAATGACGATTTAGTCCGGCCAAGCAGATTGTCTTCGGCATTGCAAGGCGGGTTTCTCCTCCGAATACTTTATAGAAGATTTTGAACACAAGGATAGTGTCCGGCTCTGCAAAATAAGTTCCACATACCACCGTAGAGAGAATAATATTTACACAAATCCAACTCGCCGACGTATTCCGCAGCGTGACATCACACCACGGCCAAGCCTTTATTCGAATCGTTTTTATCGTCCCACCTCGGCGACTTAGCGAGGCGGTTTCCTTGGCACGCCTTGTTGAAGCGTAGATCGTGTCCCCTTATTCCGGGATTCTCATCAATACGGGCGCGGGTAACCCAACCGTGGCATTAGTTACTGTGTGTGGGAGATAAGTGAGTTTTACCAGGCCGGTGGTGGCACATAGATTCGTCCGCCCATATAAGGGGATAAGGATCCAACTTTTTCATCTACGCCTTCTTCCTTTGCTTATCCATGTTCTCGCACTCGAGCTCCAGCGCCCAAGTCCGCACACCCCACCTCAACCTTCTCCAACCATGTCCGGAGCGGGAGGCAAGTGGATGGTCTCCTCCGTCACGGAGGGACACATCAAGAAGCTGCGGAAAGCCGGATACTTGTCCAAAGACATCGCGCACCGGCTCCCTGCAGACGAGGGGCAGCTCATTCCCACTCCCAGCCCCATGAGAGGGTGGTGTTCCTCACCCATTTCCTCCATGGACTAGGCTTCCCACTCCACCCATTTGTCCGGGGCTCATGTTCTACTACGGCCTGGTTTCCACAATCTGCCCCGAACTTCATCCTCAACATCTCGGCGTTTATCGTTGTGTGCGAGGCTTTCCTCGCATCAAGCCCCACTTCGCTTATGGTCAAGACCTTCAACGCCAAACCGAAGGTGGTGCGCAACCAAGAAGCGGAGTGCGGAGGGCGCCATGGTGGGCAAGATGCCCAACGTTATATGGCTCGAGAGCTCCTTCGTGGAAACCATCAAGGGTGGCAATCGGGTGGTTCTACATCACCGAGCCGCGTGACTCGAATGGGCAGCGGCCCTGCATTCGATCCGCATCCCCACACGGCTCACCTCCCGCAAGAGAAGGGCCTGTCGTGGGGTAATTCGGGAGAGCCGACCGACTCCAAACCTGCATCCAAAACACCGTGGACGAGAAGGTTAAACTTGTCAACGTAGTCCGTGTCATGCTCATCCACGGATCCTCCCGTGTCAACGACGGGCTTTTAACTTGTGGGAGTTCGACCCGCCCAAAGACCAAACTCCCGACCGGGCTCTTTGACACAACGCACGAGGATGCCCGGAAGGTGCTATTCAAGGGCGCCGAGGTTCCTCCCATTACCGAGGATCGCGGATTCTGCGCTGGCGCCAAGCCGGGCGTAGTAAGCTCGTTTTACCCTTTACGGGATACTTGTTTTCATAGTTTGACTCTATGCGGGACCTAAGCTCCTGCCTTTGACAGATCGGCGAAGAAGACCGGACAGATCGACCGTCCGGCTCCTTTGCCCAAGGCCCCGCAGATGCCCGCTTGGCGAAAGCCTGGTCCCGGCACCTTACGTGGTGCCGAGAAGAAGGCCAAGAAAAAGACGCTGAACCCGGAAGAGCTCCGGCGCCCGGTGGAGCCGGGACTCGTCGTCCGATGACTCAGGCGCCTCCTCCCACGAAAACGAGGAGGAGGAAAGAGAGGTTTCTTCTCCACAGGGAAGAAAAGAAAAGGAAAGCCGCCCTAACCGGGAGGCCGGAGGGTCCAAGAAGGAAGAAGCCTTCCCGGATTACTCCACCAACGTCGCCGACAGCGAGGAGGAGTTGCCGCCCAGGGCCAAGCCCCTGGCGAGGTCGTAAGTGTTCGGACACCAGAGTGATTCATAGTGTTCTTTTATTGCACAACTTTCCCTGACGCGGGATATAATCATGCAGTCCGCCCAAGGCCCGGCTCGACGCTTCGTCGAGCGGCTCCTGGATTCGTCGGATGTGAATTCGCTTCTCCGCTACCTCCTCTCCCTACGGACGATGCCGAGGTGGAGTCCCAAAAGGGTCCAAGCCAGGAGGAGGTGGTCCTGGAGGCGCCGCAAGGCGACCTCCCGGACTCCAGGCGCAAAGGGGACAAAACCCCCAAGGGCTCCAAGTCCGGCCCCGGGCCGGACACCGCACCGGAACCTTCAATGGTTCCGGAGTCCGGCAGGCGGCCCCCTAGTAAGAAGGGCAAGCCTACGATGCCGGTGACCTCCGTCCAACCGGAGGCACCGGATAATTTGCTGGAGGTGCTTAACGGCGCCTCCATCGACGAGGAGCACCACACTATTATGAGTGCGGTGATCCAGAAGGTTCAGTCCGCCAAGAGCAAGCTGACTGAAGCCTGTGCCAGCCTTCTAATAGGCTTTGAGGTATGTATTTAAGATATGTAAAAATATTAACCATAGACAGTAGCCTCTGATGCTCAGTTTGGTGTTCGGAAAGAAAAGCCGAACTGAGGATCTAAAAGATATACGCAGGAGTCTAACATAAGTATGTCAATATGAGAATGCAGGCTGCGCTGCTGACCTCTGCCGCACTGACTGCGGAGGTCGATGCATTGAATCAGAGCCTCGAGCGGTCCGAGAATGAGCTCGGCCTTGCCAAGAAGCAGCTCGAGGACAAGGAAGGTAAGTAATACCTTATGTAAGTATATAAAAAAGATGCGGTTGCAAAAAATGACAGGACCAACGTGAGTATTACAGGGGCCACAACCGAGGTGGCGACCCTGAAGAAAGCGCTGTCCAAGGCCGAAGACAATGCGGCCGTGGAGCGCGCCGAGCGAGAAAAGCAGGAGGCGCGGGTGGTGGAGGTGCGGCAAGAGCTCCAGGCTCTCGTGAAAAAACACGAGAGTTTGGAGCTTGACTCAAAGACCCGAGAGTCCGAGCTCGCCTCGGCCCTTGAGAGCGCCAAATCTGCTAAGGCCGAAGCCCAAAAAGCCCTCCAGGAAATTGAGGCGATGAAGAAGATAGCGGCGGGTAAGACATTCTTTATGCAAAGCAAGCACGTAAAAGTGAATTACTTGTTACTTACCCGAGTCTGAGCTCTCCAGAGCATTCGCAGATCTGCCTCAGCAGGTCTCGACGCTGCCGCATACTACCGGGCCGAGGAGGGAGCTCGATGGAGAAGGTGTTCTGGTCTCAAGATGTCGAGGCCGGACACCCGTGTTTTTGAGCGACCAAATAGTCACCGGGTCGAGCTCCATAAGGTGGCCGAACAGGCCATGAAGGGCCTTATAGTCCGGCTATGGCCTGGGGAGGTCATGCTTGGGAGCTACTTTGGGCTGGTGAGGCGGCTGGCGGATGCCTGTCCACGGCTTGAAATCATCAAGCGCTCCGTATGCACCGAAGGCGCCCGTAGGGCCCTTGCCCATGTTAAAGTGCACTGGGGTAAGATGGATGCTTTGAGAAGTCGGTGATGATGGGCCACCGCAGGGCAAGGAGCATCGCAAGCCCGAGATGTATTATGAGGGTGTCCTGAAGGGTGCCCGCCTTGTGGCGGATGAATGTTCCAAGGATGTAATTTTTGAGTAAAACTCGCTCGTGTTATCCTATGCGCTGAAAACTTGTTCATATGCGCTAAGCAACGCTTTTTGAATTTAAAATATTATCTTCTGTGCGGCCATTTATTAAATCTGAGAGATGGCGAGTCGTCGGCTTCTGCCCCCATGCCACGAGTGTTGGGGTGTTCGGGATAAACCTGAGCGCTCTTGTTCCCATTCTTGGGTCCTTCGAGGGAGGCGCCAAAGACAACGAACAAGGCAATCGGACTATAATGCTTTATCACTCTCACTTAGCCATAGAATTCTATAATTTTAAATTTCGTGAAGCCCCTAGTATTCGGAAGACCGAGTTCGGGCGCTATCCACGCCTAGGCCGGACAAAGCCGACTCCTCGCTCTAAGCGGCATAAGTCTTTAGGGACTCGAAACCTCTCGAACAGCGACCAGCTCTCGCCCCTATCATGACGGCCGTTTTAGCTTTCATCGAGGTGTGAACCCAGCTCAACCGGGGCACAATCGCAGAGTTCTCCTAGCGCTACCTTAGCCGATATAACGGAACGTAAGGTACCAAAACATAGGAGCCGGGCAAACCCAACTATTGACCCAAGACATGATTCGGAGCTGATGCATATCATGCTATAAGTTCGGGGTGCCGCACTTGTTAAAGTGTTCGGACTTCTCACGCCGTATTATGGGGTACTTGAGCCCCTGGCGTATTTGGTCGTACCAAAGTGTACGGGTGCTACATGTCATAACTGAACATATGTATTGAAAAAGAAATAAATAGAAAATGCAATAATAAGCCGAAGCTGAGAATTGTTTATTAAAAGGCTGATGTGAAAGCAGAACGATACAAATAGTGTGATAAGAAAGAGATGGGACTATTTGACATGTCCCCCTCCAGGGGCAAGCTGCGAGACGGTATGTAAGACAGTTATTTAGCTCGTTATAGAGACCACCTGGACATTCGACGTAGCTTTCTGCCTCCCTGGCTGTTGCATCGTGTGTTCGGCGATTGTATCACGGAGAGGCCTTCCGGAGAGTGGAGTCCTGAAAGTAAGAAAAAATAATGACAAAATCGGGAGCCCCTAGTGCGGTTGAGCCGCATTTTGGGCATGCCGTGGTCGTGCCCCTTCCCCTATGCCCATGTTATTTACAGAGCGTAATTATGTACGCGCAGTACTTGTTTCGCAATTTCATGAGGGCTGGGGTTGGGGCCGCATTGCTACGCTTGCTCGGAACGTGCCAGGCGGTCTTGTTGTAGGTTACTCCGGGCGCGCTTGACGGTGTACAGACGTTTAATAGCCGGACTGGAGAGTTGCCTTGAGAGGCTACTTTGTACTTCCGCCATGAGGGTCAGCCAGATGCTCCTCCGTTCGGAGAGAGCGTTCGGTGTTTCCATTGACCGTAATGACTCCTCGAGGGCTGGGCATCTTGAGCTTGAGATATGCGTAGTGCGGCACCGCATTGAACTTTGCAATGCGGTTCGTCCGAGCAAAGGCGTGATAGCCATCGCGGAACGGGACTATGTCGAAGATTAACTCCTCGCTTCAGAAATTATACGGGGATCCGAAGACCACCTCAAGTGTAACTAAGCCTGTACAGTTGGCCTCTACACCTGGTATGACGCCTTTAAATGTCGTCTTTGTGGGTTTAATCCTTGAGGGTTCTATGCCTATTTTTTGCACCGTGTCCTGATAAAGGTGTTCAAAGCCGCCGCCGTCCATAAGGACTCTAGTGAGGTGAAATCCGTCAATGATTGGGTCTAGAACCAATGCGGCGAATCCGCCATGGCGGATGCTAGTGGGGTGGTCCCTTCGATCAAAAGTGGTCGGGCAGGAGGACCACGGGTTGAACTTTGGGGCGACTGGCTCCAACGCATACACGTCCCTGAGTGCACGCTTCCGCTCCCTTTTGGGTATGTGGGTTGCGTATATCATGTTCCCCGTCCGCACTTGTGGGGGAAAGCCCTTCTATCCCCTATTGTTCGGCGGCCGGGGCTCCTCCTCGTCATCGCTATGCAGCCCCTTGTCTCTGTTTTCGGCATTTAACTTGCATGCCTGCTTGAACACCCAACAATCCCTGTTGGTGTGATTGGCTGGTTTTTCTGGGGTGCCGTGTATCTGGCACGAGCGATCGAGTATTCGGTCCAAACCGGACGGGCCCGAGTATTTCTTTTAAATGGCTTTTTCCACGACCGGTTTAGAGCCTCTAAATCCGGCATTAATCGCCAGATCCTCAACATTGTCACCGTTAATGCGGCGCTTGTGGTTGTTGTGACGCGACCGCCATTGCTGTCCTTGGTATCCGAATTACTGTGGCTCTTGGTCATGTTATTACTACGAGCTAGCCAGCTGTCTTCTCCCGCGCAAAAGCGGGTCATGAGTGTTGTGAGGGCTGCCATGGATTTCGGCTTTTCCTGTCCTAGGTGTCGGGGAAGCCACTCGTCGCGGATGTTATGTTTGAAGGCTGCGAGGGCCTCTGCGTTCGGACAGTCGACTATTTGATTTTTCTTGGTTAGGAACCGTGTCCAGAATTGTCTGGCTGATTTCTCTGGTTGCTGGATTATGTGGCTTAGGTCATCGGCGTCTGGTGGTCGCACATAGGTGCCCTGGAAATTGTCGAGGAATGCGGCTTCCAGGTCCTCCCAACAACCAATTGACTCTGCTGGCAAGCTGTTAAGCCAATGCCGAGCTGGTCCTTTAAGCTTGAGTTGGAGGTATTTGATGGCGTGTAGATCATCACCGTGGGCCATGTGGATATGAAGGAGATAATCCTCGATCCATACCACAGGATCTGTTGTGCCATCATATGATTCAATGTTTACGGGTTTGAACCCCTCGGGGATTTGATGATCCATTACTTCATCTGTGAAGCATAGTGGGTGTCTTGGCGCCTCAGATCGGGCTATATCACGGCGTAGCTCAAATGAGCTTTGTCTCATGTTCGCCCGGCGGATTTGCCATATCCGGTATGACGGTTATCGTCACGTGTTGTGGGGCGCCCACGCGATCCGTAGATCGATCTTGTTTGCCTTGCCTTGTCCTCCAATATATCTCGCAGGTCTGGCGCAATTCCCCGTGCCTTGGTATTTTTTGAGCGACGCCGGGGTGCGGGAGTGGAGGGCCGAGAGGCCTCTCTGTCGCGGCTACGAGGTGGCCGGTCACCAAGGCCGTCGTCTTACTGATGTAGGTTTAGGTGCTTCCTCCTCTAATCGGGGTAGCAGCCTGCGCTTTGGGTAGCTCTTGGAGGGGCGTTCAGAGTTCGTACTCTTCGGCCGCAAGGACTTCAGTCCATCTGTCGGCTAGTGAGTCTTGGTCAGCTCTAAGCTGTTACTGTTTTTTCTTGAGGCTTCTCGCCGTGGCCATAAGCCTGCATTTGAAACGCTCTTGTTCGACGGGATCCTCAGGCACGACAAATTCGTCATCATTGAGGCTTGCCTCGTCTTCGGAGGGAGGCATGTAATTATCGTCCTCTACCTCTCTGTATGCCGCTCTCTCATGAGGGCTGGCTTCTCCATCCTCTGTCTTTGAATCCCTCTGGAGGGTTGTCTTCGGCACTGTCCGGGGTGTTATTATCTCCCGTGCCGGAATCACCGTTTTTGCTTTGGCGGGATTTAGAGCGGCGCCGCTGACGCCGGCGCTTAGGCTTCTTCTTGGAGGGGTCATCCCGTTGTTCCATTGCCCTTCCCTTCTTTTGGGGTGTCCACCATGTATATGTCATACGGCGAGGTGGCCTTCCAGTGCCCTATAGGCGCTGGTTCTTGGTCGTCTCTTGCATCGGCGTCCATACCGTCGATGTCTTTGGAGTCGAAGTCGAGCATGTCGGTTAAATCATCGGCGATTAGCTCTGAAGTGGGTGGTGGGTGGGCTTTGAATTTCTTTGTCGTCCGCATCCCAACCTTGCCGACCATAGTCCGCCAGGCTCTCCGATAAAGAGAGAGACTTTAGTGAATTCGTAATGTCGCCAAGGGCGTGTCGAAAAGATGTCCGCGGGCGGCGAACTCCATGATCGGCGCCAATCGGATTCGATCGGCGGGCGCGGAAGGTTCAGAGTCCGGAGAGGAGTCCGCACCTTGGAGTCACGAAGCTTCGCAGAGGACAAGGCTGGTGTTCGCCTCGATCGCCAGAGATTGCAGCCCCCGAGGCGGTGTCCAGCCACCCGCCCTCGACATGCAATCGGCCCGGAAGCTAAGGGTCGGAGCGGACACGGTGCGGCCTCCGTGGCACCGCTCGGAGGCGCACGTAGATCATGCCCATCGTAATAGCGGCGCGCCGCTTCAGTAGCTCGAACCCTTCAAGATCAAGTCTACGCGGACATCAGCCGTAGTTCAAATCTCCAAATCGACACGATGGCGTGGTGTAGCTTCGATCTTCTCCGGATGGCCTGCTTAATTGCCCGCAGTGCAAAGCCGCTGAATACGAAGATCTGTCCGGGAGAAAAGTCTCACCTGGACCGCATTGTTGTTGATGATCGGGGAGCCCATCGGGCCTAAAGATGACGCATACGTAGGAACTCTCAATGAAAGCACCAATGTCGGTGTCAAAACCGCGGATCTCGGTAGGAGGTCCCGAATCTGTGCGTCTAGGCGGATGGTAATAGGAGACAAGGGACACAATGTTTTTACCTAGGTTCGGGCCCTCTCGATGGAGGTAAAACCCTACTCTGCTTGATTAAAATTGATGATATGGGTAGTACAAGAGTAGATCTACCACGAGATCGAGAGAGGCTAAACCCTAGAAGCTAGCCTATGGTATGATTGTTGTTCGTCCCACGGACTAAAACTCTTCGGGTTTATATAGACACCGGAGAGGGCTAGGGTTACAGTAGTCGGTTACAATGGGAGGAGATCTACTTATCCAGACGCCAAGCTTGCCTTCCACGCCAAGGAAAGTCCCATCCGGACACGGGACGAAGTATTCAATCTTGTATCTTCATAGTCCAGGAGTCCGGCCAAAGGTTATAGTCCGGCTATTCGAACACCCCCTAATCCAGGACTCCCTCAGTAGCAAATTCTTTTTTTTTCTAGAAGGCGATTTTTTTACTTCCTCTGTTCACTTTTATAAGGCCTCGTGAAGACATTTCAGACAATGTGCAAAACAACCTATTTTGAGTTGTCTGAAACGGCTTACAAAAGTGAATGGAGAGAGTAGAAAAGGCGCAAGACAATATATCAAATAGCACAGCTCCTTTATGAATGCACACTTACAGAAATTAAAAATATCTACTGGGGGTGTGAAGTCTTCATCCTCCTGCACACGAGGCGCCATCCGCTCTGTAGGACAGCGGCACAGAGACATATTGCAGAAGAAAAACTCAATCTAGAGAACCAGATTTGGGGTTACACCACCCTTTACATGCCTCCCGACAATGCCAAATGCACCATCGCAACGAGGATGAGGCGGGAAGGACTTATTCCATGTCGACGTGGCGCCATCGCCACACCACCAATTGGTAACTAGAACCTAAACTAAAACCCTTGTTTGCTCTACCACCAACAGTCCAAAACAGCGGGGTCCCAGCCTCCACCCATTGTCGAACCGGTGGATTAAGGGGCATGGGCACCGTGATCTCGCCTAGGAAGAGGGAAATCACCATTATCGTCCTCGGATTTCACCGGGGGGGATTAAATAAAAGGACGTCACCCTCCCTCTCCCTCTCGCGTCGCCCCCTGCACGGCTGCAGGGGGAACCTCCGCCATAGCGACCCTCCCCACGCCCGGGGGGCAACCTCCACCGTCGCAGGTAGTCGGCGCCGGGCAAAGCCCGTGCGTGCGACGCGGTGGCGGAGGGCCTCTTCCCTCTCCCCCGGATCCATGGGTGGCGCGGGCACCCAGATCCGCGGAGGTGCGGCCCCCACTTCGGCCCACGGCGGCGCGGCATCCCAGCGGCGGCGGCTGTGGTGGTGCCGGTGGGAATCGACCGGATGCACAGGGGGTGGCGGTGGCCGGGGCGGCGACCCCATGGCTGGGTGGCGGCGCGCCCGTTGGTCCGACCGGTTTCGGCTCGTCTCGGATCTGGTGACTACCAGACGGCGCAGGGGGTGGCGGTGGCCGGGCGTGGCCGATGATCTGGACATGGGGGTGCCGGCGGCTTGCTGGTCTGCCGGAGATCCAGGAGTATCATCGTCTCCGACTCGATCTGCTCCGATTCGTGCTAGCTCTGGTACAGGGAGACTGTCGTCATCTCCTGGTGCTAGCTGCATGGATCTGGCGGCGGCGACTGGATCCTTTCGATCTAGTCTCCGACAGAGAAGGCGGCGGTCCGTGCACAAGAAGTTGGATGGAGTTTTTCGGACAGATCTGGGTGAAAACCCGCTCTTGGCTAGATGCCAAAGCCAACGATGGCGGCGTTCTACGACGTCGTTCCCTTTTTGAAGGCATCGCAGTGGAGAAGTTCTAGACTACTATCTGCTACCTCCGAGGGAAACCCTAGATCGATAGATCAGAAGACGGCGGCGCGATTGTGTCGTTTCCCCCTTGGGGGCGTCTTTCTTGGAGGTGTACGACCAGTGGGCGACTCTTTGGTGGAGTGGTGCTTCATCATACACATGGATGGTGACAGATCTCGATGGCATGGCGCCCTGGAGATTAGGAGTCTGATGTGCGACGATGGACTCGCGCAGGAGGTCGACGCTGTCTGGCGTCGTGGTGGCGTCGGCGGCAGCTAGACTGGGCAAGGTCAATGCAGCAGTACAACTTTGAAGATGGATTGGTGGCAAGTGGTTGCGGCGGCCTCATACCCGACAGGCGTCCTGGTTGAAGAGCACGCCCGACTGGTGGGTGCCCATACCCGGCAGGCGTCCTGGTTGGGACCTCAGGTCTTAGATGTTAGGTCTGGCTGCGATGTCTGTTTGGTATTAGGCCCAGGCTATCAGCGCCCCTTCATCATTTGAATATGTGTAGCGATAGTTGTTGTTTAGGCGGTGGCTTTAGTCTTACTGTTGTATGACTTTGTAAGGTCTTGTGAGAATAATTAATAAAGTGACCGCATGCCCAGATACAGAGGCCGGGGGTCCTCCTCCTTTAAGAAAAATGGGAGGGGGGGGGGGGGGGGGGGGTGATTCGTGTCGCACAAGCGCACATAAGAAGGTTTAATTCGTCTAAAAGTCCTCTTCTGTTTCCGAGCTCATCTGAGCTCGAAGCAAACAGTAAAAATAAAAGTAAACATTTTTTAAAATTCTGATTTTTTTTGTCAAACTTCGATAAATGTTTTGAATGCTTGGAAAAGTAGTACAAGAAGGCTTGTTGATCTTTCCTTTTTCTTGGGGAACGGTGGAGGTAATTAGTCGGTGCATGCAACTCAATCATTTATGAGTGATGCCAAGCTCGCGTACTGTTGATTCTAGAGATAATGAAAGCACAGGCTTTAGATAGCAAACCGAACGTTGGCCAGAAAGCCGATAGAAATGCTTGCCCTCTGGACGCAGCTCCAAATCGCACATGGCGAAGCCAATGCCGAGAAGCATCTTGATTGGCATCGATCTGGAGCATGCACGATCCCTATATGCTTTGGATAATTGGATTCCACTTGGAAAACGACTTGACCGCGGCCCCCTCGTTCCACTCTGCGTGCCCAGCCTACTACCACCTTTGGCACGAAACAAAACCCAACAAACCATCAGAAAGGCTTCTTAGGTGCATTCCTCTTATATCCGATGGTTATAAAGATATACTCCCTCCGACCGGGACGTGAAGTTTTTGCACCCGAGCTTAAATGCGCTTGGGTGAACAGTAAATTCAAAAAATGTTTAAAAAGTTCTTAGTTTTTTTATGGCAAACTTTGACAAATGTTTTAAGAGTTTGCAAAGTTTCATCATGAGATCACACATTTGTGAAAGTCGTGGCAAAAAAATCAATACTCTGAAAATGCTACTTTTGAAGACACTTTGGAGCACTATTTTTTTTTGCCACGACTTCCACAAATTGATTTCATGCTGAAATTTTGCAAGCTCTTAAAACATTTGTCAAAGTTTGCCTTCAAAAATTTCAGATTTTTTAAACATCTTTAAATGTTTTTTGAGTTACTGTTTATCCCGAGCTCATTTAAGCCCAGTGATAATAGAAGGGCACTTTCGCTCCGTCATAATTACTTATTGAAGAAATGGATGTATCTAGATATATTTTAGCTTCTACGTACGATTCATTTTATCCAATTATATGACAAGTAATTCCGCATTTTAGGGAGTAGATGGAAAATAAATTTCACTTCCAACCAATTGCTCCTCCCAGCACATGTTTTTTTGTAGTCTGAACCACATTTTAACGTTTCAAGTTGTAGTCTGACGCTCCTGCCTTGTCCGGATTATATATATATATTTTTTGCGAATCCCATGTCCTGATAGTTGGCAAGATCATGAACAATGCATACACGTAAGGCCATGCATGCATGTTTATACTTGCTTTAATGCAAGCTTCATGGATTACTAGTAATAACTCCTATAGTCAATTAGGGTGTGATCAAGGTGGGAATGAGCTAGGGCTCCTGCGGTCCTGCGGGTCGATTATCATTTCATAATGCATGCCCTAGTCGTGAGTCTTGAGATGATGGCGACACGTCCGATAGCTGTGCATGTGTGTCGCAAGCAATTTTGGTCACACTTGTTCCTTTTTTTTTTCTGTTGTGTGGTACCACACTGCGTTAGCGATTGTGTACACACCAAGGTGCCAGGACCAGGCAGGCACTACTACACTCTGGGGCAGGCTCAAGAAGCATGTGTTGATTGTGACAAGTTATAATGTAGTCTCTTTAGCATCCAAAACAGTGTACATATTTTTTTTCTTATGTGTTCCTTTATGAAATGTGGAATCATGATTTTCTCCATTGAATGAACTTCATGCATGTAATATGTGGCTAAGGAGTTTTTATATGTTCTCCCTCCGTATCATAAATAAGTGAAGTTTTAGACACTGGCAGTCTACTGAGCACGAATTCTATTGTCCAAACAAATAAAATTATAAGATTTTAGAAATACATTTTTGTGAAAACAAATTACATATGATTTTCAAATTTCATATCTTAATTAATAGTTAAAGATATATGTGTAGCAGGAAAAGTTTGACTGAAGAGATGTCTAAAATGTAACTTATTTCCGATATTGAGGAGGAAGAGAGAAACAAGCTAGGTTATATCATCGTCCTAAATTTTCACAAGCAATGCCAATTGAAAAATTCCTGGTAAATACCACTCCCTTTGCTGACAAATAATGGCATGTGTGTGCTTTTCAAAATTATACAAAGTTCAATTTTGATAAACAATTATATTGTATATGTTATACAAATTCAAATTTGGTAAATAATTATATTGGAATTGTTATAAAAAATACTTTCTTGGGTTCATATTTAATAGAATTTTATACTATTGCTGTGATTTATAACCAATTATAAATTGAATATTCTAACAAAAACTATGGCCGAATACAACTTTCAAAAAGCATGTGTGACCTACATTTCCCAACAGAGGGAAAACGCATCTAATAAAACATTTTACTGCTATTTCCGAGTTTGTTCACCTTTTTTTCAGCTTAACCTAATTGATAATCTAGTTATCCAACTACCACATGACTTGCCAAATCTGAGATGAGCTGCTAGACCAGCATCTGGTCATCTGCTGGACTGCCTGCATTTGTGCTGCAGAAGATAGATATCGTCATACCAACCAAGAATTAGAATATTACATTATACCAGTTCTGTGGGTAGCTGCAAGCATGCATTTTCTACTTGGGGATGTTATGGACGTCAAGAAAATGATGGTTTGGGGTTAGCTTGCACAGTAAAATTTCCTCATGCAATGTGCCCATCTGCTCAACCCTATTCATGCATGCAGGCGGGCTACAGTGTGGAGGCAGGACCATATTGCTCCTGTTGTTGGGACACCTAAAAAATTAATGCATTGGTCCAGCCTCCCCTTTCCAAGTCTTCTCTCTCCATGACCACTTTGGAGAAAGAGCTGGATCTTTGTGGGAAACTATATCCAAGAGTCAAATGAAATTTATCGTTTTCTTTTGTTTCTTTTGCATTGGCAATGGTGAGACAGAGGCAATTCATCTGCAGGATGAGAGAGACACTTGGATTGCAGTGCAAAGTACATCTTACCTCTGGTAAAATTAAGCACTTGCAGACGTGCATGCTCTGTGCCTTGTGGTTACTGTAAAAACCAGAATGTGCCAGTTATAACTAGAAGGTGTGATTAGCTTAATTACCATGTCATTTTTTTCCTGCAAAACATGTATGTTGTTCTCTCGCTTTTCTTTGGGGAATGTATTCTCACATTTGAAGCTAACATATTGAAATATTTCACAAGTATCTATCTCTTTTTTCATCCATGTTTACTGTACTACAACTGGCAGAGCGTTTCTAACTACCCAAGTAGGTCGGTAGTTATATGTCTGAAACCTGAACAGCAACAAGTTGCCCCTGTACATGCTCACAAGTTACAACTTGAGTTAACTTTCATGTTCTTTCCCTCCATGTAACCACCCAATACATCTCTCCTAGTACCACCTAGTACTACTACTAGACACTAGTACTATGCCATAGGTCCATAGCCCTTGGAAATTTGTCAGCAACAAAGGACAGCGCAATTGTTGCATCCAATCTAAGGAGGAGATCGATCCATCAAGAGAGGAGAGCTAGCTCCAATTAGGTGGCTAGTCCAATATTTGTACCATGCGCTGTGCCTTAACTCCCATCACTGCATGCACATGTACTGTGTGTGGTCTCCTCTCCCCTCTCCCTTTGTTGTGTCAATGAACAGTATGATTGTGCTTGATGTGACCCGGTGGCCGTAGATCCAGCGGCACCAGTACAATGGCCACCAATTAGAGATCCAGCCGTCCGGGGAAATAAATGGCAATCAGCTAATCACCCAGAGGCCGCACTGTGCGTGTAGACCGGAGCACACTGCGTTCAGTGCCACTTCCACAGTGGTACTCCAACATTAATCATGCCAAATGAAAAGAGGGTGAGATCTGGAATGTGGCATTTATTAAGTGCACAATTCAGCGGCTTTGCGTTGCTGTTTTTTTTGTTGTCTGAAAAAGGAGGAGGTTGCTTGGTTTAGCCTCTCCACTGAACACTGATCATTTTTTTTTGTTGAAGAGTAAACCCATAGGTATACGCACTACTTGTATTTATACGTCTAGGAAGACTGTACATGAACTCATACAAATACAAACATACGAAGAGGATACAAACAGTGCGGTTGCCACCACCAAACTGCAGATAAGACCATAAAAAGAACAAAATTGCAAGTAGGTCCATAATCTTCTCTGCACGAGCCGAAAGGTGCTGAGCGCCAGTGTCTTCCGCCGAAGAAAAACCACCGCCACGAAGCATCAAACTCAAAGTCTATGCAGCCCCTCGCCCTCTGGCTTTTCTTAGTCGCACTAGCCACCCGACCTTATAACCGGGATGAAATCCGGTAAGGAACGGCCCCGGAGGCAACCTCCCTCCAAGAGGCGCTCTTTGAGCTTGCATCGGCTCGGGCCCGGGGATTTGACCACTCCACCCACAACAAGAAGGCCAAATCTGCGGGCAACTACCTCCGCAGCCACTCGCCTTCGCGCCCGCTTAACTTCGTCACACATGAACGTTGCATATGAGTGCAGCTCTGTTAAAATTGTGTCGAATACGTGTATTGGGCTACTGTTAGACTTGAAGTACGCAGAGGATTATGTCTTTGAGACGGACACGTGTAATCTAGGCCTATTATATATAGGCACCGTGGGTAGCCAAGGTGGACTAGACACAGATTAATGAGGGGACGGTTCGGGTGCCCGTGGCAGGGGTGCCCGGACCGGCCGTCATGCAGCGATCGAGATTTGTCTGATGGCCTTGGCGGGCTTGTCATCAATATGTACTATGTCGATTTAGTACAGGGTGAGGTGTGCTCATAGTCATGCCCTGGGGGTTAGCCATGATGATGAATCTCGTTAAGAAAAAATCATCTCTCCTGTCTGCTTTCTACAATGATCTTCTCGTATTTTCTAACAAGTGGTATCATGTGCTATGTATCGGTGTCAAAACCGGCAGACCTCGGGGTAGGGGGTCTCGAGCTGTGGATCTTGAATCGATGGGTAACAGGAGACGAAGGAGACGGTGTTTACCCAGGTCGGGCCCTCTTGATGGAGGTAAAACCCTACGTCCTGCTTTTGATTGTATTGATACGATGATGTATCGAATACAGAGTTGATCTACCTCGAGATAGTTTGTTTTGTACGATTCTAATGATTTAGCATATATCTATCGACTAGCCTGGCCTCGGCTTATATAATATACCAGAGGCCTAGGATAATAAGAGTCCTAGCCAAATACGTTGGCGGAGAGGAGTCCATGTCTTGATCACCAAGTCTTGTGGAATCTTCCTCGTGTATGTCATCGGCTGTCCGAAGAAGCCATTTAGTGAACCGCCATGGGGGTCCTCGGCACAACCCACCTGGCCGGTAGACGACATTGTGAGTACCCCCTAGTCCAAGACATCGTCACTATGGGTTGCAAGTATCGGATCATGGACGGAAGTGATGAAGCTAGGTGACGTTATTCTTAAGGAAGGGCGAGCTTCTATCATAGCAGAGGCCATAGTGGAGGGATGTCCCCTCGCGGAATGGTATGAGTTGTCAGAGGTGGCATATAATCCATGGTGGAACGGTGAGAGTGCGTATAATCCATGGACTCAACATTAGTCATAAAGAACTCAAATACTTGTTGCAAAAATATATTGGCCATCGAAGCAAAGTACTAATACGCATGCTTCTAGAGGAAAGGTTGGTAGGAGTTAACCATCGTGCGCTCCCGACCTCCACACAAAGGAAGATAATCAAAAAATAAATCATGCTCCAACTTCATCACATAACGGTTCACCACACGTGCATGCTTCGGGAATCACAAACTTTAACAGAAGTATTTCTACCAATCCATAATTACTCACTAGCATGACTCTAATATCACATATTTATATCTCAAAACAAATGTGAGGAATCAAACTTCTCATATATTCAGTGATCTTCATGAAAGTTTTTATTATATTCCTCTTTGAATACCCATTATATTAGGACTAATTTCATAACCTAAGCAAATTGTCATACTATTTTTAAGACTCTCGAAATGATATAAGTGAGGCATGAGAGTAATGACAAACTACTCCAAAAAGATAATAGTGAAGATAAATGAGTAGTCAAATAATTAAGTAGCTATGTGAAGACTCTCTCATTTAAAAATTTCAGATCTTAAGTATTTTATTCAAACAACAAGCAAATGAAATTAAAATCACATTCCAAGGATAGCACATATCAAGTGAAGAAGCAAAAAACTTAGGCTCAACGAAAACTGACCAATCATTGTTGAAGAAGAAATGTGGGATGCCAACTAGGGCATCCCCAAGCTTAGATGCTTGAGACTTCTTAGAATATTAACTAGGGATGCCTTGGGCATCCCCAAGCTTGAGCTCTTGTGTCTCCTTAATTCCTCTCATATCAAGGTTTCCTTAATTCTTAAAAACTTCATCCACACAAAACTCAACAAGAACTCATGAGATAAGTTAGTATAAATCAATGCAAAACCTTATCATTCTCTACTGTAGAAAATCAATAAAGTTATAATTTGACATTGCATACTAAATGCCTCTTCATATTTAATACTCCTATCATCAAATAGAATCATTAAACAAGCAAACACATGCAAACAATGCAATCATAACAGCAATCTGTCTAAACAGAACAATCTGTAAAGGATTAAGGAAGATGCATACTTATTTAACTAACAAAATTCTGAAAATTTACGACATTGTAGAGAATTTGTCATTGCATGTTGTGTAAAAATTTCAAGCTTTTATCTCGTTCTGACTTTTCTAGGGAATTTTTGCAATAGTGACAAACTTTCTGGTTTGATACAACAACTCATATACTTGCAAATTATGCATGGTGAAGGCTATCCTTGACATTTTTATTAAAATAAAAGATACAAAACCTTATTATAAATGACATCAAGCAAATCCTAACAAAATAAAATGACTCTCCAAGCAAAACACATATCATGTGACGAATAAAAATATAGCTCCAAGTGAGGTTACCAATAATGTTGGAGACGAAAGAGGGGATGTCTTCCGGGGCATCCCCAAGCTTAGTTGCTTGAGTATTCCTTGAATATTACCTTGGGGTGCTTTGGGCATCCCCAAGCTTAGGGTCTTTCTACTCCTTATTATCCTAATATCGATTTCTAACCCAAAACTTGAAAACTTCAATCACACAAAACTCAACGGAACTTCGTGAGATTGGTTAGTACAATAAAACAAATCATTCACTTTGGTACTGTCAAGACAAGATTCATAATTGTTTCCACACAATTCCTACTATACCCTATCATTTCTACAATTTAAATTTACCAATATAAGCCATAGAAACTAGAAAACAAGCAAACTATGCATTGAAAACAGAATCTGTCAAAAACAGAACAGTCTGTAGTAATCTAGAAATTTCGTATACTTCTGTAAATCCAAAACTTATGAAAAATTAGGAAGACTTAGGAAATTTGTATATAAATCATGTGTCAAAAATTCATATCAAAATCACATTCCAGTGAATTTTGAAAATTCCTGGACTGAACGCAAAAGTTTCTATTTTTGCACAGAATCAAGTCAACTATCATCCACACTATCCCAAAGGCTTTACTTGGCACTTTATTGAAACAAAAGCTATAAAACATGATTACTACAGTAGCATAATCATGTGAACACACAAAAAATGTAGGTATAAATATTGGGTTGACTCCCAACAAGCGCTTTTCTTTAATGCTAGCTAGGCATGATGATTTCAATGATGCTCACATAAAAGATAAGAATTGAAACATAATGGGAGCGTCATGAAGAATATTACTATCAAATTTAAGTCTAACCCACTTCTTATGGATAGGGATTTTGTGAGCAAACAATTTATGGAACAAGAGTCAACTAGCATAGGAAGGCAAAACAAGGATGACTTCAAAACTTTCAACACATAGAGAGGAAACTTGATATTATTGAGATATGTAGAAGTATATATTCCTGTCTGATAATAAGTTTCAGTAGAATCATGAATGGATTCAACAATATAGCTATCACATAAAGCATTCTTTTCATGATCCACATGCATAAATTTTTTATTACTCTCCACATAAGCAAATTTATTCTCATCAACAGTAGTGGGAGCAAACTCAACAAAATAACTATAACATGAAACTTGATTCACATAATCAATTTGAGCATTAAAATCACGATGACAAATTTCTTGGATATCATTACTCTTTATAGCATACATATCATCACAATAATCATCATAGATAGGAACTTTTTTATCATAATCAATTGAAACCTCTTCCAAAATAGTGGATTCATCACTAAATAAAGTCATGACCTCTCCAAATAAACTTTCATCATTATAATCATCATAAATAGGAGGCATGCTATCATCATAATAAATTGCTCATCAAAACTTGGGGGACAAAAAATATCATCTTCATCAAACATAGCATCCCCAAGCTTATGGCTTTGCATATCATTAGCATCATGGATATTCAAAGAATTCATACTAACAACATTGCAATCATGCTCACCATTCAAAGTTTTTATGCCAAACATTTAATTGAATTCTTCTTCTAGCAACTGAGCACAATTATCGGAATCCTTATTTTCACGAAAGACATTAAAAAGATGAAGCATATGAGGCAACCTCAATTCCATTTTTTGTAGTTTTGTTTTATAAACTAAACTAGTGATGAAACAATAAACTAAAAGATTCAATTACCAGATCTAAAGATATACCTTCAAGCACTCACCTCCTAGGCAATGATTCCAGGAAAGAGCTTGATGTCTACTACGCAACCTTCTTCTTGTAGACTCGTGTTGGGCCTCCAAGCGCAGAGTTTTGTAGGACAGTAGCAATTTTCCCTAAAGTGGATGACCTAAGGTTTATCAATCCGTGGGAGGCATAGGATGAAGATGGTCTCTCTCAAACAACCCTGCAACCAAATAACAAAGAGTATCTTCTGTCCCCAACACACCCAATACAATGGTAAATTGTATAGGTGCACTAATTCGGTGAAGAGATGGTGATACAAGTGTAATATGGATAGTGGATATAGGTTTTTGTAATATGAAAATATAAAAACAGGAAGGTAACAAGTAACAAAAGTGAGCAAAAACGTTATTGCAATGCTTGAAAACAAGGCCTAGGGTTCATACTTCCACTAGTGCAAAGTCCCTCAACAATGATAAGATAATTGGATCATATAACAATCCCTCAACATGCAACAAAGAATCGCTCCAAAGTTCCTATCGGAGAACGTAGGACAAAAATGTGCACCAACCCCTATGCATAGATTACCCCAATGTCACCTCGGGAATCCGCGAGTTGAGTGCCAAAACATAAATCAAGTGAATCAATAGAACATCGCATTGTCACCACAGATATCCCATCGCAAGACATACATCAAGTGTTCTCAAATCCAATACTTAATCCAACATAACGAAACTTCAAAGAGCAAGACTCAATTCATCACAACAAGGTAGAGAGGGAGAAACACCATATGATCCAACTATAGTAACAAAGCTCGCGGTACATCAAGATCGTGCCAAATCAAGAACACGAGAGAGAGAGAGAGAGAGAGAGAGAGAGAGAGAGAGAGAGAGATCAAACACATAGCTACTGGTACATACCCTCAGCCCCGAGGGTAAACTACTCCCTCCTTGTCATGGTGGCCACAGGGATGATGAAGATGGCCTATGGTGATGGTTTCCCCCTCGGGTAGGGTGCCGGTACGGGGTCCCAATTGGTTTTTCGTGGCTACAGAGGCTTGCGGCGGCGGAAATTATGATCTAGGGTTCTTTTTGGAGGTTACGGGATATATAGGGGTACTTGGCATTGGAAACAAGTCAGGGGGGTGCCCGAGGGGCCCACAAGCCCTAGGGGCGCGTCCTAGGGGGGTGGGCGTGCGCCCCTTGCTTGTGGCCTCCTCGGTCACCTCTTCGCAGAACTCCGGTGCTCCGTGGTTCTCCTCTGGTCCATAAACGATCACCGTAAATTTTCAGCCATTCCGAGAACTTTTACTTGTGCACAAAAAACGACACCACGGTAGTTCTGCTGAAAACAGTGTTAGTCTGGGTTAGTTCTAATAAAATAATACCAAAACCATATAAAATTGTTGTAAACATGGCATGAGTACCTCATAAATTACAGATACGTTGGAGACGTATCACACAACACGGTCGATGCGGCAAGGCGAAGCCCCCGGTCCAGCTAACGAAGCTGGTTGGCTGGTGACGCCGAAGACCCCGGAGTAGGTTGACAAAGAGATGGTGAAGCCCCCTTTCCAGCCGAGGTGACGAAGTAGGTCGGCATGGTCGACATCGGCTTGAAGAAGCAACAACGCAGCCACACCGACGCAGGTCGAAATTTGTGACGCGGTCGATGCCAGCTTGGTGAAGTAGCCGCGCGGTGATGATAGTGTGCCCACCCCGTGTAATCCGTGGGGCGACGATGTTCGCGATGCCGAACTCTTGGTCAGCTTGCCGAGATGATGATCCGATAAGGTTGAGCTCGGCTCGATGAAGCAACGATGCAGTCGATGTTGGCGCACGTCCGTAGCCGTGGAGCAACGTGGTCGGGTAGGTTTTACATCGGCACGATGATGAAGATCGCCTCAGAAAAGACTCAAAATTTGTGGGCACGTGTTTGATAACAACACACAATACCCTAGAAATAAATTCCTTCAAAAAAGGATGTCCAATATCCCGTTCATGAAGAAAGATGAACTTGGGTCAGATTCGTATTACCGCAGAAAACAAGTCCGAAAATTGATGCGCTCATCGAAGTTTTCCCGGAGTTTGAACGGTCGAATCGAGCTGAAATTTGAGGGGTCATAGATATAGGAATTTCGCAGCTGATCAACGGTTGGATCTTCCAAAGGACGTCCACCTAGACGCTCGACTCCACCCAAACTCGTCCAGATTCCCGCCCAGATTCGACAGGGCTCCGGTATATCGGTGATCGTCGGAGATTCCTCCATCGGAACACGATGAAATTTTACAGGGTTGTTGTACACTCAATTTCACACAATTCCACTGAAGCAATCGTCAAAGCGATGCTCGAGGAGACGGTGGCGGAGGATACAAGTTCGCTATCCAAAAAACAGCACGGTAGCACGAGGGCAATGTTGATGTTGAGCCCCCGAGTTCCATGGATGATTCCTCCATGATGTTGATAGAGATTGGAGTTGACGTTGATGAAGGCCCTCGCCGAACATGATGATCTGAGGTGGAGCGCAGTCCTCGGTCGAGCCAAGGTGACTAGTCGAGCCGGCGATGAAGATGCCGACATTGCAGTTGATCTGCTGGCTGTGTCTCACTACTCAGTTTTGCCACTAGGAATTTCTGCTAAAAAATGACATCGCTTCGTTAGGCACATGCTAAAAAATGCCACTTGACACCATGATTGTCAGCTCAAATCTCGTTTTCCATGTCATAATGACCAAAATACCTATAGACTAACATGTCAGCTCTCCCTCTATCTCACTACAGTAAAGTGTGGGTCCCACTTGATCCCAACAGCGTTCTTATTTTCTCTAAAATTATTCGCTTGCTTACTATGAACAAGTGAGGTCCACACTTATCATTGTGAGATATAGAGATCTGACATGTGGGCATAGAGGTATTTTTGTCATATAACATGATCAACGAGTTTGACTTGACAATAACGATGTCTAGTGGCATTTCTGAGCAAACATCTAATGGAACGATGGCATTTTTGTGATATCTAATGGCATTTCTGAGAAAACATCTGATGAAACAATGGCATTTTTGAGAAGTTGTAGTTTCTAATGGCAAAACTGAGTATTGAGACACAACTAGTGGCATAAATGATGAAAACCCGATCCTTTTGGTGATCCCACAGTGGAACTCTCAATGAAAGCACCACTGTCGGTGTCAAAACCGGCATACCTCGGTGTACGGGGTCCCGAGCTGTGGATCTTGGATCCATGGGTAACAGGAGACGGAGGAGGCAGTGTTTACCCAGGTTCGGGCCCTCTTGATGGAGGTAAAACCCTACGTCCCGCTCTTGACTGTATTGATATGATGATGTATCGAGTACAGAGTTGATCTACCTCGGGATCATTTATTGTGTATGATTCTAGTGATCTAGCATATATCTATCGACTAGCCTGGCCTTGGCTTATATAATATACCAGAGGCCTAGGATAATAAGAGTCCTAGCCGAATACGTTGTCGGAGAGGAGTCCTTGTCTTGATCACCAAGTCTTGTGGAATCTTCCTCGTATATGTCATCGGCTGTCCGAAGAAGCCCTTTAGTGAACCGCCATGGGGGGGGGGGGGTTCCTTGGCCTGACCCACCTGGTCGGTAGACGACATGGTGAGTACCCCCTAGTCCAGGACACCGTCACTATGGTTGCAAGGATCGGATCATGGACGGAAGTGATGAAGCTAGGTGATGTTATTCTTAAGGAAGGGCGAGCTTCTATCGTAGCAGAGGCTGTAGTGGAGGGATGTCCCCTCGCGGAATGGTACGAGTTGTCAGAGGTGGCGGAACACCATCGATGAAGGGCGGCATTTATCGCAGGTGTGACGATGCAGGGTGATATGTCCATTTTTCATCACTATTTATTATTATAATTTACTCTTCATCAATGATATTTTATGCATTACTTCTCAATTCTAATGTCCTTTCCTTCAATTTGCATATAATACATAGAGAGAGAAAATCTCAGAAAATTACTGGAGAACTAAAAACATGGGCAAAACAACAACATAAAAAGGTATCCTTTCAAAGCTAAAAAAAGGCTGAAAATTTTACTGAATTATTTTTGAAGGAAAAGAAGCCGGGAGCCAGAAGTGGGGCCAGAGGAAGCCATAGGGGCTCCACACGGCTTGGCCACGCGCCTCCTTCGGTGATTACTCCTTGTTAATCCATGACGCCCCATTCTTAACCATGCACTAATCATACATGCATCATGCACGATCACGATGGTGACTCCACGTTAATATCACAACACAACACTATGACCTAAATTTAAACAAAGAAACATTATATTACAAATAGGGGTTGCAAGACCCGATATTACATCAGAAGTTAGGTCTGACTACACACATTTACAAGGGTTCATCAAGAAGGCAGAAAGCAAACAACGACTCTGAATTGAAAAGTCACATGCCTCCTACCTGAGACCTCCGAACTACTCATCAACACCGATCTCTATGTAGTAATCATCGTCAAGGATACCTGCATTCAAGAGGCTACTATCTGATAGTAGCAATCGGGTTGAAGGAAAAGAAGTGCAAAGCAACGGTGAGTACTCATCAAAAGTACTCACAAGACCCGATATTACATCAAGAGTTAGGTCTGACCGCAGACATTTACAAGGGTGCCTTAAGAAGGAAGAAAAAAAACGACTTGAAAAGGCGCATATCTCTTGCCAGGGACCTTTGAACTACTCGTCGACGTCAATCTCCACGCAGTAATCATCATTAGGGATACTTGCATCCGAGAGGCTACTATCTGGTATAAGCAACCTGGTTGAAGGAAAATAAGTGCAAAGCAACGTTGAGTACTCATCCAAAGTAATCGCAAAGACTTATATCAAATCTATACTACATATGCATCGGTATCAACAGAATGAGGATATATCTGTGGACTAAACTACAGAAATGCCAGAATAGGGGGAGAAAGCTCTATGTATCACAAGTCACCACCATCTTGCAGCAGCAGAAGAGGCACAAAGCTTCTTGTAGCAAAGGAAGGGTACGAGCGTATACGAGTATAAGTAGATAATACAATAGTACCATACCCTGAAATCCTTCCTCGACTCCCTGTGAGAAAGCGATCCATGGGCATTCCATATTTATTTAGTTGGGGAATCTTATTTAGTAACCGGTTCAAGTTGTATAAACATATATAGTGGGTGTGTTTTATCAAGTATCTGGTTTAAGTGGTATAATATCGGGATACATCTCCAGGCCGCTTGTTACCGGGGACGCGACTATCCGAATAGTTTATCGTCACTGCAGGGGTGCACCACATAACCCGATATGCTCGATTACCTCTGGTCGGACACACTCCCCTAGGTAATGCCCGGCCTCGGACAATCGACACGCCAAAGTCCTACCTCGGCTCTCCAGAAAGGTCACCAATCGGCCTACATGCTAAGCATGAAAGGACTATTCTGCCGTTCACCCAATCCGCTTCAACACGTTGCGAGGACGGCCTGGACCAAGCCCAACTATATGGCTCAGCAGCAGGAAGTATCCGCTCACACGGGTGCATGCCACATCTTTGAACTGTGACAGATAGAGCTCTTGGGAGGAACAAACGACACCGAGTGCCCCATAAGCCGTTACCCTGTGTGGCGGTTAGTGCACATATGCTAGTGGTAGTCTCGGTTAAAATACCCAAATCTCATTAGTCGTGTTATTGCTAAGTCACCACGGACACCGACCAGGGCCCGGGCCCACCTCATCCTAGATGGTGTCTGCCTGGCCTGTCGCTCCACCAACTATAAACATGCGGGGACGGTACCGGCCTCACAATCATCCTATGGATATATGGTGGGTTCATGTACCGCATCACTTAGGAGCTGTCGAGACTCAGGTCCATCTCTTATTATGTGGTACCACCTGCCCTTCAACCCCCATATCAAACATAAATGTAAGAGTGTAATGTAGTAATGTAAATCATATCCGTGATCATCGCTCAGAGGGGATCACGGCCTGGTAATCTAGCATGGCAACACAGACTAGGATGTATGGGTAACTAATGGAACACCAGCATAGCTATACTAGGCATGCTAGGATAACAGGTAAAGTACTTATATCAGGCGTCAAAATCAAGCTATGCATCTGAGTAGGATCTACTGAACAACAACGATGACAATACCTAATGCATGAATGTAGAGAGAAAGAATAGGGGATTTCTGGAATGGTCAAGGGGGTTTGCTTGCCTGGAAGCTCTGCTGAGAAGGTCGGGTCGTTGATGTCCTGCAAGTGAACATGGATGTTGTAGCACTTTCATGATAAGTAAAGTGTCGAACCCACAGGGACCTGATAGGAAGGCACCACGAATCCCATAGCTACACTGTCACTTAAGGAGCTACATACATAGACAAACCGGAGTTTGGAAATAGCCTACTCTATATGTTGCTAGGGAAACTAGATGAAAAGGTAATTAACTAAACTACTACAAGAGAGTAAAAACAGTAAATGATATATGGTAAGTTAGTAAGGATGGTGCTTGAGTAGTAAGGCGTTCTCGAGGATTCTGGAATCACTATCACATATATGAACTATCGTATCCTCTATTCACTGGTCAAATGCATAAGTGGGCGGAGCCGGGTATAGAACACGTTCTACTCTAACGCAGACTTCGTGCCACACATGCCACCATCATAGTCCCCCCATATGGTTACAACTCATCATAATTAAGGGTTTACCCCGTGGACATGTCCTCTCTAAGGGTTCTCTGTTAATCCCCTATCAATTTGCAAAGGCGAGGAATTGAGGCTTTTACTGTCACCTCAAATTACCCCAATATCCCCATCCCTTACAACGATAGTAGTTCCTCTACGGTCAATCATGACAATAGTGCGAGCGAGGCCTCCTCTCAACACTCGTGAGAATACTAACTCGAATCATGAAAAGAAGATATTGGATCACATCAAGAATCATATAGGGTTCAACCATATCCTCATGAACTAGTAATACTACACAAACAAGTTAATGATACACATAGATGAGAGGGTCAAGTTACAAGCCGACATCAAGACGGTGAAGGGAGGAGGCATGGTGGTGATGGCAGCTTCGGTGATGGTGGTGATGAAGATGGCGTCGCAGGCACAGTGGGGAGGTCACCGACCCGAAGACCGGTGCTCGCGTGGTGGATCCCCTCTTCTTCCTCTTGATGTTGTCCCTCTTCTATGGTGGTGGATGGAGCAATAATGGAGATGGCGATGGATGTGTTCTTGGTGAATGAGGTGATGTGTGCGATGGTGATAGCATCTAGGGTATGTAGATGATATATATAGAGCCTCCCTAGCCTCCTCTCTTGGTGGTCTTTATCCAAGGGCTCTAGATGAGAAAAATCCTCTCCCAGTCTCTTCTTTACGATGCAAGGATCTCATGGGATCGAACAGGGACGAAATCGGTGAAGAATCCCATCTGGAAGGGCAACTTTCAGAGCTGTCTGCATGCATACGACTGGCAAAATGACTGTGTGCGGTCGCATTGGAACATCGTCTTTTGATCTGACCTTCTCTGGTAAAACGGTTGCCAGTTCTTCGTATGAACTCAAAATTTGACATTCTTGGGCTCATTGGATCTGTATGAACAGAGACAATCCATTTCTGATATTAGATCTTGATTTGGAGCATTTTAGAAGAAAAAACACTTTTCCTGACCTCTGGAATGGCTAAGTCTGGCCCCTAGCTGACTCCGTATTGAACCCATCCTTGGTCCTTTCATCGTGCTTGGTCCTAGGTTGCTTCAAAACACCTGTAGATACAAGAAAACAAAACTAATAAAAACCAAATGGAATACTAAATGTGTAATGCTCACAATGATTAGTGCGAAAACCAGTAATCATACATAATGGACAACTATTTGGTTCAATGGGACATGATATATGAAGAGAATGTGCACAAATGAGCTCTAAAATTGCGTAAAATATAGATCCATCAACCTGCCCACGCTTAAAACTTGCTCGTCCTCGAGTAAGAAGGTTGACTACCAAAAGCTCATTGCTACCAACTCTAAAGCATACATTGAACCAAACCCCAAAAGTGATATCCAGGTTCATCATGCAAGCATGCAAAAGTTAACCAGCAAGGGAGTAATACAAGCTATCCCCTTAGTTCCACTACCATGGAGGTCAAGAAAGAGGAAAATATTTTTGAAGAGCCCAAATTCCCGTTGCCAAAGGTTTAGAAAGAAGGTCAATATTCACAACAATGACAATCAAAGATAAAAGAAATCAAGTATCAACGATCGCTTCAAAAACAACAACCTGAGGCATACTAGGTACAACAGCAAGATCGTTTGTCTGCATTATTCAACCGCTCAACTACCTATGCAGCACTGAGCGTAAGCATATGCCTCGCACTTCAGGAAAGATAGAAAATGGTTGAGGTTTGAGAAGTAAAAAACAAAATAAGTTTTGCATCAATGCAACTGACCACTAGGCAATGGTGAAGGCCTTATGATCGATGTTGACGCAAGGAGTAGTGATCGCCATGCAACTAGGATACATATATAGATATGAATATTTGAAAGCTCTCCTATGGACTAAGTGGGGGTGCATCCAAATTGATTGATCATGAAGACCTCGAGCTTTTGAGGATGCTCGTCATCGGAATATACAAGCCAAGTTATGTAGTGTAGGTTCCCACTAGTATGAAACATATGAAGCTCATGAAACTTTCTGCTTTATAATGCATGACGTGGTGCTACTTTGAAGCACAAGTGTATACTAAAATGATAATGGTGCTACTCCTTCTCTCATCCTCACCTTTTTCTTTTCTTTTCTTTCTTTCTTTTTCTTTTTTTCTTTTTTATCTGGCACCTTCGTGGTGCGTCTGTTATTTTGTCTCTCTCTTTTTCTTGGTAGGAGAAACACCTTACAATGGTGAACAATACACTTTACATGACTCACTTCAACTAAATGTAATAATAACTCAAAACTGAAAACATGAGAGAAACTTTATATGATGAATGCCTTTAGCAGTGCACCAGTATGTGCAATGATTCGTTGTAGCTTAGACATCAAAAGGGACAAGCCATGAAAATGCCTAGCTAGCCATACTATGATCATGCAAGGAAAATGAAAACTTGTCTCTAATCATGTAATTTAAAATGGTGGTAGTGCATGGCAATATGCTCAGAATGGCTATGAAAATGCCATGTAGGTAGGTAATGTGGTTGTTTTGTGGAGATGAGGTGTTTTATGTGTAGGAGAACAAGAGAAATTCCTCCCATGGGTTTGGATGTACCTATGAAGTATGTGCCAAGTCTCAATGTGAGAATGGGCAATGCATGGTACCACAGAGGCTAGCAAATAAAAGATGGACGGAAGTGCAAAAGGCTACAAATTTGCTTTAGTCATAAAGAACCCAAACACTACATAAGAGTATCGCGGTGTCATTTTGCATAAGACTCAAAATCTAAGTACCCCGAGGGGATAGTTTGGCAGGGATGAACCTCGTGCGCATTCCGGATCAACCAAAGATGCTGGGTTGATCAGCAAAAAGCCTCTACAATCATTCAATCACTAATCAAGCCACCACTAGAGTCCCCAACTTATGCAATTAGGTGAAAGAAAAGCAATAGTTCAAAGGACTCCTTTATTGGGTTTTTGTAAAAGAACATGCCAGTGTTTTTTAGAAGATAACAATATTTTCGCAAGCTAAGCTAACAAGTGCAAAGTAAGCATGTCAAAACAGCGGGACACACGCTAATGCAAGAAAACCATATGATCAAGAGCATTGCACAAGACACTACACATGCAAATGTGACCTCCCCATGCTTAGAACTAAACTAGGAGAAATTACCAAAGTAAAAAGAAAGTGCAGTTATTAAAAGAGAGCCCAAGAAGTGGTTACCTCCCCAAGCTTACGTCTAAGCAACGGTTAGAAACTTTTACCATTGAGGCGCATATGACCTCTCTTCTAATAGGTGTGGACATTGCTTCATGTGATCTCCTTGGTGTGGTCCGAAGGTCGCCCTCTAGTAGAAGCTGCTTAAAACGAACTAAAAGGAAAACAAAATATCTGTGTGCTTTTCATGTTTTTCATTTTTTGTAGCACAAAGGATTAGCAACACAAGTGATAAAAATATATGCCTCATATGATCAGTTCATCTACTTGAGCACCACGCTTAAGATGATAAACTAGCCTAGGACTCCGCGGGTACTCCTGTATTTGAATGAAGTGTGTGTGTGTGAGAGACAAGATAAAAACACAAGTGTGCAACTCCTAGGTGAATAATTAAAAGAGGGATCCTCACTTGAGGTGAGAAACTTAATGCTAAGGAACTTTTATTCGAGCAAGGTTCATATTGGAAAACTTTACCAGGCACTTGTTGTTGAAGTTCATCATGATGAAGCAAACAAGTGGCTTGTGAGGGTGTTTTTATACGGTTGGACAATACCATACATGTCACCACATAAGGTCTAAGCCCCTGAAAAAAAATAACATAAACATCGATTCCGTATACGAACGCCCAACCGACAAAAAGAAATAAAATTAAACGTAGTTACTATAGAGCTTTGTTGGTTACGGAGTTTCAGAGGTAATTTACATTAAGTATAAGGCAAATGATCAGATAGAAAATACCTCGTCGACCCCAGATGTTGAAAATGAACCAATTGGAGGGGTTCTCTTCCTCATATGAGTGCGCGTATGACCGGGTGTGGTCATATTGAATGCCCTCATGCGCTCTGTGGATGCATGCCCAGTGTCGCCCTATGGTATGAGCACTCGTACGAGCGCGCTCGTACGGTACACCATCATTAGCTCTGGAACTTTTGTTGTTGGGTGGACTTGGTATACGGGCGCTCGTACAAGCGCGAGCGCTCGCACAGTATGCCATATTTTGTTTCAGTGAAGTGATCCTTTGTGACCACCAGCTAATACGACGACCGTATACGATAGGCCATATTCCATTCTGGACCTGTTGGTGCTTGCGGCCACGAGCTCATACGAGGACGCGTGCGACCATGATGGTCGTATGCTATGTCGTTGCTACTTGTGAGCTGTGTTGGGATTTCCTCGAAGAGGAGAGGATGATGCAGTACAATAGAGATAAGTATTTCTCTCAATTAAGAACCAAGGTTATCAATTCAGTAGGAGAACCATGTGAAACCTCGTGAACAACACCTGCACACAAAAGAGCAAATACTTGCACCCAACGCGATCAAGGAGGTTGTCAATCCCCTAGGCGATTACTTGAAAGGATTAACTATGGTAGTGGTAGATAGATAATATAAAACACAAAATAAAATATTGGTAAATAAATTGCAACATGGTATTTTTGGATTTAATATATGATAAAGATAGACCCAGGGGCATAGTTTTCACTACAGGCTTCTCTCTTGAACAAAAAGCATATGGTGGGTAAACAAATTACTGTTGGGCAATTGATAGAAAAACGCATAGTTATGACAATATTCGAGGAAATGATCATGTGCATAGGCATCACGTCCAAGACAAGTAGGCCGACTCATGCCTGCATCTACTACTATTACTCCACCCATCGACCGCTATCGAGCATGCATATAGAGAATTAACTTCATAAGAAACAGAGTAACGCCTTAAGCAAGATGACATGATGTAGACAAACTAAACTCAATCAATATGACTACACCCCATCGTTTTCCTCTTAATGGAAACAATACAAATATGTGTCTTATCCCCTTCTATCACTGGGATATAGATCACCGCAAGATTGAACCCATTAGAAAGCACCTCTCTTGCAAGGTATATCAATCTAGTTGGCCAAACCAAATGGATAGATCGGAGAGAAATACAAAGCTATAACAATCATGCATATAAGAATTCAGAAAGGCTCAAATATTTCTCATAAATAATGTGATCATAAACCCACAATTCATTGGATCCCAACAAACGCATCGCAAAAGAAGATTAAATCGAATAGATCTCCAAGAACATCGAGGAGAACACTGTATTGAAGATCAAAGAGAAGAAGAAGCCATCTAGCTACTAGCTATGGGCCCGTAGGGTCTATGGTAAACTACTCACACATCATCGGAGGGGCAGCAAGGTTGATGTAGAAGCCCTCCGTGATTGATTCCCCCTCCGACAGAGTACCAGAAAAGGCCTCCTGATGGGATCACGGAAGAACAGAAACTTGCAGCAGTGGAAAAAGTATTTTGGGTGGATCTCTGTTGGTTTACCGATATTAGAGAATTTATAGAGCTGGAATTAGGTCAGACGGGGCTACGAGGGACCCACAAGGTACTAGGGTGCGCCCAAGTGCCTTGCCGTCTACTCGTTCGCCTTCTGATCCTCCCGAAGCTTCTAGGGTCTCTCTTATCCAGAAAAAAATCATCAAAAAGTTTCATGGCGTTTCGACTTTGTTTGGTACCGATTTCTTGGAAAACCAAAAACAAGCAAAAATCAGCAACTGGCACTTGGCACTACGTCAATAGGTTAGTCCCAAAAGATGATATATAATTGCATATAAAACATCCAAGATTGATACTGTAAGAGCATGGAACAATAAAAAATTACAAATACATTGCAGATGTATCATGCATCCCCAAGCTTAATTCCTGCTCATCCTCGAGTAGGTAAATGATAAAACAGAATTTTTGATGTGGAATCGCTACAAAAAAAGACACATCCGTGACATTTTGGGCCGAACGAATTTTTTTCCTGTCATGCTTATGACACTTCTATGATGATAATTGTGACAAAAGCACGTATCATCATAGATGTGGTGGGCTCCTACTTCTAGGACAAAAAATTATCACAGAAAATGGGCTTTTCGTCCTGGGTGGGCCAAGGACACACCTGCATGACATTCTTTGGGCCGTCCATGACATAAAAATTTCATGGTATAAGCGAGGGCGAGGAAAATATCGGGGAGTTCCCGGTTACGGTGTGTGGTCGGGGCCGAGCGATGCACGGAGGTTTGTGCATTTCTCTCGTACACGTGCGCGCGTGTGTGCGAGGCGTTGGGCTCTAACTGAACCCAAGCGAGGTGTTCGCTTACTGAACCCGAGCGATCGATCCATTGGATGTTAACTGAAACCGAGCGATTCCTTCGCTACTGCTGCTAACTGAAGCCGATCGAACCTGCTGCCTCTTGATGAACAGTTACCGTTTTTTGGGGGTTGGATGAACAGTTCCCGGTGGGGGTTGGATGAACATGACCCCGTGGTAGTAGAGGCCGCTGCCGCTGGATGAACAGGACCCCGATCGAGAGGAGGCCACCACACACCACCCGATCGAGCCGGTTGGGGGTGGATGAACAGGACCCCGTGGAGGGCTGGTTGAATAGTAGCCGGTGGAGGCTGGATGAACAGGACCCCATGGAGGGCTGGTTGAAAAGTAGCCAGTGGAGGCTGGATGAACAGGAACCCATGGATGAACAGTAGCTGGTGGAGGTAGGAGGAAGTCGATGGTGGATGAACAGTAGCAGGTGGAGGCTGGAGGAAGTCAACGGTGCATGAACAGTAGCTCGTGGAGTCTAGAGTGAGGCAGTAGACGGTGGATGAACAGTAGCCCGTGGAGTCCCGTTTTGTGGTATACCAAACCCCTCCCGATGAACAGGACCCCGTTTCGACCATAGGCGCTCCAACACAAGTCCGTTTCCTCTGTTTTGCGGTACGCCACACCCCTCTCAATCAACAACACCCCGTTTCGACCGTAGGCACTCGAACAGAAGGCCGTTTCCTCCTTTCTATGGTACGCCAGTCCCTTCTCGACGAACAGGACCCCGTTTCGACCGTACTGTCAGGACCCCGATCCTAAGTCACACAGATCTAGCATGTAACACATCATATCACTTTGCGGCCTCACGCACGGTATTTCCACGGGTGTCGCCTTACCATGGCCCGGGACCGTTTGCGCCTTTTGGCTCACGTATATGATAGTGCCGCTAGCATCCATATGACAAAGAACCGGGCCGACATGGCTAGTCGTGAACCCAAAGCGGCGCTAACCTATGGGGACAGGCATACATGAATCACATCGAGCATGTCGGTCATCAACGTATAGATTCGGGCTGTAGCATTGGGCTATGAGGACTCCGGTATCGGGCTGTAGCAGGCTAGGCAGGACTCCAAATAACACCGTGGCGTTTCCCGAGGGGACGGACATAGGAGAAGTGAAACACATGCCGGCCAGTCAAGTGTCCAAGCAGTAGTCTTTGGGCTAGCAGGACTCCGGTGAACCGGGGCTGTAGCGGACTACTATCGCTCAGAGTCACGAGACTACATTTCCCCATATGAGAGGCTGCCAAGGATAAACAACTAGTTTGTCGGATCCCACACATACCAAGCATTTCAAACATACACACAATATGCTCAATATGTGTAGATACAACATGGCATCACAACATAACTCTCTGACTCAAATATTTATTCATTAGGCTCCGAGGAGCGAGATATTACAAACATAGGTCTCATGACCCAACACTCGAGCATACAAGTCAAAGCACAAGCGGAAGCTAAACATGTCTAGTACGAGACAACTATAAATGAAGAAGGCTGAGAAGCACGACTATCTACCAGATCCTGCAGAGGCACAAGATCGTGGCTGAGGTAACAAGCTAACCGTCAAGTCCAAGCGGAACTACTAGCGAGACCAAGTCTCTCTGCAAAACATAAAATAAGCAAACGTGAGTACAAGCGTGCTCGCAAGACTTACATCGTAACTAGCTACATATGCATCATTATCAAAAGGGGTGGTGGAGTTTGACTGCAGCAAGCCAGCTTTGACTCGGTGGCTATCCTGAACTACATTTGCAAATAACTCTTTTGAGGTGGCGCACACGAGTCCACATATTCACCATATCAATACACCACTATGGACCCGCTCCCGTCTCCCCTCGAGAACGCCATCCATAGCACTCACGCTTATCTTGCGCATTTTAGAGTATCCACTTTCACTTGTCTATGAACTGATATAGGCAACCCGAAGTCCTTTTCCGTGGACACGGCTATTCGAATAGATCATATTAAACCCTGCGGTGTACTTCTTCACACACGCTCTCACCACTTACCGCCATTTACACGACATGTACTCGACAACCTTCAAGCGGAAGCCCAACGTGGGTGTCGGCCACGGCCTACCTAAACACACAAGTCCCGAGGCCCGGTGTATCGCCTCTTCGGGTTCCATCCATGAAGTCCGCCGAGGTTTCCCATACAACCCCGAACGATGTGTGCAGGGTTCCCCAGACACCAAACGGGCGAATCGGTACACCGGGCCACGGTGCCTACCGCAACACAACCCACCCCTATGGTCAGCGTTGCGTGCGGCCCCCAACATACTACAAACACCAGAAACTACTTGCAACTCCTGGACGGAGGACAAGGGTGGTTAAGAAGCCGAGAGGGTCAATTAAGGATCCCAATGCGTGGTAGTAACTGTTTCATGGATCACAAACACGTAACTTCAGTTCACGAGGACAGCTGCAATGAGACAACCCACCATGTACTCCTACATGGCCTCTCACCGCTACCTTTACCAAATCGTGTTCACACACTTAGCTCACACACAATAGGACATGTTCATAACAATTCCAATTCATTCCCGATGAATCAGACCCGACTCAACTCTAAGCGATGGCAGGCATGACAAACAAGCATAAATGAGTAGGCACAACATGGCTCAAACAACTCCTACTCATGCTAGTGGGTTTCATCTAATTCTTGTGGAATGACAGGTCATCTGAGAGGATAAAGGGGTTCAGCTACATGACAAGTAACACATGAGTCGTTGTTGTCCTAATGCAGTAAAATAGAGCAGGAGCGAGAGAGTGGGATTATATCGGAATGAACAAGGGGTTTTGCTTGCACGGCACTTACGAAGATAATATAGCTCTTCATCGGTGTCATCGAACAATCGTCGAACATCGTGTCTTGAGAGGGACAATTACCGGCAAACAAGAGAGAACGCATAATCAATGCTATGAACATTCTCTTGAATGACATGTCATGTTAAGGTACTGAATTCACCTAATGCAATATCTAGCCAAGTTAATTGAAGTGGAATTCAAACAAGAACAAATTCCAACTCCAAATGTTATTTCATAAATTGCCCTAATCATGATTCATCCTATTCAGTGAGGTTAACTTGTTTAATCATGCATGAAAGTGCCATAAAAAGATTCTTCATATTTTTCTGATCATTTTTCATATATAAATTATTTAATTTGGAGTTCTGATTAAAAGTTATGAATATTTGAAGTTTGGTATTTTCTGAAATTTCCTGAATTATAATAAATCCGAGAAAATGGGTTATTAAATCGGCATGACATCACTTGTCGACAAGTCAACTGGGCGCCCAGTCAAACTGACAATTGGGTCCGGTGTCGGTAATTAGTTTAACTAAAACTTAATTAAACTAATCCTATTTAGTTAAAGGTGGCTGGGCCCCATCTGCCGATGACTCATCGGAGTCAACCAGGCCCACCAGTCAAAGTCCACGACAGCTGCCGCGACTAGCCAGCCGCGAGCCCGGACGCGGAGGAAGTGCTGGCGATTCGCGACCAAATGAGCAGCGGAGGGTGGCTATGGGTAGTCGGGAGCAAGCCGCGGCTATTGGTGGAGCCGGTTGGGGTCTGGGTGGCGGAATCGGCGCCGGCGACGACCTAGGCGGTCACAAAGTTCGGCCGAAAGACGAACTTAGGGCTAGAGGGGTCGGTGAGGTGCGGTGAGTGCATGGTTAGACTCCATGGGGTGCGGTGAGTGTGAAGGACACCATGGGGTGGCCGGAGAGTGACCGGGAGCACGTCGGCGGGTGCGGGTGAGCTTGGTTCGGTTGCTACGCTGCTCAAAAGCGAGAGAGAGAGGGAAGGGGAGGTAGACGGGCTCACGGGCGACGCGTAGAAGCTCTCGTCGAGGTCGGGGACGGACCGGAGCGGCAGCAGCGTTGAAGGGGATCTCCCGTGACGGTGGACTCGGCCGAGGCGGTGTGGTGGATTCGGGGCACTAGAGCGGCGGGCTTAGCTAGTTTGGGGTAGTCGAGCGGCGGAGCTCCTAGACAAGGTGAGGAGCACAGACGGCGGGAGCGCATTCTGGCGATGGTGCAGCGGCGTCAAGGCGGCCAAGGCGGGAAGAGCGAGAGATGAACCGGGAGGAGAGGAGGTGTCCAGGGGTTCGGGGGAGAGGAGGACGGTCCACGTCATGGTGGCGAGGAGCGGCGAGGCGGCGACCAAGTCGTGGCACCCATGCGGTGCCCGCCGTCGAAAGCACTGGTTGCCTGCTACTGCCGAGCCAAGCAGCATTGGCGCCTTGGGCTGGGCAGGTGGGCCGGGTAGGTGGCGCCAGGTAAGTCCTTCCCTGTTTTATCTTTTTCTATTTTTTTCTGCAACTTTGTGGAGTTTTTAAAAATACTAGAACAGCTCCAAAAATCACCAAACTGCTCCTGGTCCAATGTTGGAATATTTCCAACATGAAACATTTTAGTTTGGGAATATTTGGGCATTTGAAATATTTTATATAGTTTTAAATGCCCAAACTCAAATACTTATGATTTAATTCAAAGATCCAAATGTCATGGAGAAATGTGGAACATCTCTGGTTACTGTTTCCAGCATTTTTCCAAAAATGGTGAACATTTTTGAAGGCCATTTGAAATCACCGAAAAATATTTATGGTTGAGCCTATTTGAATTCCTTTAATGCTAGGGTTTAGGCAATCCCCATTTCAAATTTCATGAAAATTAAACATGATGCATGGATGCAATGCCACTAGCTACAAGCAAGCTCTAGGGCTGTGACAACTCACCCCCATCGAACAAGAATCTCGCCCGAGATTCAAGGCGTGAGGTAAGAGGAAGAGGAAAACACAAAACTATCACAATCTTCATGATCCATTTGCCCTTCTCAAGATGTTGATTCACTCCATCATCTTGGTCTTGACGCCTTTGCTTTCGAGATCTTCACTCGACACGACAATGAAAGAAGGGGGAAACCCTACAGGATTTAATCTTCTTGAAGATCAAGCAACTCAAGATTAGTTCATGGAGAGACGTAAGAACAACTCTTGGGTTGAGACACCAAACACACATTAGGAATGATGGTAAAGAAATGGATGACGAAGGTTCAAATTGATAGGCAACCATTCCACGCTAAAGTAAAATGGTGCATGGTTTCAAAGTAACAAGGAGATGATTGCCATGATTCCATAACGGTAGACCTTAGGAAAGGTGACTCGTAGAATTATTCCCTTAAGTGGCAAAAAGAATTACTTTTGATACAAAGATCATCGAAACTATTCATACCAGCCTAAGGCAATCACAAATGATCGTTTGAAAGAGTTCGAAAGGATGACATACTCGGATTAGAATGGATGATGTGGACTACCTTGTTGAAGACGACGCAATGGATGATTTTTGCTTATCATCGGAGATGGAGGGAACCAATGGTAGGACCACTTTTAAGGATGATCTTGAACAGAAATAACTAAGAAGGCAGCCCATAGTGAAATGGCATAAGGACGGTGCAAGCTGGGAACGAAATGCAACTATTAGAACGTTCCAACCATCATATCTGCCTGAGATTCAGATCTGGTTGGTGTTAGGATATTCCAGACTCATCGAGTCTAGAAAGGAAAATGAAAGTTTGCAACACAAATCGACGAGACGGCGTTGCGACATTCTCGGGAATGAACTATAATAGCAAGCTCCAAAACATGAACGGGTTCTGCTACAAACATGTGAACACGCTGTCCCAGACAAGCATGACCACATAGTAGTCTTATAATAAAACACTACCGAGTTCAGGTGGGGAACCATCAACGAGGATATCGAAGTCCTTGCATAAGTCATATGATTAGCTCTTATGAAGAAACTTCTTATCCCTGAATCAGTGGCTTGGTGTGCTATGGAATTCATATGGAATGAAGAAGATCAGTCTATCAGACCATAGAATACTTCGCACGTGCATGACTGACTTGGAATGATTCCAAAGGAAACAAAACAAACCTTTCTCAAATTCATGGCGGCAACTTACACCTAAAGCACATGAATTCGAGGAAGTCACTCCAACCATCCAAACATATACTTCATGAACGAAACACGAAGAAATGCTTACACAAGTTTCCAACACTAGGTTGATGTTCAACATGACACATGGGGGAGACAAAATGCTACTGATGGGCTCAACAACAACTCATCGGAATTTCCATATCACTGGACTTCCACCATCATGTGAACACGGTGATAGCACTGGTCAGACCAAAATATGTAATGGTGTATGCTCGAGGGATCAACCACGAGTAGGAAAACATTACGAGCATCGTTGGTTCTGATTTGACTTGATGATAGCCCATACTCAAGTCAAAGTTTTGTCAAGACAATAGGTCAAGTAACTGATCACAGGGACCAATCGATGAAGACATCATCTTTCTTCAACACACACTACACAAGAATATCCCTTTGGAACGAACTAAGTTAGGCAAGCTTTTATCCTCCAACTCTCCAAGTTGTTGTCTAGCTTAACCAACTAGCTCAGGGATATACATCACCGATTCTTGGAGAAAAGGTGGTTCACAAGAAACCAACTTGATCACGAGCCCAACATAACAGTCAGGAAACAACCCGGTAACACTTCCAAGAAGATATTTGGAAAGTCACGAACCACCGGTATGTTACTAAGCTCGAGAACAATCTTGCTTTTGAGGGCAAGATGATATGATCAAATAAGCAAGGGTTTGAATAATCCTATCTCATTGATCGAAGGGTGACCAGAAATAAGGACTAGGTAGCACGATCAATCTTAGTATGATGATTTAATAACCAACACGCTAAGAGTGGAAATATTGTCCATTAACTACCAAGCAACGAGGTTGCTAGGAGTATCGATTTCACACATCACAATTCACTTGTCGGCATTCCGGTTACATTAGCACGGGACCGAGGAATGAATAATGATAGCGAGAAGTACCACTACGTCAAGAATTCATAAGAGAAGGTGAGATTCTCATGACGTTCCTGACATAAGGATGGTAACACTCCAAGGTAGAGCAGAATCAAAGCTGGATTGGCATTTTGATCTGCGGAATACAACTGCTTTGACCCAATCCTGGATATGGATGAGGTACTGGAGTTTGTTTCTCCTAGTCATTCCGCAATGTAATGGCTTGACGGACCACAAGGATAATAGACATCGATAAACGAATGCACACATACTCTTGGTTATCAATTGACAGACGGGGTCGGAATACAACTAAAGAGAGCAACTCAAAGGAACATATAATTTTCTGAGTTGTGGATGCATAGATTAGTATGTCGAACAAAGCTCAACATTTCTTCCGGATAATCCATGCAGAGAAAGTAGAACTAGCAGAGTCACAATATAGAATGGAGTACTCCTCAAGAGCACTCTGGTTGTGATCTTTTGATTCAAAAGAACTTCTGCCATAACTAGTTCATGGTATTTGGAAGAAGGAAATACCATGGACCTCGAGGACTATCGCAAAGTACTAATATCCTAAAGGGACTAGCAAATACTAACAACATGAAGTAGGGTGAATCTCGGGTTCAAGAGCCCAGGAATAGAATACCTACTACTAAGTGGCATCACGGAATGCTTTCGAGAATGATGGCCGGAATCATCACCTTTGGGAACACAAAACATGGCTAGTTTACTAGGTGACTTCCTAAACACCTAGGGTCATAATAATAACTCCAACATATATGTTGAGGCAGCGGAGTACCTCAACATACTAATTTGTGTGATTATTCTGGTCAAAAGGACATCGGAACGGAAGGAAAGGATTTGCAAATGCATCGGACTATTCAGAGACCTGGGATGACTCGGACATCATAACGGCTATAAATGCTCAAAATGATTTAGACATCCTGCAAAAATGGTGGCATAACCACTCAACATCACAATATCAAGGTTCCGAAATCAGCAATTATCATACAGAAATAGTAGGAACTGAACTGAGCCTTAAAACCAACAATCTTAAAAGTCTGTGGATTAGTAACACGTCATCCTGATAGGTAGATGAGAAGCCTAGTTCTTAACCCCGTAGAAGAGAAGAGGTTGACTCAGATCAGAAGGCCATGAGGTATAAGGAGTAAAAAGAGCCTTACGTTCCCTTCCACAATCAATTCCCTTACATAACTAAAGCATTTCTAGACACAACTTCGACCAGTTTGGCTTGGTAATCCTCTGATGCAACAAAGCTCACGATACCAACGCTATCGGGACCCCGATCCTAAGTCACACCGATCTAGCATGTAACACATCATATTCTTTATGCGGCCTCACGCACGGTATTTCCACGGTGTCGCCTTACCATGGCCCGGACCGTTTAAGCCTTTTGGCTCACGTATATGATAGTGCCGCTAGCATCCATATGACAAAGAACCCGGGCCGACATGGCTAGTCGTGAACCCAAAGCGGCGCTAACCTATGGGGACAGGCATACATGAATCACATCGAGCATGTCGGTCATCAACGTATAGATTCGGGCTGTAGCCTTTGGGCTAACAGGACTCCGGTATCCCGGCTGTAGCGAGCTAAGCGAGGACTCCGAATAACACCGCGTGGCGTTTCCCGAGGGGATGTACATAGGAGCGAAGTGAAACACATGCTGGCGATCAAGTGTCCAAGCAGTAGTCTTTGGGCTAGCGAGGACTCCGGTGAACCGGGCTGTGGCGGACTACTATCGCTCGTAGTCACGAGACTACATTTCCCCATATGAGAGGCTGCCAAGGATAAACAACTAGTTTGTCGGATCCCACACATACCAAGCATTTCAAACATACACACAATATGCTCAATATGTGTAGATACAACATGGCATCACAACATAACTCTCTGACTCAAATATTTATTCATTAGGCTCCGAGGAGCGAGATATTACAAACATAGGTCTCATGACCCAACACTCGTGAGCATACAAGTCAAAGCACAAGCGGAAGCTAAACATGTCTGAAAGTACGCACAACTATAAATGAAGAAGGCTGAGAAGCCTGACTATCTACCGAGATCCTGCAGAGGCACAAGATCGTAGCTGAGGTAACAAGCTAATCGTCAAGTCCAAGCGGAACTACTAAGCGAGACCAAGTCTCTCTCGCAAAACATAAAATAAGCAAACGTGAGTACAAACGTACTCAAAGCAAGACTTACATCGTAACTAGCTACATATGCATCATTATCAAAAGGGGTGGTGGAGTTTGGCGCAGCAAGCCAGCTTTGACTCGGTGGCTATCTGAACTACGATTTGCAAATAACTCTTTTGAGGTGGCGCTACGAGTCCACATATTCACCATATCAATACACCACTATGGACCCGCTCCGTCTCCTCACGAGAACGCCATCCATAGCACTCACGCTTATCTTGCGCATTTTAGAGTATCCACTTTCACTTGTCTATGAACTGATATAGGCAACCCGAAGTCCTTTTCCGTGGACACGGCTATTCGAATAGATCATATTAAACCTGCAGGGTGTACTTCTTCACCTGCGCTCTCACCACTTACCGCCGTTTACACGACATGTACTCGGCAACCTTCAGCGGAAGCCCAACGTGGGTGTCGGCCACGGCCTACCTAAACACACAAGTCCCTAGTCCAGTTTATCGCCTATTCGGGTTCCATCCGCAGGAGTCCGCCGAGGTTTCCCATACAGCCCCGAACAATGTGTGCAGGGTTCCCGAGACACCAAAGCAGGCGAATCAGTACACCGGGCCACGGTGCCTACCGCAACACAACCCACCCCTATGGTCAGCGTTGCATGCGGCCCCCAGCATACTACAAACACCAGAAACTACTTGCAACTCCTGGACTGAGGACAAGGGTGGTTAAGAAGCCGAGAGGGTCAATTAAGGATCCCAATGCGTGGTAGTAATGGCTTGTTTCATGGATCACAAACCACGAACTCAGTTCTCGAGGACGGCTGCAATGAGACAACCCACCATGTACTCCTACATGGCCTCTCACCTTCTACCTTTACCAAATCGTGTTCACACACTTAGCTCACACACAATAGGACATGTTCATAACAATTCCAATTCATTCCCGATGAATCGGACCCGACTCAACTCTAAGCGATGGCAGGCATGACAAACAAGCATAAATGAGTAGGCACAACATGGCTCAAACAACTCCTACTCATGCTAGTGGGTTTCATCTAATTCTTTGTGGAATGACAGTCATCACAGAGGATAAAGGGGTTCAGCTACCGCAGCAAGTAACACATGAGTCGTTGTTGTCCTAATGCAGTAAAATAGAGCAGGCGAGAGAGTGGGATTATATCGGAATGAACAAGGGGTTTTGCTTGCCCGGCACTTCAAGATAATATAGCTCTTCATCGGTGTCATCGAACAATCGCTTAACATCGTCTTGAGAGGGACAATTACCGCAAACAAGAGAGAACGCAATCAATGCAATGCACATTCACATGAATGACATGTCATGTTAAGGTACTGAATTCACCTAATGCAATATCTAGCCAAGTTAATTGAAGTGGAATTCAAACAAGAACAAATTCCAACTCCAAATGTTATTTCATAAATTGCCCTAATCATGATTCATCCTATTCAGTGAGGTTAACTAGTTTAATCATGCATGAAAGTGCCATAAACAGATTCTTCATATTTTTCTGATCATTTTCATATATAAATTATTTAATTTGGAGTTACAGATTAAAAGTTATGAATATTTGAAGTTTGGGGTATTTTTTCAAATTTCCTGAATTATAATAAATCCGAAAATGGGTTATTGCGTCAAGATGACATCACCGTGACGTCAAGAAGTCAATGGGCGCCCAGGTCAAACCCGACAGTGGGTCCGGTGTCAGGTAATTAGTTTAACTAAAACTTAATTAAACTAATCCTATTTAGTTAGCGTGGTGGGCCCCATCTGTCGATGACTCATCGGAGTCAACCAGGCCCACCCGAAGTCAAAGTCCACGTCGGCCGCATCCGGCGACTAGCCGCCAGCGAGCCCGACATGGCGGAGGAAGTGCTGGCGATTCCGGCGACCAAATGAGCCATGAGGGTGGCTATGGGTAGCTGGGAGCAAGCAGCGGCTATTAGTGGAGCCGGTTGGGGTCGGGTGGCCGGAATCGGCGCCCATGACGACCTAAGCGGTCACGGAGTTCGGCCAAGACGAACTTAGGGCTAGAGGGTCGGTGAGGTGCGGGAGTGCATGGTTAGACTCCATGGGGTGCGGTGAGTGTGAAGGACACCATGGGGTGGCCGGAGAGTGGACCGGGAGCACGTCGGGCGACGAGCTCCACGGGCAAGGGTGCGGGTGAGCTTGGTTCTGTTGCTACGCTGCTCAAAAGCGAGAGAGAGGAAGGGGAGGTAGACGGGCTCACGCAGGCGTGCGTAGAAGCTCTCGTCGAGGTCGGGACGGACCGGGCGACAGCGGCGTTGAAGGGGATCTCCGGCGACAGTGGACTCGGCCGAGGGCGGTGTGGTGGATTCGGGGCACTAGAGCGGCGGGCTTGGCTAGTTTAGGGGTAGTCGAGAGCGGCGGAGCTCCTAGACAAGGTGAGGGGGAGCACGGACGGCGGTGAGCGTGGTTACGGCGATGGTGCGGCGACGGCGGCGTCGGCCAAGGCGGGGAAGAGCGAGAGAGATGAACCGGGGAGGAGAGGAGGTGTCCAGGGGGTTCGGGGGGAGAGAGGAAGGACGGTCCACGTCGCGGCTGGGCGAGGGGTGCGGCGAGGCGGCGACCAGGTGCGTGGCACCCATGCGGTGCCCGCCGTCGAGCACCTGGCTGCCTGCCTGGCCGAGCCAAGCAGCCATTGGCCAGGCTGCTAGGGCTGGGCCGGAGTGGGCCGGGTAGGTGGCGCCAGTGTAAGTCCTTCCCTGTTTTATCTTTTTCTATTTTTTCTGCAACTTTGTGGAGTTTTTAAAAATACTAGACCAGCTCCAAAAAATCACCAAACTGCTCTGGTCCAATGTTGGAATATTTCCAACATGAAACATTTTAGTTTGGGAATATTTGGGCATTTGAAATATTTTATATAGTTTTAAATGCCCAAACTCAAATACTTATGATTTAATTCAAAGATCCAAATGTCATGGAGAAATGTGGAACATCTCACAGTTCTTTGTTTCGGCATTTTTTCCAAAAATGGCGAACATTTTTTAAGGCCATTTGAAATCACTGAAAAATATTTATGGTTGAGCCTATTTGAATTCCTTTAATGCTAGGGTTTAGGCAATCCCCATTTCAAATTTCATGAAAATTAAACATGATGCATGGATGCAATGCCACTAGCTACAAGCAAGCTCTAGGGCTGTGACACGTACGCGGTCGAATAGAAGGTCATTTTCCTCCGTTTTACGGTACGCCAGACCCCGTTCTGGCGTTCCGTCCAAGCTGGTTAGCTCCCAATGAACAGGACGCGTTCCGACCCAGTGGCTTCGCTCCCGATGAACATGACGCGTTCCGACCCAGTCACTTGGCTCCCGGTGAACACGATGCTGTTTCCTCCGTTCCGACCCAGCCGGTTAGCTGCCAACGTCGCTGCCATCCGTTGCCTCTCCATGTACCCGTGCCCTGGCCGTCCGTATGCGCGAGTACGTGTTTCGAGACCCCGCTTGTATGTACGTACGTGGCCGTATTTTTTGCATGTGGTTGTATGTACATGTACACGATTTAGACGGGACAACCTAAACTGCTACGTGGGGGGGGGGGGGGCTCAACTATGACATATGCTGCTACTTACTCGGCACGGTTCATCAGTGCAGAGCAACCAATCGACCAGTATGTACGTACACGTTTGTGACAAGACAGCCAACGCTACGTACGCTTCGACCGGGTTGGTCCCAGCTGTCACGGAGGATAAGGACACACTTCCTTGCGTGCGAAGATATAACTGCTGGGTCCCAGCTGTCAGAGAAGGAATCATTTTTGTTCGCGTAATAAGGAGGCACTTCCTTGCGTGTGAAGATGTAGCTGGTGGGTCCCAACTATCAGGGGGAGGTGTCATTTTTTTCCATGTAATAAGGATGCACTTCCTTGTGTGCAAAGATGTAGCTGTTGGGTCCCAGCTGTCAGTGGGAGGAATCATTTTTTTCCTGCGTAATAAGGAGATACTTCCTTGCGTGCGAAGATGTAGCTGGTGGGTCCCAGCTGTCAGGGGGAGGAAACATTTTTCTTCAGCTTGATAAGGAGGAACTTTCCTTGCGTGCGACCATGGACCTCGTGGGTCCTAGCTGTCAGGCTTTCCACGTACAGTCATCTTTCGATGACTTTCGTTTGTTGACCACACCGCGCCGAGCGCAGCATGGCGGTGGACGACGGCGAGGCCCCGAATGGGAACGACCCGGAGATGGGAAGACACGACAGTGGAGTCGCAGACGGAGAGGAGTACAAGGGTTATAACTAGTTTTGGTGCGGCGTCGGGCTACAGTTGGTGGAGAATAACAGGAGGTGTGGAGGGGTGGAGGGATAGCCTGGCCGGCAGTGGGGTAGCGCTTCACAGCGATGTGTGCTAAGCAAAGCCGCTAGCCGCTGGAGGCCGGAGCAGGTGGTCCCGGCGACGCTGGAGGAATAAGATGAGAGATTGAAGGTGCATGCCGGCCATTGGATACAAATCCAATGGCTGTGGATGTCAGAATCATTTGTTGACTAAGTTGACAACTCCTTGCATAGGCTTCGACCTATTGGCCCACATGTCAGCCTGCAAAAATGTGGCATATATTTAACCCATATTTTCTAGAATTTATAGTCCATTTGATGGGCCGGGTGAACAAATAATTTCGTGTCAATGCGGCCCATTTAATTTGTCTAAGAAATCACAGCTCATTTGCACTTTCTTGAAATACACGAATTAGCTGGGCTTGTTCGATATTTAATGTTAGGTTAGAAGGAGCAATTAATATCAAAAAATAAACCGGAGCTACACATTTTATTATATATAAAATTAACAAATGAGGGAGTTATTGCTTAAAAGAAAAATGAGCGATTATTATTACATTGGTCCTTAAAATCTTTGCAAGCTTTTGTACGCAATCACCAAGATTTTCCTTGCCTGAGAGTAAAAAACAACCAGGATTTTCCTTGCTAACATATGTTAAACACAAGACGTGGGATGTTTTTATAATGTATATATAAGTTCTATTAAATATAATATAATGGTTGTAGTATAAATATATGTAATCTGGTTAGAAGGGAAAACATAAATTGGACACTTCATTGTTATTCTTATATATAGATAAATAGAACAGAGATCTGTGTTTTATTAAAAAATACATTGGGCTGCCGATGTTTAAGAAAAAGTAAAACCTACGCTGGGAGGCCCATAGGCCGGTAAGTACATGATGGACCTGAAAAAATTAGTTGAAAAACCTAGGCCTAGCTGATACTTGTTCGCCCTCTGAAAAAAATAATACCAGCTAGATCCCCGATACCTCTCAAAAAAAGCTCCCCGATGACAGTCATTGTTGGAAATTTATTTCGTTTATTGACTAAAGTTGACAATCCCGTGGACCCCAACGTCAGTATACAATTAGGAGAAAGCTTTTTTTCCAATGAGGCACTTGCTTGCATACAACTTGGACCTGGTGGGTCCCCACTGTCAGCCTCTCGGCGTACAGTCCTCTCCGGATTCCTCTCGTTTGTTGAGCATGTTGTCAACGGCGTACGGCGGCGCCACGGCGAGCGCACACGGACGGGAAAGAACCGGAGTTGGGGAAGACACCTTCATTCTTTCGAACATACCGCACTAGCCCGGTGGCTGCAGCGCTCTCACCCAAAAGCTATACTGTCCAGGTTCGATTCCAACTGGTGTAGTTGAAAAATATCTAACACTTGCCAAAATTTCGTTCCTAGTTTACCCAGTTTTTTGCACACTCAACATTGTCTTGCCATTTTGAAAATAGCATATCTTTTTGAATTTGCATCATACGAAGATGTGCTATACATGCATTTTGATCAACATGATGTTAACTTGTTGTTAGTTCCAGTTTTTACCATAAAAAAATTTCCAACATTCTATTATCCATGTCTGAAAAGTGTGTGTTGATTTAAATGCTCTACCTCTGAAACATGCAGTTTCTTATTTGAAAATCACTTGGACAAGCAGTGATCGCCAGTGTTGGATTCGATGTCACGCTTCTTCAATCCCCCGCCAGCGCGAGGGGGAAATATACTTCCGTCCCGTGTTGGCGGTTGGAGAATGGAGAAAACTGGATTAAAGAGGGGGCCGACGGTGCGACTGCAGAAGCACATCAGACGTGTTTTTTTTCAGTGGATGGCTCTCGATGGCATTTTTTACTTGCCTCTGCACCATACAACTTGAATTTTAGCCTCTCAGTCCATGGTGGACCAGCAACCCATTTGCTGGGCGGGCCAACCTACAGAAAGCAGCACTTGATTTTTCATCACTGTCCAAAAACAATGTAGTACTATGTTTGTTTTGAGGCCGAAAACATTACGGCAGGGGTTGAACGGGGGAGGGGGGAGACAGAGCAAAAAGGTAAAAAAGAGTTGATGCGTCGTTGCTACCCTAACAAGTAGGTGCAATTCTACTAGGGAAGAAGGTGTGTCGTTGACACTCACACGTCATAATCCCACAATAGACATTCTAACAAGTTCACACACAAGTACAACAGAAAAGGTAAACATCCATATCAAACTCAGTTTCACAGGACACGTTCATATTCATAGCCAACATTCACAATCAACAACTCAAAAGATTCATATATACACAAGTTCAGCATGTCTATGCATCCAGGTGATTGATAGATTACAAGACAATATTCATAGATAACATTCACAAAAAGATTCAGGTATACACATGTTCAGCATGTTTATGCATCCAAATGAATGAGATATCAGAACCAATATCATCCATGGAAAAACTTTAATTACCTAGAGTACAGACTAGTAAATGGTGTTCACTCGGTGGTACTTCTTGCTAAAATTAATGCTTGTACGAGCAAACTTTTTAGTACATAAGAGGCAGCATAGACAATCTAAACTTTGCTTGTAGGTTTATCCTCGAGATAGTGGCCTCGATGCCGAGGGAGGTTTGAGAAACTTGGCCACTACTTTCATCCAACTAGTTTACTGGCTCATCTTGGTCCTGTAGCTCGCCAAAATTCTACATTGCAGACAAGAAAGGAGGCGATCGATAAAATGAACCACCCAAATTTTTTGTGCAGTTCAACTGAAATGGAGCATCCCTGGCATGCAGACTGATTAAGCGCCAGATGAATATACGCGTCAACCAACTTGTCTGGAATATTTAGATTCCACGCCATACAGTTTGCTACCATATGTGCTGACAACCAAAAGGCACAAGTTGGGACCAAAGACTGGACTGTGTTTTTCTGGGCTATGTGCCAAGCAATATTGTTGCCGTTCACTCTGGCACTTCTTCTTGTCAACATCGATGCTTGTCTGAGTGAATTTTGGAGTACATAGCAGCATAAGTATCTGTCCATCTGATCTTTTTGTGCAGTTCTACTGAAATCGCCCAATGTAATGATTTTCCTGTGAGTTCAGGCTCCAAGTTACGGCACACACGCTCCTGTGAGTTCAGGCTCCAAGTTCGTCTTCTTCGTCTTCTTCGTATTCCTATTCTTCGTATTCCTCTTCTTGCTCTGTTTCTTCCTGGCACACACGCTCGGCAAAATGAGGTCGTGTGCGACCAGCGAGCGCTCAAATACGGAAATACGTACAGTAGAGCTAAAAAACAATTATACGGCAAAATTGTTTCCGGTCGCAAGTACATCCCACACAGTTAGTCCCCGCTAAACGTTTCTGTTTGTATGTACATCCCACACAGTCGCTCCAAGGAAAACATTTCCGTTCACAAGTACATCACACACAATTTTTCCCGTTAAATCGTTTGTGATAGCGTTGCCATTGCACACGATATTAATAATTTTATTGTTTGCGTTATTGAATGCATCACACACGGTGCATAGAAGAAACTGTGTGGCAAAGGCTGTCCATCACACACACTTTTTATGTGGTAAACGTTTGCACAAGGTGGCCTAACGCAAACAATTTTCAAGAGAAAGTCGTGTGTGCAGTGGAGATTGATCGCACACGTAGTGGATCCTAGAAACGTTTCTAATCTCCATGTATATCGCAGACATTTCACTTTCGTAAACCGTGTGCAGTGTAATCCCTAATTAATCCAATTAATCCCTAATTTAAAAATTACATGTTTTGAATTTGAAAGTAGGCAATCACTTATTTCATATCCAACCATGTTTATTAAATATATAGGTTCAACCACGAAACCATACTTCGATGCACAGTACATATCTTTGAAGAACTACAGAAGCACCAAGTAAAGAATGATGAACCACAGTTGTACTAAAGACTGTAAAGAGAGAGGCGATAGACATTCTGGTTGCTGGAGTAGGTGAAGCGGAATGCCCATATTGTGCCCTCCTCCATGCGTAATGCGCGCACGACTCTAGGCCAACCCCTTGTGATGGTTGCCCGTCCATCCTTCACTGTCTTCATTAGGACTTCTTGATGCTCATTGTAGTCTGGATGAAATACTTTAACCTTCATTGCGTGTCCACCAATCATGTACTTTGCAAGGTAATCTTGAGTGAACTGCTTCGGGAACCACTGGGAACGAAAAAGATTCAGATATTGTTGTCTAACAACTCATTATGGGCAGTAAAAAGAGAAGGCTGCAGAGTTTGTAGTTACCATCCTACAGCTCACTATTGTGTTGGATAGAGCATAAAACAAATAATTTGCTTGCCACCATTCGTATCTTTTTGCTAATAATCCTTATCAGTTTCCTCACTTGATGCTTGTTCATCAATATCTCATTACCCCATACGCAAAAAGGGTCGATGCGTGGATCCTTGCCACGGGCATATGTACCTACAAGCAACAAGTCAATATTAGAAGCTAACTAGTGTCCAGGCCTGGATCTATATGCACTACATTATGGAACAACGGGGGGAGTACAAGCCTAGGGATGAAGCTAACCTCGGTGGAAAATGGTGGCCACTCCCGTTGTTGTCCTGCATAAGTAGTGTAAAGGCATGATAAGTACAACAATCTTAACATCAAACAAATATAGCAAAGGTAAACAACATCATCTCCAAATGATAGCTTGAATGTGTTGGTTTCAAAGATGCTCGTTAAAGCAGATATAAAATGGAAGGCAATGTTACCGACAGCAGGCTCAACAGCCATCAAATATTGCAATTCAAACTGGTATTGTTGAAAATGAATAGAACGTAGGTAATGCTTAAACATCACACTGAAAAAATGTGTAAAGCTGAAATAAAGGGCATGTGTTAACTACACCAGGAATAACTGGAACCAAATATAGCCGTTCAAACTGGTATTGATGTAGTCGAGCAACACAGTTCCGACTTGCACATAATGAACAACACATTGTGAATGACTGAAATAAACAAGGCATAAATGACCAGTATAACAACCAAATATAACCATTGAAAACTGGACAGAGTCTTGCTGCAACCAACCTAACAAGCAAATACAGATAAACAGGGCATATGCTTGAAAACTGGACAAATGCTCACTGCAATGAACCTAACAAGCAGATAAAGATAAACAAGGCATCTGCTTGATAACTGGGCAAATGCTAAAAAAAGCAACCTAACAACCAAATACAGATAAACAAGTCATCTGCTTGATAACTGGACAAATGCTAAAAAAAGCAACCTAACAACCAAATACAGATAAACAAGGCATCTGCTTGATAACTAGACAAATACTCACTGCAACCAAACTAAGAACCTAATATAGATAAACAAGGCATCTGCTCGATAACTGAAAAATGCTCACTCCAACCAACCTAACAACCAAATACAGATAAACAAGGCATCTACTCACTATAAACAACCAAATATAGCCATTCGTGAAACTAAAGTGGACAATTCATACTTAAACATCACATAGACCTATTGAACAATACATTTTGCATAACTGAAATAATTAAACACGTCACAGTTAAAGCACCGCACGTTAAATGCTACTACAACAAAGGGTACGGGTTGGCAAGCTAGAAAAGGTACGATTTGCTGATAAAATGTTGCCTCACATTTCATGGACGGGATCCTTCCAGTTGGAAGAGCACAGACCCATAGTGCACTCTCTGATGTCACAGATGGGCTATTTCACCTTACAAGAACCTTCATGGTTGCTCTCCTTGTGGTCGTGGTCGATGAGATCTGACTTGGCAATTGAGGATCCCAAGCCGCCACCGTAGAACGTGTCCTTCAGAAGTGACAAATTGGGCTCGACGGCGTATAAAGCTCGCAAATCCTTGAACGCTTGGCGGAGGAGATTAGTGGCAGGGCCGTCGAAGAGATCGAGGACTGTTGAACCAGAGGGGTTGGGGATGGACAACTTAACCTGTGACATGGCCCGCGTGAAGCCGTCGGTGTGGACGAGCTTGATGTCGTTGCCAGATTTCCCGAGATACAGTAATACGCTAGCCCGCTGACATGAAGCCTTCGGCATGGCAACGTAGTCAATGTCTTCGCCGGCTTCCATGGTGACGTGTTGCTCTGGGATCGACAGGTCAGGGCGAATGGCGGCCACCTCGCCAACGTCCACCGGAGAGGCCATGATAAACCTCTTCTTGGCCGAACGCTTGTCGGGCTCCCCGAGATACGTGGCCGAGCTTAGGCCGCGACATTCTTGAGCAGGGGATGTGGATCTGGCGGGGAAGGACACCGCATGCCTCATCTAAAAACTCAGGGGAGTGGGGCGACGGTATGGGAATCGCTGGGTAACCTGAACTTTATTATCTAAGCTTGGAGGAACGGGCAGACCAGCAGGGTTGGCGGCGGCGCTGGTGGCGGCCGCGAGCTAGGGTTCGAGGGGGGGGGGGTGGGGGACTGTGGAGGGGGGTGGTGGTGTTTGAGGATACGCTGCGCCTACTAATTTTTTTAGTAATGGTGGGTGGAGATGGTGGTGGACAAGGGAGGGTGACGGTTCAAATGCCTCGGCTACTCCAATTTTACTATAAGGTCGGTGCTGGAGGAGTGTGGGCGACGGTTGGAGTACGACGGCTACTAAAATCTGGTAAAGGAATTGATGCGGGGCGGGAGTGCCCAAGATCGCGTACGGTCTAATAACAATATGCGTGGATGCTAATAAGGAAAAGTGGCGTGGATCCGCCGATTTTTGTAACGCTTAAGACGGGTAGTTTGTTTTTTATATTTCTAGCTAGCTGGTCTATTGCACACGGTTCATCCTAATTTCCAAATAAACTTACCCACCTTTAGCTAGCACATGTGGTGGTTTTACAGCGCACTTGCATCGCACACGGTTAAGCCAGTACCTTGTGACAACCTGGATTTTGCCCTCTCTCATTTGCTTGATTTTCATTTGAAGTCATTTTGAAATTTGGAGTTTTTGAATCTTTTCATATGGACTCAAACACTTGGGTACCCTTGGATTTCACCCAAGTGCTTCATTTCCCTCCCTAATCATCATTCCCCTTCTGATCCATCCCAAAATAATCTTTGGAATATTTTTCTTAAATGAAAAATATTCATTTTTCCTTCAAAAACCCTAGCCAGATCAATATGCTCCAAAGCAACCCTAATTTTTATGGTCCAGAAAAATCTGAGATAATTCACAAATATTCTTTGAACCCTTGGGTACCTTCCTGAGCAAAAATATTTCATCACTTTTTGGAATATTTTTGCTATAGAAAATATTTTCTGTTCTGGACGGAAATGGTGGTTTCTACAGCAACTACCATTTTACTTGCTCCATTGTGCCTGGGTTTTCTTGCGCATTTTCACCTTAGTAACTCTTGGCTAACCTCCAAAGCACAGCCTCTAACTCCCAGCTAATTGACCTCAGAAACCTCTCAAAGTTACTGACCAGAAACATACCTGGCGTGTAAAAACATCTCTACTGCACCTGGATGCAAACCAAAGTGTATTAACATCTCAATCTACCATGAACAACACGCCAGACATGAAGTTTAGGCTTAGCTCGACCTGATGTCATAGTCCATGCGGTGACCGAGTTCGTCCAGGGGTGCTGGCATGCGTGTCGACGCGCTCTGAGTGCCGCCGAGCGCTCTGTTTCGCGCGTGCTCGCTTCCCCGACCGCCGTAGCGCGCCAAACTTCGCCACCATCTTTGTCTCAACTCCCTTAACTCCCCTCTGGCACTCACCGACGCCGGAACTTGCCACGGCAAGCACGGGCATGGTCCGGCCAACTCAACAGTGCGGTGCGCACTGTGTTCGTCGCTTTCTCCTAGTTCCTGTGCTCGTCTCCGTCCACCAACAGTTGCCGTGTGAGCTGCGTCGCCTTCTCCCCCTCTCACTGACGCCGCTCGTCGCTGAGCGCCGTGGACAGGTGTCCACCGGCGGAGCCCGAAACCCCCTCACCGCTCGCCTATAAAAGGAGCCGCCCCCAGCCTCCTCGAGCACCATCCAACACTCCCACACACCCCACAAGCAAGTAGGAAGCCGTAGCCCGGCCGGGCAGGCCGCGGGCCGCCGTCCCTGATGTCTACTATGCAACCTTCTCCTTGTAGACGTTGTTGGGCGTCCAAGTGCAGAGGTCTGTAGGACAGTAGAAAATTTCCCTCAAGTGGATGACCTAAGGTTTATCAATCCGTGGGAGGCGTAGGATGAAGATGGTCTCTCTCAAGCAACCCTGCAACCAAATAACAAAGAGTCTCTTGTGTCCCCAACACACCCAATACAATGGTAAATTGCATAGGTGCACTAGTTCGGCGAAGAGATGGTGATACAAGTGCAATATGGATGGTAGATATAGGTTTATGTAATCTGAAAAATAAAAAAACAGCAAGGTAACAAGCGATAAAAGTGAGCGTAAACGATATTGCAATGCTAGGAAACAAGGCCTAGGGTTCATACTTTCACTAGTGCAAGTTCTCTCAACAATAATAACATAATTGGATCATATAACTATCCATCAACATGCAACAAAGAGTCACTCCAAAGTCACTAATAGCAGAGAACAAACGAAGAGATTATGGTAGGGTACGAAACTACCTCAAAGTTATTCTTTCTAATCAATCCGTTGGGCTATTCCTATAAGTGTCACAAGCAGCCCTAGAGTTCGTACTAGAATAACACCTTAAGACACAAATCAAACAAAACCCTAAAGTCACCTAGATACTCCAATGTCACCTCAAGTATCCGTGGGTATGATTATACGATATGCATCACACAATCTCAGATTCATCTAATCAACCAACACATAGAACCTCAAAGAGTGCCCCAAAGTTTCTACCGGAGAATCAAGACAAAAATGTGTGCCAACCCCTATGCATAGGTTCATACGGAACCCGCAAGTTGATCACCAAAACATACATCAAGTGAATCACGTGATATCCCATTGTCACCACAGATACGCACGGCAAGACATACATCAAGTGTTCTCAAATCAATAAAGATTCAATCCGATAAGATTACTTCAAAGGGAAAACTCAATCCATTACAAGAGAGTAGAGGGGGAGAAGAAACATAAGGTCCAACTATAATAGCAAAGCTCGCGATACATGAAGATCGTGCCAAATCAAGAACACGAGAGAGAGAGAGAGAGAGAGAGAGAGAGAGAGAAAGAGATTAAACACATAGCTACTGGTACATACCCTCAGCCCCGAGGGTGAACTACTCCCTCCTCGTCATGGAGAGCGCCAAGATGATGAAGATGGCCACCGGTGAGTGTTCCCCCCTCCGGCAGGGTGCCAGAATAGGGTCCCGATTGGATTTTGGTGGCTACAGAGGCTTGCGGCGGCGGAACTCCCAATATATTCTCGTCTTCGGAAGTTTTAGGGTACGTGGGTATATATGGGTGAAAGAAGTACGTCGGTGGATCTCCGGGCTGTCCACGAGGCAGGGGGCGCGCCCTAGGGGGGTGGGCGCGCCCCCACCTCGTGGGCAGCCCGGGACTCCCAGTGAGCTTCCAGACTCCGTGGGCTTCTTCTGGTCCAAAAATAAGTTCCTTGGAGTTTCAGGTCAATTGGACTCCGTTTGATATTCCTTTTCTTCGAAACACTGAAATAGGCAAAAAAAAACCCAGCAATTCTGGGCTGGGCCTCCGGTTAATAGGTTAGTCTAAAAAATAATATAAAAGTGGATAATAAAGCCCCATACCGTACAAAATAGTAGATAATATAGCATGGAGCAATCAAAAATTATAGATACGTTGGAGACGTATCAAGCATCCCCAAGCTTAATTCCTGCTCGTCCTCGAGTAGGTAAATGATTAAAAAGAGAATTTTTGATGCGGAGTGCTACTTGGCATAATTTCAATGTAATTTTTCTTAATTATGGTATGAATATTCAGGTTCGAAAGATTCAAGACAAAAGTTCATATTGACATAAAAATAATAATACTTCAAGCATACTAACTAAGCAATTATGTCTTCTCAAAATAACATGGCCAAAGAAAGTTCATCCCTACAAAATCATATAGTTTAGTCATGCTCCATCTTCATCACACAAGAATGCTCTCATCATGCACAACCCCGATGACAAGCCAAGCAATTGTTTCATACTTTAGTAATCTCAAACTTATAAACCTTAACGCAATACATGAGCGCGATCCATGGACATAGCACTATGGGTGGAATAGAATATGATGATGGGGGTTATGTGGAGAAGACAAAAAAGGAGAAAGTCTCACACCAACGAGGCTAATTAATGAGCTATGGAGATGCCCATCGATTGATGTTGATGCAAGGAGTAGGTATTGCCATGCAAACGGATGCACTAGAGCCATAAATGTATGAAAGCTCAACAAAAGAAACTAAGTGGGTGTGCATCCAACTTGCTTGCTCACGAAGACCTAGGGCACTTGAGGAGGCCCATCGTTGGAATATACAAGCCAAGTTCTATAATGAAAAATTCCCACTAGTATACGAAAGTGACAAAACAAGAGACTCTCTATCATGAAGATTATGGTGCTACTTTGAAGCACAAGTGTGGAAAAGGATAGTAGCATTGTCCCTTCTCTCTTTTTCTCTCATTTTTTGGGCCTTCTCTTTTTTTATGGCCTTTCTCTTTTTTTTTGGGCCTTCTCTTTTTTATGGCCTTTCTCTCTTTATTTTTATTTTTTTATTCCTCACTTGGGACAATGCTCTAGAAAATGATGATCATCACACTTCTATTTATTTACAACTCAATGATTACAACTCAATACTAGAATAAAGTATGACTCTATATGAATGCCTCCGTGTGTATGCGGGATATGCAATGAATCAAGAGTGACATGTATGAAAGAATTGTGAACGGTGGCTTTGCCACAAATACTATGCCAACTACATGATCATGCTAAGCAATATGACAATGATGTCATGATGAACGGAATGGTGGAAAGTTGCATGGCAATATATCTCGGAATGGTTATGGAAATGCCATAATAGGAGGGTATGGTGGCTGTTTTGAGGAATATATAAAGAGGTTTATGTGTGAAAGAGCGTATCATATCACGGGGTTTGGATGCACCAGCGAAGTTTGCACCAACTCTCAACGTGAGAAAGGGCAATGCACGGTACCGAAGAGGCTAGCAATGATGGAAGGGTGAGAGTGCGTATAATTCATGGACTCAACATTAGTCATAAACAACTCACATACTTATTGCAAAAATCTACAAGCCATCAAAAACCAAAGCACTACGCGCATGCTCCTAGGGGGATAGATTGGTAGGAAAAGACCATCACTCGTCCCCGACCGCCACTCATAAGGAGGACAATCAAAGAACACCTCATCCTTCAAATTTGTTACATAACGTTTACCATACGTGCATGCTACGGGACTTGCAAACTTCAACACAAGAATTTCTCAAATTCACAACTACTCAACTAGCACGACTTTGATATTATTACCTCCATATCTCAAAACAATTATCGAGCATCAAACTTCTCTTAGTATTCAACACACTCATAAGAAAGTTATTACTAGTCTTGAATACCTAGAATATTAGGATTATTTAAGCAAATTACCATGCTATTTAAGACTCTCAAAATAATATAAGTGAAGCATGAGAGTGCATATATTTCTTCAAAATAAAACCACCATTGTGCTATAAAAGATATAAGTGAAGCACTAGAGCAAACAACAAACTACTCTGAAAGATATAGGTGAAGATCAATGAGTAGTTGTATAATTATACAACTATGTGAAGACTCTCCGATTTAATAATTTCAGATCTCGGTATTTTATTCAAACATCAAGCAAAGCTAAATAAAATAAAATGACGCTCCAAGCAAAACACATATCATGTGGTGAATAAAAATATAGCTCCAAGTAAGGTTACCGATGAACGAAGACGAAAGAGGGGGTGCCTTCCGGGGCATCCCCAAGCTTAGGCTCTTGGTTATCCTTGAATATTACCTTGGGGTGCCTTGGGAATCCCCAAGCTTAGGCTCTTGCCACTCCTTATTCCATAGTCCATCGAATCTTTACCCAAAACTTGAAAACTTCACAACACAAAACTCAACAGAAAACTCGTAAGCTCTGTTAGCGAAAGAAAACAAAACACCACATCAAGGTACTGTAATGAACTCATTATTTATTTATATTGGTGTTAAACCTACTGTATTACAAATTATCTATGGTTTATAAACTATTTTACTAGCCATAGATTCATCAAAATAAGCAAGCAACACAATGAAGACAGAATCTGTCAAAAACAGAACAGTCTGTAGTAATCTGTATCAAACGTATACTTCTGGAACTCCAATAATTTTAAAATAAATTGTTGGACCTGAGGAATTTGTCTAGTAATAATCTTCAAAAAGAATCAACTAAATAGCATTCTCCAGTAAAAAGTTTTAGCTAATCTTGTGAGCGCTAAAGTTTCTGTTTTTTTACAGCATGATCATAAAGACTTCACCCAAGTCTTCCCAATGGTTCTATTTGGCACAAACACTAATTAAAACATAAAACCACATCTAAAAAGAAGCTAGATGGATTATTTATTCCTAAACAGAACCAAAAAGAAAGAACTAAAATAAAATTGGGTTGCCTCCCAACAAGCGCTATCGTTTAACGCCCCTAGCTAGGCATGATGATTTCAATGATGCTCACCTAAAAGATAAGAATTGAAACATAAAGAGAGCATCATGAAGAATATGACTAGCACATTTAAGTCTAACCCACTTCCTATGCATAGGGATTTTGTGAGAAAACAACTTATGGGAACAATAATCAACTTGCATAGGAAGGTAAAACAAGCATAACTTCAAGATTTGAAGGACATAGAGAGGAAACTTGATATTATTGCAATATGTAGAAGCATGTGATCCTCTCTCATAATAATTTTCAGTAGCATCGTGAATGAATTCAACAATATAACCAGCACGTAAAGCATTCTTTTCATGATCTACTTGCATAGAAAATTTACTACTCTCCACATAAGCAAAATTCTTCTCTTGAATAGTAGTGGTTGCAAACTCAACAAAATAACTGTCATGTGATTGAAAATTAAGATCAAGATGAAATGTTTCATGGTTATCATTATTATTTAAAGCATACGTGTCAACATCATAGATATGAGACATGCTTTCATCATAGTAAATTTGCTAATCAAAGCTTGGGGGACAAAAAATATCATCTTCATCAAACATAGCTTCCCCAAGCTTGTGGCTTTGCATATCATTAGCATCATGGATATTCAAGGAATTCATACTAACAACATTGCAATCATGCTCATAATTCAAATATTTAGTGCCAAATATTTTAATGCATTCTTCTTCTAACACTTTGGCACAATTTTCCTTTCCATCATTTTCACGAAAGATATTAAAAAGATGAAGCGTATGAGACAAACTCAATTCCATTTTTTGGTAGTTTTCTTTTAGAAACTAAACTAGTGATAAAACAAGAAACTAAAAGATTCAAGTGCAAGATCTAAAGATATACCTTCAAGCACTCACCTCCCCGGCAACGGTGCCAGAAAAGAACTTAGTTGACGGGGTGTGAGTGCTGCTTACCTAGCCTCCCCGGCAACGGCGCCAGAAACTGCTTGATGTCTACTACGCAAACTTCTCCTTGTAGACGCTATCGGGCCTCCAAGTGCAGAGGTTTGTAGGACAGTAGCAAATTCCCCTCAAGTGGATGACCTAAGGTTTATCAATCCGTGGGAGGCGTAGGATGAAGATGGTCTCTCTCAAGCAACCCTGCAACCAAGTAACAAAGAGTCTCTTGTGTCCCCAACACACCCAATACAATGGTAAATTGTATAGGTGCACTAGTTTGGAGAAGAGATGGTGATACAAGTGCAATATGGATGGTAGATATAGGTTTTTGTAATCTGAAAATATAAAAACAACAAGGTAACAAGCGATAAAAGTGAGCGTAAACGGTATTGCAATGCTAGGAAACAAGGCCTAGGGTTCATACTTTCACTAGTGCAAGTTATCTCAACAATAATAACATAATTGGATCATATAACTATCCATCAACATGCAACAAAGAGTCACTCCAAAGTCACTAATAGCAGAGAACAAACAAAGAGATTATGGTAGGGTACGAAACCACCTCAAAGTTATTCTTTCCAATCAATCCGTTGGGCTATTCCTATAAGTGTCACAAACAGCCCTAGAGTTCGTACTAGAATAACACCTTAAGACACAAATCAGCCAAAACCCTAATGTCACCTAGATACTCCAATGTCACCTCAAGTATACGTGGGTATGATTATACGATATGCATCACACAATCTCAGATTCATCTAATCAACCAACACATAGAACCTCAAAGAGTGCCCCAAAGTTTCTACCGGAGAATCAAGACGAAAACGTGTGCCAACCCCTATGCATAGGTTCATGGCTGGAACCCGCAAGTTGATCACCAAAACATACATCAAGTGAATCACGTGATATCCCATTGTCACCACAGATACGCACGGCAAGACATACATCAAGTGTTCTCAAATCATTAAAGACTCAATCCGATAAGATTACTTCAAAGGGAAAACTCAATACATTACAAGAGAGTAGAGGGGGAGAAGAAATATAAGGTCCAACTATAATAGGAAAGCTCGCGATACATCAAGATCGTGCCAAATCAAGAACACGAGAGAGAGAGAGAGAGAGATCAAACACATAGCTACTGGTACATACCCTCAGCCCCGAGGGTGAACTACTCCCTCCTCGTGATAGAGAGCGCCGAGATGATGAAGATGGCCACCGGTGAGGGTTCCCCCCTCCGGCAGGGTGCCTGAACAGGGTCCCGATTGGATTTTGGTGGCTACAGAGGCTTGAGGCGGTGGAACTCCCAATCTATTGTCGTCTTCGGAAGTTTTAGGGTACGTGGGTATATATGGGTGAAAGAAGTACGTCGGTGTACCTCCGGGCTGTCCACGAGGTAGGGGGCGCGCCCTAGGGGGTGGGCGCGCCCCCCACCCTCGTGGGCAGCCCGAGACTCCCCTGGTGAGCTTCTGGTACTCCGTGGGCTTCTTCTGGTCCAAAACTAAGTTCCGTGGAGTTTCTGGTCAATTGGACTCCGTTTGATATTCCTTTTCTTCGAAACACTGAAATAGGCAAAAAACAGCAATTCCGGGCTGGGCCTCCGGTTAATTGGTTTGTCCCAAAAATAATATAAAAGTGGATAATAAAGCCCAATATTGTCCAAAACAGTAGATAATATAGCATGGAGCAATCAAAAATTATAGATACGTTGGAGACGTATCAGTCCCCGATCTCGAGCTCGCCGGCGATCCCCTCTGGTAGCTCCAGCCCTTCCCAGGCCAGGGCGACCCTTCCAGGGCCTCCGCCCCTCTCCGGTGAAGCCGTCCCGCCCCTCTGGAGCTCCTGGAGTAGCCTCTGCTCGCCGTCTTCTTCATCTCCGGCGACCACCATGTTCTGCCTCCGCTTGCGAGGTTGATTCCGACGTCGTCCGACCACCCCTAGCTATTCTACGGGTACAGGCAGGTGTGCTACCGTCCCCTCTCTCCATCTGTCCCTCTTGTTTTGGCCAAGGAGTCCTCGTCACCGGCGAGAGCTCCGGCGGAGCTGCGACTCCCTCTGTTTCCTTCTCCCCTCCTCACCTGCCCGCTAGTCGGCCACTTTGAATTTACAGAACACTTCAAACAGCCATAACTCCTCAACCATAAGTCCAAATGAATTGATTCTTTTTGCATCTTGTTCTTTGCAAAGAAATCTAGCAGCTCACCTAAGATGAGATTTTTCTGAGCTGTTTAGAATTTCTGGTGATTTTCAGAAGTGTTCTTGATATTTTCTTTTTGTGTTTAAAATTATTTTCAGAGGGTGAGGCTTGTCTTGAGGATCACCAGAAGGCTTGTGAACCTCATCTGCACTAAGGCAAGCCACAACAACATTTTCATGGTGTCATTTCAATATTTATGATTTTCTTACTTGAATGAAATGATTAATCCATGTATTTAAATAACTATTGTGTTATTTATATTCTCTTAAGTGTTTGTTAGTTAATATGCTTGATTTACAGAATGTGGAAACTAGCTTAGTTGGTAAAGCAAAGCTAAGATCTATTTGTGGTGATGATAGAAATAATTTTGTTATGCATGTTAGTAATTATTTAAAGTTATGTTCTTGCATAAATAAAATGATAAAAATTTGCTAGAAAATATTTTGTTAACTACTTGTTTAGTCATTTTACTTGACTTACAGAATGTTTGAACCTCACTTGGTTGGTAAAGAAATTAGGATTTGTTTGTGGTATAATCTTTGTTATACACGTTAGAAATTTCTTGAAGTTATTTTCTTGCATGAGAAAATAATAAAACTTGCTGCAAAATATTTCGGTTAAAATGTGAGTTACCTTGACCAGCAAAGTAAAATAAGTTGTTGATGTTTATGCTTAGTGTGAATATGGTTGACATGAGTCATTCTCGTTAATATGTGATGCATGTGTAGTTTTGCATTTCATGGCATGCTATGACACCGGTCATTCTCATTTTAAGTTGAACCTGAATATAACTCAACTTGAATGTACCGTTGACTGGGTCATGGTGCCGTTGAATCGAGTTTTTCCCACTGCAACCACATTTGCCTTTCTGGGAAGGCCTTGATTCGGTCCATTGACATTGCCTCTGGTCGGTGCCTCCAACTAGGGAAGGTTACGTCGTGCTTACCCTGGCCCGGTAAGCAGGCATAACCTTGTGTGCCCGTTGTTGAGATTATGGTACCGGGTCCCCGAGTGGGATCGTTTTGGCCACGACGGTGGTCGGTGTGTCTTTGGTAAACACGGGGCCACCCAGGACTAGCCCGTTGGGGATTGGGTCGGAGTGGCCGGGAGAGTGTCATGGCAATGGAAGGGTTTCGTCGGAATGCCGTTGGTCCACCCGAATGGGAGTGCGAGGCCATGGGTTCCGTGGTGTGGGTACAATGTGCTACCTCTGCAGAGTGTATAATCTATCGATAGCCGAGTCCACGGTCACGGACACCTCGTAGTAGGTCCCACCATGAGTCAACGTTTAATAAAATTTGCACACTAAGCTATGAACTTTGCATTGATGAGGATGGCAGAAAGGCCATCGCGATGTTCGGGACCAAATTTTGGTCGTGGTTGTGATCGCCATAAGGATCACGAGTTCCTCATGTTAAGACCACATTGATGGTTTGTTTGTGATCCAAGAATGATCACAGTTGGTAAGTTGTCCCGAGGGACGTTCGAGGATGATCACAGCATGTTGGACATATAGTGTTGCATTATTATTAATTGGTTAAGTATCATGATATTGTTTGCCATTATGATTATGCCTGTTGTGAGCTTGCAAGTACATTCAATGTACTGACCTGGCGTGTCATGCCAGATTTCAGGAAAGTATCGTTGGAAAGGAGCGCTGCTCGAGTCTAGATCGTGTCCACATCGGTGTCCGTGTGATATGGAGCTTCCGCTACAACGTTATTCCGCTGCCGCGTAGTTGTTATGATCGAGGCCCCTTTATGTTCACTAAATAATGTACATTTTGTTCAACTGCACCGAGCGTGCCGCTTCGCCTCGACAACTATTGTAATATAAACTCTGGTCCGCTAGCATCAATAAAGCGGTTGTTTTCTGTACCAAGATGTTGTGTGTTGCCAGAAGACATGGTCTCTGGGCTGGCAATGCATGGTAAACGGGTCGCTCTGAGCCGGGTGCCTGGCAACGCTTGGTATAAAACGCCTTATTTGTAACCACGCTAGACTGCAACGTGTTAACTGGATGTTAGATACGAGTTTAACTTGAGTGCCGGTAGAATTTTAGCTGGTCGTTGCATTGCATGCATATGGTTTATATTTTTGTGCTAACCTGCTAATGGTTGTGAGTGTAGATGGCTCCGGTGCCGTATCCGTGCCAGTTGCAGCTGATGCCGTACACGTCATCGCACCTCCTTCGCAATGTGTGGTGTCGGCTGTACCCTCTTGGAGACGACCCAATCTATCATGTGTACCGGGAGCATCTAGCTGATTCTGTGTATAAGTATCACGCAGTGGTCACTCTGCGCACTAGTTCCGATTCCAACTCTTACACTCGTACTTCTCAGAGCGATTACGCCTCCACCGCTTCTCAGGCTGTCCAGTTTGCTGCATTCGAGGTCCTTGTCGAGCTTCGCTACAATGAGGTCCGAATGCAAAACCACCCAGGTTTCTATTACTACCCATCTCTGCACGACAACGGTCGTGTCCGTTTCCTTATAATTGATCTGGAGACTGATAGTGTTTCTAGCCACCTTGCTCGTTATGTCACTGCTAGCTATCTTATGATCCACGAGCTGGCTCGAGAGCTCACTCGTGCCCGTACTGCCTTAGCCGCTGCTTTAGTCACTACTAGATCTGCCACTACTCCATCTTCTCTGGGATTTACCCCTTATATTCCAGCCAGTTCTAGTTCCCCTGTTTCGCCAGTTACTCCTACTAGTAGCACGGGCGTCTCGGCCGTGAATCCTCTCAGTACTCCTGCCGAGTGGGTTTCACTTCTCGCTACTCCTGTAGCCCCGATGCTTCATCCTACCCCTGCCCCTGAGGGAGAACCCTCGAGGCAGCGCCGTCGTGTTACCTTTAACCCGGAGGTTTCCGATAACCACGTCAGTTCAGGATCCGAGACCGCTTCAGAGGAGGACACCGCATCACCAGTAGAGCAATAGTATCTTTGAGTATTCGCAGTCGTCCGGATGATGTACGGATGTAGTCATACGAGTCATGATGTTTCGTTGCATGTATGATAGTAGCTGAACCTGGCATGTTGTTTATCTTTCATGTATGAGTCTATGTATAATTATGTTGGGACTTTATTCGCCGTGTTTTCTTCGCTCTTTTGTTTTCTTCCGGGATTTGTTGCTGGCTTTTCCCCAATTTATTCTTGGATGTTTCTCATCTCGATTGCGTTGTCTTGGGAAAAATCCACAATAGGATGACGTGGGGAGGCAGCAGTAGCAACGTTCGTGAGGGAACTCCTGTTCGTCATTCTGCATGACAGGCAGGACATTCTCCTGAACCGTACGTTCTGCCACCACCTCCACCACCAAATCCGCCCTCCACCGAGCAAATTCTACGTATGTTTGAGGAAAGAAGGAACAATGATCTGATCGAAATATTAAGAAGTGTGCAAGATATGGTTGGACAGAATGGAAATCAGAACGGTCATCACTCAAAGCGGTCAGTTTTTCAAAGGACCAAGCCTCCCAGTTTTAGTCAGATTGTTGACCCATTGGATGCAGACGATTGGTTGCGTACCATTGAGAAAAATCTTGAGATTGCTCGTACTGAAGAAAATGATAAAGTTCCATTTGCAACTCATTACCTTGACGGCGCAACTGCCATATGGTGGGAAAATACAAAAGCCATGTGGCCTATTGATGAGGAAATCACCTGGGAAAAGTTTAAGGATCAGTTCTGGAAATATCATATCCCTACTGGAGTTATGAAGACCAAGCAGCGTGAAGTTCTCGCACTCGTCCAAGGAAATCAGTCTGTGGGTGAATATTTGCAAAAATTCAATCATCTGGCCCGTTACTCTCTTTATGACGTGGCCCTTTGAAGAAAGGAAGATTGACAGATTTCTTGGAGGCTTAAATCCGCAACTCCGGTGTACTCTCAGTATGCTTGATTTCCTAGATTTCCAAACTCTGGTGAACAAGGCTTTCATTGCTGAATGGGAGCACAAGCTTATGTCAGATAATAGGCCTGTTAACAACGACAACAAGCGTAAGTTTGAGCCAAAGAAGGATGGGCAACCCGTGCAAAACGCTCGTACCTGGCAGCAGACTCAGGTGGAATTCAAGCCAAATTGGCAACAGAATGTTTACAAGACCAACACTCAAGTCAAGAATATCGTGACCAACCGAATACATGAAGAGCATCAGCACAATAATTCTTGCTTCAATTGTGGGCGAACGGACATTATGCCGAGACGGTGCCCCAAGAACAACAAGGCGAATGCCCTAATCAGGCCACAAGTCAACTTTATGGAGTCATGGCCGACCCAGCAAAACTTCACTTGGCACGTGCATCATATCTCCGCCGATGAAGCCCAAGAGAAGCCAGAAGTCGTCATTGGTATGTTTTCTGTTAATGACATACCTGCTGTAATTTTATTTGACTCTAGGGCTTCCCATTCTTTATTTTCTCGGAGTTTTGCTGCCCAAGACAAATTTGCTTGTACGCTTTTGGGCCAAAATATGCTGGTACAAACCCCGGGATCTATAATCAAGAGCAATCTGGTCTGCCGAGATCTGGAAATCAATATCAACCGAGTCTACTTTCCAACCTGTCTGATCATCATTGATTCTGAAAAGTTGGATATTATATTGGGTATGAATTTTGACCAAATATCAAGTTTGCATAAACTACGCAACACGAGAAGTCACCTTGACCAGTCTGAATGGGCAGACTACCAAATTCTATGCTCGCAAGAATATACCCAAGCAAGAATTGGTTTGCACCGCTATGGCAGAATTAGAATTAATCCGTGTGGTCAGGAGTACCCTGATGTATTTCTAGAAGAACTGCCAGGCATGCCACCGATCGGGAACTAGAATTAGCAATAGATCTTGTGCCCGGAACTGCACCATTATACAAGAAGTACTACCGAATGCCCTCATCAGAATTAGTGGAGCTAAAGAAACAACTTGATGAATTTCTCCAGAAAGGATATATTCGTCCCAGCTCTTCACCATGGGGATCACCTGCTATTTTCGTGGACAAAAAGGATGGCAGTCTCCGCATGTGCGTAGATTACCGCCAGCTGAATGAGGTCACCATCAAAAATAAATATCCGCTGCCACGGATTGATGATCTGTTTGATCAGCTCAGTGGGGCTAAAGTATTCTCTAAGATCGATTTACGGACCGGATATCACCAGCTCAAGATTAAAAAGGAGGATATTCCTAAGACCGCATTCACTACTTGGTACGGTCTTTATGAATATACCGTGATGTCCTTTGATCTCATCAATGCCCCTACTTTCTTCATGCACGTGATGAACAAAGTATTCATGGACTTCCTCGACAAATTCTTGGTAGTCTTCATCGATGACATCCTCATTTACTCCAAGGGTGAAGAAGAGCACAAGGATCACCTCCGAGCAGTGCTACAACGACTTCGCGACCATCAGCTATACGCCAAATTCAGTTAATGCGAATTTTAGCTCAAGCAAGTTGGGTTTCTCGGACATGTACTATCTGCTGAAGGTATAGCCGTGGACCCGAGCAAAGTAAAGGATGTGCTCGATTGGGTGCCGCCCACGACTGTGACGCAGATCCGGAGTTTTCTCGGATTAGCTGGATACTACCGTCGTTTCATTGAAGGGTTTTCGAAGATTGCTAAACCCATGACAGAGCTGCTAAAAAAGGATAAGAAGTTTGAATGGACGGAGGACTGTGAGAAAAGTTTAATGAGCTAAAGATACGGCTGACAACCGCACCCGTATTGACTCTTCCAGACATTTATCGCAGTTTTTATGTGTATTGTGACGCCTCCAGGCAAGGCATTGGTTGCGTACTTATGCAAGACAAAAAGGTAGTAGCATATGCATCGCAACAGCTACGACCCCACGAGGGAAATTATCCCACTCATGATTTGGAATTGGCTGCGGTGGTTCATGCACTAAAAATTTGGAGACACTACCTCATTGGAAAAAGGTGCCAAATTTTTACCGACCACAAAAGTCTCAAATACATCTTCACTCAGCCAGATTTAAACCTCCGTCAGCGAAGATGGCTAGAGTTGGTCAAGGATTATGACCTTGGAATAAACTATCACCTGGGCAAGGCCAACGTAGTTGCCGATGCATTCAGTCGAAAGCTCGTCATCTTAAATGTCATATTGAGATCCTTGCCGCCCAAACTCCAAGAGGAGATCGCTCAGCTCAACCTGATCATAGTGGATGCTAGCCTCGCGAATATTTTGTAAGTTACCCCTACACTTGAGGCAGAAATCCGCAAGGCCCAGCCAGCTGACGCCGAGCTGCAAAGACGTGCCAATGGCCAGATGGCAGAGCAAACCCCAGATTTCTCCAAGGACAAATTCGGCACCCTCCGATTCCGTGGACGGATTTGTGTACCCAACCAACCGGACTTCAGGAAGAAAATCCTGCCAGAAGCACACGAGTGCTCATATTCCATTCACCTGGGAGGTACGAAAATGTATGAGGAACTTAGACAAATATTCTGGTGGGATGGAATGAAGAAAGACATTGCCTATTTTGTAGCCTGTTGCGACTTACGCAACAAGGTGAAGGCAGAGCATCAGAAGCCAGCCGGACTCCTCCAACCGCTGCCGGTTTCACAATGTAAGTGGGATGATGTTTGTATGGATTTCATTACGGGATTGCCTAAGACTCAGCGAGGTAATGATGCAATCTGGGTCATAGTGGACACCCTAACCAAGGTTGCTCACTTCATTCCGATCAGTACCAGATACATAGCAGATCAACTTGCACAGTTGTATGTATCCAGAATAGTCAGTCTGCATGGAGTACACTGAACTATCACTTCCGACCGAGGTTCCCTGTTTACCTCCACTTTTTGGTCACGCCTCCATCAAGCCTTGGGGACAACACTGAAATATAGTACGGCTTATCATCTTCAGACGGATGGATAGACAGAACGAGTAAATCAAATACTCAAAGATATGTTGCGAGCCTATGCTTTAGCCCAATGACCTAAATGGGAAGACTGTTTGCCATATGCCGAGTTTTCCTATAACAATAGTTTCCATACCAGTCTAAAAATGTCACCGTATGAAGCTCTGTATGGCCGTAAGTGCCGCACTCCTTTAAATTGGTCTCAAACTGGAGATAGCCGCATCTTCGGAATAGATCTCATGATGGAAGCTGAGAAACAAGTTAAGGAAATCAGAGACAGATTGCAATTGGCCAAATCTTGACAGAAGAGTTATTATGATGCAAAGCACCGACAGATCAGTTTTGAACCCGGAGAACACGTATACCTCCGAGTCACTCCTATGAAAGGAGTCAAGAGATTTCCGACTCGTGGAAAGTTGCCCCCTAGATTTATTGGTTCATTCCCGGTTATGTCTTGAGTGGGTACTGTTGCATATCAATTGGCACTACCCGCTGAGTTGGCAGACGTGCACAACGTGTTTCATGTTTCCCAATTGAGACGATGCATATCCCCGCCTGAGAAAAGGACTGCTATGGCTGAGGTAGAATTGGCAAATGATTTAACTTATGAAGAGAGACCGTTCAGAATTTTGGATCAGATGGAAAGGGTCACTCGCAGTAAAGTAAGGAAATTTTACAAAGTTCAGTGGGAGCATCACATAGAGGCAGAATCAACTTGGGAGCAGGAAGAATTTCTACAGTCACATTATCCAAAGTGGTTTTCCCATGCAACCGAATCTCGAGGACGAGATTCATTCTAAGTGGGGGAGGTTTGTGACAACCTGGTTTTTGCCCTCTCTCATTTGCTCGATTTTCATTTGAAGTCATTTTGAAATTTGGAGTTTTTGAATCTTTCCATATGGACTTAAACACTTGGGTACCTTTGGCTTTCACCCAAGTGCTTCATTTCCCTCCCTAATCATCATTCCCCTTCTGATCCATCCCAAAATAATCTTTGGAATATTTTTCTTAAATGAAAAATATTCATTTTTCTCTCAAAAACCCTAGACAGATCAATATGCTCCAAAGCAACCCTAATTTTTATGGCCCAGAAAAATCTGAGATAATTCACAAATATTCTTTGAACCCTTGGGCACCTTCCTGAGCAAAAATATTTCATCACTTTTTGGAATATTTGTGCTACAGAAAATATTTTCTGTTCTGGACAGAAATGGTGGTTTCTCAAAGAACTACCATTTTACTTGCTCCATTGTGCCTGGGTTTTCTTGTGCATTTTCACCTTAGTAACTCTTGGCTAACCTCCAAAGCACAACCTCTAAATCCCAGCCAATTGACCTCAGTAACTTCTCAAAGTTACTGACCAGAAACTTACCTGGCGTGTAAAAACTTCTCTACTGCACCTGGATCCAAACCAAAGCGTGGTAACATCTAAATCTACCATGTTTTGTGCTACAAAAAATGAAAAACATGAAAAGCACACAGATATTTTGTTTTCCTTTTAGTTCGTTTTAAGCAGCTTCTACTGGAGGGCGACCTTTGGACCACACCAAGGAGATCACATGAAGCAGCTTCTACTATGGCACTCTGCGAATGCTCTCCTCTCCCCCTGGGTGCTGGTCTAATTCTAACAGGTTGGAACCCTTTGCATGGGTGCCCTGGGGGGTTTATATGGGCCTACCCCCCAGGGGTACAATGGTAATCTGGCCGGGTGTAGGACCCAGCCGTCAGTCTCCTCGGCTGGTGCCCGCCACAGGGGCCCCCGCTTGGTGGGTCCCTTGGCTGGTCGATGCAGGCCAACAGGCCGCTCCTGCCGCTTCATGGTCTTGCTTGCCTCTTGATCACTATAAGCCGTGATGCCTCTTGTGAGCTTGAGCTTGGTCGAGAGGATCGTGGCCACAGTCCCGCTGCCTGGTGGGGGATCACTGTAGCCACTCCGGGTCTTATCTGGTTAATGACGAATGGGCTCCGAGGAAGAAACGGGCTGCCTGCTGGGAGCCGGCCTCCCTCGGGTCCGACTGGTGAGGCTCCCGCCGTCTTCCGGGCTCTCGCTGACCGGTAGGGCCCGCCGTCTTCGGGCCGTACTTACAGACAGTCGTGGGAGCAGGGCATCGCCTGACAGGAGTGATGTCAGGGGCGGAGTGGCAACAGTGCCGCGCCGGGCGGAGATCTCCGCCTATATGGAGCACTGTGGCCACGCCCGACCCTGGATTCGGGGTGATGGGATGCACTGTAGCCTCATCATGCCTTGTCTTCTTTATGGGGGCGCAGACTCTGAGGGCACCGTGGGCTGACTGCTAGGAGTCGACCTCTCTGGAGGCCGCCTGCTAGCGATCCGGGATCGAGACGCCTTCCTAAGCATGGCCGTCTTACAGCGATCGGCCGTTCGTCTAGCCGCCCGAGCGGAGATCTATCTTGGCGTCACGAGGCGCCGGCCCGCTGTCTTGAAAGGTTCGGGGGCTCGGGTCAGGCTACCCGCGGCCCATTACTCCAACAGTAGTCCCCGAAGCTGGTGAGGAGCCGCGGCTGAGGAGCCGGGGAGCCTCAACAGTTTCCTCCTCCGGGTGCTCTGAAGGATGCTTCATCCGACTTCTGGGAAGCCGGTCGGCTGGAGTCGGGTACGTCCAGTCGGATCCTTCTGGAATTTTGAATGCATCGGCGGGAACCAGGTGGCTTGCTTGCTAAGCTTCTCAGCCCGCCGCCCATCGTGGGCATGCCACATGGCGCCAGCCAGCCGGGTTGGCCTGCCAGCCCACGCGCGTGATGGGACGCGACCGCAGGCTAGGCCCGCCACCACCGGGCCTCGGCATGCGAGCGGATCCGCTGCGGCTGAGGCGGGTGGTTGGGTTTCCCCCCGAGATTCTTGTACAGCGATAACTTTCGCCTTGATAAGAAGGTGGGAACGTGGGGTCGTGGGTGCAATTAATCCCATGATCCCACGCCAGCCCCCTCGGCTTCATAGCCCGTAGGCTATAAGTAGGGAGAGGGGTGGGGGCGGCGAAGCACGCGCGCCTCTCCACCCCGTCCTACCTCCTTCTTCTTCCTCTCGCCGCAGCGCCCCCGAGCCCCGCCGAAGCGCTACCGCAGTTCGTCTCCGCTAAGCTCGTCCGCCCGAGCCCTCTTTGCTCCGCTCCATTCCCAGCTTCCTCGCCGCGCCCCTTCTCTGTCGAGCTCTCCATGGCGTCCGAGCGAGGAGGCGACTGGGATGGGTCCAACGTCAATGAGGACCACATCACCTTCCTCCGTGAGACGCGGTGTCTTCCTGGCGTGGGTTACGTGAAGAGGGAGGTCTCGCCGGCACTGGGGGAGGGCGAGCAGGTCGTTTTCCGCTCGCACTTCATCCGCGCTTCGGCCTGCTGGCGAGTGGCTTCCTCCGCTCGTTTCTCGAATTCTACCACCTCCAGCCTCATCATCTCACGCCCAACCCCGTGATGCTCCTAGCCGCCTTCGTCACGCTGTGCGAAGGTTATCTTGGCATCCTCCCCACCATCGAGCTGTGGGGAGCCGTCTTCTACACCAAGCTGGGCACCTCCGTCCGAGAGGTGGCTGCCCAGTGCGGTGCCTTCATCGTAGTTTGCCAGCCGTCGACGAAGAACGCCTTCCCCACCATCAAGCTGGCAAAGTCGGTCAAGATGTGGCAGCAATATTACTTCTACGTGGAGAACGTGGACCCAGCCGTCGACTTCCTCAACCTACCGGCTCATGTAGCCGGCCCGCCTGCCGAGCCTCGCGTCAGCTGGGCCTACAAGCCGAAGTCGGTGTCAGTGGACGGCGCCGCCGCCATCCAGCGGCTCTGGGAGCTGACCGCAACCAAAGGCCTCAAGGCGTCCGACATGCTGGTCGCCTTCGTCGAGCGCCGGGTTCTCCCGCTCCAAGGCCGGCCGCACCTGATCAGCCGGATGAGCGGGCATCGCGACCCGTGCCGCCTGAGCACCAAGGAGATGCCGGCTGCTGAGGTCGCCAACTTGGTGAACGAGATCTCCGGCCTCAAGCTGGATGGGTCTTGGAGTTTCGGCAAACGACCGTATTCCCGCGCCGACCCGCCGCCTGCGGTAAGTTTCCAATTCTTTCTTCCTGAACACTCGTCCTGGTCTCGATCTTGGTCTTGATCAGCCGACCTCTCGCCGCTTGAAACAGATCTACATGTCGGACGCCACGGCCGCCATCGTAGGGGCGGGTGGCAACTACCTGCCGGACCGGGCGGTAAGCGATGTGGACGACCCCGACTTGGGGGCGGCCGCCTTGGAGGACACTGCGACGGGCAGCGTCTACGAAGCAGGCGTCACTGAGAAAGGCGGCATGAAGACCCGGCCTGACGATGGCAAGGAGGAAGAAGAGCGGCGTGCAGCACGGGGTGCCAGCAAGGCAGACGCGGGCCCCTCCGTCGAGCCGGCTGCTCGAGGCGACACGCGCAAGCGTAAGCAAGGCGCCGTCTTGTTCGGCAACGCGCCGAATAAGGCCAAGAATCCGAGTGCCGCGACCAGGCGGAAGGAGGCCGCAGCGAAGGCGGCCAAGTACCAGAAGCTCCCAAAGGCGCCTCCTTTGGTGTCGGCGTAAGTATCTTTCCCTTGCGGTCTTCTTTCTCGTTGATTCCTTCTGAACTTGCTTTGTTTTATTTTCTTGATTTTAGGGCTCCGCTCACTCTCGAGAAGTCAGCCGCCGCCTCCATTGTTGGGTAGGCGGAGACTTCTTCCACCAGCTGGCGGATCGATCTGGCCGACCTACCTCCGGGAGGCGACGGAGCGAAATGCGCGGGAGGCGCGCGAGGAGCAGGAGGCTACCCGCCTGGAGAAGGCGGAGGCGGACAAGGTGGAGGCCGCCGATTTGAATAAGCTGGCGGAGGCCGAGGTTGATACCGCGGTGAAGAAGCAGGCCGAGGAAGCCGCGCGCCATCAGTCGACGATATTCGTCACCCCCCTGAACTCCGCACCACCGCCACCAGAATTCGTGGCGCCGACTGGGGAACCTGGCGACGAGCACCCGATCATGGAGAGGGATAGCGGCGATGTCGTTATGCCGGACGTAATCTTGCCCCAGCCGCCGCCTTCTGAGGAGGCGCGAGACAAGTAGCCGGCTGAGCCACCGGCGCCGCCAGCCGGGACGAGATGGTGACGGACCCAACTCCTGAGGTCTGCACCCCGACGCGCCGCCGGCTCGCAAAGGTGGCCTCAGCGCCACGCCCGCAGGATACTGCCGCCGCGAGCTCGTCAATCTCGGACGCCGAGGCGACCAGCGCCGCGTCCACTGGGTGGGTGCGGGGAGGCGGGACGGGCCCTTTGAACACGGTGATCCTAGACGTCCAAGCCAAGCTTCAGGCCGAGGCCGACGCTCTTAAGCGTTGCAATAATGCGTTCTTGGAGTTGCGAGCCACCGTCTGGGTATATTTCTTGCTTCTTAGATTTTTACGCTTCTCCGTGGAGGCGCGCCAGCGCACCCACCGGGTGTAGTCCCCGAGTTTCGGGCCGGCTGCTGAGCAGGCGGCTCGGAACTTTAACTGGCAAGCTCCGAGTACTAACATTATCTGATATCTTCATTGTAGGATTATCACAACCTCCGTGCGACCGTCTTCAACTGCAAGGTTCAGGAGCTAACTCAATGGACCGCCGACTTGTTGGAAAGCCGGAGTAAGTCTTGTTTTCTTTCTCTGCGAAGTGCGTTGGCCTTTCGGCTATGTAGTCCCCGAGATTCGGCCGATTGGCGAGCGATCGGGCGGATCTCCTGGCAACTGTTCTTCTTTTCGTTGATATTGATGACTTCTTTTCTTCGAGGGGCGCTTGCTTTCCGCTGGCTGTAGTCCCGAGATTGGGCCGGATCACGGCGGCCGGGCCGATCTTCCTAGCAACTATATATCGCTTTGTTGATTGTTGATGTCCTTTCCTTTTCCCCCTCTCCTTCAGAGGCCAACGCCGCCCTGCAGAAGTAGCTGGGTGAAGCCAACACCATGCTGCGTGCCAAAGAGGCGGACTGCAACAAGCTGACTGAGGAGCGTGACTGGCTGGTCACACAACTGGCGGAACATGCGGATCTTCTTAAGAAGGCCCAGAAGGAGGCAAAGGACAAGGAGGCCAGTCTCCTAGCTAAGTTTGAGACCGAACGCTCCGCCTGGACCGACAAGGAGGCGATGCTGACTGCCGGCTTCGGCGAGATTGAAGACATGGTTGACGGTGAGCTTCCCTCTTTACTCTTTCTGCAAGCCGCCGTCTTCTGATCAGGCCGGTTTCTTGCTTCTAACTTTGGCTTTTTGGCCTTCTGTTTGAGCAGACTTCTTCCCGAGTCACTCCGTTGCTGCCAATCGGGCCATCGAGGCCGATCGCGACGGGTGGAGGGCGGAAGGTGCGGAGATTGCTGCCGACGCCCCCCCCCCCGAACCCTCAGCGAGTAGCTTCTTAGCATCCAGGCCCGTCTCCAGACGTCTCATCGGATGCTGCGCCGTCTTCAACGTGTCGGCGCCCAGGCGATCGCCGCCCTGTGGCCGGACATGGCGGCACCGCACACTCCCAGTTGGAGTGCCGACTGGCTGGAGGTGGCGGTCGGCCGTCTTGAGGCTTGGAAGGGCTCCTCGGCCCGGGCTGGAGCACGTCGGGCCTTGGAGTTCGTCAAGGCGTGGTACCCTGGGCTAAATCTAGCCCAGTTGACCACGTTTCGACTGGAGGCTCAGGAGGAGCTAGCGGCGGTGGCGAATGATCTTGTCAAGCAGGCGGCGGCAATCGCCGAGTATACCAATACCAGCATCTTCATCCTGGAGGGGGCCGAGAACGACACCGAGGCACCACCAGAGTGGTTCGGGCTGAACCCAGAAGACGGCAAGGACTCGGCCAAGGTGATCGACTCCAGCGGAGAGAAAGAAGACGAGGAGGAGGAGGAAGGTGAAGAGGAGGCACCAGAGGTTGGAGTGGACGGCCAGCCTCAGCTTGACCACGCCTCCAGCAACGAGCCACGCCCGAGCGAGCTGGCTGCTACTGAAGGCGACCCAGCGGAGACTGACCAGCCGGCCGCTCCACCAACCGACACCACCGGCTCCACCGCTCCACCGAACCCATCTGTTGCTCCCTAGGCTGCTAGTTTACCTTTTACTTTACCTGCTTACCAGTCTCGATGAACTTGTTAACTTTGCACAATTCCACCCGCGGGGTGTATCTCAACTTCCGTTGAATGTCAGCCAAGGGCCTTTTGCTATGTAAATATTTTTCCGAGTTCTATCTTTCCTTGCTTGCTGCTCTTTGGCTTTTTTTCCTTTGCCGCCTTCCCTTGGTTGCCGTCTTGCCAGCCGAACAGCCGCTCTGCGGACTGTGGCTGGGTCAAATCTAGCTACTTAGGGGGAGGCAAGTATAACCGTTTAGAGTTCTTTAGCAAGTTAAGTAGAAGCCGGCCGGCCGGCTACTCAACAGCCAGTCGGCAAGGTGGGAAGCCGGCTTGGACTATGTGCATACTTTGGATCCTTAGCCATTTTCATGCAGACACCCTTTATGCCTTAACTCCCACCGACCGAATAGTCGCTCTGCGAACTGTGGCTTCTGGCAGGAGAAAGCTTAAGTGCCAATACATTACTGGTCCGGCTGCAGGAAGCATTATATAGTACAAGGCGGCGAGTACCCAGGTCGACTGGTCGAACCCGGTGCCAAACAGACTAACGAAACAACACATTGATAGGCATAATACTTATCATATAGATAAAAGAGGCCAGTCCCCGAGCTCTTCTCGAGGGACCCGGAGTCTTCGTACTTAATACAAAAGTTAGCATGGTACATACTGCATCAACTGTAAAACCTTCGAAGGAGGTTTGCGTTCCATGGTGGCTCCGTCTCCTTGCCGGAGTCGTCTCTTTTGCGTGCTCGAGGCTTCTGAGCATCGATCAGGTAGTAGGAGTCATTGCCCAACACCTTGCTGATGATGAAGGGGCCTTCCCAAGGTGTCGAGAGCTTGTGCTGGCCGGCTGTTCACTGGATCAGCCGGAGCACAAGGTCTCCCTCTTGGAAGGATCTTGGCTTGACCTTCCGGTTGTAGTATCCACGCAGGCTCTGGTTGTAGATGGCGGACCGACTGAGTGCCAATAGCCGGCCCTCTTCCAGCAGATCGACGCCGTCTTCTCGTGCTTCTTTTGCCTCTTCTATATCCGTCGGGATGACGGCTTCAGCATCGTAGACGAGGAAGAAAGGCGTGAAGCCGGTTGACTTGTTCGGAGTTGTGCGCAGGCTCCAGAGGACGGCCGGCAGCTCATCGAGCCAACGGCCGGCCAAACGCTCCAGAGGCTCGACCAGTCGGGGCTTGATGCCAGACAAGATGAGGCCGTTTGCTCGCTCTACTTGGCCGTTTGACTACGGATGGGCAACGGACGCTAAGTCCAGTCGGATGCCCAGCGTCGCGCAGAAACGGGCCAAGGCACATTTGGCAAAGTTTGTGCCGTTGTCGGTGATGATGCTGTGTGGTATGCCATACCGGATGGTGATGTCTGAGATGAAAGTCACAGCAGTCGGGCCATTCAATTTCTTGATTGGTTTTGCTTCTATCCACTTGGTGAACTTGTCCACCGCGACAAGCAGATGAGTCATGCCGCCACGCGCCGTCTTGAATGGTACCACCATGTCTAGGCCCCAGACGGCAAAGGGCCATGCAATGGGAATTGTCTTGAGTGCAGAAGCTGGCTGATGTGGCTTGGAGCGGAACTTCTTGCACCCTTTGCATTTCTGGACCAAATCTTTGGCGTCTTCTAGAGCAGTCGGCCAGAAAAAACCGTGGCGGAAAGCTTTGGCCATGAATGCTCTTGAAGCCACGTGGTGGCCACAGTCGCCTTGATGGATATCTTTGAGGATTGCTTGGCGTTGCTCTAGCTCTACGCAGCGCTAGTAAACACTAGTAGCACTACGCCTCACAAGTTCTCTGTTGACTACGGTGTATGCTGCCACCCGACGTTGCACTTGCCGGGCCGAGATCTCATCAGTCGGCAACTCTTTGTTTACTAGAAAGTTGAGGATGTGCTGGGCCCTTGAAGGTGCCGCAATTTCTTTGACTGCTACTAGCACGAGGGCGGTTGGGCCGGGAGGCGGCGTGTTGGAGTCGGCTGCCGCTTGCTGAGTTGATGAAGTCCCCGGGCCAACTGCTGCAGTCTCCGGACCGGGATCTGAAGTCCCCGGGCCGGGTGCGGATGCTGCAGTCCCCGGGTCACCTGCCGAATCCCCCGTGCTAGCTGTTGGGGTCCTCGAGTCGGATCCGGCTGCTTTAGGAGGAGCCGACACAAATATGGAATCCGACTCTGGCTATGGCTTGACGGACGGCTTAAGGAGGCGTTGTAGGGCAACGCCGGTTGGTATTGCTTGTCGGGTGGAGCCGATTCGTGCCAAGGCATATGCTTGCTCATTATCATTTCTTGGCACATGGAGAAACTCGCATCCTTCAAAGTATCCACTGAGTTGTTGTACAAGAAAGCGGTAACTTGCCATATTTGCATCCTTGGCGTCACAGTCGCCTGACGACTGCTGGACCACCAAGTCGGAATCGCCATAGCACAGGATCCGGCGAATGCCGAGTTCCTTGGCAAGCTGGAGCCCGTGAATGAGTGCTTCATATTCAGCAACGTTGTTGGAGGCGGCAAAATGGATTTGCAGCACATATCTGAGCTTGTCGCCTTTGGGAGAGGTGACGACGATGCCGACTCCCATACTGGTGCGCATCTTGGAACCATCAAAGTGCATTCGCCAATGGGTGGAGTCTGGCGCTGGCGGCAGGTACTGGGTCTCGGCCCAATCAACTAGGAAGTCGGCCATTGCTTGTGACTTGATGGCGGTGCGAGGCTGGTAGTAGATAGTGCAGGGGGCCAAATCTATGGCCCATTTGGCCACTCGGCCTGAAGCATCCCGGCTTCCAATTATTTCGGCAAGCAGAGCCGTGCAGACCATAGTGATTGGGTGCTCTTGGAAGTATGGCTTCAGTTTCTTGGCAACGAAGTGCACGCCGTAGCACATCTTCTGGCAGTGGGGGTAGTTTTTCTTGGAGGCGGACAACACTTCTCTTAGGTAATACACCGGTCTCTGGACTGGTAGTGCTTTGCCTTCTTCCTTGCGTTCCACCACTATGACTGTGCTGACCACCCGGCTGGTAGCGGCGATGTAGAGGAGCATGGGCTCCTTAGGAGTCGGAGCCGCCAGGACAGGCGGGGTGGTCAACATATTCTTGAGCTGGAGGAAAGCTTCATCCGCCTTGTCATTCCACTCGAAAAAAGTGGTCTTCTTCAAGAGCTGGTACAGGGGAAGAGCCTTCTCGCCCAGCCGACTAATGAACCGGCTGATGGACGCCAAGCAGCCAGTGAATTTTTGCACGTCTAGCAGTTGGGTGGGCACCTCCATCCTCTCGATGGCCTTGATCTTCACAGGGTTGCACTCTATGCCGTGCTCTGAGACCAGGAAGACAAGAAGCTGGCCGGCTGGTACTCCAAAGACGCATTTCTCTGGGTTGAGCTTGATCTGAAATCAGCGCAAGTTCTCAAAGGTCTCTGAGGGAGTCCTGGATTAGGGGGTGTCCGGATAGCCGAACTATGACCTTTGGCCGGACTCCAAGACCATGAAGGTACAAGATTGAAGACTTCGTCCCGTGTCCGGATGGGACTTTCCTTGGCGTGGAAGGCAAGCTTGGCGATACGGATATGTAGATCTCCTACCATTGTAACCGACTCGTAACCCTAACCTATCCGGTGTCTATATAAACCGGAGGGTTTTAGTCCATAGGACGAACAACAATCATACCATAGGCTAGCTTCTAGGGTTTAACCTCCTTGATCTCGTGGTAGATCTACTCTTGTACTACCCATATCATCAATATTAATCAAGTAGGAGTAGGGTATTACCTCCATCGAGAGGGCCCGAACCTGGGTAAAAACATCGTGTCCCTTGTCTCCTGTTACCATCCGCCTAGACGCAGCGATTCGGGACCCCTACCCTAGATCCGCCCGGTTTTGACACCGACATTGGTGCTTTCATTGAGAGTTCCTCGTATGCCGTCGCCCGTCGGAAGGATGCCTCATCCCATCTTTAAAAGACGACATCGCTGTTGCTAAAGAAGCTTTGGCTGTCGGCCAAACTCTCCGGCTAGGCAGTTTTCTTATGACCGCTTTGTTCGTCAGCCCGACGATGACTTCTCGTGTCATTGAAAGCAATCTTCACGTTAACTCGAACTTCGCCGGCGGTTAGATCCGATGGAGCTCACTTCCTTAAACGAGCTCTTGGATGCGCGCCATGCATACAGAGTCGCTACAGACTATGATCAGATTGGGCCTAAACCCGATCGAGAAAGATTAACTCTCCCGGAGTTACCCACCACGTTGCGATGGTAGAGGAACAATACGGCAACCCTTCTTCTATCTTAAGGACTAGCTACGTCCAGTTCTGATCCCTCCATGCCGGATTCCTGCGGAGGAGAGGACGTCACTCAAGCCCTGAACCTAAAGTCAGGCAGCGGGCTAGATTTATTGGACAACATCCAAGAATCCAAGCTTCCAAGTTCGGACGCTTCTTGGCCCTTAAGTCTCAGATTGGGCGCGGTTCCAGATTTAATTCCACCCGCCCACCCAAACATAAGCGACCTATCTCAAATTCGGCAAGAGCCCGCAGAAACGGTACATCATTACTGGGCCAGATTCCTCTTGGTTATGGACAGGATAAAGGACTGCCGCGAGGAGGACACAATCTCATTCTTATGCAATAATTGCACGGACAACGGGATCCTCAACGCTATAAGTCGCCGTGACATTACACGCTTTGCCGACTTGGCGTCCATAGTACGAAAGTACTGTGCGATGGAAAGCGCCTGGAAAACTGAAGCAAGATTTTGGGACAATCCGGCCTTGAATACAACCCCAGTCCGGAATAAAAGGGTGCATCATCGCCAGGCACCTGGGTTAAATACCAAAAAGAAAAAACCCTCTATAGGGCATGGAACCGTCTGGGAGGATGGCTCAATGGACCTGTAAAATTCATAGTACAGAGGGCGCCACTCCAACTCATAGCCTTAGAGCATGTTGGATACTACTGACGGTGGCCAAAAGTGGCGAAGAGCTTCTAGCTCTAGAGCACCAGCCGAGGATACCGATGCGGTATTAACAGTCTTGAGACTTTCGCATCAAATAATATGCGGAAACGAACACTCCGTAGCCTTCTTTGAAGTCTACCAAGTAGCAACAATAAACCCATGGAGTGACATGGCTATTACCTTTAATGCCGGTGATTTAACCTGAATTCCGAACAGCCCGAGCACCAGCCGCATTGGTCCTCAGTCAGATAGTGGACGACTTTCACCTTACCAAGGTACTCATGGACGGTGGCAGCGGATTGAACCTCATTTATGAGGAAACCCTCCGAAAAATGGAAATAGACTGGAGCCGCATTGAGCGAAGCAGCACAACCTTTAGAGGAATAATCCCCAGCCAGGAAGCACGTTGTACAGGAAAAATCACACTTTATGTGGTGTTCGGCACGCCGGATAATTACAGGTCCGAGGAGGTCACGTTCCAAGTGGCCCCGTTCAGCAGCGGATACCACGCTCTATTAGGGCGAGAGGCATTCACAATTTTTCAAGCTATACCCCATTATGGGTACATGAAGCTCAAAATTCCTGTGCCCAACGGAATCACCACTCTTGCTAGTGACCCGGACATAGCACTCCACATGAAAATAAGACAGCCTTGCCGCCCTTGAGGCACTATCCAAGCCCCTAGCGGCCGAGGAACTTCTTTGCGCTGCGCTCCATGGTGAATAGGGACGATGTGATACTTGATAAGAGATCCAAGTCCACTTCCTTCAAACCAGCAGACGAAATAGTCAAATTCCAAGTCCATCCAACGGACCCTACAAAAACGGCCTCCATCGGGGCACAATTAAATCCTGATGTAGACGCCGCACTAAGAGAATTCCTATGCGAAAATTGGGACATTTTTGCCTGGCACCCTTCAGACATGCCAGGAATCCCACGCCGGCTGGCCGAGCACAGCCTAAACATCCTAAAAGGATCCAAGCCGATCAAACAGGCTCTTGGTGTTTCTCCGAACCCAAGAGACGAGCCATGTGAGAGGAGCTAGCCAAACTATTGGAGGCGGATTCATCGGAGATATAAAACATCCAGGTGGCTAGCAAACCTGGTGATGGTACCAAAGAAGGACAAATCTTGGCGCCTATGCGTCGATTTCAAGGACCTCAACAAGGCTTGCCCAAAGGATCCCTTCCCCTCCCGCATCGATCAAATTATCGACGCTACCGCAGAACACGATTCATTGTGTTTCCTCGACGCATACTCCGGCTACCACCAAATTAAGATGGCAGAGCCTGACCAAGCCGCAACGTCATTCATCACTCCATACTGCCCATTCTGCTTCAACACAATGCCCTTCGGGCTTAAAAACGCCGGCGCAACATATCAGCGCATGATTTAGACATGTCTGCCAAACTAGATCGGCAAAACAGTGGAGGCATACGTAGACGATGTGGTCGTCAAAAGCAAGCACGTCGAAACTCTAGTAGACGACTTGAGGCTCACATTCGATAATCTCCGAACATATGACATCAAGCTCAACCCGGAAAAATGCGTTTTAGTACCAGCGGAAAGCTCTTGGGCTTCATTGTATCCGGTAGAGGAAATCAAGCTAAACCCAACCAAGATCCAAGCTCTGTCACAATTGGATATCCCAAAAGACCTCAAACAAATACAAAAATTATTTGGATGCGTGGCGGCTCTAAGCCGCTTTATCTCCCGTTTGGGAGAAAAGGCATTACCCCTTTATCGCCTCCTCCGACGCACCGAACACTTCGAGTGGACGGATGCCGCCACGGCCGGACTTGAAGAAATAAAAGCCATATTGGCAACAAACCCGGTCCTGGCCGCACCCAACATGGGCGAACCAACGCTATTATACATCACGGCAACTCATCAAGTTGTAAGCGCGGTGCTCGTTGTCGAACGAGAAACGGACGGACACAAGTCCCCCCTTCAAAAACAAGTTTACTACGTGTCCACTGTCCTAACTCCATGCAATTCACGGTACCCGCATTATCAAAAGATAGCGTACGCGGTATTTATGGCATCCCCGAAGCCGCGACACTACTTTCAAGAGTGTTCAATAACAGTAGCCTCCGAAGTACCTCTTGACGACATTATAAACAACCGCGATGCGACGGGCCGGATTACCAAATTGGCCATTGAGCTCCTCCCATTCGACATAACCTATAAGCCATGGAGAGCTATTAAGTCGCAAGTTTTGGCAGACTTCGTCGCTGAATGGACCGAAGCCGAACTCCCTAAAGAGTACAACGCATATTCCAACTGGATAATGCACTTCGAAGGCTCCAAAATGTTGGCTGGCACAGGAGGCTGGCGTCGTTCGACGTCCCCAACCGGAGATACAGTTCAATACGTACTCAGATAATGTATACGGACTCCAACAACGCAGCCGAATCTGAGGCCCTTCTACATGGTCTCCAGATGGCGGTCTCCATGGGCATTCAACGCCTAGAGGTGCGGGGATTCAACCTCGCGATATCCCAAATAAATGGAGACTTTGATGCCAAGGATCCGAAAATGGCAGCCTATCGCAATGCCGTCCTAAAAATGTCATTTCGGTTTGAGGGCCTCGAATTTCACCAGAGAGCCCGGGATAACAACCAGGCAGCAGACGTGTTGGCACGCATCGGTGCAAAGCGCGATGCTGTCCCCCCCAACATCTTCCTAGAGAGGCTGTTCAAGCCATTCGTATTATGGGAGGGAGAGTCCGAAAATAACAACCCGGACCCAACTGCACTGCCCCACACCGAACATTCTGACACAGTTGGTGGTTCTGCCAACGAAATAACCAGGCAGGAACTTCCCGAGGACCAAAAGGAGGCCCGTTGCATAGTGCGGCGATCTAAAGCCTATAAAGTCCATGAGGGAGAGCTTTATAAGAAAAGCACAACCGGAGTCCTTCAAAGGTGTAGAGGAAGGGCGGAATCTTCTGGCTGAAATTCATGCCGGACTCGGCGGGCACCACGCCGCAGCCCGGGCCCTTGTAGGCAAGGCCTTCCATTACATGATTTTATTGGTGACAGCACAGGCGGTCTTTCGGGACTTAGTCCAACAATGCGTCGGAGGCCAGCTCTTTGCTAATCAAAGCCACATGCCACCCACCACCCTCAAAACTATACCCATCACCTGGCCCTTCGCGATCTGGGGGATTGACATGGTCGGACCCCTTAAAGGGGGAACCCACAAGCAAAATAACCTACTGGTCATGGTGGATAAATTCACCAAATTCATAGAGGCCAAGCCTGTCAAGACGGCCGAATCCGGACCGGTGATAGACTTCATATCAGGGGTCGTACACCGTTACGGTGTCCCCCACAACATCATCACTGATAATGGCATGACCTTTACGGCCGACGAGGTCAAACTCTGGTGCAAAAACATGGGCATTAAGCTCGACTACGCTTCAGTCTATCACCCTCAAACTAAAAGTCAAGTCGAGCGAGCAAATGGTCTAATTATGAGCGGCATCAAACCCAGATTAGTGCGGTCCCTCAAGGAATCTAACACGCACTGGGTAGAGGAGCTCGACTCCGTACTCTGGGGGTTGCAGACCACTCCGAATCGCACGACCGGATTCACGCCATTCTTTATGGTATACGGCGCAGAGGCAGGTCTGCCCTGCGACATTATTCATGACTCACCTCGCCTGCGCATGTACGAAGAAAGAGAAGCCGAGCTCAATCGGCGGGGACAGTTTGGGCGCCTTGGAGGAGGAGCGTGATGTAGCAAAAGCCCGTTCCGCATTCTATCAACAGCGAGGCTCGAAGATATCAAAGCGAGATGTACGTGCCAAAACTTACAATGTTGGCGAAGCTAGTTCTACACCACGGACAAGAAAAAGGACAAACTCAAGCCCAAATGGGAAGGTCCCTTTATCATCGACCAAGTCCTGACCGGTGGAGCGTACCGTCTGCGAGATGCATCGGATAACCGACTCGAGCCGAACCCATGGAACGCAGCCCGTCTCTGAAGATTCTACGCCTAGCGCCAGATTTTGAGTTCGTCTCCTTCTTCTGTCCATATTTTACATTCTAGCTGTCTTCTATTTTTCTCCTTCTCCCTCCTTTTTCTTTCCAGCCTTTGAAGGCTCGTTAGCGCATTGTTTGCACACACTTGACACGCTATCCGCGCTCATTGTACCTGGGGGCTTCTTTCACAGAAGCTTAATTATAAGGGCTTCATGCCCAATACATGTGTCACACTTCTGCATGTACCTTTTATTCACCATTATATGCATCGATATGACTTAAGTTTTGGCCAAGCTGGGTTGCACGGCTCGTGCTTGCCCCTCGTTCTGATTGTTCGGCTAGGTGGTAAAGGGAGCACCTCTGCGATTATTCTTGCCGGGTCACCGGATGTGTACCTCAGACCGGGTGAAGCCGAAGCTAAGCGTTCTTAAGAGAATATTCGGTCGGTGAACTAAAAGAAGATTTCTTACCTATTTATTTATCTGCCCCAGATGTTTTTACCTTTTTTCGCTGGTCCGGACATGCACTTTAGGGCATGCCTCCCGAGAAAGGAACCCCTAACGGAACTATTCTCCCTAGAAGATGTTTCTTACTAACCATGTAATATAACATAACTAGTTGGGCACTTGTCCGATAAAGCACTAATGACCCCTACGCTCGGTCTCCACGCATGCCCCGTTTTTATATAACCGCTGAGGGTATTCGGACACACTCAGGACTCTGGGTCCCGAGGTTGAAGCGAAAAGGTCCGCTTATGACAAAGCGATCTACAATCCGGCTAGAAGGCATTTTACATGTCACCTTAAATCACATAGTCAATTTGACCGATTGTATTCCTCTTCAATGCCATCTAACAGCTGTCTAGTTTACATCCTGCTGGGGAATACTTTGCGGCCAATTCTACGGCCGTACACTAAGCTCTCACAGGATCTCCTTCCCATTAGGCCCCACAGGTCCGACCTCGGCCATGTGGTTTGGGTCAGCCTCCGTGTACCACGTCTTCACCATGGCCCGGGCCTCCTGGCGCCTTGGCTGACAGCCGATATCTTCCATAATCAGAAGCGCCCGCGCTCACAGAGCCTCTCCGCAAGCTCCCCAAGGCCTTGAGGCGGGGAGACAGATGGCCACAAGGCACAGGCGACGCCTTTCATCACACTGTCGAACTTCGTTCGCAAGGGGTTATGAAGAGCTGGAAGAAGGTCGCCCGTAGAACCAGGCATTTCCTCTGCGGGGCGGCATGTGAGCATACCTACTGAGACATAACTCTGTTGATCGACTTCCTCGCCGAACTCTTTTTTCAAAGTTCGTTTAAGCACTTACTAAAAATGCAGCGTCGAAGCCGCCGATTCTCCTTAATCGAGTCGACAATTTGAGCACGAACATCTTTTAGTTCCTCACCCAGCTGGGCTTTGGCATCTTGGAGATTATTTTTCTCCTGCCTCACCCTCGTAAGCACGTTCTGTGACCTTTAACGGCGCAAGAGCTGTTGCTTGTCCGGATCTACCCGACGCCATCTGCAATGTTATTGTCGATCTATACACACGCCGCACTTCATAACATACTTATCTTTTAAAAGCGTATATTACCAGAGGGGGTCTCTTTGGCTTCCCCTGTCGAGGCTTGTGCAGCGTCAAGTTGGGCTTTGCACTCTTCAAGCTCCTGGGACAGTTGGGTATTCTTTTCTATAAGATCCTGCACAATAAATGATCCTTAAATCAGTTATTCTAACTATTTCAAGTCTCGGGGGCTACTGGCATATATAACTGTTAAATTTCCTCACTCGTATGTCTTTTACATACTGCTCCATTGCTCTGGCTAGACCATCTTGAGCGGCACGGAGGTGCACATCTCCCGAATTGAAGGTGTTCAACGCCTCTTGGGAGAAACATGTGTCATGAAGAATTGTCTGGCGGCGCCTGTGATTCATGGCACTCTCCACCTCGGAGTTGGTGGCGGACAATCTGTCGGCATCCTCTGTCGGAGGAGCATCCGACGCATGCCTCGTGTTTGCCTCCGCTTCTGGGCCTGGCTTTGAAGCCTGGCTGGCGGAGGCTCGATTGGCAACCTCTCTGGATATAGAACGGCGAGCGCTCTTTTTCCTGAAGAGAGCACGAGCATTAGTATGCCTTCCGGAATAAAACCTGGGAATAAGGTGACACGCCATACCGTTGCACCGGCGCTTCAATCCGGACCGTACTTCTTTTTAGCCTACTGGGCCGTGCTGCCCCTTGTTGGCTAGCCGCCGCAGGCTCGGCTTCCCGCCTCAAGGGCTCCCCCTGCAAAACACCGTTGGTGTACGGTGATAAAAAATAAGCAAGGATGAATCATTCTCAAAGTGTTGGATCTTCGGTCTCAGTTACCTGCGAGGCTGGAAGTATTCCGGGGTAATCGGCCGTAATGGCAACCAGGGCATTATCAATGCTCAGCTGGTGAAATACCCCATCGATCAGCTCCGCCGATATGTCCGGATCCTCTTGGGAGGCCGGATCGAGGAACCGTTCTAGATCTTCGGGTTGTGGAGGCAGGCTGTTTATATCCTTTACGTCCTGGCGCAGTTCCTGCGTCGAAATCACAAAATGAGATACTTGACTATGGGAATATGGATCGGATGGGCAAAAAGAAATGTCTGCTTACCCAACTTGGAGAATTGTTCATAGAAAACCCGTCCTGTGGATTGACGCGAAGAAATTCCTCCTCATCTCCCTTGTACAACGCGGACAAGGTCTTCATCAGGTGGGCGACCGATCCCGGCCCCTTACGGCCATGGCGGGTGGCATCATCCTCCCCGTTGAAACCCCACATGGGGTGGCCTCTATACTGGAGCGGCTGCACCCCCCGCATATTGCATGTGGCCATGACCCCGATCATGGTCAGTCCGGAATGAGCCAACAACCTTATTCGGCTCATTAGGTAAAGGACGTCCCTGTCATTTTCCCTCCGAGGGCTCCGTGGGCCTTGACTTAGGTGTTTCTTCAAAGGAGCATTCTTGGCGAACTCCGGAGGCCGATCCGATCGTGGTCCAGCAGGGGACATCTTCTATATAAAACCATTCCGAAGGCCAGTCTTGACGCCTTCTTGAGGAGTTCGGATAGATATCCGGTCCCGGTGATGCGCCATAGTTCGGCTCCGCCCACTTGATATATCGACCCCTCCACGAGAACGGGTGCGAGGTAGAACAACCTCTTCCACAGCGAAATGAGCCTCGATGCCCAAAAACAGCTCGCAAAGGGCCACGAAGCCCGCAATATGCAGAATGGAGGCAGGCGTAAGGTTGTGCAACTGGAGGCCATAGAACTCCAGGAGCCCCCGGAGAAACGGATGAATTCGAAATCCGAGCCCTCTTGTCAAATAAGGGACAAGGCATACCCGCTCTCCTTGGGAGGGACTGGGGACGCTCTCCGCTAGTTTTCCGCCCTTATAGGTGGCGAGTCCGGCTCGAACCAGAACCATGAAGGCTGGGGGAAGAAACCCCTTGGTTTGGAGCGTCACTAGCTCATTTGTCTTGGGGAGACATCTCTCCCAATCTCGAGCCGAGGAGGCGGGAGGGCGAGAGGAGGAGCCGCGTCGACTGTCCATTATGGAATGGGTTTCTGTCAGATGCGCTCCGATGAAAGCTCACGAAGTGAAGATGGTGTGATTCGGATCTAGATCCTCGTCTCTTATATAGGCAGCTCATTTGCGCAGCCAGGAGGGTAAATGTAAAAATACCCTGGCTTTTTGCATTCGTTCAACACGTGGAAGATAGCCATTATTGGGCGTGGAAGCCAAGGAGCACGATATTTACGAGAATCCAGACACTATTCAACAGGTACACAGGATTTGGAGAAGAACCCGCCTTGCAATGCCGAAGACAATCTGTGCCCGGACTAAATGCGTCATTGAAGCCTGGTTCGGGGCTCTTGAGGGAGTCCTGGATTAGGGGTGTCCGGATAGCCGAACTATGACCTTTGACCGGACTCCTGGACTATGAAGATACAAGATTGAAGACTTCGTCCCGTGTCCGGATGGGACTTTCCTTGGCGTGGAAGGCAAGCTTGGCGATACGGATATGTAGATCTCCCACCATTGTAACCGACTCTATGTAACCCTAACCCTCTTCGGTGCCTATATAAACCGGAGGGTTTAGTCCGTAGGACGAACAACAATCATACCATAGGCTAGCTTCTAGGGTTTAGCCTCTCTCGATCTCGTGGTAGATCTACTCTTGTACTACCCATATCATCAATATTAATCAAGCAGGAGTAGGGTTTTACCTTCATCGAGAGGGCCCGAACCTGGGTAAAAACATCGTGTCCCTTGTCTCCTGTTACCATCCGCCTATACGCACAGTTCGGGACCCCCTACCCGAGATCCGCCGGTTTTGACACCGACAGTCTCCTTGAGGTCTTCTAGCAGCGTTCCACGCTTCTCCGTCTTCACCACAACATCGTCCATATAGACGTGGGCGTTCCTGCCGAGTTGTTTGAGGAGGCACTTCTGCATGCAATGCTGAAACGTGGCGCCGGCATTCCTCAAGCCGAATGTCATGGTCAGGTAGCAGAAGGCTCCGAATGGCGTGATGAAGGCGGTCTTCGGCCTGTCGGCCGGGTTCAACTTGATCTGGTGGTACCCTGAGTATGCGTCCAAAAAGCTGAACAACTCGCATCCGGTTGTGGAGTCAATCACTTGGTCGATTCTTGGCAGAGCAAATGGGTCTTTGGGGCATGCCTTGTTGAGGCTGGTATAATCAATACACATGCGCCACTGCTTGTTCTTCTTCAGCACTAGGACCGAGTTGGCTAACCATTCTGGAAAGAGTACTTCCATGATAAAGCCGTCTGCTAGAAGCCGGGCTATCTCTTCTCCAACGACTCTTCTCTTCTCCTCCGACAGGTGGCGCAAGGGCTGCCTGACTGGCTTGGCATCTGACCGGATGTGTAGCTTGTGCTCGAGAATTTCGTCGAAACACCCGACATGTCCTTGGGATACCATGTGAAGATGTCCCGATTCTCACGGAGGAAATCGACGAGCTCGCCTTCCTATTTGCTGTCAAGGTTTTCACCTATGACAGCGTACCTCTCCAGGTGCTCCGGGTCCAAGGGTATCTTCTTTGTCTCTTTGGCCGGTTTGAACAAGCCCTCGGCTTCCGACTCCTTGTGGTTTGGTGACATTTCCGGCTGCTTGCCTGCCATTGCCACAACCCGGTCAAGGAGCCGTTTCTCAGCCGCGATCATGTGGGACTCGGCTAGCCGGCTGCTCTCTGCTACACAGGCGGACGACTTCTTGTAGTCTCCTGCTATGGTCAGGATTCCCTTGGAGCTCGGCATCTTCATCTTGAGGTAGGCATAGTGGGGGACCGCCATGAACTTGGCCAGTGCAGGCCGGCCAAGCAGTGCATGATAGGGGCTCTCAAGGTCCACCACCTCAAACCAGACTGGCTCTCGGCAAAAATGACTCTTGTGCCCAAAGAGAACATCTATCAGAGTCTTGCCGATTGGTGAGCAGGAAAGGCCTGGAACGATGCCATGGAAAACAGTCTGGCTGGGTTGGAGGTGTCTCTGCTTGATTCCTAACTTCTCCATGGTATCTTTGTACATGATGTTGATACTGCTGCCGCCATCTATCAGAACTCGGGAGAAGCGAGCAGCTCGTCTCTCCGTGGCAAAGGTGGCATCCAACATCAGAGCATAGGAGCCAGGATTGGGCATCACCTCTGGGTGGTCGGCTCTGCTCCAGCTGATGGGCTTCTCTGACCAATGCATGAATTCATGGGCTTCTGATGCCACTGCGTTTACTTCTTGTTGCTGCTGCCATCTGCTGCGCCTGTCGTCGGCCACGCTGGTGAACACGACATAAGCTCCGTGCTCCTCAGGGTATTCATCTTGTACCATGCCGACCGGCCAAACCGCCGGCTGCTGAGGAGGAGGAGGCGGTGGGCCGGTAGGTGGAGGAGGCTGGAGTCCGTCACCCTTGGCGATCCTGGTGAGCCAGTGACACTTTCGAGTGGTGTGGTTGGACGGCTTCGCGCCGCTGTGGAACTTGCAGGGTGCATCAAGGGTCTACTCGTATGAGAAGGCGGGCAACCAGTTGGGCTTGCCGCCCTTCTGGCGTTTGGGAGAAGACTGTGGAATAGTCGACCAGCCAGTCCTCCGGCTTCACGGAGCCGATGTATTTGGGTGTATCTCTTGGGAGTGTGAACCGCTTGGGGAAAGGCTCATCTCGAATGCGGGGGCCGAAGCAAGGCGGACCCAGCTCATATTCTTCTTCTAGCGCCAGGGATCGATTGAGGCGATAGATCCGGTGGCGGGCATCGTTTTCTCCGATTCCTTCTCGGCGGCCAAGGCGGTCGCCGAGTGACGGGTGATCAACATGCGGCGGGGAAATACGCCTCTCCGTGCAGGGAGGAGGAGGCGGACAATCGTCTCGTCGCTGCACTGCTCTTGGGCGGCCGTCTTGGTCGCGCTCGATGGTGATGCGTGTCCGGCTGTGGCTAGCAGCCGGCTCCTTGTCTCTTCTATCGCGAGTGCCACCAGTCGGCGTCCGGGATGTCGCGCCTTCGTCTCGCCGAGGAGGCGGGTCGTCGTTTCGCCGGTTGGGCGCTTCAGTGTGGCACCCGGTGTCTTGCTGCTCAGCAGCCGTGTCGAGGAGCTGCTGGACCCGCTATGTCATGTGGTGACGTTCACTGTCCTCGAGCTTATCTAGCTCGTCTGCTGCCGCCTAGGCAGCTCGTATGTTCTCTGCCGCCGTGGCATAGACGGGACGACCTGTCCCAAACATGCTGGCGAAGGTCGCGCCACACTACCGAATCTGGCGTGCCACCGACGGCACGTTGCATCTCACGCTGGTAGGCCTCCGAAAGGCGTCTCATGCTGGCCAGCCGGTTGGCACACTCGACGAGCTGGACGCAGCATGCCTCCAGCGTCTCAGCATCGGCGTCTTCCGGGATGGGCGCAGTCAGGTCTTGCATCGCCACTTGCAACGGATCCTGGCCACCTCCGCCAGAGTGCTCGCCGTGGCTGATGACGAGCACTTCCATGACGGTGCTGCTGCCGCTGTTCGCGCGAGGAAACGGCTCATTGTAGACCACCACGTTGGTGGGGAACGCGTCAAGCAACGCCGTGTCGGAGTCGACAAGCATCGGGTCGGTGGAGCCAACCGACTCCAAGTGTACAGCTGGCTCGCTGGAGAAGTGGAGCTGATCTAGGAGGCTCACGAGGCGGCTCTCGGGGCCCTCGGTGCCCGCATCAGACGCGGGCTCGTCGGAGAGGCGAACCTCGCCAATATGATCGGCGAGGTAGCTCGCCGCACATGCGACCTCCGCGCCGTGCAGCGCGTTGGTGCAGACTCCGTCTGGCGTGCCGGGCTGGCTGCGCTCGCCAGGAAGGAACAAGGTTCCCGTCCAGAACAAGTCTCCGGGAGACGGTGCACCTCGCCCGGGTGCCAAATGTCGGGGGTTGGGTGCGACATATGCCAATGGATGGCTTGTCATGGTGGGAGCGAGTAGAACGTCGCTGGTGCCTGGAAGCGGGATGAGACGTAGACATAAACGCCAACGCACTTTACCCAGGTTCGGGGCTCTCCTAGGAGATAACACCCCTAGTCCTGCTGTGCGGGGTCTCCGCTTGATCACTAAAGCACTAGTGAGTACAATGGTGCTCATCGAGCTGTATGCTAGAGGTAGAAGAAGGCAAGTCTTGCTCTCCTCTCCCCCTAGGTGCTGGTCTAATTCTAACAGGTTGGAACCCTTCGCATGGGTGCCCTCGGGGTTTATATAGGCCTACCCCCAGGGGTACAATGGTAATCTGTCCGGGTGCAGGACCCAGCCGTCAGTCTCTCTGGCCGCCGGCTTCTCCGCCGGCTGCTGGGGCCCGCTGCTTGGTGGGTCCTGCCGGCTGGTCTGGTACGGAGCCGAATGGCCGCTCCCGCCCGCTCATGGTCTTGCCCTGGCCGATCCGTAGCCGTGATGCTAATGACGCAGGCTTGGTCGGGGGAGCGTGGCCACAGTCCCGCCGCCTGGTGGGGGATCATTGTAGCCACTCCGGGTCTTATCTGGTTAATGGTGAATGGGCCCCGAGGAAGGAACGGGCCGCCTGCTGGGAGCCGGCCTCCCTCGGGTCCGACTGGTGAGGCTCCCGCCGTCTTCCAGGCTCTCGCTGACGTGTAGGGCCTGCCGTCTTTGGGCCATACCGACAGACAGTCGTGGGAGCAGGGCATCTGTAACACCCCAGGTGTCATGCTACAGTAAACTCATGTTAATGGTGCCACATCATCATAATTAAATTTTGCTAATCCTCACGTTGTTCCAAACCGTCCTCAAATTCAAATTTCAAATAACAAGTCAAATTCTTATTTCTTCAAACTGTCAAATAAAAATGTTCTAGGGTTTGCAGATATTCACTAAGTATTTAACATGTAGGAACCAACCTTAAATGGATTTTTAAATTGCCCTAGGCATAATTCAATTGGACAAGCAACACTTATTATGCCCATTTAGATATAAACCTATTTTCAAACATTTCCAAATAACCTCAAACTTTTTGGACAACACAAAAAATATCAGCAGGTAATTATGTAGGAAGTTTAGACTATAACTAAAATCATTTAATATCTAAACTAAATACAAAACAATAGCTATAAAAGAAAACAATAAACAAAATGTAAAACATAAAAAAAACTAAGCTACTGGGCACTTGGCCCATCTGGCAAAATGGGCAGTGCAGCCCAGCCCAGCAAAAGCCCATGTTCTCTCCTTCCTACTACTCATAGGAGCGTGGTGGGCCTTTGTCGTCAGTCCATGGCGCCAAGCATCGCACGCGCCGCCCATCCCGCATGCCGCCAAGCTGTATAAGACCCTCCCCACCCGTACACAAACCCTAGCTCCATTCCCTCGCCTCTCGCCACCATCTTCTATTTGGACGCTACCAGTACCCAACCGCCATGGTCGCTGCCTTAGCCACGGCCACCGCGGTCCCCGCCGGCTTGGAGCTTGTGCGGCAGCTCCATCGCGGTCGTCTGCATCTTCTACTCTACCGGATCAAGGCCGGGGAGCATCACCCGCAATGCTCGCGCCTTCTTCCTCCGCCGGCCACCAAAATTGCCCGTCGTCAATTCACCGCCCCTGCAGCTCCTAAACCGTCAACGAGTTTTCCTTACGCTCCTCGGTGAGCACCTCGTCACTTTCCCCCATGTTTCCCCGTCGATTTGCTACTGTTGCTAGCTCTGTTGCGCCCGAAGCGGCCCGACTCCGATGCCTAGTGCCCCTGCGGCGCTGTCAAGGCTACGCCCATAAGCCTCCCCGACATCCGCTCGCCTAACCGCGCCAAGCCATGCCCCGCGCCCGCCCACGCAGCCATTTGCTCGCAGTTGGCCTCGCCGCTGCTGTCGATCCCGTGCCGCCGCCGCGCTTGCTTGGCAACCCCCCCCTCCGGCACACCATGGGATCTCCAGCGCCACACCGCGCCCTGGCCCCACTGCCCGATGCGTTCGTGCGCCTCTTTCCCTGTCTGCCGTTTGCCGCGTCCCTTGCCGTGCATCACCGCGCGCCGACCGTCCCTGGGCCGCGCCCGCTCGCCCCTTCTTCTGCTACTTCACTGCTGCGCCACGCTTCCTCGGTGCCTCAACTCGCGCTTCACCCACTTCGCCGCTCACCGCCTGCCTCACTAGCTCCGGCCAAGCTCTTCTCGTCATACGCCAATACTTCCCGAGGCCGCGGCCATCGCCGATTCCGCCCGACGGGCGCCTGGCCAGCCTTCGTGGCCGTTAGCTGTCAGCCTGTAAGCTCCCAGTGCCCATCGACTGTGGGGCCCCAAGCCCCTTTTCTATACAGAAATGATTAAAAAAAGAATTAAATAAATAAATTTAAATAATTATTTAACTTAATTAAACACTGTTTAATGAACCTAATCACTTAATTAAACAAACTAGTTCTGATTAGGTAAACTGAGTCAATGACAATTGGGACCCACACGTCAGACACTATTCTGGATAATGTTGAATTAAAATGATTAAATAAATGCTAAAAATGAGTTAAATCTTTTAAAATCAATATAAAATAAACCGTAGCTCGGATGGAAAAACTTTGTACATGAAAGTTGCTCAGAACGACGAGACAAATCCGGATACGCAAACCGTTCGTCCGCCACGCTTCCCTAGCATAGCAAACACGCAACTTTCCCCTCCAATTCATCTGTCCGAAAACACGAAACAACGGGGATATTTTCCCGGATGTTTCCCCCTTTCACCGGTATCACCTCATACCGCGTTAGGGCACACCTAGCACCGCTACTTGTTATGTAATGCATCGTTATGCATCTGTTTGCATTGTATTCATTGTTTATTCCCCCTCTTCTCTCTGGTAGACTACAAGACTGACGCCGGTGCTGGTGCCTTGATCGACTACGCTGTTGACGACCCCTCTTTCTTGCCAGAGCAACCAGGCAAGCCCCCCCCCCCTTGATCACCAGATATCGCCTATTCTACTCTCTACTGCTTGCATTAGAGTAGTGTAACATGTTAGTGATTTTCTTTCTTCCTATCCAGATGCATAGCCTGTCCTTGCTACTACTGTTGTTACCTTTACCTGCAATCCTACATGCTTAGTATAGGATGCTAGTATTCCATTAGTGGCCCTACATTCTTGTCCGTCTGCTGTGCCGTACTATCGGGCTGTGATCACTTGGGAGGTGATCACGGGTATATACTATATACTTTATACATGATACATGTGGTGACTAAAGTCGGGTCAGCTTGTGGAGCACCCGGGAGTGATTCACGGTTTGGGGGCTGAAAGGACCATTGTCCCAACGGCCCTCTGTGTGGATCTTTGTGGCGGAGCGACATGGCAGGTTGAGACCACCTAGGCGAGAGGTGGGCCTGGCCCTGATCGGCGTTCGCGGTTACTTTAAAATAACACGCTTAACGAGTTCTTGGTATTTGATCTGAGTCTGGCCATTTGGTCTATACGCACTAACCAACTACGTTGGAAAGATATGTGTACTCGGCGTCGTGGTATCAGCCGAAGCCTTCGTGATGTCAGCGACTGAGCGGCGCGCGCCGGATTGGACTGGAACGCATGTTAGACTAGGTCTGCTTCCGGCGGCCCACACAACGTGCAGGTGTGCTAAGGGCGATGGGCCTAGACAATTGTGCGCTTAGGTTTAGACCGGCGTGCTGACCTCTCTGTTGGCCTAGTTGAGGCTGCGACGTGTTGATCTTCCACGACCGGGCATGACCCAGGAAAGTGTGTCCGGCCAAATGGGATCGAGCGTGTTGGGTTATGTGGTGCACCCTTGCAGGGAAGTTAATCTATTCGAATAGCCGTGATCTTCGGTAACATGACGACTTGGAGTTGTACCTTAACCTTACGACAACTAGAACCGAATACTTAATAAAACACACCCTTCCAAGTGCCAGATACAACTCGGTGGTCGCCCTCTAACAGGGCTACGGGGAGAGGATTGCCGGGTAGGTTTATGCTATGCGATGCTACTTGGAGGACTTCAGTCTACTCTCTTCTACATGCTGCAACACGGAGGCTGCCAGAAGCGTAGTCTTTGACAGGATTAGTTATCCCCCTCTTATTCTGGCATTCTCGCAGCTTCACCCACCGTGATGGCCCTTTACACATATACCCATGCATATGTAGTGTAGCTCCTTGCATGCGAGTACTTTGGATGAGTACTCACGGTTGCTTTTCTCCCCCTTTCCCCCTTTCCCTTCTACCTGGTTGTCGCAACTAGATGCTGGAGCCCAGGAGCCAGACGCCACCGTCGATGACGATTCTTACTACACCGGAGGTGCCTACTACTACGTGGAGCCCGCTGACGATGACCAGGAGTTGTTAGGAGGATCCCAGGCAGGAGGCCTGCGCCTCTTTCGATCTGTATCCCAGTTAGTGCTAGCCATCTTATGGCAGCTTGTTTAACTTATGTCTGTACTCGAGATATTGTTGCTTCCACGACTCGCCTATGATCGAGCACTTGTATTCGAGCCCTCGAGGCCCCCTGGCTTGTATTATGATGCTTGTATGACTTATTTATGTTTTCAGAGTTGTGTTGTGATATCTTCCCGTGAGTCCTCGATCTTGATCGCATTACGCTTGCATGCATGATTAGTGTACGATTGAATCGGGGCGTCACAAGTTGGTATCAGAGCCGACTGCCTGTAGGAATCCCCTTCCAACTCCTTGGCCGAAGTCGGGTCTAGACTTTACAAAACTTTTACTAACATGGTTGTGCAACCCATGGGCCCACGTCACCATTGGGTGGTATTAGGATCTTTCGTCTATACTCTAGGACTCTTATCTCTCTTCTACTCGGGTTGAATGGTTTTACTAACTCTAACTCTAGGTTCTCATAACTACTTCCTCCCGGAGGGGCCACTAGATACATATGATCGCTTGATACACTAGAAGATTCTGAAGTTACTCTCCGATGTTCCCTCGATACTTGTGCCATACCCGTGGTTCCAATAACCTTTCGCTTCATCATTGTAAGTGCATCTAGTGCCCCTTAGTGATTTTGGTGTATTGAAGACCTATAGGTTAAGGAACTAATGCGTTTGTGAGTGTACACAGGTCTATAAGTCTATGAGGAGTTTGATATTTACAGAGAATGTCGAATTTCTAAAATGAAGTTCTTCGATCAAGACTTTGATATTTTGAAGACTTTCAAGACTTTGAAAGTGAAGAAATTGGTGTGACCTTGAAGACTTGGTATTCATTTGAGGAACATGAAGCGTGAAGACTTTTGTTTTCGTAGTTTCATTTTCTCTTTCTTGAGTCATAGGAAACACCGTCTTCAAGTTAAAGGGGGTCGAGGAAATACTAAGGAAAAATTTCCATGTGATGCTCAACTCAAAATCCTACACCTACCAATCCCTTCGAGTGAAGCCTTTGGAAATCTCATACAGTTCAGTCAATTTCTTCAAAGGATGTGAGACGAAGTTCTTCCGGGTCACGAGGAATTTGTTCGACCGAGGAGTAAGGAATTCGCCAAAGGCGGATTTCCTACACAGGAGGAACATGATAGCCCCGAGGAATTTGAGATTCAAATTTCCAACCGTTCTTTGTCTTCGCGCCACCTGTCCCAAAATATCTTATCCACCTAACGGTCATATCATTGAAGGGCATTTATGTATTATCATGTCGGGCTGCTCCCTAGGCTATAAATAGCCGCCTACAACCACTAGCTGGTTGGCTGCTCCGAGAGAAACTTGACACTTGTCACTTGAGAGCAACCCATCCTCCGAGGACTTTGAGCGAAAATCATCGAGTGAGGAAAACCCCAAAACCAAACCCCTACAAACCCAAAGTGATTGAGCATCATCAAGAGATTGATCCTGCGTGGATCCGACGCTTGTTACCTTTGAAGACTGTGCTTCTTCCAGACGGTTAGGCGTCATGGTCTAGAGCATCCAAGAGGAATTGTGGATCGCCGAGTGACCAAGTCTGTGAAGGTTTGGAAGTCGCTCAAGACTTACCACGAGTGATTGGACGAGGTCTGTGTGACCTTAGTTCAAGGAGAATACGGTGAGGACTTGGTGTCCTGAGCTGCGTGCTCAGCGACCGGGTGTCCGGACTGTGTGTCCTCGAAGTTTAAATACTCACCGCTTCCAACTGTGACGCATAACCGAGACAGCAGCTTGAACCTGGTCTACCAAATCATTGTCTTCACCAACCTTATCGGGTTCTATTTCCTCAACCCTTTCATTTCCTCATTATTGTGTTGAGTGTTTGTTCATATCTGTGTTTGAAGACTTTGACTCAAGACTTTCTCAATTTCCTCAGTTCAATTTCTTCACCGCTTTGTCTTCATCTTGTGCTATCCTGTGTTTACGCTTTCTGTACTCTTTGTTTGTCTTCATGTCATCATGATGACCATGCCCGCATTCTGTTATGCTTACTTCTGAGTACTTATTCCGCTGCAAGTAGTTCTTCGCTAAGGAATTTCCTCACCGACAAATTCCTCAGTGAAGATTTCATAAAAATCGATTATTCACCCCTTTCTAGTCGATATAACGCACTTTCAAGACTCTGGTAGTAGCCTTGGAGATCCTGAAGAATTAGGCCAGGAGCTAGCACTGCCCGTGAAGAAATTCCAGAAGTTCTCAAGACGTGGTCGCTTTGGAAAATCCTCAAGAAGTAGTGATTCCTCATCCAGTGACTATAAGAGAAGACTTTGCCACAAATGCAAGAAACCTGGTCACTACATCCAAGATTGTCCTCAGTGGGGAAAGGAATTAAAGAAGAAGAAACACAAGGATTACAGTTCTGATGACGCGAAGAAGAAGAAGAAATCATCGAGATCTTCATCATCAAAATCCTCAAAGCCTTCTTCTCACAAGAAGAGCAGCTCCAAAAAGGCTCGGCATTCATTGGCAAGGAAATGGACTCTGAAGCTGAATCGAGGAACATGAGGAAGAGGAGGCATTAGAAGAATCTGAGTCCGTGTGGCGAGTCTAGCTCTACGCCATCGCTTTCACAAGAAGTCCATCTTCAACTCTGAAGAAAATGACCTCACCAACAAAGCTGATGAAGATAGTAATGACTACGCTCCCACCTATTGCTTCATGGCGAAGGGTGCCAAGGTACTCAAATATACCTCCTCTGAATCTAGTGAAAATTAATCAGATGAAGATCTAAAGCCCAGTTACTCAAAACTTGCTAAGATTGCTGTAAAACAACAAAGGGCTTTTGAAAAGGTTCAAAACATGCTAGATAAGAGTGATGATATGTTAGGTGAAGAAATGGATCGCACTAAAGCCCTCGATTGAAAATCTTCGTAGACTTCAGTCTAGGTTTGACAGCCTTCAAGGTCATCATAACACTCTCTTATCTGATCATGAGAAACTTTCTTATGAATTTCTTCAAAGAAAGTAAGATCTTGAGAAGCTAAGAGTGAATTATGAAGATCTTCAGAAGGAGCGCGATTCATTAATTGCTCAACAAATCAGCGCTTCTCAGGAATAATTTATTCCTCCATGCTTAAAGTGCATTGAACGTGAATCTGCTAATTCTTCACCTGAATGTTCAAATGCTTCAACTGTTACAAATTCTTCACCTGCCTCTGCTATCACTAATTCCTCATCTGAGGACATTGCTAGTATCACTGACGATGCAGTGGTTGAAGGAATTGTACATGATGTGCATGTACAAAAGCCTCAAAGGGCATCGACTCTTTATGATGTGCTTAAAAGCGAGATCCTCAACAGAACCCTAGGAAAGAGGGTATTGCCTTTGAGAGGAAACTCAATGCTGATGGAACATATTGGAAGCCCGAGCGGATCCCAAAACCTCATGGGTTGTCGCAAAGGGACCTCCAGTTGATCCATCTAACTTATCTGGCTTTACATGCGAATCTCCTCATTCTTCCGATGAGTCATTTGACTCCAACTATAAACTGTTCAAAAATCAGAATGGTGAAGTATTTGCTAGATATGTTGGCACTAATCTGCAGGAACGGTTCCCCTATGAAGAAAATCTGGGTTCCCAAGAAGTGCCTTGAAAGTCTTCAAATGAATGTCCTCATGACACCACACATGAAGAATAGGAACCCCAGATCAAACTCTTCATATGGACCAAATTCTTCATATGGATCCAAGCCCTCATACGGACAAAATTCCTCACGTGGATCAAATTCCTCAAAAGGATCAAAGTCCTCATATGATTATCATCGTGCTAACAACTCATTTCATGAGGGTAGAGCTAAGGGCTATGAATATGTGCATTATTCTTCAAACCAATATGTTCATAAGTCCTCGAAGAATTTCTCTGCTTATTCATATGCTTACCCTAACCCCTCTTATGTGAAACGAAATGGATTGGCCTCTATGCCACCATTCTCATATGGTGCTCAAAGAGTGATGAACTCTTTGCCACCCCTTCAGATGTGGGTGGTGAAGAAAAAGAACTAACCACTTCTGCAGGGTCAGGTCTCCAGACGTGCTTTAAACATCTGAAGAATTTGCTGGGGGCCTGACAAACTGCCTGATAGGACGCAGGATAATCTTGAAGAAATGAACTTTCATTTCACTCGTCCTCCTACTGCTTATCTGTTAATACTGACAGATGAAATTCATCTGATGAACTTGATATCATATTCTTCATTGATGAAGTATATGAGATCGTAAGTTGTACTAATTCATCTGCAGGATGATCAACCCAAAGCCACTGAGTGGGTTCTCGATAGTGGATGTACAAATCACATGACTGGTGACAAGAATCTATTGATGGATGTTCCCTTATCACCTTCTCATCTGAAGCATATCATGTTTGCCGACAAAGGCAAAAGTCAGGTATTGGGTCTTGGTAAGGTTGCGATCTCTGAGGACATACACATGGACAAACTCATGCTTGTTGAGTCCTTAGGATACAACCTCATGTCAGTCTCAATGCTTTGTGATCTTGATAGGGTCATTATCTTTGGCAAGTATCGTTGTGTTGTGATTATGGAAGCTAACAATTCCAAAGTCTTCGAAGGCTTTAGGAGAGGAGACTTGTATATTGTTGACTTCTCTACAGGACCACAACCAGCCATGTGTCTACTTGCAAAAGCTTCGTATAGGCTGGCTATGGCATCGACGACTTGGTCACGCAGGCATGAGGAATTTGAACATGCTTGCAAAGAAGAAGCATGTCATTGGCATTGAGAATGTCAAATTCCTCAAGGATCACTTGTGCGGAGCCTGTGAAGCTGGAAAAATGACCAAGGCCAAGCATCCAGCAAAGACTATCATGACCTCTACTCGTCCCTTCGAATTGCTTCACATGGACCTCTTTGGTCCCAATCATTACTCAGCTGTCATTAATGACGCATCTCTATATGGCTTTGTTATGTTGATGATTACTCTCGTTACACATGGGTACACATTGTTACTTACAAAAATCAAGTGCAGGAAGTCTTCAAACGATTTTCCTCGAGGGCTTCAACTAACTTTGGTGTGAAGATCAAACACATTAGGAGTGACAATGGAACTGAGTTCAAGAATTCCGGTCTTGATGCCTATCTTGATGAACTTGGTATTACTCATGAGTTATCTGCTCCCTATACTCCTCAGCAGAATGGCTTTGTGGAGCGCAAAAACAGAACTCTTGTTGAGATGGCTCACACTATGCTTGATGAATACAAAACGCCTAGTCGTTTTTGGATTGATGCAATTGATACTGCGTGCCACATCATCAACAGAGTATATCTTCACAAATTCTTCAAGAAGACTGCCTATGAACTCCTCAACGACAAGAAACCCAATGTAAGTTATTTCGAGTCTTGATTGCTAAATGCCGGATTAGAGATCCTCATCACAATTCTAAATTTGCACCGAAAGCACATGAAGGTTTTTTGCTTGGTTACGGAAAGGACTCGCACACCTACAGAGTCTTCAACATCGCTCTTCACAAGATTGTTGACATTGTAGATGGGCGGTTCGATGAAACTAATTGCTCGCAAAGAGAGCACCTACCTTCTGTGTTAGATGAACCAGCTCCTGAGGAATCTATCAAGTTCAAGGCAACTGAGGATGTCATTCCTACTGAAGAATCTGCTGAAGAATTCATTCCAGTACGCGAAGAACGTCGAGCTGATGCACCTGAAGATAATGCTAAAGACAATGGTGCTGAGGAAAATGATCAAATTCCTCGACGACAACCAGCTCATCCTCGCGTTGCAAAAGAAGTACAAGTTGACAAGATCATCGATGACATTGAAGCGCCAGGTCCTCTCACACGCTCAAAAGCTTCACATTTATCTAACTTTTGTGGGAACTATGCTTTTGTCTCTATCACAGAGCCCACTAAAGTAGATGAAGCATTTCGAGCCCGAGTGGATTCAGGCCATGCAAGAAGAATTACATCGATTCGAGCTCAACAATGTCTCTGGGAACTGGTCAAACGTCCAGATCCTCGCAAGCATAATATCATTGGCACAAAGTGGATCTACTGCAACAAGCAAGATGAAAATGGCCTTGTGGTGAGGAATAAGTCACGACTTGTAGCTCAAGGCTACACACAGGTTGAAGGAATTGATTTCGATGAAACTTTTGCACCTGTTGCTAGACTTGAGTCTATCCGCATATTACTCGCCTATGCTAACCATCACAATATCACTTTATATCAAATGGATGTGAAAAGTGCATTCCTCAATGGTAAGCTTGAGGAAGAAGTATATGTTGCTCAACCCCTGTGTTTTGAAGATCCAACGAATCCCGACAAAGTCTTCGCACTCAAGAAGGCTCTCTATGGTCTCAAACAAGCCCCACGCGTGGTATGATACATTGAAGGAATTATTCGTGAAGAATGGCTTCACACCCGGTTCACTCGACCCTACTCTCTTTACTAAATCATATGATGGTGAACTGTTTGTGTGCCAAATATATGTTGATGATATTATCTTTGGCTGTACTGACCAACATTATAGTGATGAATATGCCTATATGATGAGTGAAGAATATCAAATGTCTATGATGGGAGAGTTGAAATTCTTCTTATGTCTTCAAATTAAATCAACAACACAATGGCATATTCATATCTCAGAGAAATACCTCAAAGATGTCCTCAAGAAATTTGGCATGCAAGATTGCAAAGGTGTCAAAATTCCTATGCCCACGAATGGCCATCTATGCAATCGATGAAAATGGTATTGACTTCGATCACAAGGTATACCGCTCCATGATTGGTTCTTTATTGTACTTATGTGCATCTAGGCCAGATATAATGCTTAGTGTTTGCATGTGTGCCCGATTTCAAGCTACAATCAAGGAATCATACCATAAGGTCATGTGAAGCATATTCTTCGATATCTTGCTCACACACCAACACTAGGATTATGGTACCCCAAGGGCTCTACTTTTGATCTCATTGGGTATTCTGACTCTGTATACTGGTGATTGTGTGGACCGCAAGTCAAAAATCTGGTACTTGTCATTTCCTCGGACGATCTTTGGTCTGTTGGTCCTCGAAGAAACACAACTGTGTATCACTGTCTACTGCGGAAGCTGAATACATTGCTGCTGGCTCGTGTTGTGCCCAATTGCTGTGGATGAAGCAAACTCTCAAGGACTACGGCATCAACGTGAAGAATGTGCCTCTCTACTGTGACAATGAGAGTGCCATCAAGATTGCTCACAACCCAGTTCCGCACTCGAAGACAAAGCACATTCAAATTCGTCATCATTTTCTTCGTGATCATGTGTTGAAGGGCGACATCTCGATCGAGCATGTGAAGATTGAAGAACAGCTAGCTGATATCCTCACTAAGCCCTTGGATGAGAAGAGATTTAGCAAGTTGCGGTGTGAGCTAAATATCTTAGAATCTTCGAACGTTCTTTGAAAAGGACACACATCCTGACACTTATGCAAAATTGATGACTTAGATGTGCAACACATGAAGAAACGTTTTTCTTCAATCAATGAAGAATAACACTCTAAGTGTGAAGAAATTAATGAAGAATTTGATTCTCGTAACCCTACGACAATTGTACGCGGTGTCTGAAATCATCATTCTTATACGGTGGGTCACGCCACCACCAAAGTTGAAAATCTTCAATTTGAGTTTTTCCTCGCTTTTGAAATTCTTCAGTTTTTCAAATTCTTCAACTTTGCAAAATCTTCACTGTTTCCGGGCTTTTTCTTCATTAGCAATACATATATATATGGGTTTATGTCCTCTACAGATTCACTTATGGCTATTTCTTCGAGTCGTTTTTCTGCTAAGTGAATATGATCGGACCCTTCCCCCTCTATGCTATACTCAACCCAATCTATTCACAAATTCTTCATGTGCGTTCTATTTGAAACTCGTTCAAAATCTTCACTGTGTCCTTGTCAGCTAAAGAAATTGCGAACGAAACTTTAAACTGATCTTATCCAAAACTTTCGGTTTGCCGCTCAAACCGTTCCGTATCCCACGATGCATTATTTTACTCACCCACGATCGTACACGATCTCCACTACACAGTACATGGGTGACACATGTCGTGATAAGGAGAATGGTCAGGGGCACGTTCGTACTAAATCTTCGGGCGAACAATTTTTCACTGCCTCTATAAATACCCCTCTCTCCATCCTCACTTCTTTTACTCCGCTCGACCTCTCTCTCCCGCTCGAGCTACTCAAACCCTAGCGCCGCTGCTACTCCATCGTCGCCGGTGAGGAAGAGCTTCGCTGCCTCGACCTCTTCTTCGCCGACGATTGCTACCGATCATGGAAATCCTCACTTCGCCGCTGCCGTAGCTGTCTTCCTCCGCCAAGTTAGGGCGTGGAATATCTGAACATACGAGCTTCACATCTACAACACCTAGTTCGTCGTGTTCTTCATTTAGGGTAAATAAAAGTTACTTTTACTGCCCTCATTGATCCGAATTTTACACTACAAAATCTTCAAAGGTGTTTTATTCTTCAAATCCTCACACACAAACACCTCACAGGTTATATGCTCTTGATTCGTTTCTCTAAGCAATCATTTTTCTTCAGGATTCCTCAATTGTGTGGATCCTCGATCTGTACAACTCTGGAACCTAAGACAAAGAACGCTTAGTGAAATTCTTCAAGGCTCATCTGGTCAAAATCCTCAAAACTTGTTCTTTTTGAAAAACCTTCTGAGAACGCATATGACCTCTCCAAATTCCTCGCAACCATACTCTGTTCACAGGTACTCATGTCCGCTGCTGAATCACTAGGTTCTCATCAACTTAACTCATTTGCAGCGTTCCTCGAAGAAAAGTTGCATACTTCTTCAGAGAATTCGATTGTTCAAATTCCTCACCAAGAATATGGCGTAGGAAAGAAACCACAGAAAGGAGGAAAGAGGCCTGAGGTCATGACCGCGTTTGAAATCCCTGAGGAAATATATGCTGATTATTGCACACCTGATGAAGCCGAGTTCGGCAAAGAGAACAAAAATCAGTGCAAGGTGCGCATCCAAAGGATTGAAAGGAGATGGGCACGGGAATGGAGGGAGTACCGACATGTAGCTCCAAAGTACATGAAGAAATTCACACTCAATCCTCCATGCCCAAGAGCTCCATTGGCACCTGGCCAAGAAGCTGATCCCACCAGCATCAAGCGTGGTGAGGACTTTCCTGAAGAATGGGCCAAGCGCCAAGCCAAGTTGGCAAGACAAGCCAACGAGGCGTTGAGGAAATTCAATGAGGACTCTGCCATCGCTGCTGCCCCGAGGTCTCTGTCAAGCCAAGAAAATCTATGGCGAAGAAGCCCGCTCACAAGCCAAGTGCTTCACCAATAGTGCCCTCATGGCCAAGTTCCTCAAGAAGGTGCCCTCACGGCCAATTCCTCATGCTGCTCCTGCTCCTCCAAAATTCTCAGCTCCTTCAAAGTCCTCAGCAGCTCCTCCCAAGTCCTCAGCAGTTCCGACAAAGTCCTCAGCACCTGTGCATCTAGCCACGTGCCAAAGGACTGCAGGCTTCTCCATTGCCTCTCGTGTCTCGGCAAGTTCCTCAGCTGCACCAAAGTCTTCATCTGGCCCGACTCTGCTGAAGACTAAGGGCACAGCTGGACGAGGTCCTCGGCCAAGTCCCAAGAAGAAACAGGTCGCCTTCCAAGAGCCACCAGAAGATGATGAGGCTGATGATGATGAACTTGCGGAAATCATCAGAGATCGCCAAGAAAGGGCCGCTAGAGCCAAAGGCACATCTGTGCCACTGCTGTTGGATCCGAGGAAAATCCTCGATTATATTGATCTCTGGCACAAGGATCCAAACACCCCTATGCCTGATTTTCATCTGACCCCTGGACAAAGTCATATGCTGACCCATTTCATCACTGAAGAGAAATGGAAGTTTGAAAAGGCAAGAGAGATCAAGAAAGCTCAATACAGAAAGGAGAAGTTCCTGAAGAAAAACGTTGTCAGAATGACACCTGAGGAACTTCTCAAGGTCCAGAATGAAATCCAAGCCCTCAGCAAAAACTTCGATGCTTATTATGTTGATTGGCAAGGAGCCAAGGTCAGATCCGTCAACCTGACGAAGAAGTTCACCAATGTTGCTGCCCCAACGCAACATGAAAGTCCTCAAGCTGGAGCCTCAGCTCAGCCAACTGAAGAACATGCCAGCACCGCTGATGAATTTCAGGCTGCTGAAGAAAATGCCAGTTCCAGGGCTGATGATCCCATTCCACCGGCCGAAGAATTGCCGGGGCACCCACTAGTGGTGCGCCTGAAGAAACTGAACAAGTCAGGGCAACTGCATCAGTTGCGCCTGAGGAAATTCATCCAGATTCCTCAGCTCCTCCTGCGCCAACACCAACTCCAATTCTTCCATCTGCCTCTGATGTGAAGAAGACCAAGGCTGCAGAACGAGCTGCTGTGAGGAAACGGAAAGCATCAGCTGCGTCAAATTCTTCGGCTGCGAAGAAAATGAAGCCAATGACCAGCTCCTTTGCAAATCCAATTGATGATGTTCCAATTTCCTCCATACCATCAAAGGACCTTGTTCCGTTTGATGAAGATTATGTGATCCCAAGCGGATCTGATGAAGAAAATCATTCTGCTGCTTCGTCAGAGCAGATTGATGAAGAAATTGAAGTGGAAGCAATCCCTTCAACCCCAATCATTTCCTCGCTTATGCCTCAGTTCACACGGTACCAAGAGGCCGTGTTGAGGAACTTGAAGAAGATGTGGATATTGGAAGCATTAACGCCCGGTGATGAATGATGACTTTTGGGAAAGTCAAGATCCAAATTCTCCACTCTTCACCCCAATCCAACAGATACCTCAGTCCCCGCTCCAACTGCTCAAATGGGCTCAAGAAACTCATCCCACTTCATCCGTCACTCAAGAAATTCCAGCCACTAGCGCCGATGAACTCCTTCTTGATCCTCAGACTGCACATGTTGAGGAACAAGAAATTCCTCAGCCTGAAGAACCTGAGATTGCGATTCCTGAGGTCGTAATGCAACTCACTGACACTCCACTACCAAAGCCAAAGGATCCCTTCTCAAAAAAGCAAAAGTTCAAGGCTGATGACTTCTTCAGCGAGCACGTATTCTTCATCGACATAATCCTTATGATTCTGCTCGCATAAGGAAGAGGCGTTTCTAGACCGCCAGCCAAGCCAATTTCTATTCCTCAATGCTCTTCAATAAAGACAAAGTCTTCGATCATGCTCATATTCCTCATGTGGACATGGAGTCTCTGCCAGGCTTCGAGCCAGTCCTCAGTGTTCTTCACGACGCAGGACTTCTAAATTTCTGCACCGATATCTGTGGATCGAATGAAGAACTCATTCTTCAATTCTATGCAACGCTGCACATCACCGAAGACGCCAAGACGTGAACTCATGGGTATTAGATCGATGTCTGAAAATACTCACTACAAGGCACCAAAGAATCGAATTGCTTCGTGCTCTACCACTCAGTCCTCCACTTGACGGTGCTCGTTGTATCTACAATGAACCGTAACTTTGAAATCACTATATGCTAGTCTTGATGAAGCCTTTGAAGCCAAGGCAGGCCCCAAGAACCAAATTCCTCGTCAAGGAATTATTGTATGTGCCTCGCATCGCTCATCGGATTCTCGACGAAGGCAATGAGTCCTATCAAAGGCCACGACTCAAATGATGAAGAAGTCGTTGGCATCATGAAGAATATGCTTTTCAACATCATCCGTATGCTCCGTCAACTTCCATGATTTCTTCATGAGGACTCGCAAACATTGCTATGTCACCATTTGAGCCGAAGCCTTATGCGCTTTGGATTATGAGATTCATCAGACAAGGTCTTCACTCAATTACAAGGTCGATACTCAACCACCGTAGCTACTTGCCCCCGATTGAAGTCCTCAAACGGACATTTACCTCACCGATGACAAGGGCAAGGCTACTGCTGTGATCGATGAAGGCATTCGTCCATTGGATGGACAGCCGCAAAGCAGCATCCTACTCCACCAATGATGACTCGCCACACATGACTCGCCGCAAATACCTCGGTCAAGCAAAGTCCTCAAGCTATCGCACCTGTGGTGATGATCGATCGTGAGTTACTCCTCGCCTTCATCGGAAGGTTGATCGCAATCATAAATGGGTCAAGCATCGCTTTGGTTCAATTCTTCACAACATGACCTCTACACACAATGCAAAGTGAAGAAAAACCACTACTACCTCCATGAAACCTTCAAACGCACTGGCTGTTCTTTCACATGTCTACAAAGTATGGAAGAACTGACGACAATGGGACTCAAGGAAGAATTTGACTGGTCTGCACCTCCTCTGAAGAAATACAAGAAGGTCAAAGTTCCTTCCTTGGTGGCCAGCTCCTATTCTTCATCGCTCGACACTGATGAAAATGAGGACTTGGACGACACCGCGGCAGGCCCTACTACAACAACCGACCCCAACAACGCTGTCGCTCCTTCTTCAACTTGAAATTCTTCAGGGGCGTTAGTCCTCAGTTTCGATCCTTTTGGTCATCCGATGACAAAGGGGGAGAAATTTGAGTTAGTCTTCAAGCGGGTCTATTATATGGGCAAATTTTTGTTAAGTTACAACTCTCATTTTTCTGAAACTTTTATTGGATCGAGTTGTAATCTTAAACCCGATGGTGCTTTGATACTTTTGATGCACTGTGCTCTTGCACTATGCTCTAATTCTCTTGAGCCTCTTGTGCTCTGATACTCTTGATGCGTTATTTTGCATGCTTGTTCCTCATTAATGTTATCGCACGCATGCTGAATTACATCAAGCACCATATTTCATCATGCATTTCAAATTCTTCATATTATATGTCAAATGCGTGTATGAATTACAAGATATAGGGGGAGATCTCCATGATTCAACTCTTCAAATGTGCATTGCCTCAAAAGCAAATTCCTCACTATGCACATCTTCGTGGGGAGTTCTTCTATATCTTGCAATCAAATTCCTCAATATCAGCATTTACACTTCATATGTTTATCCCCGTTGAAAACTTAACCTATATTGTCATCAATCACCAAAAAGGGGGAGATTGTAAGTGCATCTAGTGCCCCTTAGTGATTTTGGTGTATTGAACACTTATAGGTTAAGGAACTAATGCGTTTGTGAGTGTACACAGGTCTATAAGTCTATGAGGAGTTTGACATTTACAGAGAATGTCGACCCCTAAAAATGAAGTTCTTCGACTGAAGACTTTGATATTTTGAAGACATTCTGAAGACTTTGAAAGTGAAGAAATTGGTGTGACCTTGAAGACTTGGTATTCATTTGAGGAACATGAAGCGTGAAGACTTTTGTTTTCGTAGTTTCGTTTTCTCTTTCTTGAGTCATAGGAAACACCGCATCGTTAAAGGGGGTCGAGGAAATACTAAGGAAAAATTTCCATGTGATGCTCAACTCAAAATCCTACACCTACCAATCCCTTCGAGTGAAGCCTTTGGAAATCTCATACAGCTTCAGTCAATTTCTTCAAAGGATGAGACGAAGCTCTTTCCGGTCACGAGAATTTGTTCTGACTGAGGAGTTACGAATACGCCAGTGCGGATTGCCTACACAGTGAGGAACATGATAGCCCTGAGGAATTTGTGATTCAAATTTCCAACCATTGCTGTGATGCGCGCCAGCTGTCCCAAAATATCTTATCCACCTAACGGTCATATCATTGAAGGGCATTTATGTCTTATCATGTCGGGCTGCTCCCTAGGCTATAAATAGCCGCCCCCTACAACCACTAGCTGGTTGGCTGCTCCGAGAGAACTTGACACTTGTCATTTGAGAGCAACCCATCCTCCGAGGACTTTGAGCAAAAATCGTCGAGTGAGGAAAAACCCAAAAACCAAACCTACAAACCCAAAGTGATTGAGCATCACTGAAGAGATTGATCCTGCGTGGATCCGACGCTTGTTACCTTTGAAGACTGTGCTTCTTCCATACGGTTAGGAGTCATGGTCTAGAGCATCCAAGAGGAATTTTGGATCGCCGAGTGACCAAGTCTGTGAAGGTTTGGAAGTCACCTGAAGACTTACCACGAGTGATTGGACGAGGTCTGTGTGACCTTAGTTCAAGGAGAATACGGTGAGGACTTGGTGTCCTGAGCTGCGTGCTCGGCCGATCGGGTGTCCGGACTGTGTGTCCTCGAGTTTAAATACTCAGCCGCTTCCAACCAGACGCATAACCGAGACAAAGCAGCTTGGAACTGGTCTACCAAATGATTGTCTTCACCAACCTAATCGGTTCTATTTCCTCAACCCTTTCATTTCCTCATTATTGTGTTGAGTGTTCGTTCATATCTGTGTTTGAAGACTTTGATCAAGACTTTCTCAATTTCCTCAGTTCAATTTCTTCATCCGTTTGTCTTCATCTTGAGCTATCCTGTGTTTACGCTTTCTGTACTCTTTGTTTGTCTTCATTTCATCATGATGACCATGCCCGCATTCTGTTATGCTTACTTATGAGTACTTATTCCGCTGCAAGTAGTTCTTCGCTAAGAAATTTCCTCACCAGCAAATTCCTCAGTGAAGAATTCATAAAAATCGCCTATTCACCCCCCCTCTAGTCGATATAACGCACTTTCAATCATGCCTTTGACTTGATGTCGTCGCTGATTGATTACATCTTCATGAAATATCTCGACAAATGTGTCGTGATCATCATCAACTTTATGAGTTCTTCCAGGATATCAATTGAGTTCATGATGAGAAATACCATCCTTGCCCTCGATGATCTGTGTTATCATCGACCACTTTATTGCCTTCCCACCAACACAAGCTTGTTTGTGTTTGGTGTTATACCTTGAGTTCCTTGCTATCCAGCAATTGTTCATCTTTACCTTGGAACATTAACATCTCTTATGTCATCAATGTTGTGAGAATTGCTCCATCTCTTAAGAATTCTATTTAAAGTGATGCTTCTTTCCATCACCATTCTTTCTTGGGTCCTCGTGTTGATTCCAACAGGGGTACCAACAAATGAGCGGTGCTGTTTGGATTCTGCCCTTCTAGCAACCCTCTTTCTTTGAAGGTAATGGTCGGCATGTTCATTCTTAGACTATTTATTATTGAATCACCATTCCGACGTTGGTCGCGCAACCCAGCCCATATTCGGGTGCACCTTTCAACCAATGTTTAATTGTGTATGTTTTCCTCGAGCATACATCATTATATCATTTGATATGACAAATGTTATCTCCTTGTTCACATAGTTGTGGAAATCCATCTTTTTGGAAACCTCAATGGATTGTCGCTAAGTCAACCAGTCACCTCCTCACCTCTCCTTGATTTAATGGTGAACCCTTGTTCGGAACTCGCTTCCATAGTTCATTTCCCGAGAATCATATAATATCGTCTCTTCAATTGTGTTACACCTGTTCTTCTCAGGCATCCTGAGCCTGAGGTATCCTGACACCATTCATATCTGAATCTCCGTCAGATATGATGGTTGGAACATATTTCCAATAGTTATAACGCTAGACTTCATAAGACCCGGTAAGGTGATGTCATGCCTAGAACACCTGGGCGGAGGATCTATTGTTATAATTCTTCCTTTTTGACAAGGTTAACCATTTTTCCATGAGGAAATTGTAAGACTTATTCTATAAGTTATTCCTGATGAATCCCTTGAGTATCCAAAGCCCGACCTTTGCTCGAAGACCATGTCAATGCTATTTCGAAGCATGTCTGTGGTACTCCGTTCATCAACAAGAACATTTGAAGCACAATGCTAAATTCTCTTTTATCAATTATCCAAACACCATTGTATGGGTTATGTCATGAAATTTCTTCCCCCTTTTCTAAAGGGTTTTCTACATATATCATGTCGTGGATATCATGCGTTGTTTGTCCTTGGGAAGGATATACCCCTGAATAATGTGTTTAAACACACTTTCTTTTTCATTGTTCTGTTTAATCTGATGATCACCTTTTCCTTTCCATTGTTTTGTTTAACCTTTCTGGTGATTTATATGATCTAAGCAGTAATATTCTTCTGCTTATGTAAACACCTAAGTGTACAATCGTCTTGGTAAGACCCTGTTACTATTGTTGATGACATTCCAGTAACCACCGATGGACGAGAACTTTGCCTATTGGTCCGTCTCATTTCAGCGAGCAGGAAAATGGTTCTCTTCGTCCCTCGCCCTTGGTACCAACGATGCAGCCAATATAACTGACCGGTTATTCTGACATGTGCCTTGCTATCATGAACGTGCAGGATGTCAACGCCCTTCCTTACGTTAACTCACATGGTGGGCCAATAACCCACAGTTCCACAGGATCATGACTCTCCTGTACACCCTGTTGTCAAAGTTATTCCTCACGCTTGGCTTCGTATGTAGATCACGAGCCACCTTCCTAGAGATGATCTACTCGAGCATCAAACACAATTTTTTTCCGTTGCTCTCAACCCCTTTCATGCCCTGTTTCAGGAATCTAACGATTGCCTACCCGCTCGAAACTTCTCATGGTACCTTCTTTCTTTGCTCTCGATATCTTCTTAAGTTTCAATTTGAGAGTTACCTTCCGCCACCTTCCCCGATGTTATCAACCAGATAGCCACCTTGTAGAGTTCCGTTCTTCCGGAACTACCCCTTTATTCTTTCGTAAGTACGTTGGAGTTTCCGAAGAAAGGAGCCAACTTCATCATGATGACATGAAGCAAATAAATGAAGACATCAATGCAATGGATCGAACTCTCCAAGAAGAACAACAAAGACCAAGAAGACTCGTTAGAATTTCGAAACCAGAACATTCCCCCTTACACCACCTCTTAAATCTCAGGACAAGATTTCTTGTAGTGGAGGAGATTTGTAACACCCCGCGTGTCATGCTACAGTAAACTCCTGTTAATGGTGCCACATCATCATAATTAAATTTTGCTAATCCTCACGTAGTTCCAAACCGACCTCAAATTCAAATTTCAAATAACAAGTCAAATTCTTATTTCTTCAAACTATCAAATAAAAATGTTCTAGGGTTTGCAGATATTCACTAAGTATTTAACATGTAGGAACCAACCTTAAATGGATTTTTAAATTTCCCTAGGCATAATTTAATTGGACAAGCAACACTTATTATGCCCATTTAGATATAAACCTATTTTCAAACCTTTCCAAATAACCTCAAACTTTTTGGACAACACCAAAAATATCAGCAGGTAATTATGTAGGAAGTTTAGACTATAACTAAAATCATTTAATATCTAAACTAAATACAAAACAATAGCTATAAAAGAAAACAATAAATAAAATGTAAAACATAAAAAAAACTAAGCTACTGGGCACTTGACCCATCTAGCAAAATGGGCAGTGCAGCCCAGCCCAGCAAAACCCCCCTGTTCTCTCCTTCCAACTGCTCATAGGAGCGTGGTGGACGCCTGTGCGTCGTCCATGGCGCGGCTACCGCACGCGTCGCCCATCCCGCATACCGCCAAGCTGTATAAGACCCTCCCCACCCCATACACGAACCCTAGCTCCATTCCCCTCGCTCTCTCGCTCACCATCTTCGATTTGGACACACCCAAGTACACAACCGCCATGGTCGTCGTCTTAGCCACGGCCACCGCTGTCCCCGCCGGCTTGGAGCTTGTGCGGCAGCTCCATCGCGGCCGTCTGCATCTTCTACTCTACCGAATCAAGGCCGGGGAGCATCACCCGCGATGCTCGCGCCTTCTTCCTCCACCGGCCACCAAAACTGCCCGTCGTCGATTCACCGCCCCTGCAGCTCCTAAACTGCCAACGAGCTTTCCTTACGCTCCTCGGTGAGCACCTCGTCACTTTCCCCCATGTTTCCCCATCGATTTGCTACTGTTGCTAGCTCTGTTGCGCCCGAAGCGGCCCGACTCCGATGCTTGGTGCCCCGTGCGTGTCGCGTCTGGGCGCCCCGCGAGCCTCCCCTGACGTCCCCTCGCGCGTGCCCAACCACGCGAAGCCATGCCCCGCGCCCGCCCACCCAGCCATGTGCTCGCAGTTGGCCTCACCGCTGCTGTCGATCCCGTGCCGCCGCCGCGCTTGTTGGCCAACCCCCCCCCCCCTCGAGCACACCATGGGACCTCCAGCACCACACCATGCCCTGGCCCCACTGCCCGATGCGTTCGCGCGCCTCTTTCCCTGTCCGCCGCTTGTCGTGTCCCTTGCCGTGCCTCACCGCGCGCCGGCCGTCCCTGGGCCGCGCCCGCTCGCCCCCGCTTCTGCTACTCTACTACTGTTGCCGCTGTGCTTCCCTGGTGCCTCAACTCGCCGCGCTTCACCCACTTCTGCCGCTCGCCGCCGCCCAGCCTCACCTGGCTCGTCAGCTCCTCTCCGCCTGCCACGCCACAGGTCATGCTGCCATCGCTTGATTCTCGCTCAAGGGCGCCCCCGCCAGCCAGACGGGCTAGCGCCTGCGGGTCTGTTAGCCGTCAGCCGCTAAGCTCCCTGTGCCCACCCACTGTGGGGCCCCACGCCCCTTTTCTATACAGAAAGGATTAAAAAAGAAATAAATAAATAAATTTAAATAATTATTTGACTTAATTAAACACTGTTTAATGAACCTAATCACTTAATTAAACAAACTAGTTCTGATTAGGTAAACTGAGTCAATGACAATTGGGACCCACACGTCAGTTTGTCCGGTCAACGTCAGTTGACTACTGACGTCATGCTGACAGTCAAAAGACACTATTCTGGATAATGTTGAATTAAAATGATTAAATAAATCTTAAAAATGATTTAAATCTTTTAAAATTAATATAAAATAAACCGTAGCTCGGATGGAAAAACTTTGTACATGAAAGTTGCTCAGAACGACGAGACGAATCCGGATACGCAACCCGTTCGTACGCCACGCTTCCCTAGCATAGCAAACACGCAACTTTACCCTCCATTTCATCTGTCCGAAAACACGAAACACCGGGGATATTTCCCGAATGTTTCCCCCTTTCACCGGTATCACCTCATACCGCGTTACGGCACACCTAGCACCGCTACTTGTTATGTCATGCATCGTTATGCATCTGTTTGCATTGTATTCATTGTTTCTTCCCCCTCTTCTCGCCGGTAGACTATGAGACTGACGCTGCTGCTGGTGCCCCGATCGACTACGCTGTTGACGACCCCTCTTTCTTGCCAGAGCAACCAGGCAAGCCCTCCCCTTGATCACCAGATATCGCCTATTCTACTCTCTACTGCTTGCATTAGAGTAGTGTAACATGGTACCGCTTTCCGTTATTGCTATCCTGATGCATAGCCTGTCCTTGCTAGTACTGTTGTTACCTTTACCTGCAATCCTACATGCTTAGTATAGGATGCTAGTATTCCATCAGTGGCCCTACATTCTTTTCCGTCTGTTGTGTTATGCTATCGGGCTGTTATCACTTGGGAGGTGATCACGGGTATATACTATATACTTTATACATGATACATGTGGTGACTAAAGTCGGGTCGGCTTGTGGAGCACCCGCGAGTGATTCACGGATTGGGGGCTGAAAGGACCTTTGTCCCAACAGCCCTCTGTGTGGATCTTTGTGGTGGAGCGACAGGGCAGGTTGAGACCACCTAGGCGAGAGGTGGGCCTGGCCCTGGTCGGCGTCATGATTACTTTAAAGTAACACGCTTAACGAGTTCTTGGTATTTGATCTGAGTCTGGCCATTTGGTCTATACGCACTAACCAACTACGTGGGAAAGATATGGGCACTCGGCGTCGTGGTATCAGCCGAAGCCTTCGTGACGTCAGCGATTGAGCGGCGCGTGCCGGATTGGGCTGGAACGCAGGTTAGGCTAGGTCTGCTTCCGGCCGCCCATGCAACATGCAGTTTTGCTAAGGGCGATGGGCCCAGACCCCTGTGCTCTTAGGTTTAGACCGGCGTGCTGACCTCTCTGTTGGCCTAGGTGGGGCTGCGACGTGTTGATCTTCCGCGGCCGGGCATGACCCAGGAAAGTGTGTCCGGCCAAATGGGATCGAGCGTGTTGGGTTATGTGGTGCACCCTCAGGGAAGTTAATCTATTCGAATAGCCGTGATCTTCGATAATGTGACGACTTGGAGTTGTACCTTGACCTTATGACAACTAGAACCGGATACTTAATAAAACACACCCTTCCAAGTCCCAGATACAACTCGGTGGTCGCTCTCTAACAGGGCTACGAGGAGAGGATTGCCGGATAGGTTTATGCTATGCGATGCTACTTGGAGGACTTCAGTCTACTCTCTTCTACATGTTGCAAGACGGAGGCTGCCAGAAGCGTAGTCTTCGACAAGATTAGTTATCCCCCTCTTATTCTGGCATACTGCAGTTCAGTCCACTGTTATGGCCCTTTACACATATACCCATGCATATGTAGTGTAGCTCCTTGATTGCGAGTACTTTGGATGAGTACTCATGGTTGCTTTTCTCCCCCTTTCCCCCTTTCCCTTCTACCTGGTTGTCGCAACCAGATGCTGGAGGCTAGGAGCCAGACGGCACCGTCGACGCATTTAATTCTACTACACCGGAGGTGCCTACTACTACGCAGCAGCCCACCGATTTACCACTGTGAGTAGTTAGGAGGATCCCAGGTAGGAGGCTTGCGCCTCTTTCGATCTGTATCCCAGTTTGTGCTAGCCATCTTATGGCAGCTTGTTTAACTTATGTCTATACTCAGATATTGTTGCTTCACGACTTCGTCTATGATCGAGCACTTGTATTCAAGCCCTCGAGGCCCCTGGCTTGTATTATGATGCTTGTATGACTTATTTATGTTTTTAGCGTTGTGTTGTGATATCTTCCCGTGAGTCCATGATCTTGATCGTACACGTTTGCGTGCATGATTAGTGTATGATTGAATCGGGGGCGTCACAACATCGCCTGACAGGAGTGATGTCAGGGGGGGAGTGGTAACAGTACCGCACCGGGCGGAGATCCCCGCCTGTACGGAGCACTGTGGCCACGCCCGGCCCTGGATTCGGAGGTGATGGGCTGCACTGTAGCCCCATCATGCCTTGTCTTCTTTATGGGGGCGCAAACTCTGAGGGTGCCGTGGGCTGACTGCTAGGAGTCGGCCTCTCAGGAGGCCGCCTGCTAGGAGTCGGCCCGTATCGGGGCCGCCTTCCTGAGCATGGCTGTCTTTTGGCAGTCGGCCGTTCGGCCAACCGTCCGCCAGAAGGTGGAGATCTATCTTGACGTCCCGAGGGGCGCAGCCGGCCCCGATGTCTTGAAAGGTTAGGGGGCTCGGGTCAGGCTACCCGTGGCCCATTACTCCGACACCATCTCACACACATATGCTCTAGGGGGAGCATTTGTTCCTACCACCCTTCGTCCAACCTTACCCGTATGATAAGCAATCACCTTAATTTACTTGTATAACATGGACAAATTCCACTTTACTTTAGTAGTTAGCAAACTTATCATCTCTAATCTTATAAGAAAACGAGTTGGTGACGATGGTGTGCCTGCCATCTTGTAATATAGACCATCTGATCTATATCTGACGGATAGAGAGCAAACTATAACAATTTTACAAAAGATACCCGCACCTCTCTCCACGTTTACACACAAGGCCTTGCCTCGTTCATCATCCTTATCTCCCACAACCTCATTGCTGAGCAATTAAAAAAGGAAGTCTCTGGAACAATCTAGCATGCTGGCTGCTGCCGCCTGCCGGCGCCGTCCATCCCCATGCCTCCGCCCAGTCCGACCACCAGTCATCACCACGCTCCACTCCTCCTCACCTTGTCTCTCATCTTTCATTTTTTTGATGAAATTGTCAAGATACCAGTTTTCCGATAAAATTCTTGAGATATCATTAGTTTTTACACATGGGATTACTCCTGCATGGGTCAATCACAACATGTGTTTTGTTAAAAAAATGCATATTGATGTTTCGTGCAATGCACGAGCATCTTGCCAGTACTTATATAACGCAAATCGTGAGCAGGAAGTGACATTTCTTTACACAACCACGTTAACATGGCCACGTAAATCACTAGCTAAAGTGTAATACCATTATACTTATATCCCGATGCAAAATGTTGAGGACATGTGCGAAGAGTAGAATCGCACACACGCACTCTGTCTCTCAGAATCTCTCACACACCAGTTACGTGACGCCCACTTAAGCAGACACGTATGTTACAATTTGTGCACCCGTGGGTACACGTGATGGTGCGCATTTATTTAAGCCGAACGACGAACCCAAACAGTAGCTGCATTCATTCCCCTCCCGCCGCCTCTTCTCTGGTCGTCAGAGTCTGTAGCTATGGCTCGGCCGAAGGTAACGACATACGCCATACTCCACGAGCAGCGCTTTAATCTCGAAATTTTAGTGGTCATGCATGCATCTTTTTGTGCTAGCACTCCTATATAAGGGTTGACCGGTCGCTTCTCGCGGACATGCGCAGGCGGTGGAAGAGGAAGGAGAAGGGAAGCGGGCTGTGGAGTAACGTTTTTTAACACATTTTCTTAGGAAACCGAGTGCAATAATTGAGTAATTTTGCAAACTACCAGTACTACACCTGAAATGGTTCAAAACCAATACCACCACCACGCCCGCGTCTGGCCGCCCTGGCCGACCCAACCCCGCTCCCTTGTCGGCGCGTGCTTCCCGCGTGAAACGGTCAGCGTCGCCCCAGAACATCAGTGCCGCATTAATGCCCGGCCAGAGCGGAGGCGACCTCTCACTGGCGCCGACTTTGAAGCAGCGCGACGACCGAGAGGGTGCCACTTCCCAGTGCACGTGATTGCTCCGTGTCGAGGCTGGCCATAGTTTGGATGAGTCTCTATCGTGGGGAGCCACACTAAGAGCAAGTACAATAGGATGACGTAGGCAGGCTGTAAGCCTTTAACTATTATATTTTGGATGAGTTGGAGGAGAGAGAGTAGGAGAGAGAAGGGATGGGGTCTACTGATTAACAGCCGGCTGCAACACGTGCTCCTAGGCATGTTGCAAGAGAGTAAGGTGGGCCATGTAGCAAAAAAGTAGTACAAGTTTATATCCAACTATTGTATTTGCTGGCTATAAGGTTGGCTATAGATGATGTGGCAAGGCCATATAGCCAGCAGCTGGCTATACTATTACCCATGCTCTAACTGCGATGATATGGACTCCCGTTGCCCACAGTTATGGATCGTTCCGTCTATGAAGAAAACATGGGACTGGAACTACGAGACAGACATGTACCCAGGAGTGGATGTACGAACCTGAGTAATGTAGCGCAGTTTGTGAAGTAGAAAGGCACAAATAGTATGGACATGCGTGGCATATAGGCATTTGTCTCTTACTACCACTAAATGTTGTACGTGCAATGCCAGGTGATGTTATGGAGTACGTGCCTAAGTAGTCTACTACTACTATATTAATTGGAGGCACATATTAGGTTTTATATTTGTTTTCGTGTATGCCCCGAGACCTTCCAACTAGACGTGTCTTTCTCTCTGGGTCGCACTTTGTATCGTTCGTACCACTAGTACTACTATGTGTGGTCTCCGACCCAGAAGTGGAGACGCTCTACCACACTGTTATGTCCCACTCCTTTCGCTGCCGTGTGGGACATCCAGCACGTGTCGTGTTTGGCACTCCTTCGCCGTAAGAGTTGAAACGCTAGCATTCATCAGAACTAAAAAATAAATATGAATCAGAAGTGATACTATACCACGTGGTTTCCTTGCTCCTCGATATCGGAAACAATACTTCCGTTCACCGACACGTGGGACGTCGACCATCCTGGTCCACTTGCCATGCCCGCAGAACTCCAAGGGAGAGTCACCCCGATCGTCGTGCCACAGTAATTACTAATGAGCCGTCAAATCATAGGCCCAACCTTTCCCACTTTGAAGTTGCTTGGACGAAGGAACCATCATGACTTCGTTGAATTCCGCTTCTTGAAGAAAACTACTGTACCAGCAGTACTGCTAGCTACATTAGTTACTCCAGCAGAGGCCTCCTTTGGTTCACAGGGTAGGAATTTTACAGGAATATGAAAATCATAGGAAGTTAGATGACATGCATCTCAATTCCGATAGAGAAAGAGATGCCATTTGATGCATAGGATAGGAATTTTTCCATTGAGTCTAGGCTAATGTACTGGTAATTTTCTCTAAAAACTACAATAGTAACTAGTAGTACTGGTACATGCGCGTAATTAATTAAACAAACATAAGGGCGACACAGACACACACACTAACTACTAGTACTACTACTTCTCACATGCTGGCCAGACGCCGTCGTTCTCCTTCCCGGCTTTGTCGGCGACACCCCACCGTGCTTGGATCTCCGTCGACCTCTCCACAGCAGCGCGTGCGACCTCTTCTTTCTTGTGGCGGCGGGCCTCTCTTTTCTTGAGTGCTTTCTGAATTTTCCGCTCCCTCTATGCGGCTTTGGCCGCCTCTTGCTCTACCGCCCATTCGGCCTTGGCACGGCGGGATGCCATAGGTGTGAGGTCGCGAGCGGCGATGAACTCGGCACGGCGGGATGCCATCGCTTCCCTACCATTCTGTGTGCAGTCCTAGGCGGCGAGGAACTCGGCGTGGCGGGATGCCATCGCTTCCTTACTGGTAAGTGTGCGGCGCGGTGGCATGAACGACGCTTGGTTACAGCTCTGGGGTGGAGTGGACGGACAACCGTAAAGTGCAATGGTTTGTCAAGAGCTCAAGGACAGAAGACGAAGGAATTTGGATTCCCCTTCAATCGTAGTCATTTGTTACCGAGTAAAATGCATTGGTGGTCATCGAACTTGTCTTGATAGCTCACTTTGATCATTGTATATGAGATATGGTGATTATACGGTCACTGGCTCGGCGTATAGCTCCGTATTTGTCTGGTTGACCAGTCAAATAGTCCGCATGCGCCTCATCAGCTTGTGTTCTTTATCTATCTATCTATGCGGGCGTACCTGTCAGGGGAGAAAGAAATAAAAACCAAAATTATGCTCATGTGTGGAATCAAACCACGGACTCATCACTGCAACACACACCCGTCAGCCAAATGAAAATGAAATACTTTGCGTTAAATGCACAAACGGATTTTTTTATATTATACGTGATGCACACATTAGCGCACACCGTCCATAGAGGAAAGTAGCATGTACACGTGCAGACAACCAGATACTCACGCTCATGCTGTCAAACCATGCTAATGCATGCACGTCGCCCTCTCAATCAAAGTCCTGCTCATGGCACAACGCAAACGGCGAGCTCGTCACCTGCGTGCCCCGGCGGTGCGTGACATTACTATTTAGACATTTGTTGGAGGCCTCCGCAAACACCGAGCATGTATTCACCTGGCTCAACACCAACGGTCATACTCGTGACTCGGCGCCTTGCTCATGTATATCGTCCATCACAACAACAATCTATAAAACAGCCTAGCTAGAGAGGGTACTATGGTACGGAGTATGTACTATCGTGAGCAAGGGTTGCATAGTGCCACTGCACACGAGTGTGTACTGATCGATTCGTCCATTATTCGTAAGTTATGCATGGTTGTGTGGTGTCTAATGGTGGTCGTCGAAGGCTAGTTGGCAACAAGAGCGGTTGCATGGACGCCTGGTTGTCAATACGTGCCGCATACGCTTCAAAGGCTCGTCATCCATGAGTTCACATTTTACCACCACGCCAGCGTCTGACCGCCCTAGCCTACCGAAACCCCTTCCATCGCTAGCGCGCGCTTCCTGCCTGAAACGGTCACCGTCCCTCCAGAACATCAATGCCGCATTCACCGGACTTAACTGCAGGTGCAGTTGGTGTGTCACTGACATGCGGGCCAGATGCCCGTTGGGCCACATGTCAGTGATCCAACGAACATGCGGTTAAGTCACTGAAGCAGCGTCCGCATTCACGCCCGACGCTACCTCTCACTGGCGCCGGTATTGCAGCAGCGCGACGGCCGAGGGAGCGCCACCCGCGGCATCCCAGTGCAAGCGACTGTTCCGCGTTAACGACACCACGGCTATCCTTCCGTCCACCACCCACATTAATGACATGCGGTTACCGACGAGCCTACTCCGGCGCCAGCCGTCCATCCGTCTGCCGCGGCTCATTGCCATTCGCCCGCTATATTAACTTGAGCCCGAGCTCCCAGCCATACCCAAAGACCCACACCACTACAAAAAAAAGACACATCCTGACATTTTGGGCCGAACGAATTTTTTTCTGTCATACATATGACACGTCTATGACGATAATTGTGACAAAACCCGGTATCATCATAGATGTGGTGGGCTCCTAATTTTATGACAAAAAATCATGACAGAAAATGGGCTTTTCGTCCTGGGCGGGCCGGAGACGCAGCTGCATGAAATTCTTTGGGCCGTCCATGACGGAAAAAACCATGGTAGAAGCGAGGGGAGGAAAATTTCGGGAGTTCCGGTTATGGTGGGAGGTCGGGGGTCGAGCGATGCGCGTTTCTCTCGTACACGTATGCACGTGTGTGCGAGGCGTTGGCTCTAACTGAACCCGAGCGAGGCGTTGGGTTCTAACTGAACCCGAGCGATTGCACTGTAGGCTAGGCGTTACTGAACCCGAGCGATCGATTGATGGCTGCACGTAACCCGATCGAGCGATTCTTCGCCATCGCTGCTAATCAAGCCGATCAATGCTGCCTCTGGGATGAATAAAGGAGCGTTGCGGGGGGTTTGGATGAACAGTGAGCGGTGGCGTTGCCTATGGATGAATAGGACCCCGTGGTGTGGAGGAGGGTTGGATGAACAGTAGACGGTGGAGGGGTGGCCGTGGAGGGGTGGTTGAACAGGACCCCGTGGTGTGGAGGGCTGGATGTACTGTAGACGGTGGAGGGGTGCCCGTGGAGGGGTGGTTGAGCAGAGCGGTGGAGAAGCGCGTGGTGGAGGCTGGATGAACAGGAGCCCGTGGAGGCCGGAGGAGGTCGACGATGGAGATGAACAGATCCCGTGGAGTCCTGCTTTTGCGATGCGGCACACCCTCCCGATGAACAGGACCCGGTTTGACCGTAGCGCTCCAACACAAGTCTGCTTTCGTCTGCTTTTGCGTCGCCACACCCTCCCGATCAACAGACCCCGTTTCACCATAGGAGGTCCGTTTGCTGCTTTTATGGCACGCCACACCCTCCAATTCAACAGACCCCGTTTGACCGTAGGGAGGTCCGCTTCCTCCGCTTTTGCGATGCGCCACACCCTCCCGATCAACAGGACCCCTGCTCCAACGTAGGAGGTCTGTTTCCTCCGTTGTGCGGTACGCCAGGCCTCGTTTCCATCATCTGTTCCGTCCATGCCGGTTGGCTCCCACGCGTTCCGTTGCCTCCCCATGAACACGACGCATTCCGTTGCCTCCCGATGAACACGACGCATTCCGTTGCCTCCTCATGAACACGATGACGACACTGTTTCTCCGTTCCGACCCAGCCATGTACACGAGCCCCTGGCCGTACGTATGCGTGAGTAGGCGTTCGAGACCCTGCCCGTATGTAATGCGACGCGGGTCAGATTTTCTTTCTTGCACCCTCGCCGATGTATATGCGTGTACATGCTACGTGCAGCGCCTCTACTATGACACGCGTGCGCGCCTCTACAACAACCAAGATGTACGCATATCGTTCGCGACCAGAATGACAACGCTATGTACGCTTCGACCAGGTGGGTCCCGACTGTCAGGCACTTCCTTGCGTGCGAAGATGTAGCTGATGGGTCCTAGCAGTCAGGGGGGCGAATCGTTTTTTTTGCCCGGACTCACTTCCTTGCGTGCGAAGATGTAGCTTGTGGGTCCCAGCAGTCAGGGGGCCGAATCATTTTGTTTTTTTTTGCCCGGACGCACTTCCTTGCGTTCGAAGGTGTAGTTGGTGGGTCCCAGCAGTCAGGGGGGAAACGTTTTTTTTCACGAAATATGGTGGCCCATCCGATGGGTCCCTGCTGTCAGGTGGAGGAATAATTATTTTACGCGTAATAAGGAGGTACTTCCTTGCTGCAGCAGTGGACCCAGCTGTCAGCCTCTCCACGTACAGTCCATGTCCGGTGGAAGCCATTCCTTGACCACGTTGACCACGCCACGCCGAGAGCACCAGGGCGGTGGACGACGGCGAGGCCTAGGAAGGGGACGATGCAGAGCCGGGGAAGACACGGTAGTGGATGCCCACGCGTAGAGGAGTACGAGGGTTCACTGGTTCGCTGCGGTATGAGGCTGTCGTCGCCGCAGAATAACAGGGGGTGTGGGTGAGTAGAGGGATGGCCTGGCCAGCGGTGGGAGTAGTAAGGGGCGGTGAGGCCTCCGCCGCCTCGCTGCCGGCCACGGGAGGCAGGAGCACGAGGCACGACCGGCGCTGGTTTGGGCGGCTGGAGTAAGAAGACCAGAGGTTGAAGAAGCACTACGGCCGTTGGATGGACATCGACGGTCAATCGGAGCTAGAATCGTGCATATTGACTAAGTTGAAAAAGCCCTCCGTCCCCGTCAACTTAGTAGGTCCACAAGTCAGCCTGCCACTATACTGGGTCCCAGCTAACAGGGGGAGTATTCATTTTTTTTATGCGTAATAAGGAGGCACTTCCTTGCGTGCGAATATATAGCTTGTGGGTCCGAGTTGTCAGCGGTGATAACATTTTTTTCACGAAATACAGAGGCCCTTTCGGTGGGTCCCTGATGTCAGGTGGAGGACTCATTATTTTGCGCGTAATAAGGAGGCATTTCCTTGCGTGCGGCCGTAGACCCAGCTGTCGGCCTCTCCACGTACAGTCCACTTCCGATGCATGTCGGTCGTTGACCACGTTGACTAGGCCGCGCCGAGAGCACCAGGGCGGTGGACGACGGTGAGGCCTAGGAAGGGAACGCCACGGAGGCAGGGAAGACTCGGCAGTTGTTTCCCACGCGGAGGGGAGTACGACTGTACGAGGGTTTACTGGTTCGTTTGCCGTCGCTGGAGAATAACAGCAGGTGTGGGTGAGTAGAGGGATGGCTAGGCCAGCGATGGGAGTACGGTGGGGCGGTGAGGCCTGCACGGCAGCACAGCCGGCCACGGGGAGGAGGGAGCAGGCAGTCCCGCCGGCGCTTGTTTGAGCGGCTGGAGCAGGAAGAGCAGAGATTGAAGAAGCACGACGATCGTTGGATGGACATCCAACAGTCACTGCTTGTGCGTCAACCTTTTTTTTAGGAAAACCTCAAATCTGTGGAAAACAGCATACAACCCATCCGCCATTATTTCTAATAATTTACAGCCCATTTGCTAATTCTTAAAGTTTTTTTTGGAGCCCATATTCTTCTTGTTAGTATTACAGCCCATATTGTGGCCACGGTTAAAAAATTATACGAAATTTTGCATATTTCGGTGCGGTCCGAACTGTTTTTAATCCCGAAATTTCGACTCACATTCAAACTGATTTTAAAATAAATGTATATCAATATAAAATCCAACAAATTCTCCATGCATAAAAATTAATGTAATTTAAAATCTCGAAATGAAAAAAAGATATTTGAAACTAATTGTCGGTTTGATGTGTTTTAAAAATGTACAACCCATTTCTCATTACTGATGGGCCATTTTCTCGGCCAGCCGAATGAAGCTCTCCTCGTCTTGAAAGATTTGCAACCCAACAGGCCTGACAAAGCGACTTACTTGGCAAATCACAAAAAAACTGAGGCGTGGCTGTGGACCCAAATGTCAGCCTCTCCACGTCTGAGACTCTTTCGATGGAATGTAAATCGACCACATTGACCACACCGCGCCGAGAGCACCAAGGCGGTGGACGACAACGAGGCCTAGGAAGGGGACGACGCCGAGCCGGGAAGATGCGGCAAAGGATGCCCACGCGAGAGGAGTACGAGGGTTCACCGGTTGGTGTGGTGTGAGGCTACCGTCGCCGCAGGCTCAAGCTAGCGGTGGGAGTAGTAGGGGCGATGAGGCCTCAAGGCAAGACCTGCCACCGGAGGCGAGGCAGGCGGTCTCCCCGGCGCTGGTTTGGGTGGCTGGTGCAAGAAGAGCAGCGATTGAAGAAGCAGCAGGACCGTTCGATTCAAATCCAATGGTTACTGCTGCTAGAACCGTTTGTTGACTAAGTTGACAAGCCCTGCGCACGCATCAACGTAGTAGGCCCACAGGTCAGCCTCCCAACCGGTGCGCCCAGCTGTCAGTGGGAGGAATCATTTTTTTCATGTAATAAGGAGGTAGTTGATTGCGTGCGGCCAGACCAGCAGAGGGAGTAGGGTGGGCCGGAAGCGTCGCTGCATCACAAAGAAAGCCACAAGAGGAGGGAGCAGCAGTCCCGGGCGCTTAGTTTAGGCGGTGGAGCAGAAGATAAGAGATTGAAGAAGCACGTCGGCCGTTGGATGGACATCCAACGATCCTTCTTGCTAGAATCATGTGTTCAACGACAAAGCCTTGCATAAACAAGTCAGCCATTTGCTATTATTTTTATAATTTTTACTCATTTTCTAATTCATATGGAATTTATTGCAGCCCGCTTCCATTTTTAGAATTGCTGGCCATTTTCTCGGTCAAGACCTGTCAAAAATTAACTAAATATGTGGGAAATTTTGAAAATTCGCAAATTTTTGTTGGGAACGAAATATTCTTAATGGAAAAATTAATAGCCATAATTTAAAATAAATTAGTACTATGTCATGTTAAATCCAATGAAATACGATAAGATATCGTTGAAGAACAAAAACAAAAGAAAAATAATATCCCATTTGCTATAATTTTTTTGGAATTTTCAACCCCTTTTGATATTACTTTTAATGACATTGACCATACTCTTTGGCCAGACGGAATGCATCCCTCCTCGTCTTGAAAGATTTGCAGCCCAAGACTGGAGAAAACAAATAGGCCTAGCTTGGGTATTCTTCAAAAAGAAATCTTGGGCTACCTATTTTCCCAAAGAACTGGTGCATGAGCATTTAGCTTTATTTATTTACTTACTTATTTATGTTTAGGGACCATGAGCATGTACAGGCTTCTCTATTGGGCCTTCATCGTTGGGCTGCATCTTATCAACAAGTGGAAAATGTGTTCAGATGAAAAATAGTATGAGCTACGTGCAGACGGGGCACTAAAGGAGCGAACCATGCAACGACTTCCAAAACATTGTGTTTGTCGTTCTAACAACACATTTATTCAACCAATGCATTTAAATATACTACTGATTGTACATTGAAAACAGTAGCATCGAACCAGGGCTGGGGGTGCAATGTATAAAGAAGGTGCCGTAAGAGTGAAGACGCAACTCTCTCTTCCAAACCAAACATCAACCATCATTACAAGAGGGCTACCAAAAAAGAACAAGTGTATGCATCAAACTAAATAAAGATCCTACTACACCATTGCACGCATATTACTAACTTGCTCAGTTAGACGTTACTATTTATTAAGCTGTGGAGATTGGCTGACGGCTTGAACCAGATGGGTGCCTGATGGGGGAAACTCCAGCCAGGTCGAAGTTCGATACTTGCGACCCTCTCTCCTACTTTGGGCAGCAGAGTGTGGCGGCACATATCAGGGTATGGTGCATGCAGAGACGCATGGTACGTTGTGTACACACAGTTTTTCCTGATGAACGAAACCGCGCTGCCATCATAATCCTTGCCGTCGGTTATCTCCTAGTTAATCGGATAATTCAATCTGACAAAGAGAGAGCGTGCACCAAGGCTACTTACGAGCCTCTAGTCAAAAATTCCTGAAGGCCCTGATAAGCTGGGATCCTGCTCAAAGACCTTGCAGTGACTGTGATTGTACTCCGCGAAACAACACGTCCGGTACGTGCGAACGATCACAATCTTTCGCCATTGTCTGATCGAGCCAGGAACCACCTGCAACTGCCATGCCGCTTTTCTTTGAAAGGTTCTAGGATTAGGAAGGGTAGGGACACCAAAGTGACCTACAACATCATATCAAGTTGGAGTGAAATAAAAAAGGGCTGTTGATTTAGTCAATCTTAAGAACAACATGTTATGAGCATGAATATTTTTTCAGTAAATGTTGACAGTAATATAAGCAAGCCATCATGATATCATAGGAAAGTAACATACTGCAGTAACAGCCGTTTGTAGCGATGATCGAGTAGGCCAGCAATACGTCCAACCATAGAAGGAGTCGACAAAGGTAAATGAAGCCCTTGTGTTCAATGGAATCGAGAGAACCATGGAGGATGTATGATCCTGCGATGGACGTGCAGATTTATCCTCTTAACGCAGTGACCTGTCAGATAGGCGAGACTACGGTTGAGGAACGCAATTAGCCTGAAGCCTTTATAATTCGCAGATCTTGTGGGCACTTGGCAGATTACAACCTTGAGCAAATCAAACTTGGTATCATGTTGGCTCTTTGTAAGATTCCGAGTATTCGCGCATGTGCCAAAGCAAAGGCAAAGTGTTAATCGAAGGAAGGGGGATCAATTGTTGGGTGTAGACCTCCACGAGCATCCAGCTGCCGCGACCGTCGACGAGCACCATCCAAGACGTGTTCATGCTGACCCAGTACATACCGTCAATGTAGCTAAGGCTGACGGGGATCGGATTGCAGTGAAGGGGGTTGATGCTCGCCACCCTACGATCGTTATGCTGCGTGACACGCCATTTCTGAAGATTAGGCGACATCAGCAAGCAAGGAGCTGGCTTAAAAAGCTCCGGCCTGAGAGCTTTGAGTAAACGGTACAGCCCCGACGAGCACGTGGCGAGCGGCATGGTCTTGAGATTGTCCACACGTGAAACAATGAGCTTGATTACCTCTGTGGGGAGCGAATTCCAGCCACTCTTTCGGCGGACGCTACTCGGTTCTGCCATTGTTAGTGCTTGGTTTCGGACGAGGGGGGAGGCGCCTTAGCTTCCAGCGGGGATGGAAGCTTGGACGAGATTATGTGCGGACAAAGATGGAGAAGCGAATATGTGTTGCGGGAAGTGGACAGGTGATGATGACTACAGCACGCCGCTTGACTTACGAGACACATACCAGCAGCGTAGGGTCATATCGATGCCATACAACTTGCTTGAGTGATCACAGTACTGGTACTCCCAATAGTACCTACTACAGTACTATTCCCTAGCTTGCTAGAGTAGAGTAGTAGAGTAGGACTCTGCTCTACTACTAGCACCGGAGGAGTAGTAGTATATTCTAATCTAAAATAGTTACAAACTTCAATGCCCGAGCGTGGAACGACTACGAACCGTGCTCAAAGACCGTGTCTACGTGGTGTTTGGACTTATATGCAAAAAATAGCAAGATGCCCGTGCATTGCACGGCACGCCATCATCACCAACTCGGTTTTTTCTCTACTCCTACTCCTATAAAAGACTCAACATGGTGATGATGGAGGCGAGGAGGCGTGTTCAGCCAAAGGCAATCTGATGGCGCAAAGACTATTCGATTTGTTATAAAAAACAAAGAAGAGTAGTAGAAATAGAGACATAGGGAGGAGCACGAGGTTGTGGGAGATAAGGATGAACGAGGCAAGGCCTTATCAGTAAATGTGGAGAGAGGTGCGGTATCTTTTGTAAAATTGTCATAGTTGGCTTTCTATCCGTCAGATATAGATCGGACGGTCTATATTACAAGATGGCAGGCATACCATCATCACCAACTCGGTTTCTATAAGAGTAGATATATATAGATATAGATAGATAAAGACTAGGGAGTACTAGTAAGGACACAATCTACTGCTTCGTGTGCTACTCCTGCACTCCATTCGGCGGCCGCAACGTCCCCTACAGCCACCCCTCCTGCGCTCCATTCGGCGGGCGTTGTTGAAATCTGGGGAGCGCACTCTCGCGACTGCTGGCAGCCACGACTTCACCGACGATGACTTCTTCCCTGACCTCGGCAACCTCTTCCTCAACGACATGGGCGACAACCTCAACGCCAATGGTGCTGCTCCCGGTGCATCATATGTGTTTCTGTCCTTCCTGTTCAAAATATGGTAGAATTCATGTTTCTACTCAGATCCTACTACTATGCTAGTCCACATGATTAGTTTCATCTCTGTTATAGTCGTCATGATTTATTTTGTGCTTATTCAGATTAAATCTCGTAGTAACTTGCTCATATATTCAACTGGCGCAACGTCCCCTACAGCCACTCCCGTTTCATGGACGGCCTGGTCGATGCCTCCAAGGAGCCCTTCGTCCACTGCTATGAGTGCCCGATGCCGTTTTGTGGCTCGCCGGCGGACATGGTGCATCACCTCACGGATGCGTGCAGCGGTCACTGCTGGCCCTTGGCGGAGAACATCAAGTACACCACGTGCTACTGGTTCACCATGCCGGAGTCGCTGGAGGATCACCGCCGCCTGCTAGTCTCGGAGGAGGACGACAGCGTCTTCCTCTTGATCGTGGGCACCGGCGAGGCCCGCGCAGGCCGCCGCCCCGTCTCTATAATGTGCATTAGGGGCGTCGCCGCTGACGCTGACACTGACACGAGGCAGATGTACGGGTGCGTGGTCATTGTTACTACCCCTCCGGATCGGGTGGGCGGCGACACCGGCCTCATCGGACGGACTTGAACTCTGGGCAGCTGGGACTATCCCGCCAATGTGGACTTGGAAAACCCATGGCATCCTTTACCCACCGACGCGGTGCACGGGGACTCCAAGGAGGTTCACCTGGACATACGCATTATCAAGTGCACTTAGAAAACATGTAGTGTGTGTGTGGGCGCTTATGGCCCGTGTCTTTGCCGCTTTTGATTCTGTAAGCTTGTCGTTAAAGTTGAGTGGCTTTCGCCGCAGTCCTTCCTTTGAACTGCTCCTCTCAGTGAGCTGATGTAAGACACTTTGGGTTTCATTTGATTATGGAACCGGGGAGAAGCCTCCCTGTTCTTCTAAAAAAATTACGCATTATCAAGTTAAATGTTGATCATTAGTTTTCGCTCAATGTAATCCGCTGTCTAAGCATGTGGAGACTTCCATGCAGGATCTTGCTCTATTGGAGTATCACGCATGAATAAAAGTGTATCCGTTTAAGGTTTAGTCTAGAATCTTTTATGTATGAATTTTTACTACAGTACTAGTGAAAGACTTACGATGAACCATTTCTTACATCTCCTCTGCCCCTTGCAAGTCATCCTGATTTAATCCCTCCGTCTAGGTGTATAAGGGCATGGTTAATATTACTTAATAGTATAGCCAACTGTTGACTATAAGAAAGTGCAATGTCATCTGTAGCCAACATGTATAACAATCGATACTCAAAAACTAATTCTTAAAGATCATTTCTTGCAAAGCACAATAAGTGTTATTTCTTCACAAGTTTTGGATGCAGGTTGAACAGTTGAATGCTTTTGTTTGCAAAAGATACCTTTTTATCTATTTCACCCGGATGTTTGTGAGCTCTAGAGATGAGATAATATCCTAAGAAACCTATCGATACCCGTTACACATGAGATGACCCCCACATCCTTTGTCAAAATAAACAACTCCCCGATCAATGCATTTCACTCTTCGGTGCAACGCACGGGCACCTTACTACTATAGATTAGTACGACCAAAAATTGAACTAACATTATATATAGTACGATAAATACTGATGCATGTCACCTAAAATTATATCATTCAAAACTATGTTCAAATACGAATCCAACGATATAGTTTTTGTTGACATGCACTAACATTTTGTCGATTAAATCTTCACCAAATTCAATGGGGACTAATAAACCACAACCGATGTAGTACAAGTGTAGAGGGCGGCGTTGGAAGGAGTCTCACCTCTCACCCCGTGGCGTGGCAAGAAAACCGTCATATCACAAAACCCAACCACTCCCAGTAATAAGTGGCCTGGTAAAATAAACGGACAAGCAACCATCACATCCCTCCGTCTTTTTTGCATTTCATCTCTCTGCATTTACCATCACATCTCCCAGGGCCAGTTCTTTTGGCGGCTTCCCCAGCTTTTCCCACAAGACTAGTCACAGTGGAGAGTAACAATAAGGCGCCTCACTCATTTATTTGGGCTTCTAAACTACTACTCCATCCTGGTTTATTCCTCACCATTGTAATTTGTGCTAAATTTTGACCAAAGTTTTAGCAAATAAACATTGACGTTTCCCGTTTTCTCCTCCTCGGTAACGGTGCACAGCCTAAGATGACTTACTCACCTAGACGGATGGAGTAGTGCATGTGAGACGCACTAACATTTCATTAGTTAAATTTATGATCAAAATTTGACACATATTACAATGGGGACCAATAAACCAGGACTGAGGTAGTAGTTATGGGATTACTAATCTAGAAGCCTAAAAGACTTGGCCCCTGGTACTCCTATTGGTAGTAGCACTCAAGTTGGAATTCCAATTGCACGACACAACTTGTTAGGCAAAAAAATTCGATACAGGGTGTTGGAAGTGGTTTGGGGATTTGCATGCCTTTCCAACCAGTGAGATCCTTCGTACAAAGTACGACAGAGAAATAACGACAGAGAAGGAAGCTAAAAGTAAACAATCAAACGAGCATTTTTGCATTTGTTTTGCATTGAATCGTTTCACAAGCTTGACTAGTGTTGTTTTTCTACTTTTACAAAAACCACATCGTAATGTTAAAATGTGCATTTGCACGTACATAAGTAATAGTAGTACTCCCTCCGTCTAGGTGTACAAGTTTTCCCTCCTTGGTCACGGTGCACAACCAAAGATGACTTATTGACCTGGACGGAGGGAGTAGTACAGTCTGCAAGCATATATCGAGAGAGACATGTAGTGCGATAGTATATAGTAAAGTTAGTGCTATATGCACGTACTTGCAAAATGCGTACGAATACACAAGGTTTCCAAACTTTCCCTTTTACATACTTAATTAAGGACGCTAAAAATTCCTAAATGTTCAGGATTTACCATTTGCGTCCCAAAACTAATGAGATCGCCTTACGAAACAAAAATTATACTCCTCCTAAAAGCCACGACGCTCGCAGGAGTGCTTGCAGCGCGCCAGAGTGCCCTAGTGCGCGGCCGTTTCCCAGCGCGCCGACACAACGCCTCTTCCTCAGCCTCGCAACTCACGAGGTGCTGATTGGCGGCTTGCCGTCGGGCGAGCGCGATCTCACCGGTGTGGTGATCCGGCGCCAAGAGGTACTCCGCCTAGCTGGAAGCGTGCACCCGGTCCACATACCGCCAAGCGTAGATGAGGCGCTTGGGCCCGACTGCACGAAGGGTGTCGGCACAGGCGTCCTCCGCCACCTTCACGGCCCTCGCACGAGCCTTCTGCCAAAGAGCCAATTGCTGACTCTCTCGGACGCGACATAGGCCTCCCAGGCAGCTTGTTCCGCGGTGCGCTTCTCTTCCTCGGCCTTCTTCTCCGCCTCTATTTTGGCGCGCTCTGCTGGAGGCAAAGCCTCCCACAAGGCGACATCCATTTATTTCCAAAGCTCCTCAAGGCTTGGGGGCTTGGTGGGCGGCGTGGCCTTCTCCTCGTAGCGGGGAGCCGACGCGTCCTCCGACGCGCGTGCTGGCGAGATTGGGAACGCCGACTCGCCTCGGCCGACGCTGTCAGCCGAGGAGCGGAACACCGACGCGTCCTCCTCGACTAGTGGCGGCGAGGAACGGTACGGCGACGCATCGTGTCGCGGCGAGGAGCGGAACGCCGACGCGTCCTCCTCGACTAGTGGCGGCGAGGAACGGAATGATGACGCGTGATTGTTCGCGCGGTGCAGCGAGGGGCTCCTAGGGCTGGGGAGGGGTGATGCCATGGTGTTCGACGTGAGAGGGAGGGGGAGGAGATAGCAATGGACGTGAATGTGAGGGGGAGGAGATAGCGATGTCGTCGGAGGCGCGGTATTTATAGCAAGCAATGGCACACCTACGTCAGATATGGACTGAGCTACACTGACTTAATCAAGGTCGATTCGTCAGCGACATGTGGGCCGAACACCTGTTGGGCCCATATGTCAGTGACCCAATGCTCCTGCAGTTAAGTAACAACTACCTGGGCATATTTGTTGGAGTAAATTACGGGGGAGCGAAGGGATGGAAATATTGCTGGTCACAACGGATTGGACGAGCGTGGGGGGAGGAGAGTCATGCATGTAGATTTTTTTCACATGGGGTGGAGTGGTGGGACCACCGGAGGGAGAAGGAGAGTTTGGCAGGCATATTGTTTCCACACATGGAGTGGAAAATATTTTGAGACGAACGGGCTTCCTGCAGGTATGGGGAATGGTGCATAATAAGTCATCTTGCATGCCGGGCTGGGTATAGTCTCAAGTCATTAAAAACATACACGCCCCACATGTTCATATTTCAAGGTGCACTAAATTATTGCATGCGATGATTAAGGCTGGCCATAATGGTGGTATCTTAGCTGGTATCATGCACACGGGAATAGTAGCAAACATTCTGATGTGGCAAAGAATTAAAGAAGAGAGGGGGGTTAGAGTAACTAGTGTTCATGCATGCATTGGTAAACACATTTTTGTGTGAAGAACGATGACACTAGTTGAGTACTTTTGCAGGCTTCAAAAACTATTACACCGCCTCTACTATCTTGCTAAGAGTAGGTGAAAATTTTGAATCGAGCCCTTTAAACTAGAAGGGAGGTAGTGGTACTCTAATAGCTAACCTTGTTGTGATGACAAGATAGGACATGGAACGCACACAGGCGGAGGAACTAGTCTGCATTGTGCATTTAAGTTTTTCTCTGAAGTCAATGTACCTCTACTTTCACCAGACTTATAGAAAATGTATCAACATTCACAATGTCAAATCAATATTTTTACACTCATTATAAAACGTAGTTCTTATACTCATTATAATCAGTATTGTAGATATTGATATTTTTAGTATAAATTTGGTCGTGGGATTTCATTGATGCATGTCAAAGCATAGAGGAAGCAGAGCTTAGGGCTTGCATTGCTGGTCTCTACATAGGTATTTCTCTTCATAATCCTGTAATTTTAGAAACTGATTGCGCTTTTGTGGTAGCGTCTCTTGCATTGGGGGACTATGACAGGTCTGCTATGCGTGACCTGAAGATGAAAGTGTTGAGCATCTCAAAGTCGATCAACAATCTTCAGTTGTCAAAGATTAGCCGTTCAGCCAATAAGGTGGCACACTTAATCGCTAAGTATAGCTTTGACGAATAGATTTGATGGTATTCTTGTAAATAACGTACCACCCTGTGTGGTGAATATTGTATCGAATGAGTGTACTGGTGTGGCTGGTTAATTAATATAAGGTGGTGTTAAGAAAAGTATAAATTTGGTCAAACACTTTGCAAACGGTTGACGGGAGTAAAAAGGACCAGAGGGAGTATCATGCATGCGGAGTAGGCAAAAAATTGCTCATTTATAGCGGTCGAAGTCTCAAAGGGCCCGACCCAGCGAGGGAGCGAAAAGGTCGGGAGGCGCGCGGTTGACGGAATTAAGTGAAGTTACATCCACGCGCCGGCATGGCGTGCAAACAGGAATAAGCTATACCGTCAGGCATACGATATGGGTCTAGTAGACATGACATCTAGTGGGTCCCGCATAGTTCTCGAGAACTCTTTGGGGGCTTGCAGCCGTTTATCCACCGGGCAAGCCAGCAACCCCACGCCGTTCGCACGCCCTACTCGTCCCCGTCTTCCACTACCTTACAACAGTTCGCTCCCAGTCGTCCTGTCCTTTACATTAGTTCGCTCCCAGTTTTTGTGGGGTACAACAGTTCAACTTCTCCTAACCCTCTTCCAAAATCCATGGCCTCCCAAATCTCCATGGTCGCCGCTGAGTACCAGGTTAGAGCCATCACCGGCGATCAGTTCATAAATCATCTACACACGTGGATCATGACGGTGAAAGCATCGCTTGCTCGCTTCCTACGCATGTTCAACAGTTCAACAGATGAGTGGGTCGCTGGGCTAGATGTTGAGTACACCACAGTCCTGGGATGAGAGAAGGATCTAAAGGACGAAGAGAGGAAGAAGCCCGTCGTGATCTAGGTTTGCGTACATAACATTTGCTTGGTCTACCACATATGCCATGCCGACGTTGAGTGCCAGGATTTTAAGAACTTCCTCAAGGACAAAAGAGTGAACTTCGTTACTGTAGGCTTTAAGAACGACATGGATGTCCTGTGTCGGATAGGTCTCGTTGTAGGCCAGCCCTTCGATCTCCAGAAGGCAAGCCTGGTGTCCTCCTCTCAACCTTCAATGCTGACCACAGCGTTAGCCATGATTGATCCATCGTATGCTAAAGCGAAGAAACCTCATCACGAGTTTCATCATGCATGGGAGTCAAAGACATTAGATGAAGATCACATCCTCATGCGCAGCAATGGATGCCTACCTTTGTTTAAATATCTACAAGGGTTGGATGAAGAAGCAGAGCCCAGTGTCCGGTTCAAGCAAAGAAGCGTCGGCGACGAGGAAGAGGAAGAGGGACGAGGACGAAGTCGAGGACGTGGACTCGGACTCCGAGTAGGTGGCAGTGTTGTCGCTCATGTTGGTTCTACTGCAGTGTCAAGCGAACTAGTTGCTTAGTTTATTTTCAAGGGTGTGTTGTGCTGAGGCCCCAGCAGAACTATGTTTAGTATGTTCTTTCTCGTTATTTGAACTTTTTAGTACGTACAGTAGTACTAGTACTATGTCTTACTACTGTTCATCTTGCAGTTGGTACTACTGCTCGTATCTTCGTGTTCCTACTGTACTTAATACGTTCATACTAGTAGTATAATTGGTCACCGATTTGTGAAAGAAGTTCGACGGAGCGAAGTAAGAAGACGACAGAAGAGGTGGAAGAAGCCCTTCTAGCCATCCATGTTGCATCAAACGGCTCACGTGAGTCGACTGACCCAAATTGCTCCATCAGATTGCAGGATCCATGTGGCATTCAAGGTCTCAAAGGTAGATTCCGCATCCGCACCTGAGACCGGCTTCCGCCATGACAGCCACCATGCGCGCCTCCTCCGCGCGGGCGGAGACGACAATGACACGCTAGTTCCTCCTCGTCGGCGTGCTGGAGCACGGGCTCATCCTCCTTTTCGTACGCTGCGTGCATAGACGCGGCTCCACCAGCTGCTCACGTGCTTGGCAGCGCGGCGGCATCGCGAGGAGGGACTGCAGACGACGTGAGCGGGCGAGCCTTCGGCTTCATGGCACAGGGATGGCGGCGACACGGCGGTGATGGGCGAGAAATTGTTGGCCGGAGCAGGCGGGCGCCGGCATGCGCAACGGCGGCGGCGGCATATTGATGAGTGCGCGTGTGGGAGCTTACTTTAGTTTTATATAAGGTTGGTCAAACTTAAAAGAAAACCGTACTAGTACACATAAACATTAGACATAGGCAGCGCTTTTATTAGTTAGTACCACAACCACGATACGGAATCCTGTGCAAGCGCGTGAACCGCGGCCGCGCG